>JAPQWV010000009.1:21600000-22200000 GCA_027422505.1 Craterostigma plantagineum | reverse complement strand
GAAAAGTTTTTGCTTCAATCTCGCTCAAAACTCGTTAAAACTGATCCAAAAGGGTTCTAAAAACATTTTAGGCATAGACTCGATCTGGGGAAAGGTTTTAAACATAAGAACGAAGCATCAAAACCCCAAAACAAGCTCAAAATGCCCGAAAACAATTTTTTGCTCAAAAACACCTTTGATCTTGCTTGGAATCGAACGAAACTGGATTCAAATCAATGCAGATCTATCCACGTTTGCTCTGATACCACTTGTTGGTCCCGAAATGCACCAAACAAGGAATCAAAGAGGCTAAATGGAATGAAGAAGGGAGAGTTTCTCACCTTTGAGTGTGTGTAGTGTGTGAAAATAAGAGTAAGCCTTTTGATCTTTGATTACTTTCAAAAGTGAGTTGGTAAAACCTTATATACCACATTAACCCTAGGTATATTAAGGCCCATCACTAAATATAAATTAATTACAATCTAGTCTAAAGCCCAAGCTAAAGATAATTACAAAATTAATCCCAAGACTTAAACTATTGACACAATAAATTAAATATCCTAACAAACCTAGTGAGAGTTGTCGAAATGAATCATTCTATGAACTTAGGACTTTTAGTTTGTCGACATGACTTGACGGCATATGATCATGGCAAGTGTCTTGTGAATTTTAGGCGTGACAATGATCGAAGCAAAATAATCTGAATCCATACTACATGCTAAAAATTTTCTATAGAATAAAGAAGAAAAAAATAAAAATTTATTAATTAAAAATTAAAAAATTACCTATTTTTCTTCCTATTTTTCTTATTATTATATGTTATGAAAAAATATATATACATAAAAAATTTTTCCTCCCAAATTCTGATATGCAATATGACCTTGCATTTGAATTGATTAAATGCGATATTTTGCTCAAATTCGCACATTATGTCATGCAAATTCGGTTTACATCTACCTTGAATTGATGAAATGCGAATATTTGTTCTTGCTCATACCCTCGCGCGAAATCATAATTACATGTATAGGGGAACATGTATCTAGGCTAATCTTGATAAATCACATTTTCCTTCAAGTGTTACTTTGATTGATTTATATACTTACTTGATAAATCAATTGAGAGACATTATTTGAGGGGGGGGGGGGAGCATTTACAAAATTTATGTCTTGAGCTCCAAATATTTTTTATTATCTTTCTATAAGTGTTGCAGAAAATTCAGTTATGATTCTTGAATAACGCACTTAAATGAGGAGTACTTCACGAATTTTCACGATTTGGAGCGCACGTCGTTGGTATAAATTTTGGTTGGTTAAATATTTTGATCGTTAACGTGTTTTATGGATTCGAATTTAACCAATTGGACGAAATTAGTACTTTTCAATCGCAGTTTCTCAAGGAAAATTGAATTGGGACCAAATAGAAATTTTCGCTGCCCACTTTTGAGCTAAAATTTAAAAGGGGGACCAAATGAAAATTTTCGATCTGAGTTTCTCGAGCGAAAATTAAAATGGGCCTGTCTAATCTGCGAGCCCAAAACGTCTAATCCGCTCATTAAAACGCAATAACCTTTTGCAGTTGAAAATCCCTAAATACACGCATAAACCCTCATTCGCAAAATTCAACAGCCGAAATTTTCTCCCTCGCAAAACTCTTGTCAAAAAGAAGAACTTCATATCCACTAAATCTCTCATTTTCAACTGATTTTCGTCTTTGAAAGGGATTCGACAATCTTTAGGGAATAGCGTGTGTTTGAACTCCGTT
Organism: Craterostigma plantagineum; assembly: GCA_027422505.1. Classification (NCBI taxonomy): domain Eukaryota; kingdom Viridiplantae; phylum Streptophyta; class Magnoliopsida; order Lamiales; family Linderniaceae; genus Craterostigma; species Craterostigma plantagineum. The sequence continues at coordinate 22,198,260 of JAPQWV010000009.1, read as the reverse complement.
TGCCTCTATACTATGAGATTTTTCGCATGATTCTATGTTAGATTCTTGTCTGTTCAAAATGTGAAAACTCGAATGCTATTTTACAGTGTTTACGACCATTTTATGTGTATAATATGGGTTAAAATCTGTAGTTAAGATAGTTTCAGTGTTTTCTGATCACTTTAGGAGTATATTGTTTCGATTATCTGCGTTTTTAGAGCTCGATTGGAAGTTCGACTGAAACTGGGTTTGAACATTTAAAGGCGTCGAAGAACTTTCTCGATCGCAAACAGTGTTAATCGAATTCTAATTTGATTGAGTAGTTGTTTGCCTCGTAAAAGATATTCGATCGCTAAAACTTTGACTCAATCAACAGACAAATAACGTAGACAGAAAAATACTTACAATCGAGAAATCTAATTTTGATTTTATGGGAGCGAAAGATTATTGTGTGAAATAGATAAATTAGATGCATTTTAGTTTCGAGCGTAAAACTTACCATCGAAAACAGTAATTTTGATTTCAATTTTGTTCTCGGTCGTAAATTTTTAGCGGCATAAAATAAATTTTTCGACGATAAAATTCTCGATCGTAAAAGTCGTAGCGATGATTTTAATCGATCGAAAATTTTCTCGGCGAGTCACCTAGTTTCTCGTTGTCAATTTTCTCGATCGTAAAATTTCGCAGGGAAAATCTATTTTACAAACGAAATCTTTCTCACTCGATAACTTTCCCGACGAAAATTTTATTAACGCGCGAAAATTTCTCGATCGTTAATTTACACAGAAATCAATTTTCTCAATCGTAAATTTACACGGAAATTTTTCTCGATCGTGAAACTTTTCGGCTATAGTACCATGCCTTAAGGTAATCACACTTAGAAAATTTCCTAAGTCTTTTCCACTGTAGCAGACCTTAGCGAATAAAATTCTCGATCGCACTTAGGCAATTAATTGAGGATTTCAATTCTCGCGCGATAAACAGAACGGAGTGAACAATGCTTGACTTTATTATACAATACTTAGAAAATTTTCGACTTCACTTACATATATCTCATATACACATGTCGAAATGCTATTATATCTTATACATTCACTTTCGTATACCTTTGTTCCGAATTATATATTCGTCAAACATGTTATGAAATGCTAAACTATTATGGTTTGATGAAATTAAATTTCGACTCAATTTAATTTTTGAATTAATGTTTTGGTTTTCTAATTGATTTTCAGATGGATCATTATCCAACCTATAACCACATTTACGAGAAGAACCTATACCTCAAGGTTCAAGACACCAACTTCCAACTCGACCTGACTACCTTTAGGTGTCCGGACGAGATCATTGTGTCCATATTGCAAGGCCATCCTCTCTGGCACGCGCTCACGGTGACGGCATCCGTGCCAATGGTCTACTTACAGCAATTTTGGGGGAGAATACAGAGTCTAGTATTTGACGGCTCCTATCGATTCACCACGGTCCTCGGGACGAGACACATAAGCTTCAGCAAGGATGATTTCGGGCTCGTCCTAGACCTACCCTTCAGCCTCAACTATGACCCTCTGCCTTCAGATGCAGAGATGGTGCGTGACTTTCTACACACGGGATACCGTCCACCGCTCACCAAGCGCACAAGTCCAGAGAAACAGAATCCCACATCCACGGAAGACACTGTTTGGAATTATCAACAAGTGTCTGTCGCCAAAGCACGCATGCTTCGACAAAGGCAACGGAAACATTCTCAGAATTTTCCACGGGATTGCGTTATCGCAAATTTACGATTTTGCCCAACTGATCTGGAACGACTTAGCAGAACAGATCAGACAGAAAGAGAACAAGAGATCGAAGAATGTCCCGTATGCTAGGTGGTTTGACGTCATTATCAGACAACTCATGGAGATGCACGAGAACATCCCTCGGCTACCTCCTGGAGGGAACTACAACCCCCAAGACTCAAGTTCTTTCACAATCCAAGACTCACAGATTTGGATCAGCCGTCGATGCCGATCCCGTTCGAGCTGCTTCGTCTTGCCGACACCTCGGGAGACGTTTATAGGCTATATTGTCGGGAGAATCATCTCACAGAGCAGATGATTCGAGGGCCCCCGATAGATTTCATGTGAGCCCTCCCAACAACAACAGCACCAACCTAGCTCTGAGGCCGAGTTGATAGATCAAGTGGCCCAGGAGTTAGAACAGGAGCCTCCAACTCAAGAAACACAACGTGGTTTGCCACCCGGGATCGTTTATCGACTAGAGACAAGGCCTGGGTGGCACAGCGCACTGGAACCCCTGCTTGTGTTCTCTGTGACGCGCTGCATGCGGAGACTGTGCAACATTTATTTTTTGATTGTCGATTCTCACGCGACTGTGTTCGGATGCTGAGGCAGAAGATCAGGTGGGGATGGCCGTATCGGGACTGGGGGCAGGGTATACGGTGGGCTGCATTGCGATGGCGTGGCCATCATCTCCTACAGTTCGCCTACTGTCACGTCCTTGCTTCGTTGGTATATCACATTTGGCAGGCACGCAACAAGCGCTGGAAGGAGGGGGCTATCACGACTCCAGATAGGCTGGTTGTTGTTGTCCTCGATATGGTTTGTATGCGGCTTACTGGGACATCGCCCAAGTTCGATCTACAGAGAGCAGCCATTCGACGTCTCTGGCGAGTAGCTTGGTAGTGAGTTGGATGTTTTAGCTTTCGTTTGTTGGTCTATGCCAGTAGTCTGTTACTGGTTTGCACGTGAGGAGTCACACCCTCACTCATCTGTACATTTACCCCCTTTATATATATACACGGAACTTACTCCAAAAAAAAACTCAAGAAACACAACTACCTGACGAAGATGCCATGTTGATTGACGCAGTGGCACAAGAGTTGGAACTCGAGGCTCCACAACAATCACTCCGTGCTGAAGTGCCCATCAATATCGGCGCGTTCTGGATCAATTGAGGAGATCTTTCTACAGGAAGCACAGCTCGAAGCGGAAACAGGGCACACTCCACCATCACAGGCTACTACGCCTGCACCAGAGGCCGTGATTCCCACGATCACATCTCAAGAGCCTCAACCAACAGAAGCCCATGAGGATGTTGCAAGGGAACTAACTCCTCGTACAGCTACTTGGTCCGAAGCCATGGATTTTGACGAAGAGGTTCACCTGATCAGACGGGTTCCACGTCATTCACTCTCAATCACCGAGCCCGTCATCATAGCTGTTGCTTCTACATCAGACACGACATCAGTCATCACTCCAAGTGCTAAGGCCGAAGCCCAGAATCCACTCAGTACCGGCCCAGACCAACGGTGTCTGATACACAAATTCAATCTGAACCTGCCACAACATCTATAGATGAGAATCCTCAATATTCAAATCGAGGATTGGACAGAAGTCTCGGGCAGTCACAACCTATAGTGACTACGAGCCAGCCTGAGGAGCCGGCGATAGCTCAAGGGTTGACAACATGCGATATTAGTTGACCTGGTTCATCAACGGAGGCGTCCGTCCAGTTTGTGACTGAAGCACACTTCCAAACAGCTCTCTCTACGGCCATCAGATCACTTGAAGAAATGATGGAGATAGTACTGGCAGCCATCGAGACATCCCGATGCGACACTGGGAAAGCACCCGTCTCAGAGGGCACTTCAGCACAAGCAAACCTCCTAACCCCACAACCCTCTACCATCGACCCCTCACAAACTCATCCATCCTCATTAACCCATACACCATATCCATCACCGAACTCCACGACATACTACTCGCCCGCCTTATAGGCCTTCCCACCCAAACACCTCAGGAAGAATCACTCTATAGGCGTCTCGTGGATCACCCTGAGCCACCTACTCAATCTTGCCGAGGCCAAAGCTCCCGCACACGACGTCGACATGACGATCCAGACGATCAGGACCGTCATGAGGGGGAGAAAAGACCTAGGACATCTTCGAGTGGCCAAGGAGAAGGTCAAGAACAAGGCTCAGGCGCAACGCAGACAGGCGCTGGAGCAGGTGAAACCCAACCCACTACACAAACTACCTAAACAACCCACACCACGCACTGCACCACCCATACTCTAACTCAAATCGACCCACCAACCTTTCACCTAAGGACGCCTCCACCCACACCACCGACTTTCACAAGCCCCTTGCTTCCGGAAGAAGAAGCAAGTGCCGCTATGCTCGTAGCACTGGCGTAGACTCAAGTTACTCCCTCAGCCGTTCCAGACCAATCAGGACCATCAGGAAGTGGAATCAACCCACACGAGTTCCTCGACAAGTACATTATCGAAGGAAAGTGGATGACCCACACCATGCCCGAGGAGATCCAAAGACAGAGACTCAAGGAAGTTCGGCAGTTCTTACAGCAAGCTTCGGTGGATGACCCACACCATGAACAAATTCCCTCAAGGCTTCCAAAACTGATTGCGCATCGAGCAGATTGCCCTACCAGACAAATGCCAGGGACCGTTCGAATCGACACGCCTTGGGAAAACATCAGGATTGAGATCTCATTCCTTGAAGAAGTTCGTGACACATATGGAGGTCACCAGACAAAGTCAAGAAGCCGAACGAGTTCGAGCTCAGAGGCATCTCTCACTAGGAACAGCAGAAGAGGATGACATATCTTTGGATGCTAACCCATCTAGGACCAGATATGAGGTTGGGATTCCAAAAGATCGTTTGAAGAGTCATTTCAAGGATCTATCCCCGATCTGCCTGCTACTAAGTGTCTACTGCACGAAAGGCAGTCTTCCAACATCATTCTACGTCATAGAGTGAGTAGACAGAACTCGAGAAGAGCTAAGCGAGACCGACCTACCTTACCTCCCCGCCGAAGAGGTGTACAATCTCTACCAGCTATACGTAGAGAAGTACAAGGGTCATCAAGGCTTCATAAAGAAGGAAGGACTCGAGGGACTCTACCGGTTCATGATGCGCCAGGTCAAGTACCATGCCACACACGACCTTCAGATGGCACTGGAGAGCAATACGAAGAAGGTCAACATGACCGCTCCGCTCAACAAAGGACATAAGGTCTACGGGCTTCCCAACAATCACGTGTACATCAGCTCAGTCTTAGGCATCACCTACCACAACCCAATTGCTAAGAAGAATATGATGATGCTGAAGACTGAATTTCATAAGTTTTCTGACGGGACGCTCAAGGTCGTCAGGCAGAATATAGAGAAGAGATTGGAAGAAATCAACAAAGACAAGATGCTGCATATTCATAGGTTCGTGAGAGAGCAACCCCTCCGAATGGTACTCCTTGAAGTCATCGAGGAGCACTTGGAGCTGAGGAACAGCATCAGAAACTATGAGCATGCGATGGGCTTGCGCAGGTCGTACTATGCCCGACGAGGACAGACAGCGCGGAAGAGAAATCAAGCACAAAGGGGGAGTATGTAGAATATAATTTTAATTGTGGTTTGATTTATTAGCTATCCTTGTAATTAGGGGCTTTACTTGTATGTGTCCTTAGATTAGGACTTAACTTGTATTTATACCAAGTTTGTTTGGTATAAATACTAGTGTAAACATTGTGCTTAATAGAGAATTTTAGTCAATTGATCCGAAAGGCTTGCAAATCCAATTCTAGAGAGAGAAAATCAGAAAACATTCTCTCACCACACGAATTCTCTCTCGAAGCTCTCAACGAAGGTTTTCGATCGAAATTCTATTTTCTATATTCTACTCGATTTTCTTAGTATTCAAGTCTAGGATCGCAGAGTTGATAATCGAGGACCTAACAACACAATCACATCATACTAAGAATTAATCACGTGTTATTTTCCACAAATAGCTTCAAGATCATAGTCAGTCATTATTCCATTTATGCATAAACATTCCAAATATAATGTTAGGTCCTCGATTATCAACTCCTATGATCCTAGACTTCAATCCTAAGTAATTCGACTAGAATGATTGACTTAAGATTCGATCAAAAAACCAAGTTGAGGAACGCTACGGAGAATTTCGATTAGTGAGAGAAAATGCTTGCTGTTTCTCTCTCTAGAAATTGGATTGGCAGCCCTTTAGATCAATTGACTAACTTTCTCTATTAAGCTCAAATGTGTACAATCCTATTTATACCAAAAACTTGGTATAAATAGCAAACAAGTCCTAAACTAAGGATAAATACAAATAATGCCCCTAATTACAAGGACAACTTGAAATCAAAGCACAATTACAAATGGTATTGTACATTCTCCCCCTTTGTGCTTTATTGCCCTTCCGCGCTATCTGTCCTCGTCGGGCATAGTACGACCCGCGCAAGCCCATCGCATGCTCGAAGTTTCTTAGTGTATCTCTCAGCTCCAATCTCTCCTCGATGGCTTCAAGTTGTTCCATCAGAAGCAGTTGCTCTCTCACAAACCTATGAATCTTCAGCATGGTCTCTCGATTGATTTCTTCCTGTCTCTTCTCTATATTCTTCCTGATGACCTTGAGCGTTCCGTCACAGAATTTGTGTATCTCAGTCTTCAGCATCAACCTATTCTTATTGGTAATTGGATTGTCGTAGATGATTCCTACGACTGAGCTTATGTGCACGTGATTGCTTATCTCAAGTCCTTTGTTTAGCGGAGCGGTCATGTTGACCTTCTTCATATTACTCTCCAAAGCCATCTAAAGGTCGTGTGCGGCATGGTACTTGACCTGGCGCATCATGAACCGCTAGAGTCACTCGAGTCCTTCTTTCTTTATAAAGCCTTGATACCCTTGTACTTCTCTACGTACAGCTGGTAGAGACGGTACACCTCCTCGGCATGGAGGTAAGGTAGGTCGCCCTCGCTTAGCTCATCTCGAGTTCTGTCTATCCGCTCTATGACGTAGAATGAAGTTGGAAGACTGCCTTTCATACAGTAGACGCTTAGAAGCTGACAGATTGGGGATAGGTCCTTGAAATGACTCTTCAATCATTCTTTTGGAATCCCCAGCCTCATATCAGGTCCAAATTAGATTAGCATCCAAAGATATGTCATCCTCTTCTGATATTCCCAGTGATGCCTCCGAGTTCGAACTCGTTCAACTGCTTGACTTTGTCCGGTGACCTCCATATGTGTTAACGAACTTCTTCAAGGAATGGGATTTCAATTTTAATATTTTCCGATGGAGTGTCAATTCGAACGGTCCCTAGCATTTGTCATGTAGGGGAATTCGCTCGGTATGCTATCAACTCTGGAAGCATTGAGGGAGTTTTCTCATGATCATCACCTTCCTGAAGTTCTTCGTCTTTTATCAGGACAAGGTCAACCGAAGCTCGTTGTAAGAAGTGTCGAACGTCCTTGAGTCTCTGTCTTTGAGCTTCATCGGGCATACTATGGGTCATCCACTGTCCTTCGAAGATGTATTTGTCGAGGAACTCATGTGGGTTGACACCACGTCCAGATGTTCCCGATTGGTCTAGAGCGGTCGAGTTGGGAGTGGCTGAGTAGCTGACAAGGCTACGAGCATTGCGGCACTTGCTTCTTCTTCCGAAAGCAATGGGCTTGTGAAGGTTGTTGGTGGTGTGAGCGGAGGCGTGCTTAGGTTGAAGGTGGTGGGTCGATTTGGGTTAGAGTTTGGGTGGTGCGGTGCATGGTGGTTGTTTGTGTAGTGGGTTGTGAGTTTGGGTCATGCGCTTGTCTGCGTTGTGCCTGAACCTAGTATTTGACCTTCTCCTTGGCCACTCGAAGATGTTCTAGGCCTCTTCTCCCCCTCATGACGATCCTGATCGTCAGGGTCGTCATGTCGGCGTCTTGAGCGGGACTTCAGCCTCGGCAGGATTGAGTAGGAGGCTCAGGATGATCCACCGGATGCCTGTAGAGTGATTCTTCCATAGACATCCGAGTGGGAAGGCCTATGAGGCGGGCGAGTAGAATATCGTGGAGTTCGGTGATGGGTATGGTGTAAGGGCTGATGAGGATGGATGAGTTTATGAGAGGGTCTGTGGGTGTGGGTTGTGTGGATGTGAGGTTTGTTTCTAATGAAGGGCCCTCTGAGATGGGTGCTTTCCCGGTGACACGGAGGGGCGTCTCGATGGCTGCCAACACTCTCTCCATCATTTTGTCTTTAAGGGATTTGATGGCTGCAGAGAGGGCTGCTTGGAACTGCGCTTCAGTTACAAATGGGACAGACGCCTCCGTAGAAGATGGACCAGGATGACTGATGTCACCTGTTGACAACCCTTGAGTGCTGACCGTCTCATGGGGTTGGCTCGTCGTCACTTGAGGTTGTGACGGGTCGAGACTTCCACCAATCCTAGATTTGAATCTGTAAGATTCGCATCGAAGGGTGTTGTTGCAAGCTCTGACTGAACTTGCATATCAGACCTTGGGAGGTCAGGGCCGGTAGTAGGTGATGTCTGAACCTCGGCCACGACTGATGCGAAAAGGTCGGGCTGCAGCTCAAGATTGAGTGATGAAAGATCCGTAGCCCTTGGAGTGATAACCGGCGTCGGGTCTGACATAGTCGCGACGGCTTCTAAGACGGGCTCGGCTAATGTGATTTGACGTGTGGGAGGCCGTCTTATGAGATGAATTTCCTCGTCTGCCTCAGTGTCTGATGGGGTAGCCATATGAGGAGATGGATCACGTGCTGCCTCCCAGTGCCATGGGCTTGGGCTGTCACTTGAGACTCTCGACTGAGTTGGGCCCCGTTTCCGCCTCAAACGGTGCTTCATTAGTAGGAACCTCCTCAATTGGTTCCTGAAGCACTGTCACTATAACTGGGCCTTCTTCTTCAAGTGCTTGTTGTGGAGCCTCGAGTTCCAACTCTTGTGGCACTGTATCAATCAACATGTCATCCAGATCATGTAGTTGAGTTTCTTGAGTTGGAGGCTCCTGTTCTAGCTCCTGGGCCACTTGATCTATCAACTCGGTCTCAGGGCTATGGTGTTGTTGTTGAGGGCTCACTGCAAATCTGTCGGGAGATGATTTTCCCGACAATAGAGGCGATAAGTGTCTCCCGCGGGGTCGGCGAGACGAAGCAACTCGAACGGGATTGGCATTGATGGCTGATCAAAATTCGTGAGTCTGGGGTGGTGAAAGAATTTGAGCCGAGGTGGTTGGTAATTCCCTCCTAGAGGTAGACGATGGATGTTCTCGTGAATCTCCATGAGTTGTCTGATGATGACCGAGAATCACCTAGCATACGGCACATTCTTCGAATGCTTGTTCTCTTTATGCATGATCTGTTCTGCTAGATTGTTCCAGATTGTTGAGCAAAATCGTAATTCCGCGAGAACGCAATTCCTTGGAAGGTGCGGAGAATGTTGCCGTTGCCTTTGTCGAAGCCGACGTGCTTTGGCGACAGACACTTATTGATAATTCCAAAATGTCTCTTCCAGGGATGTGGGATGCCGTTGCTCTGAACTTGTGCGAGCTTGATGAGCGGCGGACGGTACCCATTTGGAGGAAGTCACGCAACATCTCTGCATTCGTAGGCAAAGGGTCGTAGTTGGGGCTGAAAGGTAGGTCCAAGACGAGTCCAAAATCATCCTTGCTGAAACTGATGTGCCTCGTGTCGATCACCGTGGTGAAACGATAGGTGCCGTCAACTACGTGACTCTTGATTCTTCCCCAAAACTGTTGGAGATAGACCATCGGAACTGAATCCGTCACCGTGAGCGCATGCCAGAGGGGATGGCCTTGTAGTATGGACACTATGGTCTCGTCTGGACACCGAAAGGTGGTCAGATCGAGTTGAAAATTGGTGTCCGGTACACTGAGGTACAAGTTATGGTCGTAGATGTGGTCGTAAGCGGGATAATTTGCCATCTGAGAAAGATAAGAAATAAACATGATGAGTTCAACTTTAAATTCGAGTTGAAATATATCATATCAAACTATAAGACTCTATCGATTCATAGCAAGTTTGATGAAATTTGGGAATTAGAAAAATGTTTGTTACACATAGGTTATACGAAGTGAATACTAAAGACATGACGAAATTTCGACATGCATACATAAGACGTATAAGGTTTCTGCCGAAAATATTCTTAGTGTTGAACACTACTATTCACTCCGAGTAATTTTTCCCTCGAAAAATTGAATTTTCAATTTGAATTTCTAAAGTGCTGACATCTGAAGAAAAGTCTCCGTTTAAATTTTCGATCGAAAACTTTATTCGCTCAATTCTTTACAGTGATAGAGACTTAGGAAAAATAATTTCTAAGTGTTGAAGTGCGTGGTACAGTAGCAGATCAATTTTACGATCGATAAAAATTTCCGCATAAATTTACGATCGAGAAAAATTTCCTCAGGTAAACTTACTATCGAAAAAATTTTCTCGAGTGAATAAAATTTTTCGTTTTGAAATTTGTCGAGCGATGACTAATTTTCGATCCTAAGTGAGGTTTTCACTGCGAGATTGGTCGATCGAGAAATTAGTCAACGAAAGACTAAGTCAATCGCCGAGAAAATTAACGATCGAACAAAATCATCGCTGCGTATTCTGCGATCGAGAAAGTTAGCGTCGAAAAATCGAATTTTGTCGCCGCTAAAATTTGCGATCGAAATAAAAATGAAATCGAAAATTCAATTTGCGATAGTAAGTTCTGCGCTCGGATTAAATTGCATCTTTTTAACTACTCCACTCGTTATTTTTTTGCTCGCATAAAATTCTAATTAGAATTCTCAATGGTAAGTAATTACTCAATCGACGTTGTCTAACTTGTCGACTAAGTCAAAATTTAGCGATCGAAAATCTTTTACGCTACCAGTAGTATCTTAATTAAATCGAAATTCAATTAAGACTGTTTCGATCGAAAAAGTTCTTCGACAGCTTCAAACGTTCAAAAACCCTGTTTTCGTCGAATCTTAGATTTCAACTCTGAGACGCAGATTATCGAAAATTCCCACTGCAAGAATGATTGAAAACACCTAGACGATGATAAAACAGAGAACTCGAACAAGAGAAACATATCTAAAGGTCTTAGATTTCTGAAAGTCTCATACGGGTTTTCAAACAGTTATCATACGAGAATTTTAGCATTAAATCAAACGAAAAAATCATAGAATGCAGATTCAAACGGAATTTAATATGCACGTAAATCCTTAAAGAATGTTGAATCTACCTTAAAAAGACGAAAGTCTGTTGAAAATAAGAGATTTGAAGGAATTTTCTTTCGTCATTTTAATTTTTTCGTGAGAGAAAAATTTTCGACTGTAGAAATTTGCGATTAAGGGTTTTTCAATTTGGGATTTATGCGTGCGATAGAGGTTTTCGACTGCAATTACTTCGTTTTAATGGACGGATTAGACATTTTCGGTTCTCAGATTAAACAGGCCCATTTTTAATTTTCGCTCGAGAAACTTAGATCGAAAATGTTCATTTGGTCCCGATTTAATTTCGCTTGAAAAGTTGGAAACGAGAATTACCATTTGGTCTCAATTCAATTTTCGCTCGAGAAACGGTAGTCGAAAATTACTAATTTCATCCAATTTCTCATTTGTATGTTATCCTATGTTTTCAGAGTGACCCCTATTTCAGTTAAAACCACATATTTTCTCCCTATGTAAAAATTAAAAGCAATTAACTTCCTGAAACTCTGAACAATGACATCTCTCCACAGCTGATTTTCGACAAATCTCCATTACTTAGAGCAAAACATCCAAAATGTTAGAGTTAATCAACAAGTAATTTTAATAAGACTCCCCCTGAAATTTTTGTATCAATGATGTAAGCTCCAAAACGTGCAAAATCGTGAAGTCCACTTTGTAGTGCGCTTTGTTGGTTTTGAAAAAAAAATTCTGCAAGACTTAGAGAAGAACATCAAAAATATTTGGAGCTTAAAGCATGATACTGTGAAAATGCTTCCCCTCAAATAATGCACCAAAATTGATTTAACATGAAAGTACCAAACATGTAACACGCAATTCTGAAAATTTAGCTGTGGCGACCCTACTTTTCTAATTAGGATTAGTGGCGGATTTCCGCAATGTAAACCGCGGAAGGCCCGTCTAATTAAAACTTTTTCCTAAAATAATATATACTAATATAAAAATTCGTCTACATCGTTATCTCTGTACACGGGCCGAAGCCCCAAAATATCAAAAGAACCAAAAGTCCTAAAGTCGCTCCACAGGTCGCATCCATGTACTGCCCCGCCCTCAAAAGTCCGTGGAGCACCGCCACCAGCCGCCTCAGTCTTGACGCGTATCGGCGTCAGACTCAGTACCTACAACACGTAAACACTGAGCGATTTGCCCAGTAGGTGAATACAATGCATGTATGCAAGTGTGCACTCAACCCCAATCCCAATATCTCGCAACATGATTTAATGCACACTCTTTCTTTTCCCACAATTCCTATCTCATACAATACAGGGCCCTAGGTTAGGCTCACGCGCGCAATAAATATCGTGGGTGGTCACGTGATCACACCCGAATCCAATGTCATGGGTGGTTAAATCCGTATCCATAAGTCATGGACGATAACGCCCGTATCCATATATATATATATATATATATATATCATGGGTGATAACACCCGTATCCCTTCTGGCGGTGTGCACCTCGAACCGACCACGTTCGAGTAGAGAGATCGATCACGTCTGTCTCCGCCAGGAATCCTGTGAGCCCAACCGGTCACAAATATTCTCAATCTACCCCACGTACCAACATCTCGAATCATCACCGTCTCAATACGGTGGAAATCATCTTTTAGCCTGACGTGAAATGCACGTGCCATGCATATAATCGCAATAACACATAAAAACATGATTCACATGAAACGTACGTAGAACACGTAAAATACGTAAATCACATAAGGCACGTAAATCACATAATCACATGAAACACATAAATGTGTTTACGTATTGTAGATGGATGATCCACCTACCTGTCCTCCCGCTATTGTCAAATAAAAAGTCCGGTGTAGTCCCTATATATCGATCCTCTGAATATAATAAATATTTTCATATTAATACATATTTATTAAGTCATATAAATTTTGAGAATACTAAAATTATCAAAACTCTAAAATTTATGAAAACCTAAAAATAATGAAATTTCTAAAAATAAATAAACCCTAGAATATTGAAAACCTTAGAAATAGCAGAATTCTAAAATACCGAAAATTTATTAAGTGTAGAAACCTTAAGACAATGTCGAAATATTTTAGATCAAATGTCGAGATAATTAATAAATGTCGGGTGGGTTCATCAAGTCATATCGACATCCTATAAATATCGAGATCTTATCAACTTCTATAAGGTGTCGACATCTTTCAATACAATGTCGAGATCATATTACAATAGGGAATATCGAGATCATATTTGTCCGAGAACTTGGATGTCGAAATTAAAATGTCGAGACCTTAAACTAATGTCGAGTCATATATACATTGTCGAGACCCTCTTGTCGAACCCTAATAATGTTGAAATCCTTAAAAATGTCGAGACCCTATTTCTTGAAAATGTCGAAACCCTTATACAATGTCGAGATCTTATACATACCGAGGTCTTCTTATTACATATATATGTCTCGACTTTTATCTTCTATACAGTTCGACATCTTCCTATCACTATATATATATATCTCGAAATCTATCAATTATGCATTTCGAAATCTTCCTACCATTAGCATGTATCGACATATATATTCAAAACATTTGAAGACACCTACACAGCTTTTGTCGAGATGATTTTAATATTCTATGACTTGGAACACCCTAAATTGTACGACATTTATAGTGGTAAATTGCTCAATTCCTTCAAAAGCTATCCATTCTTCCAAAAACCCTATAAACTGGACTGTGTCGAGATCATTTTCAACAAAATTACACTGAATCCTGGAAAATCTTGCACCTCGAATTGTTAAGTTTCTAAAGGACATAATGAAATTTCAAGCCGTTACATGCAATGCTTCGAAAGTCATTAAAGATTGCCTTTCCTAAACATATATGAATATGAACCAAAATCTATGAACTTAGGGTTTCTAATCATGACCTATTTCGAATTTTCTCTTCCCTATTCTTAATAAAACATTTCATAACATTTATATAACTTGAAACATGTTAATATGAGAAACTGTAGTATACCTTACCTTGGTATTATAGATTTCGAGTGGTTATACCCCTTGTGTTGCTAAGTTCTTAGTTTCCTTTTTAATTCACCTCCTGCTCAACGATTCTTCAAAGGCTTTTGTAAATAATTTGGTAGCAATTTGAGAATAGATAAGTATCGAGTTCTTGAGGGTATTGATGATGGGACTTTATTAAGATAACGATTCTTTTTGCTTTAGGCTTAAGGAAGCTCAGCCCATGTCATACCTATATTATTTGAGCTTTTGGGCTTTTTATAATAATTCATGTATAGCCCATTATCAAAATAATTTATTAATTTTGAGTAATCCCATAACTAGGTTTTCAAAAAAAATAATTTAGTCCTTATATAATTTATATTTTTGTTCCGAATCTTAATCTCCGTATTAACATTCCTAATTTAAATAAATCCACATAATTATTACATCGAAATCCCGTATTAATTTTTACGGATATTACATCCTCCTCCCCTTAAAAGAATTTCGTCCCCGAAATTACGCCGATTGGAATAACTCGGGATAACGAACCCTCATATCATCCTCACGCTCCCAAGTGGCTTCCTCAACTGATTGATTCCGCCACAATACTTTAACTAACGGAATAGTCTTATTCCGTCGTTCCGATTCGTACATCAAAATTTCTACGGGCTTCTCTTCGTAACTCAAGTCAGGCTTGAGCTGTTGATAATGAAGCTCGTTCTGAATCACATGACTCGGGTCCGCGACGTATTTTCGTACCGTCGATACGTGAAATACGTCGTGAACTTGTGACAGGGAAGTCGGTAATTCCAACTGGTACGCAACTTCACCGACTCGTCTGATAATCTTGAATGGGCCTATGTATCTTGGACTTAGCTTGCCCTTCTTTCCAAATCATTTCACTCCTTTCATCGGGGAAATCTTCAACAATACTTGGTCACCTTCTGCAAACTCCAAGGGTCGTCGTCGACGATTTGCATAACTTTTCTGTCGACTTTGAGCCGTTCGCATTCTTTCTCGAATTTTGGTCACTGCTTCCGTTGTTTCTCGGATCATATCGGGTCCTAATAAAACTCGTTCGCCGACTTCGTCCCAATGAACATGGGATCGGCACTTACGCCCGTATAACGCCTCATACGGCGCCATTCCAATTGTAGCATGGAAACTATTGTTGTAAGAGAATTCGATCAACGGCAAATATTTGCTCCAATTTCCCTTGAAGTCTAGCACGCAGGCTCGTAACATATCCTCAAGGGTTCGGATTGTCCGTTCAGACTGCCCGTCGGTCTGAGGATGGTACGCAGTACTGAACGAGAGCTTCGTACCCATCGCTTTTTGTAAGCTTTGCCAGAAGTTGGATAGGAATCTCGAATCTCGATCCGAGACGATAGAGATTGGGATCCCATGGAGTCGAACAATTTCCTGAATGTACAATTCGGCATACCGTTCCATAGAAAAAGTAGAGCTGATAGGAATGAAATGGGCTGATTTGGTTAGGCGATCAACAATCACCCAAATAGTATCGTGGCCTTTCGTCGTTTTAGGCAAACCAACGACGAAGTCCATCGTGATGTGATCCCATTTCCATTCGGGAATTGGTAAAGGCTGCAGAGTTCCAGCTGGTCGCTGGTGTTCCGCTTTGATCAGCTGGCACGTCATACATCTACTTACGAATGTGGCGATATCCTTCTTCATTCCCGACCACCAATATATGATCCGCAAATCTTGGTACATCTTTGTCGCACCCGGGTGTACTGAGTACGTTGTTGCGTGCGCCTCTGTCATTATCGTTCGTCGTAACTCCTCGTCGTTGGGCACGTATAGCCGATTCTTGTATAACAAGGTTCCGTCTGCCCGGATTTCGAAGTCTTCGGGTAGTGTATCCTTCGCCTTTAGGTAAAATTCATCCTTTTCTTGGGCTTTTTGAATTCGATCTAGTAACGTCGGCTAAAGAGTCAGCGCTGCTAGTTTCGTTTCGACTTCGCCCAAACTAACTATTTCCACTCCTAGTCTGTGCAATTCCGTACTCATCGCCTTTCGACTGAGCGCGTCTGCGACTACGTTTGCTTTGCCCGGATGATAATTGATAACGCAATCGTAGTCTTTTACAAGAACCAGCCATCGTCGTTGTCTCATATTCAGCTCATGTTTGGAGAAAACAGGATAAGGATAGGTGCAGAGACTCAATGGAAGCTGTTCTAACAAATATCTGGGTGAAGAAATATTTCAGACTCTTATGGTCTGTAAAGATTTCGCACCTTTCTCCGTAAAGGTAGTGTCTCCAGATCTTTAAGGCAAAGACCACTGCTGCTAGTTCTAGATCTTGGGTCGGATAATTCTTCTCGTACTCCTTTAGTTGTCTGGAGGCATATGCGATTACTTTACCATTCTGCATCAATACGCATCCTAGTCCATTCTTCGAGGCGTCGCTATAGACTGAGAATCCTCCAGTTCCCGAGGGTATAGTCAGAATAGGAGCAGAAGTGAGTCGCTTTTTCAGCTCCTGAAAACTTTGTTCGCAAGCTTCAGACCACTTGAAAGGTACGTTCTTTCTGGTCAAGTTCGTCAGAGTCGAGGCAATGCTAGAGAAGTCAGCTATGAACTTACGGTAATATCCCGCAAGTCCTAGAAAATTCCGGACTTCAGTCGGAGTAGTTGGTCGTGGCCAATTGTTCACGGCCTCAATCTTACTTGGGTCCACGGAGATTCCACTCCCGGAAATCACGTGTCCCAAGAAGGCTACTTGCTCAAGCCAAAATTCGCATTTCTTGAATTTGGCGTAGAGTTCTTTCTCTCGCAAGATTCCTAAGACGCTTCGTAAATGATTCTCGTGTTCCTCCTTCGTCTTAGAATAGATCAGAATATCGTCAATAAAGACGATTACAAAGCGGTCGAGATAGTCTTTAAAGACTCGGTTCATAAGATCCATGAATGCAGCTGGAGCATTAGTCAGTCCGAAGGGCATGACCAAAAACTCGTAGTGACCGTACCTCGTACTGAAAGCCGTTTTAGGAACATCTGTCTCCCTGATCTTTAATTGATGGTATCCCGAACGGAGATCGATTTTTGAGAATACCGTAGCACCCTGTAGTTGGTCGAACAGATCATCGATCCTCGGCAATGGGTATTTATTCTTGATCGTGATCTTGTTTAACTCCCGATAGTCGATACATACTCGCATCGACCCATCTTTCTTCCGTACGAATAACACCGGCGCTCCCCATGGTGAAAAACTGGGTTGAATAAACCCTTTCTGCAACAAGTCCTCTAGCTGTTCCTTCAACTCCTTCAGTTCATTCGGCGCTAGGCGATAAGGAGCTTTAGAAATTGGGGCGGACCCCGACATCAGATCTATCGTAAACTGTATTTCTCGACCAGGGGGTAACCCCGGGAGATCATCGGGAAATACATCAATATACTCATTAACTATCGGTACGTCCTTCAGTTCTGGCTGAGATAACTCCTCTGCCTTCACCGCATATACTAGATAAGACTCACAACCGGACCTCAACAGTCGTTGAGCCTTCAACGCAGAGATTCGCGGAATACGATTCAAAGTAGTTTTTCCCGAAAAAGTGAACACTTCTTCTTCGGGTAGTTGAAATTTTACGACTTGTTGCAATCTATGATGGCTCCGTATCTCGAAAGCCAATCCATCCCAAAAATAACATCATAGTCGTTCATTGGGATCACAATCAGGTCGACACTCAGATCTCTACCCTCAATGTTCACAGAACATCCTCCCAGCACTTGGTCAGTGCGTGTCGTGTGGTAGGGTAACTATGTAGTTGCACTCAGATAAGGTAGGAGAAACTCCCACCTTTTCCACATATTTGGCCGACACAAATGAATGTGTGGCCCCAGAGTCAATTAACACAGAGGTGGGCACGTTATAGATAGTCAACGTACCCGTGACCACGGAAGGATTCGCTTCGGCCTCCTCGTTGGTCAAAGTAAAAACTCGCGCTGGTACCGGTGGAGGTCGGATTAAAGGTTGGTTTGGAACTTGCGGTATTTTCTCGTTGCAGACCCTGGCATAGTGGCCAATCTTTCCACACCGAAAACATTGGGGAGTTGGGTTTGGTCTCGGCCCATGGCATAGTCCGTAGTGGTAGCGCCCACACTGCCGACACTGAGGTACAGTGTTTAGGGGTCGTTTTGAAACGTTAGCAGGTCCTTGGTTTGGCCTCGGTCTCCAGTTCTGCTGGCCTGGTTGATTTCCACGATTGTTCAGATTCTTGCCAAAGAACGGGCGTTTCTGATTCCCTTCTACTTGTTGCACTTCTGCTCCTCGTTTGGCATCTTGAGCCCTGGTAACTCTACTCTCTGCTTGCTCAGCTAATATTGCTCGTTCAGCGATACGAGCGTAAGTCTTTCCCTCAGTATCGTACATGCTTACGCTTCGGAAGATCTCGGGTTTGAGACCTTCCAGAAAACGCTCGATCTTCAGCTCATCTGTAGCCACTATATGTGGTGCAAACCTCGAGAGCTGCTCGAACTTGCGGATGTAATCCGCCACTGACATTCCTCCTTGTTTGAGGTTGATGAATTCGTTCAGCTTCTACGCTCTATCAGGTGCAGTAAAGTACTTGCCCGAAAGAGTGCTTTGAATCTCTCCCAAGTCATAGTAGTGGGATCCTCGAGCACCTGAATGGTGTCCCACCAGTAGCCCGCGTTCCCACGTAACATGAAAGTGGCACAAGTCACCTTCTCAGTATCAGGAAGATGACTGACGCGGAACATATTTTCGATGGTCCTAAGCCAATCCTCTGCATAGGTGGGATCGGCCGCTTCCTCAAATGAAGGGGGGCTTAATCTTCGGAACCTCTCCCCGGCAGCTTCTGCACGTTCTAGGCCAGGGGATGAGTGACGTTCCGAGGAATTTTGACGATGGATGAGATCATTGATCTGATCGGACTGCCGCCGAATCAGATCAGTTAACTGATGAATGGTAGAGCGGTCCTCATTCGGTGGGGATTCGGAACCCGCCCTACGACTAGTTTCACCTACTTCTCTACGTGTCCTCGGCATTTTCAACTAGTTCTACAATCAGTCATAGAGAGCACATGTATCAATTAACACGTAATCACATACTCAAGAAGTACACTTACAGGCCAAGCTGGTTCTCCAGACTTTTGAGCGGCAGTGGACAGTCTTCAGAATCAAAAGCCGAAGCTCTAATACCACCTGTGGCGACCCTACTTTTCTAATTAGGATTAAAACTTTTTCCTAAAATAATATATACTAATATAAAAATTCGTCTACATCGTTATCTCTGTACACGGGCCGAAGCCCCAAAATATCAAAAGAACCAAAAGTCCTAAAGTCGCTCCACAGGTCGCATCCATGTACCGCCCCGCCCCCAAAAGTCCGTGGAGCACCGCCACCAGCCGCCTCAGTCTTGACGCGTATCGGCGTCAGACTCAGTACCTACAACACGTAAACACTGAGCGATTTGCCCAGTAGGTGAATACAATGCATGTATGCAAGTGTGCACTCAACCCCAATCCCAATATCTCGCAACATGATTTAATGCACACTCTTTCTTTTCCCACAATTCCTATCTCATACAATACAGGGCCCTAGGTTAGGCTCACGCGCGCAATAAATATCGTGGGTGGTCACGTGATCACACCCGAATCCAATGTCATGGGTGGTTAAATCCGTATCCATAAGTCATGGACGATAACGCCCGTATCCATATATATATATATATATATATATATATATATATCATGGGTGATAACACCCGTATCCCTTCTGGCGGTGTGCACCTCGAACCGACCACGTTCGAGTAGAGAGATCGATCACGTCTGTCTCCGCCAGGAATCCTGTGAGCCCAACCGGTCACAAATATTCTCAATCTACCCCACGTACCAACATCTCGAATCATCACCGTCTCAATACGGTGGAAATCATCTTTTAGCCTGACGTGAAATGCACGTGCCATGCATATAATCGCAATAACACATAAAAACATGATTCACATGAAACGTACGTAGAACACGTAAAATACGTAAATCACATAAGGCTCGTAAATCACATAATCACATGAAAACACATAAATGTGTTTACGTATTGTAGATGGATGATCCACCTACCTGTCCTCCCGCTATTGTCAAATAAAAAGTCCGGTGTAGTCCCTATATATCGATCCTCTGAATATAATAAATATTTTCATATTAATACATATTTATTAAGTCATATAAATTTTGAGAATACTAAAATTATCAAAACTCTAAAATTTATGAAAACCTAAAAATAATGAAATTTCTAAAAATAAATAAACCCTAGAATATTGAAAACCTTAGAAATAGCAGAATTCTAAAATACCGAAAATTTATTAAGTGTAGAAACCTTAAGACAATGTCGAAATATTTTAGATCAAATGTCGAGATAATTAATAAATGTCGGGTGGGTTCATCAAGTCATATCGACATCCTATAAATATCGAGATCTTATCAACTTCTATAAGGTGTCGACATCTTTCAATACAATGTCGAGATCATATTACAATAGGGAATATCGAGATCATATTTGTCCGAGAACTTGGATGTCGAAATTAAAATGTCGAGACCTTAAACTAATGTCGAGTCATATATACATTGTCGAGACCCTCTTGTCGAACCCTAATAATGTTGAAATCCTTAAAAATGTCGAGACCCTATTTCTTGAAAATGTCGAAACCCTTATAGAATGTCGAGATCTTATACATACCGAGGTCTTCTTATTACATATATATGTCTCGACTTTTATCTTCTATACAGTTCGACATCTTCCTATCACTATATATATATATCTCGAAATCTATCAATTATGCATTTCGAAATCTTCCTACCATTAGCATGTATCGACATATATATTCAAAACATTTGAAGACACCTACACAGCTTTTGTCGAGATGATTTTAATATTCTATGACTTGGAACACCCTAAATTGTACGACATTTATAAAGTGGTAAATTGCTCAATTCCTTCAAAAGCTATCCATTCTTCCAAAAACCCTATAAACTGGACTGTGTCGAGATCATTTTCAACAAAATTACACTGAATCCTGAAAAATCTTGCACCTCGAATTGTTAAGTTTCTAAAGGACATAATGAAATTTCAAGCCGTTACATGCAATGCTTCGAAAGTCATTAAAGATTGCCTTTCCTAAACATATATGAATATGAACCAAAATCTATGAACTTAGGGTTTCTAATCATGACCTATTTCGAATTTTCTCTTCCCTATTCTTAATAAAACATTTCGTAACATTTATATAACTTGAAACATGTTAATATGAGAAACTGTAGTATACCTTACCTTGGTATTATAGATTTCGAGTGGTTATACCCCTTGTGTTGCTAAGTTCTTAGTTTCCTTTTTAATTCACCTCCTGCTCAACGATTCTTCAAAGGCTTTTGTAAATAATTGGCCTTTGGTAGCAATTTGAGAATAGATAAGTATCGAGTTCTTGAGGGTATTGATGATGGGACTTTATTAAGATAACGATTCTTTTTGCTTTAGGCTTAAGGAAGCTCAGCCCATGTCATACCTATATTATTTGAGCTTTTGGGCTTTTTATAATAATTCATGTATAGCCCATTATCAAAATAATTTATTAATTTTGAGTAATCCCATAACTAGGTTTTCAAAAAAAAAATAATTTAGTCCTTATATAATTTATATTTTTGTTCCGAATCTTAATCTCCGTATTAACATTCCTAATTTAAATAAATCCACATAATTATTACATCGAAATCCCGTATTAATTTTTACGGATTTTACATTAGCCTAGATACATGGTCCCCTAATCATTTATTCAAAATGTTGAACGAGGATATGAGCATACAATCAATAATTCGCATTTAATCAATTTCAGCGCATATGCAAAGTAAAATTGCGTGTCAAAATGTGCGATTTTTGGTATTTTTTATTTTTTATTTTTATAATATGGGAAAAACAAGAAAAACTAAGAAAGAAAATCAAGAAAATAATATCATTATATTAATTATTATTATTATGTCTTTTTTGTATTTTTTGTATTTTTTATTTCTTTTATTTTCTTATGATTATTAATACTATTAATAGTAAAGAGTCAGATTATTTTGCTTCGATCAACGTCACGCCTAAAATTTCACAAGACACGTGAAAAGATCATATGCCGTCAAGTCATGTCAACAAACTAAAAAAGTCCGAAGTTCATAGAATGGTCCATTTCGACAACTCCCACTATGCTCTAACACTCAATTATTTTTGCCTTGGGATTTTTAGATTTATATCATTCAAGTCAACGAAACAAAAATGTAACTTAAAAGTGAGAGAATCACACATCTACAGCAGTCAAAATATCCCGCGGCCTGCGGGCCGGCCCGCCCCGCCCCGCCCTGCCTATGGGGCGGACTGGGCTGGGATTTTTAAGGCCCGCCAGAAGGTGGGCCTAAACGGGCTAGCCGCGCGGGCCGCGGGCTAGGTGGGGCAGGGCGGGCTGGCCCGCGGGCCAGTCCGCCATTATTAATTTATTTATAATTTAAGTATAAATAGAGGAATTAATTAATGATTTTATTTATAATTAATGATGCATTTATTAATTAATACATTATTAATGTATATTTAAATAATATAATTAAATAATTAACGATGCATTTATTAATTAATACATAATTAATGTATATTTAAATATCATAATTATATAAATTATTCTTAATTAATTAAAGAGTGTAAATAAAAAAACCTAAAAAAAATTTCATGGCGGGCTTTGGCGGGTGGCGGGCCAGCCTGCCCCGGTCCGGCCCATTGACAGCTCTACACACATCATTAGTTCATATACTCATCATTGGATGTCGCTAATGAATATGTCTCATTAAACATCACTAGTGAAAATCCAATAAAATGAAAATCTAGTGAAAGAAAAAGAGTACAATTTCTTTCATTACGTTTCCAATTGTTGTCTCGCTAAAAATCTTAGTCGGATGAAAATCTAGTGAAAGAAAAAAAGTACAAATTCTTTAATTACGTCTCCAATTGTTGTCTCGCTAAAAATCTTAGTCGTAAAATTATGAGTGAAGGAAGTACCGCGCATAGTTATTTCCCTAATGATGATAATTCCAAATCTCGAAGTTTCATCTCGAGTTCGAAATAACAAGGGGTAACTTCCGTTAAATCCCCCTCCCCCTATTTTCTTACACATAACTCCTCATTCCATATTATTTATTAACAAACTCCCTAAACCAAAACAATCTTACACATAAGTCCCCATGGACGATTTTACCCGTATATTTTTGTAGTACCAATATACGTATATTTGTAGTACCTCATGGACGATTTTGCCCCCTCTATTAATTTCCACGCCCTCACCCCAACTTGTAGTTACCAATATACGCATGTTTGTAGTACCAATATATAGATGTTCGTCGTACCATCCCGTGAGCCCATGGAAGATTTTTGTAGTACCAATATACAAATGTTCGTGGTACCAAAAAACCTGTCAACACCCACGGCCCACCCTTACCCAAAATTGTAGTACCAATATACGTATGTTTGTACTACCAATATATAGATGTTCGCCGTACCATCCCGTGAGCCCATGGACGATTTTTGTAGTACCAATATATAGATGTTCGAGGTACCGTATTATATGCTAGTGTGGTACCAAGATTAGGTTACTCGTAGTACCAATATCTACGGTAGCCCGTGAGCCCATCGATGTTCGTGGTACCATACCGTGAGCTAGTGTAGTACCATACGTAAGTTGTGCTGAGCACATGGTACCAAAAAAGATACCACAAGTAACCTACATATGGTACCACACTATATCACGTTATGGTACCACGAACATCTATACATTGGTACTACAACCATACGTATATTGGTACTTCAAGTTTGGGTAAGGAATTTTCGGTCATCTGAATTATTTTTGGTCCGTGACGGTTGTCATAGATATTGGTACTACAAGTAACCTACTCATGGTACCACACTAGCTTACGATACGGTACCACGAACATATGTATATTGGTACTATAAATATATGTATATTTGTCCTACAACTTTAGGGTAGGCGTTGCGATAGTTAAGCAAATGGTACGGAAAAGGTACTACAAATAACCTACGTATGTGACTACATTATCTCACGGAATGGTACCACGGTATGGTACCACGAACATCTATATATTGGTATTACAAGAATACGTATATTGGTACTACAAGTTTTGGGTAGGGGGTCCGTGTGTACAAGTTTAGGGTAGGGGTTGCGATAGTTAAGCAAATGGTACGGAAAATGTACTACAATAACCTACGTATGGTACTACATTATCTCACGGAATGGTACAATGGTATGGTACCACGAACATCTATACATTGGTACTACAAGAATACGTATATTGGTACTACAAATTTTGGGTAGGGGGTCCGTGGGTGTTGACAGGTTTTTTGGTAATATTGTTGTTTTTATAAGGCTAAAATTGTCCATTAGGTAGCTATGTGATATAAAAGTTTGAAATGGGGAGTTTGATGATAAATGAATGGAAAGGGAGAAGTTAGTTGATTAATAGTTTGGGATTAGGGAGTTATGTGTAGATTTCTCAAATAACAATGTCAAACAATCATATTTAAGTATCCATCCATTAATTCATAATACCCCTGCTGTTTAAGGACTTTAATTAATATCAACTAATTCCTTTTTTTTCGTTTTTCTTCAACTAATTTCAAACAGTTTTAAAATTAGTCAGCCAACTACATGTGCAATGGGAGATAAGATATTATTCATTACACACTAGAAAAGCAAAGCAAAAACCAAACAGAGGTTAGTTTCAGTTAGTGAAGGCCATGGCGTTCTTTCCTCCTCGAGCTTCTTGTAATTATAGCCTTGGTAATGAAATGTGTAAGAATGCCTATGGGGCAAAACAGCAGGCAAAGAGAAACCGAGTGCCGAGTCTCGATATTGTTCTTCAGCCCGTCTTCATAAACTTGCCTGATGATTATGATACGAATACATAGTACAATCGTATGAATGTTACGAAATCATTCTTAGTAATGACTAAAAGATAATACGAGAAAATTTTCCAAACCTTGCTGCAAAAAGATCGACAGACAAGAGATGAATCCAAGCCGAAGCCAACGTCATCTCACTGGAGAACATCTTAGCAATTCCCGAGAGCTAAAGAAAAGAAAGTCGTTCGTCGTAAAATTAATAATGCTCATAAACGGAAAAGTCGAGCGAATCTGTTTAAAAAAAAAGAGAATGTACCTCGGGCAGCCAATATTTACTGGCGAACATGAGCTTTATGGTGTTGGGCGTCCAAGAGAGATACAGAAGATACGCATAGATCACTCCGAGAACGACGTAAGGTATACAGCTTGCAACTATTTTCTCCGTCTGCAAACAGTTATATGATTCAACGTTTTCGTATCAGATTATTTTATTACCAAGTGATTTCTTCAATCGATTAGAATTTAAATAATCTTACAAGCTGGGCTCGAGGAGCTACGACCATGAAGGTGTAGAATGGTAGAACAGCTGCTGTTCCCAGTGTGAAAGCATTAGCAGCAATCTGCGAACTTGGGAGCCCTTAAGAATAACGAATCGAATTCAAAACTAATGCCTCTCTATTGTAAAGTTCAACATATATTGACTGGGGCAATAACCATGAAATAATCGTTAATTTACATAGGGCGGAGATTGCAGATCTTTTTCTGCTACTAAGGTTTCTGCTGCGGAGATTTGGTACTTTAAAGCTAGTTTTGGTTTTAGATCCGCTGTGGACGAAACTGATGAAGCCCGACGACTTATTTGTTTGTCTCGACAAATTGGAACCAATGCTGCGTTTAACATGAAGCACAGATCTTGAGCTTGGGCGTCCAATCTAAAACAAGAACCATTTTTGAACAGAAAAGAAAGATAAGAACTGAAGCCCAAATCAACAAAGTTCGTAGTGTAGTCAATCACAGAAGCAAGAACTAGGCAGGATAATGTGTAAGCATTACGAACATCCTTTGTCTCTCTAAGACAAGAATAACTTGTGGTAAGAAAAAAAAGCAGACTTAATTGGAAAGGATTCATGAACACCATTCGCAAATTCAGAAAAATCAATTCATCCCAATCTTCTGTCCCATATCAGCCTAAAAAAGAATAGTGCTATACCATTTTCAATTTCAAACTTTAAAACACGCACACACACCCAACACAACACAACACAAGAATCTAGGCGGCCGGGCCAAAATAGCAGCAATAAAATCGAGCATTTTGGAATCATACACCAACTGTTAAGAATAAGCTCAACTGAAAATCAATGGATGCCCATGCTCGCATTAAGCAAAAACCAAAACGGAAAAAACCAATAAGCCGATAATACCTTGAGTGAAGACGATGACGATGACACAAGGACTTGAGAGCTGAAGTAAGAAGAAGAAGAAGACATAGTGGTATGTATCTAAAGCTTGAGAAGGTGAACTAACAAAAAAACGAAAAGCTCTCACTAATAAAGAAAGCAACTGTGAACCGACTGAATTTGGGTTAGTGCAATTGTCGTGGAAAAGGGCTACAGTTTGTTAGGTGCGACATAAAAACGATGGAAGCTAAGCTAAGCTTCGCCGACGAGGCGGAAACTCCATGTGGAATAATGAATGAGGGGCTCATGTTCGTTAGTTATTTGTTGTTTGCACATGCTTAGCAACTCCAATTTTTATGATTTCTTTCTCAGCATTTCATTTACCCAAAAAGAAAGAGGAATTAAATTATTGAATTTGTTAGCCAAATCCAGACAGACAACGTAATTGGACTGAAAAAAGGTTGTCAGCTAACTATTGATGATGATAGAGAGTTAAGGCTCGGATTCTCGACCAATCGATGTGCCACGTGTCTTTGAACACGTGGCTGGCATGCGAAGCTGTTGGCTTTCAGTTGCACAAATTTTCATGATGTTGGGAAATGATGGTGGTGGGTCAGCTTGAAGCCCAACTCCCGACCCGACCCTGGTATATTCTTTGATAATCATATAATACATTATTAATAGAGTTAAATTAGACAAAAATATCTAAAATGAGTTTAAACTTAGGGATAAGTCCCTACGAAATTTGTTTTGGGATGAGGTGTTGTCATTAGGCAAAATTTTAGTTTTAACTCCCTATGTGCAAAGTTACAATAATACCCTTGTCTTCTCCAACTAAAAAATAAAAAAGCAAATAAAAATATCTGCAGTATACGATGGAGCAAAGAGAATTCATCCAATTGTCCTTGGGGAAGTATGATTTCGGGTTTGACACTAGAAGACAATAGGGTCTACAATTAGTTCGGTGATTCTGACTTGGGGGCGAGCTGAAAACAATATGAGAAGTTGAGATGAGGAAAATGAGGTCGTGCACCGCATAATGGAGCTCGTGGGAGATCGTGGTCGTGGAGGACTCTTCTGGGCTGGTAATAAGAATTCTGAGAACCTCTTCTTAGTTTTTGATGATTTGCAGATTCGATTTGATTATCTTCTTCGAAGGGTGGAGGCATCCGAGTGGGAAAACCCTATCGACGAAGGAGAGCTTTCGATCTTCAGACTCATCTTCTCCACGGTTTGATTCATTGCAATGGTTTTGGTCATCTTTGATGCTTTAATGGGTTCGAAGATCATACACGGCGAAGAGATAACGAATCTATGTGATCGTATCTGCTCATCCTTCGAGCCAGGTAATTAATTATCATATGTATAGATCTCTTTTTATCTACTCTTTCGAAGTTTTACGATCATCGTCTTTTCGTTCGTAGGATGATATCTCTCGAAGACTACAAAATATTCTTAGGCGTATGTTTAGCGGTTACAATGATGTACTTGGTGTCAGCCACGATGGTGGCGGCGGCCCTCGGGTTTTAATTCCTCCTCCACGCGATGTTTCAGGATTCAATACTGAGCTTTTCTATGAGATTGGAAGATGCATAAAGGTTTGGACTATTGAAGATTAAAATGAGATGAAAATTAGATCGGAGGATGCATACGGGTGCTGAGAAGGTTAAGGAAATGTGATAGTATTGAAGATAGATATGATATGATTCATCTATGCTCTGTTCTCTTGATCGCTTATGTACTTTGTTTTGTAATTCTTGCACACACACTACATGGACTGCCTTAATATAAATGTTTGAGGCTGCAAGGAGCATCAACTATTTTGTTGTATGAACAAGGCTTCTGCAAAAGTTCGAAATGAGGTTGCAAGGATTAGGCGTGATGGTAATTTGTTTCATTTTTCACTTAATTGGTTGATAATAGAGTATGAGACAGTCCGATACTTGATTTTGAGGATAAAATACCTAAATCGTGATACCAAATACCTAATTTGGGTGCCAAAACACCGATATTTATGAACGAAATACCTGTCAATCGGGTCGATACATCTAAGGCTAAAATGGTTGGTTTTCGTTAAAAGGTCTATCATTGAATGTATATTAATCATCATAATCACAAAAAGAAGCTTTCCCACAACTTTTCATTTTAACTAAGTCGGATACTTGATTGTGAGGGAAAAATACCTAAATCGTGACGATAAATACCTAATTTGGCTGTTAAAATACCGATATCTATGAACGAAATACATGTCAATTGGGTGATACATCTAAGGCTAAAATGATTGGTTTCCGCAAAAAGAATGTATATTAATCATCATAATCACAAAAATAAGCTTTCGTACAACTCTTCATTTGATCGTGAATAAATGTGATGTTGCTAGAAAACTCATTTTATGTTGTTTATGATGAGTAGTGTTCTTAATATGGCAAATTATTACATGATAAAGGCAACTGATGTTGATTTTAAAATTTGATTCTTGATTAGGCAATAAATTACAGATGCCACGAAAGACGAAGGAAGTGACGAAGTTATAGCTTGACTCAGTCGGTCCTTTTTATTTTCCCTTCCTACTTGTCCAGATACTCACAACAAATGATTTAGGCAATAAGTTATCTGGACAAGTAGGAAGGGAAAATAAAAAGGACCGACTGAGTCAAGCTATAACTTCGTCACTTCCTTCGTCTTTCGTGGCATCTGTAATTTATTGCCTAATCAAGAATCAAATTTTAAAATCAACATCAGTTGCCTTTATCATGTAATAATTTGCCATATTTTTTCAGCCGAAAAATAAGAAAGATAAAGCACCCAGAATAATAAGATAAAAACCCATACAAAAGAAACAAAGTATTTAATGTCTTAAGTATTACCTAAATGAAATATTCTGGTAGAAAACGTGAGGGAATGTTTGCTAAACAACATCTGCAGCGGAAATGCTGCACCCTGGCTTACGATGTAATTTCAGAGGGCATAATGTGCATATACATCTACAACCTTTCCCAATCCCATCACCAGGGAGACGGACAAATTCATCGTCACATTAGCCATCGTCTACATATTCGCAGTATCGTCTTCCATTATTTCTCTGTCCAATAAAAGAAAAAAAGTATTTAAAAAAAGAGGTAAAAGAAACGTATTTTACCTGAAACATACTCCACATATTTCACCTTCATTGCATCAGCCAGCAAAGACATAAATCAGTGGAGTCACTTCATCATGTGGATATTAGAACGGTTCTGCAATAAACTGTAGAATGAGGTCTTGAGAGTTAGCAAAATCCCAGTCAGTGAGGTTGTAACATGACCCCATAATGGGTTCTGAGTTACTTAACGGAAAGATAATGTACTTGTATTGCAAAATAAGTTTTTTTCACCTACTTGTTTTGATGGGGATTAGAATTAAATTCATATAACATATCTACCGAGCAGATAAATACGTAAACACCACATATTACCAACAAACAAAAATCGAAAAAAGAAAGAAGTTTGTATGTACACGATGAATGCCTAAATGAAAATAAATAACAGCAATGTCAAGAAAACTGCACTTAATGGCAGCCTACCTACAGATGATTAGCACACGTGGAAAAATAATTACAGAACATCAAAGCAAAAGAAACATTCATATGCAACAGAGAGAATCAAAAGCAACAAACGACGATTAAAACAATCCGAACACGAAAGATCAACAATGAATCCTTACAACAACAACACTTTTTATTTTACGACAAACAACAGTTAACACCTCAAATTGAAAAATTAACCCATGGTATACTTGGACTTGGCAAGTTAATCACAGTGCTCTTAACCTTAACCATCATGTTGATGCTATTCGTTATTCCCTGAGATCCAATCCCACTTTCCTTAATACCCTGTCGTTAACCGATATTTCATCACCATTTCGATTCGAAAAAAGAAAACGTAATTCAAAAAGAATACGATCCACCGATATTTATTTATTTTTCGTAAGAACGACTCGCTTGAAATGGGAAATGGCCGGGCGCACGAGCGGGAGCCGAGTTGATCTGCACAGTTCCTGTCTCCATTGCGTCGCTTATCATTATCGCCTTGTCATCCCCATAATCGACATCTCTTCTCCCAGTGCATAGGATCGGTTATTCAGAGGAATGTTTAGGTTTGTGAGTCGACAACGTAGTAATTTGAAAGTGGGTGTATTGTTTTTTCAGGAAGTGGGTGTGTTAAGAACGTGGGTTTTATTTATTTTTATTTATTATTATTAAAATAATAAGTGGGCAAATTTGTTTGAATTTTTTTATTTTTTTTTATCAATTATAAATCATAGAAAAATTGTGATTGGATACTGTGGGTAGTTACCCTTTTTGCCTTCACTCGACGTGCGCAGTTTAATTTCTTTATGAATTAATAATCAAATTTAATATTAAAGTGAGGACACGTGGCAGCTTTACAGACAAACTACATTTAAATGTATATATAGGATTTCGCTCTCTTCCTCATTTGCTCCCTTTCTAACGGGAAAAAAATAGTCCCTGTCTAAATGCGAAAAAAAATAGAAAATTATTTTTCCGTTCACGGTGATCACGGAGATCATTTATCATTTTTCTATTTTGCTTTTTTTATTCCTTGTTCAAAGCTTTTTGCAATCCTCGTTTTGTTTCTTTTTCACGATTATGGAGTATCCTCACTCATTTCTTATACAGATATGGGTGGGATTGGGTCGGATTTTTCGAGGTCGACGGGTCAGGTACCCATCTCGGGTAGAAATTGTGATATGACACGTTCGAATACTAGCAATGTATTAGGTCGTGCAAGTAGCATAAAATTGACATAAGTCCAAGTATTGACCCACAAGGACAACTCGATTAATTTTAAGATATTATCCCGAAATTTAAGTTAGACTGAAGTGATTTTTATATAAAGTTTTTTTTATGATTTTTGAGATTTGTTTTTAAAAATCAAACAAGATCAAAACGCAAATAAGCAACTTAAAGCAAATAGACTAGTAACAATTGAAAATCAATTGACGACATCCTGATCAAGGGGCGCATGCTCGACACGAATTATTCCTAAGTCTTCATGCAATCAATCATAAAAATCAATTCGAGTCTCTGTTAAGGTAGATTTCCTAAAATAATCGCTACTCGTTTGTCCTGCAATAACGATCATATGCGATAGAGAACCAATCCCTATATGTCAATATAATTGTAGTTTCTACGCACGCATTTAATCTTTATGTCATTCTCCGAGTTTAGATGCTTTTGGCGCCTAAGATCTCAGAAACCACACATACGAAACCGAATTCCATCTCTGATCGTGTTTATGTCGTGATGATCTATGTTTATGGTTCTCACTGTCTAATCACTTTGTCTGTCTCGTAGACTAATAAAAAATCATATATATGTTGATCAGACATATACAAGCATTTAACTCAAACATAGGACACATAACTCGACTCGTATGTTTAAATACTGTTGACCTTTTTGGTCTTGCACTGTATTTGAGTTTTGATGATTCCATGTACTTAAGATAAGATAGGCACTACAAATTTAGCAATTCGAAATGTGTATGTATCATGTACTTATATTTGAGTGAAATGCATCTTGACACTGTGATTCCACTACAACGTGACTTATGTGATACCACTGTGATCATTGATTCCACCGTCATAATATCATGTAACGCATATTTGGAAATTTTATGCATAAATGGAATAATGACTGACTATGATCTTGAAGCTATTCGTGGAAAAAACCACGTGATTAATTCTTAGTATGCTGTGATTGTGTTAATTAGAGTAAGGATCATTATGATATCCATGGTAAATATATTACTACCGGAATCTGCCTATATATGGAACGTGATCTTCTACATCCTTAAATGTGTTAAATACGGATATTACATGTAAGGATATATTTGCATACATGCTTACGATTGTCCACCATACCGACTAAGTACTGCTTGCAGGCTGCCGCCCTCCGACGCGTATGGCGCATTCCCTGGTAGAGGGGTTCTGTTGGACAATGCTGCTGGGAGCTGTTGGGCCGTTCGGTGCTTCTGTGGATGATGCGCCTCATCAAGCTGCATCTTTGCCTTTTTCTGTGGATGACTGAGTCACCCCGTCCCCCCCTCTCCTATCCTTTCCTATTCATTCCTTCTCCTTTCTGCTCTCTCCGTTTCTCTTTGTGTTGTTTGCAGGTGGTTGCTGCTCCTTATTTGGTTGTGGGATTGGGTGTGCTTTGCGGTCGAGGCGTGTGTTCCAGCTCGGCGTGACATTGTTCCCACCATCTTCCTTTGCCTGGAACTCAGGAGTTGGCGTCTCTACGCCTTCGCTGACCGGTTTTGCGGATGTCTCCCATTCCCGCCCGTGGCTTTTCATGCGTGACTAGCCTTCGGTTTGTGCCCTTGGCGCTGTTTGTGGCATTTGGCCTGCTCTCCCTGCTGGTACCACACCTGGTCCTAGGAACCTGTTGATGGAAGCGGTTTTTAGACACCTACTTAGCCCTGTTTTGTTTGATCTTTGTTGTTGTTGGCTTGGGTCTTGTTGGGACCCTGTAGGTTGTCTGGATTGCAGGTCACTGCTGCTGTATGGTCGGTTATCATTGCCGTTTGGTGCGTCATGAGTTTCATACACGCTACTCTGTAACTCCTGTTTTCCTTTATTTTAGTGACCATTTCCAAAAAAAAAAATATATTGCCGACTCCAACATCAAGTATGTGGAATTCCACTCAGTAGGGACATTAACACTCAAGCCCTTAGTCGTCTCTAATTTCACAGTTTTGACACATTCCAAATACCATTTTAGTCTACTCGGAGAGTTTCTTATGTATAGAAAGGCTCCTCGAATACCACAGATGACATCATGGTTTTCTTTCAACCCCCATCTTGGACGACAAGATTAATGATATGAGCTTTACATCTCATATGAATGTACTTTCCTCCTAGAATTACTTTTACCAACATGACAACTATTATGTAAAGCATTGGCACCGTCATCTGATGAAGCATTAACAACTGTAACAATAAATATCTTATCAATTCCCCAAGTAGGCGTTGCTCGATATCATTGCCTACTTCATCACCTTTGCAACCCAAAATCGGAAAAAAGTTCAATAAATTTATTTTTTAAATTCCAATCATCATCAATGAAATGGATCATGAGACACATATGGTTGATTATCTGAATCAATGCCCATGTGTCTGTCGTAATACAAATGGTTTGTGATTATTTGGCAGTGACTTCAATCTCCCTTCATTCACGTACATGTTGTGAATGTCATTTGGTTAGAGTTTTCCGTGAAAAAACTCTAAACATATGACAAATAACCGACGAGAAGTCACTGGCGTTGTGAGGGTATTTCTCTTCCTATGTTGAGCTTTGCTGATGATTTATTATTGTTCTGTCATGCTGACGCGATATCGATTGGGGTGCTTAAGTCATCTCTTGATCATTTCTCGGCTCTTTCTGGATTATGCCCTAATCCTGAGAAGAGTGAGCTTTTTCTCTCTCGCCGGGCGTCACCATTATCGCCGCTTCTCCAACCGATTATGGGGTTCCCTTTGGGATCACTTCCTGTTCGATACCTGGGCGTCCCCTTGATCACGTCTCGTTTATCACTGGCTGATTGTGCCCCTCTCCTGCAGCGGGTTGATCGTCGCTTGGGCTCCTGGCTCAATCGGTCCCTTTCTTATGCGGGGCGCGTCCAGCTGATACGGTCGGTACTTTAGGCCATGCACATCTACTAGTCTGGGGTTTTCCTTCTGCCCAAGGGCATCGTCCGAGCGCTGGAGGCTCGGTTTAGACGGTTTCTTTGGGCTGGATCTACGGCTAAGGTTGCGTGGGATGACATTTGTATGCCGGTTGCTGAAGGCGTCCTGGGTCTCCGTTCGGTGTCCTTGGATAATAAGGTACTCCTTTTCCGGCTTCTTTGGCGTGTCATTAGGAAGTCGCCAGACTCCATTTGGATTTCTTGGTCGTATGGTACACGGCTTCAGACGCAGTCAATATGGACGGTTCGGCTTTCCACTACTGCTTCTTGGAGCTGGCGCAAACTCCTCCGTTTTCGGTCCGAGATACGCCATTTTCTTGAGTTTCGTATTGGTGATGGTGCTACTATCAGTCTGTGGGAGGACCCTTGGCTCCCGGGTGGCCCTCTTCTGGCTCGTTTTCCTCGGGGCCGGTTGTGATGGGGCTTCCTGTGGGCTCTCGTCTGAGCGATGTTGTCTCGGCCACTGGTTGGAACTGGCCAGGCCGCACCACTGTTGAGTACATTGAGCTCAGCCGCGAGCTTCCCATCGTACGGCCAGCTTCGCGTGATTCTATCCTTTGGGTTGGTGCCCCGCATGGAACTCCATCCACTCGTCTTATCAGGGACGCCTTGCGGCCGCGTGGGGTTGTGGTGCCTTGGGCTTCTCTTTTTGGGGGTCCTCTTAGGGTTCCACGTCATGAATTCATCCTCTGGTTGGGTATTCGAGACCGCTTATCGACGAGGGATAAGCCTTGGGTGGCTTTGCATGCGGGTACTCAGGCCTGTCCGCTTTGTGATTCGCTTACTGTGGAGACGACCACCCACCTTTTCTTTGAGTGTGTTTTCTCCCGCACTTGCCTGCGGCTTCTGCGACGCAGGATCAGATGGGATTGGCCTTTTCGGGACTGGAATCAGGGGCTTGCCTGGGCTGCTAGACGGTGGAGGGGTACGCATCTACTGCTTCTAGCTTCTCGACACTTGCTTGCTTCGCTGGTTTACCACATTTGGCTTGCTCGCAATAAGCGCTGGCGGGAGGGCATTACGACTACGCCTGAGCATCTTGTTGCTTGTGTTATTGATTTGTGTTGTCTGCGTTTGAATGGCATGTCTACTAGGTATGCCTTACAGATGGCGGCCATTCGACGTTTGTGGCGTGTTGCGTGGTAGCTGTGTGTGTTTCATTCACGCATGTACATTCTTTTGTTCTTCTTTTATATATATACGGGCTCCTTCCAAAAAAAAAAAAGTGCCTAAAAGCCCGTTCTCAACGGTTTTGAAAGGAAACTCATCATAGACAATCATGTAACACTATGTGTCAATCGCCTTACGTTGATCAAATCTCCAAGTGCCAATGTAAACTCTTGATCATTCACATGTCACCGAGGTAGTCGAAAAGCAAGACGGACTTGATTTGTTTGAACTTATTGCGGCTTGTTTTACAAGATTTAAAGTGATTCATCAGAGCTTTGGTTCCATGATTCCTTGGATTGGCTTTAAGCTCACTAGTAAAATACTTACACCTTTGCCTTTTGCACTTTGTCAACTTCACAAAAGAATTTGCCGAAGTGTTCCCAATACATTGTTCTAGACGCAACGACATTTTTATTTTTCTTCCGACCCTTTCGGTTACCTTTCTATCTCCTCCTTAGGCTATGGTCGGCTGGTTGGTGGTTGACGATGACGGATGATGGCGGCAGGCCAATGAGTTGTGATGTGAGTATGAGTTTGTGTGTGCGCCAGTGTTGTAGAATACACGTTTCAGTTGTGCTTTGATTCCTTAGCTGTCCTTGTAGTTAGGGGCTTCATTTGTATTAGTCCTTAGATTAGGACTTATTTGTTATTTATACGAAGTTTTTTTGGTATAAATACATTTGTACACATTGAGCTTAAGAGAGAATTTTAGTCAATTGATTCTGCCAATCCAAATTCTAGAGAGAAAAAATCAGAATTCATTCTCTCACTACACGAAATCTCTCTCAAAATTCTTCACGAAAGGTTTTCGATCGAAATCACACTTGATACAATTCTAATCGATTTCATTAGGATTAAAGCCTAGGATTTAGGAGTTGATAATCGAGGACCTAACAATTGGTATCAGAGCATATTTGTTCTGTTTTGAATCATTGTTAGAATTCGGATCGACTCAAATCGAAGAAAATCAAAAACGGATGCATATACTCAAGGAAACGACAATCGTCCTCCAATTCTCAAATCGAGGCGAATACACAGTGTGGAGAAGTCGATTCTTGAACTTCATTGAACTTAAAGATCAGGTTGAAGATCTACTTAAACACTCTATGAGGGACCAGAAGTATTTTTGGTCAGTCAAGAAGGTGATAACTCGAATAATCCCCCCGTCAAAACCACTAGGCGAGCTAAGAATCCTAGTGAGTACACTGATGCTGAGAGAAGAAGAGCAAAGGCAGATCTGATAGCCAAGAACACACTAATGCAGGGCATCCCTAACGATATCTATATACTAATAGATAGCATCCTAACGGCTAAAGGGATGTGGGATGAACTGGAGAGGATGATGCAAAGAACCGAAGGTACCAAGGCTAAGAAGGCTAACATACTCACATTGTATGATTCCTTCAAAGCTAAAAATGAGGAGAACTTGCATGATCTTTATCAACGGTTCCTCACTCTTCTCAATGAAATGAGAAAGATTGACATTAGAAAGACAAAATGGAGATGAATATTCGGCTTCTGTCATCGCTACCCACCAAATGGAAAAAGATCTCCACTCAACTCCGACAAATTAAGGACTTGGATGAGATGGATATTCACGCTGTTTTTGACAACCTCGCACAACATGAAGAAGACATCTCCGAGATAGAAAAGAACAGAAGGGCAAACAGGCCGAAGACTCCATAGCTCTAGTTTTAGAGAAGAGGAGCTCCCGCTCACGCAAGGAAAAGCATGTTAAGCTCCCTAGCTCATCAGAGAACGAGGAAACATCGGATTTAGAACTTCCTTCTAAGATTAGAAATTTGGGAAACAGTTGGCTTTAGTCGCCAAAATGATGACGAAGAAATACTTCAAAAAGAAGTCGTAATGTTCTGCTAAACCGTCTTCGAACTACAAGCTCGAGAAGCCAACTGAGTCCTCTGAAGCCACAACCTCGAACGACACACTAAAGTGCTTCAACTGTGGAAAAGCTGGTCACTTTGCCAGAGAGTGCTCCCTTCCGAAGAAGAAGGATGCTAACTACTCCAACTTACCAAAGAAAAAGAAGCTGGAGTAGCTCTAAGGCTGAACAGGACTGTTGGCTTGAGGACAGCACTCTGACACCGAAGACCTTTCCCTAATGGCACGCCTTGACGATGATAAAGGTGAAACTTCCATGAGGACGGACGACGGCAACGCACCCACCTCATCACAGGAGGTAGAATCCCCTGAAATTACACATTCTGACCTGTTAGCCGAGTTAAGTTCAAAAATTGCTAACATGGTACTTGCGCAGAAACGAAGTATAAACGTAGAAAAAAAGCTTCTTAAGTCTAAGGAAACAATAGCTAGTCTCGAAGAAAAACTTAGGAGCTCTCGTACTGAAAAAAAAATAACTAACTAAGAGACTCCAATCATATGAGACTAAGCATATCTCATTAGAAAAGCATAGTTCGATAGTAAAGAGATTAGAAGACAGACTAGACACAATCACAAGTGTCTACTTAGAAACTTAGCCGAGAAAAGTCATTTTAAGGTTGACTAGAAGTTATTAGCGAAAAGGTTATTAATGTAGAAGCTGAACTAGAAAAATCAAATTCTAAGATTAGTGAATTACGGAAGAGCCTAGATACATGTCAGGCCGAAAACAGCACTGCTCTAATTAACTATGCTAAGACACAGACGTAAGAAGCTATACAGTAAGATCAAATAATAAGAAGATCTTCTAGTAAAAAGGACAAACTGAACAGACAATATTCTTGAATCGACCAAGGATATCGAATTAAGTATGGCTTAGTGTGGCGCCCCGCTATACACTAACATATTCTAGCATTGTCTTAGGTGCCTAACGAAGTTGTGAGTGGGAAGACATGCGAAAATGCGTAATAACTTTTTCCATTTATATAATGGAGAGTGTACTTTACATATCAAAAGAATACTTCCAATTCTAAATACATGGGGAGTGCGTCTATGCGCAGCAAAACTAAACTAGGTTGCCCGGCCACACATGTCGTCATCCATGTACACTCCACCTTCAAAAGTCGCTGGAAGCTTCAAAAGATGCCTCGCCATCAAACGATCACGTGCCGTAGTCATCTGAACCTACAACGCATAACGTAAGGGGTGAGCTATAAAGCTTAGTAAGCGGAAATATGCAAGATATGCACGTGTCAAACCCCCGCAAAGGCATCCGTGCCAATGCATCTTAACTCGCATAGAACAAACTAAGTCTAATATCTTTCAGGGCCCTCGACTAGCTTACTATGCACCGTAAATGAGCTATATCATAAATACATGACACTGACTTACGCTGTGTAGCCTACACTAGGTTTCCCTAGGTCGCACCCTCCCAGGTCGTCCCCTCTGCCATGCGGCAGCCCACGCTCGTAGCGTACGCTAGGATTCCCCCGAGCTCGCTCCTTACCGCCAATATCGACGATGCATCAACACCGTCAGGGCATCAATCCAATTTTCAAATCCGTACCAACGGCAACGCATCAACGTTGTTCGTGAGCCGACGACGCATCGACGCCGTCACGGTGCCATAGAAGCCTGCCCTTGTCTCAACTACGAGTCGACAACAAATGCCCATATCAGCAAGTATCGATCGCTTTCAAGCGATTATGCATACTCAACTCGCACAACTCTCACATATGGTCATGCATGCTCGTGAAGATGCATCATGAATTGGTGCTAGATGCACTTACCATGCAACCGTATATCAATTAATTCACATAATAGGCAAGCATCGAGGCACATAATGACATAAATTAGGCACGTACAACATGTTATGTGTTGTAGTTGAATTTCCACTTGTCGTCCGTTCGGGAATTGTCTACCGTTCGACCCTTAAATATAAATATTCACATATTAGTGCCAACTCTTGGTTAACGGACTCGACTAAAATACTTAAATTTGATTATACCTGTTTGCTAAGTTTCTAAGTTATTCGATTTTTACTCTAAGTTATGTTAGTATTTAATTTATAACATATGTATGTTAGAACCCGGAAACTTGTGTCACGATATCACGCATTTTAGGAGTATATATGCGTTATAGAAGTAATTTTATAACAAATGAATATAGATGATAATAAAAAATTGAATATGGTGTTTTAGGGTTTCTTATGGAAATGAGTAGTTGAATTAAATAGAAGTACATGGTAAGGGTATAGAGGAATAGGTTATGAAAGCTCGTTAGAATGGATAGTTTCACGAATTGTGATTTTGGTTTATGAATTAATGCTTTATGACATGTTAATGATATGTGGGGGCTGATAATTTGTGAGGTA
Source organism: Craterostigma plantagineum (assembly GCA_027422505.1). Lineage (NCBI taxonomy): Eukaryota > Viridiplantae > Streptophyta > Magnoliopsida > Lamiales > Linderniaceae > Craterostigma > Craterostigma plantagineum. Next base: position 22,158,787 of record JAPQWV010000009.1, on the reverse strand, counting down.
TAAGTATTTATGGGTTTAGCATTTCGCGAATGGTGAAAGAAAGGAATTAAGTTGCGAGTTGGGATGTTAGTCTTGGAGTTGAAATACAAGGGATCAACTATTATATATATATATATATATAGATATATATAGGGACTGGAGTTCTTCATCACCTTTGTTTACGGGCATAACCTCCGGGCTGAACGTCGTGGGCTTTGGGCTGATATCATTACCACCTCTCAGGCACGCGAGTCGTTTCCGTGGGCCGTCATGGGGGACTTCAATGCAATTATTGATAGCACGGAGGCAAGAGGAGGAACTACTCCCGGGGGCTGCCAGGAAATGATTGCGTGCTTAATCGCTTCGGACCTTACTCATCTACCTCGTCTGGGATCTTTCTTCACCTGGTATAACCAGCAGAGTGGTACAGCTGGAGTTTGGAGACGCTTGGATAGGATGCTCGGGAACCCCACCTGGCTCGCCAGATTTGGGGAATTGACCTACAGATGCGCCACGCCGGCCACGTCTGATCACTCCCCTCTCATCTTGGAAGCCGATCACCAAGGTGGGGCTAGGGGTACTAACTTCCGCTTCGAAAACTTTATTGCTCATGACCCTCGGTTCATTCCAGTTGTGGAAGAGGTTTGGAAGCGGACGGTTCCAGGATACCCCATGTTTGGAGTCGTTAAGAGGCTAAAAGCACTTAAGTGTGAGTTAAAGAAGCTTCAGCGCGACAAGGGCGACCTTAGGCGCAACGTGTTGGATGCTCGGCAATTCCTTGAGGCTGCCCAAGAATTACTAATTGATTACCCAATGGAGCCTCAGCTTCTGATCCTTGAGAAGAGATGTCGTTTTGCTTATGCCAAAGCTGTGGACATGGAACATACCGCCTTGGCCCAACGGGCTAAGATCGCTTGGTTGAAGGATGGCGACCAATGTACGGCCTTCTTCTTCAAAAAGGTGGCCATCCGGAGAGCTATCAATCGCATTCTTTCTATAGAAAACGAGGCTGGTCGGATTCTAGAAGGCGAAGACCATGTTCGGGCTGAACTCCTACGATACTATACTGACATCCTTGGACGGTCTTGCCACGCGAACCCACTCAGCCCGACCGAAGTTGCACCCTTCATCACTAGGACCCTCAGCGTAGCTGACGCCGAGGCGATGGTTGTTCCAGTCACTGCTCTGGAAATTAGGAGAGCACTCTTCTCTATTGGTGATAACAAATCCCCGGGGCCGGACGGCTATTCAGCTAAGTTCTATAAACAAGCTTGGGAAATCATTGGTACGGACGTTACACATGCTATTCGAGAATTTTTCAGGACTGGATATCTTCTTGGCGAGCTGAACTCAACACTGATTACCCTCATTCTGAAATGCGAGAACCCTAGGACTGCGAGGGAATACAGGCCCATTTCGTGCTGCAACGTTCTTTACAAAGTCATCTCGAAGATTATTGCTACCCGCCTTAGAGGCTGCTTGAAGACCCTCGTCCATCCCTCCCAAACGGCTTTCATTCCGGGTCGCCGAATCACGGATAATATCCTCTTAGCACAGGAAATATGCCATGGGTACAATAGCGTGTCTCTACCTGAGCGAGTGGCGTTCAAGGTGGACCTCGCCAAGGCATATGATATGGTCGAATGGGATTTCCTTTTGAGGACTCTTGAGGCACTCCACTTCCATCGGACATTCATTGGTTGGATAAGAGCTTGCCTCACAACTACTTCATTCTCATTAAATATCAATGGAAGACCTGAAGGATTCTTCAAAGGCCGACGTGGTCTTCGGCAAGGTGACCCTCTATCACCCTATCTCTTTACTTTGGTGATGGACGTTTTGCATGGTATTATTGAGGATCGAATTAGGCAAAGCAGCTGCTTTATCTATCATTGGCGCTGCGAACCTACTAAATTGTTCATGCTCTCGTTTGCGGATGATTTACTGCTGTTCTCCCATGCGGATACGGGTTCGGTCGGTGTCTTCAAGGAAAGCCTTGAGATTTTCGCTACTATTTCCGGTCTACATGCCAATACAAGCAAGAGCGAAATGTACATCTCTAAGAGAGCTGCCCGACTTAGTGGAACACTTCAAACTACCATGGGGTTCTCGATGGGGTCCCTCCCGGTGCGGTATCTTGGGGTGCCGCTTCTCACCTCGAGGTTGACTATTGCTGACTGCGCTCCTCTCCTCACCGCTATTGACCGGCGATTGGGCTCCTGGACTAACCAAATGCTGTCCTATGCTGGAAGGGTCCAACTAATCAGATCGGTTCTCCTTGGTCTTCATACGTACTGGGCCGGAGTTTTCATGCTCCCTAAAGGTGTTATACATGCCATCGAATCACGAATGCGATCCTTTCTTAGGGGGGGTACCAGTGCCAAGGTTGCTTGGGCGGACATTTGTCTTCCTATTGAGGAGGGTGGGTTGGGAATCAGATCGATTGAGATGGACAACAAAGCACTAATGATGCGGCTCCTTTGGACCTTACTGAGTGGGGATGAGACCTCTATTTGGGCACTCTGGATCCGACGAACGAGGTTACACAATACGTCTATATGGACCATAAGACCTAACTCTCGTACCGCTTGGAGTTGGAGGAAAATTTTGCAACTCCGTCAATACATCCGGCCTCTACTTCAATTCCATGTTGGAAACGGGGAGAACACGCTTCTTTGGACCGACCCTTGGCTTCTCACGGGCCCGATGGTGGATAGATTTCCTCGTGGACCGATGGTGATGGGATTACCAATCGACTCGCGGCTTAGTGCGGTTATCAACGATGAGGGATGGAATTGGCCGGGCCAAACCACGGTAGAATATATTGAGTTTGCCCCTCTTCTTCCACAGGTCCACCCTACTGAACCAGATGTGCGATGGATTGCTACGACGAATGGCCAATTCACCACCAGATCTGCTAGGGATAGCTTGAGGATTCGGCGGCCCAATGTCCATTGGAGTACGCTATTTGGAGGCCCTCTTTCCATCCCTAGGCATCAATTCATCCTATGGCTGGCAATCAGAGATAAACTGGCGACACGTGACAAACCATGGGTGGCGGCCGCGGCGGGAACAGCCTATTGTCTCTTATGTGACAGCCATACGGAGGAAAAGATTAGACATTTATTCTTTGAATGCATCTTTTCTAGACGTTGTCTTCGTTTGATGCGTAACAGGTTACGGTTTGATTGGCCTAGAAGGGACTGGTTCGATGGCATTCGGTGGGCCGCTCATCGGTGGAGAGGGCAGCACCTTGCTTGGTTAGGGCCACGGCACGCCATTGCCTCGTTAGTCTACCATATTTGGAAGGAGCGGAACAAAAGATGGCGTGAAGGAAAACGGCGCACTCCGGAACAGATTGCTACCGACATTGAGGTGCTTCTTTGCTTGCGGTTGGCCACTATCACAAGCAAGTACCTTCTCCAGGCGAGTGCTCTCCGACGGGTTTGGCGAATTGCCTGGTAGGGACGTACCGGGATGGCGTCGGTCCTGCCCTTCAGTTTGGCTACCGTGGCTGATTCGCCTGGGATGGGTCACCCCCCCTTGGGATCCCCCTATCTTCTTAACCCTCCCCCCTTGTTTATTTCTTCTGCTCTCTCCTTGTCTCTTTGCTTGGGTGCAGGTTGCTGCGACTTGTGGTTTGGTGGCCTTCGTGGGGATGGATGCTTGCGGGACATGAGGCCGGCCATGGCGGGCGTACTACTCATGGTCTTCTTTATCCTTGGAAAACAGGAGTGGCGTTTCATCGCTTCGCACCGACCTGCCCGCGGATGACCCCATTCCCGCCTGAAGCTTGTCCTACGTGATATTGTCTTCGGGTTCTGTGCTTGTTGGCGCTGTTTTGGCACTTAGCCGGGCTCCCCTGCTGGTACTACATTTGGTGCGAGATACCAGTTGATTGAAGTGGTTTTCGACGCCTATGTAGCCGTGTCTTGCTTGTTCTCGATGTTTTTTGGCTTAGGTCTTGTTGGGACCTAGTAGGTCGTTTGGGTTGCCTTGTTTTTAGTGCTGGCAGGTCGGTTTTTCATTACCGCTTGATACGTCATGAGCGATATCATGCACGCGACATTGTAACTCCTGTTTTTCCTTTATACTAGTGACACATTCCAAAAAAAAGTTGGTTGTGACGTAGAAGTGAAGGATTCGTAAAATTGATAATTCGTGAAATAGGGAATTGTGTAGACAAAGTCGTGAAATGTATTAACTGGATTACGAATGGAGTGAAATTTCACGAATTAGTTTGAAGTCACGAATTTTATCTCACGAACCTGACTAATTAACGATGGGAGTGGAGAATCTTATTGGCAAACGAAAAGTGAACATCAACATCACTTATTGTGTTGTATCAAAAGTATTATTAAATTAGAAATACTTTGTTAAGGGATTAGGTAAATATTACTATCCTTTGGAAACTATTAGATGAGTTAGCTTAGGAAAAGTACAAATCCATCGAAACTTTAATTCAAAATAGGAAATTATATTAATTTAAAATAATAACAACTTTGAGGATAGGATATAGAATTGATTCATTAAGTTAAAATGGAGGAACAAGTTTACAAAGAAGAAGGAGAATGCAAGAGGTGTTATTAGCGTAGCTTGGAATAGGTATGTTTACCTACACTAAGTTTATGTTTTGTTCATGTATTAATAAATCCTAGGAGATTTAAGCACGAAAATATTATTCGCTTAGAATTTGTATAAGTTTAATTATTGAAGATTTGAAAATAATAAAGTTTTTTTTGGAGTAAGTTCCGTGTATATATATAAAGGGGGTAAATGTACAGATGAGTGAGGGTGTGACTCCTCACGTGCAAACCAGTAACAGACTACTGGCATAGACCAACAAAACGAAAGCTAAAACATCCAACTCACTACCAAGCTACTCGCCAGAGACGTCGAATGGCTGCTCTCTGTAGATTGAACTTGGGCGATGTCCCAGTAAGCCGCATACAAACCATATCGAGGACAACAGCAACCAGCCTATCTGGAGTCGTGATAGCCCCCTCCTTCCAGCGCTTGTTGCGTGCCTGCCAAATGTGATATACCAACGAAGCAAGGACGTGACGGTAGGCGAACTGTAGGAGATGATGGCCACGCCATCGCAATGCAGCCCACCGTATACCCTGCCCCCAGTCCCGATACGGCCATCCCCACCTGATCTTCTGCCTCAGCATCCGAACACAGTCGCGTGAGAATCGACAATCAAAAAATAAACGTTGCACAGTCTCAGCATGCAGCGCGTCACAGAGAACACAAGCAGGGGTTCCAGCGCGCTGTGCCACCCAGCCTTATCTCTAGTCGATAAACGATCATGGATGGCAAACCACAATATGACCTCATGTCGAGGGATCTTCAAAGGCCCCCCAAACAAGGACGCCCAAGGTACAATAGGCCTTCGTACTCGTAAGGACTCCCTAATCAGTCGTGTCGTCGGTCGGCCATCTGGCGCTCCCTTCCAACAAATAGCATCGGTCCGATTAGGCTGAACCCGTGGAAGGTGCGGACTAAAATCCAAATACTCCACCGCCGACTGTCCTGGCCAATTCCAGCCTTGGTGGTCCATGACAGAGCTTAGGCGGGTCCCTGCTGGCAGCCCCATCGCCAGTGGGCCTCTAGGATAGCTCTCCAATAATGGGACAGCCCATAGCCATGGTCTTCCCATAATAACAACGACGAACCATTCCCAATAGAAAAATCAATGAAGGGTAGAATCACCTGCCTTAACTGCATCAGCTTCCTCCAGCTCCATGCAGTGTTAGCCGAGATGGTGATGGTCCAAAGCGATCGCGTATGCAGTCGTGTGCTGTACAACCACTCCACCCAGATCGAGTTAGCAGGCCGGCTGATCACCTCCATAGAAGCTGTACCAGAAGAGCCCTATTGTCATTAGCGATCGAGCGAATCCCCAACCCGCCCTCATTAACTGGCAGACAAACATCATCCCAAGCTACCTTGGCCGAGGCACCACCCCATAAGAATCGGCGAAATCGTGCTTCCAAGGCACGGATGATTCCCTTGGGCAGCAAGAAGACCCCAGACCAATAGACGTGTAAAGCCTGAAGGACAGATTTAATGAGCTGCACCCTACCCGCGTAAGATAGTGACTGATTCAGCCACGATCCTAGATGAGAATCCACCCGCTGCAACAGTGGTGCACAGTCACTGAGAGTCAGGCGTGAAGCAATCAGTGGGACCCCCAAGTAACGCACTGGCAGGCGGCCTGCGCAAAATCCCGTCATAGACAGTAGCTGGGCCTTGATGCCCTCCGCCCTCCGTGAAATGTAAACCTCACTCTTGTCCGGATTAGGGTGTAACCCAGACAGCTGAAAGAATGTCATCAGAGCCTCCTTCAGCACCCCTACAGAGATAGGATCTGCATGGCAGAAAAGGAGGAGATCATCCGCGAAGGCCAACATGGGGAGCGAAGTGGTCTCACAACGCCAGTGATAGCGAAAGCGCGGTTCCGCCTGTATATGACAACACTCCACAAGGCCATGGAGCACCTCCATGACGAGGGTGAAGAGGTATGGTGAAATGGGGTCCCCTTGGCGCATTTCTCTCTTTCCAGCAAAGAACCCTGCCGGTCTCCCATTAAGGTTGATGGAAAAAGTGGTCGTTGTCAAGCAGCTCCGTATCCACTCAATATATCGTGGGTGGAATCCCATCGCCTGCATCGTCGCCAGCAAAAAACTCCATTCCACCTTATCATAGGCCTTGGCTAGATCGACCTTAAGCATAGCCCGTGGGGGACGGCCTTTGCTGGTGTACCCTAGGCAAAGTTCCTGTGCCAGAAGTATATTATCACTGATGCGCCTTCCAGGTATAAATGCCGTCTGCGATGCGTGGACCAGCCCTCCCAGCACTGATTTCAACCGATTAGCCAAAACCTTCGAAATTATTTTGTATAGGACGTTGCAGCACGATATGGGACGGAAGTCTTTCGATCGACGTGGCGACTCACACTTAGGTATGAGCGTGATAAGCGTACTATTAAGCCCCTTAAGTAGGCGGCCCGTAGCGAAGAAATCCTTAGTCGCTCGTATCACATCAGGGCCGACCGTCCCCCAAGCCACTTTGAAGAAAGCGGCTGTATACCCATCAGGCCCCGGCGCCTTCTCATCCCCCATAAAGAATAGCGCATGTTTCACCTCAAGGTCTTCAACTGGGCGGACCATGTCTAAGGACGTAGCTGGGGAGAGCTTACGCATGATAGCCCCATGTACCTCGGCCATGTCCACCGGTGACGCTCGTGCGGATGTGCCAAGTAATTCCTGATAAAACCCCAGTAACTCCCCTTCCACCTCTTCTGGCGTATTAAGTAGGTCTCCAGTTGGGCCTTCCAATGAGATGATTCGATTAGTCGCTCGACGAACCGCCACCTTCCTGAAGAAGTAAGATGAGCATTGATCGCCATCCTTGAGCCAAGCAAGCTTGGCCCTTTGGGATAACGCCGTATGCTCTACATCGACAGCCCTAGCGTAGAGAAACCGACAATGCCGTTCAAGATCATGAAACATAATCTCTAGGGGATATTTCGCTGCGAATTCCTGTGCAATCCCCAAGAAGCGTAATGCGTCCGCAACATTTGCAGCAAGGTCTCCCTTTACACGTCGCATGTGCATGAAAATGGGCTTCAACAACTTGAGCCGCTGGACCAACACATACATAGGAAACCCCGCCATGATAATTAAACTATTCTTTAAGGAAAACTGATTTTGATCGAGAGTTGTAAGGTTTTTAGGGTAAAAAGTGTTTTTGTGATAGTTTGAAGTTTATTAATTCGTGGATGAATTGTGAAGAATATTAATTCGTGATGTTTAGTATTCATTAAGTAGATAACGTGAAGTTGGTTGATTAGTTAGGTGGCCAATTCGTGAAATGTTCATTTGTGAATTTTGGGATTCATGAAGACAAAAGTTTGCGGACCTCAGCATTTCACGAAGTGGGTGAAGTAGAAATGATTTTGTTGATTGGTAGTGAGACTCGTGAAGTTTGTGGGACAATAGATTCGCCAATTGGGTTAATGTAGCCGCCAATTGAGAGAGTAATGAATTGGGTCACTATGGATTCTTAATGGCATGAAAACGATTAAAAAAATAATATTAAACTATTGTAAAGGATTGCTAGTGGTTACTAATATAACGACAATAAAGGAAAACTTTGATATTACTTATTTTAATGTAACCTTTAAAGAGAAAGAACAAAGGGATCGATAACTTATGTCATCAACGAATTTGCTAAGATTAAAATAAAATACTCCAACGAAAGCTTGGGAAAATTGTATAAACTTACGTTCATGTAAGTTTTAGTTTTTGAAGATTCGGAAATAAATTAGGGTTTTCTAATGACAATTTATATCTACTCGGGTTCATTTAACTTTTAATATTCTTGAGAAATTATTAAATTGAATGATTTAGCATTAGAGAATGAAAATAGTGTTTGAGGTTTTGAGGGAATAACTTCGCGAATTATAAGATTAAGGTGGAGTTTCGCAAATTGGAACGGCTTCGCAAAGTGGAAGTTGTTTGCGGGTTGAACGATGGGTCTGCGGCCTGATTGGTGAATTTGCGAAACACGATTGGAGAGACTTCGTGAAGTGAACTTTGCGCGGGCTGATGAGTTTGCGAAGTACAAAAGTTTACGGGCTGATGAACTTCGCGAATTGAAAGTTGTGTTAGGACGGCGAGATTGGTGAAGTATAGAGTTTATATGACGATGAGTTTCGCGAATCAGGGGATCTTTACGAGTCAGAATTAATTATGGACAAGATCAAATTGTTGAAGAAAATGGCGAACTCGTATAATTATTATATTATTTTTGAAACGGGAATCTATCAGTACTTAGGAAATTTAAGAATGCATGTAATTATTCTAGTAAAGTTTCTGATATTGATTAAATGAAACAGGTTAGGCAGAAAGCTAATATGTTACGAATATTAGAATCGATAATGCATAATATGGCATGCATATCAATATATATGACATTTTATGGATTTTGTATTTATCGACAATAATATTTGAATATGTTCGAATTCCGAAAAGGGCAAGGATAAAGTCGAGTAACGAACGGGGTTTTAAGCCATACAGTGAGTATGATATGCAACATGTGTTATGTTCCTATGTGCTTTAAGTGAATTAAATGATTGATGATTTTCTGATATACGTATTATTTGAAATTAATGTGAATTATGTGGCTATAATGTGCTACTGTGATATATGTACGATTCGATGGTGTATGGAACTTATCGGTCATATAAGGTGAAAGTATAGTATTACATACGGATAATAATGAAAAGAGAAACCGTTATGACTGCTACGACAAAGGACGACATGATATACAACTATGGTTACATCCCTACCAATCGGGGGATTACAGAGACCTGTACAGGCACACAAAAATATATCTATGGTTACAAAGTCCCATGCATGGGCCCCTACGGGGTCAATAGTACGAGTCTAGCGGTTCATAACGGAAGTATCAAAAATGAATGATCATATATAATTGCATTGACCTACGGGTTCTAAGAATTGTTCTATGGACTACGGTTATGTGACAAACTTTGATGATTGGTTACGTGATAGTTATGTAATTTTATATGTTACAGTACGAGAATTGTGAATCTATGGACTCTACGAACGATGGTATATTCTTTAAAAACGTCTATGGAAGCAAACGAAAGGAAGAAATTAATTTTCTGATAAGATTTTATTTATCATTGTCTAATGGAATAACATGTTGCGATCATACTCTGAATAATTGTTTGCACAGTTGCTGTAGATATTTAGCAGGCAACTTTGAGTGCATCTTCATATGACATCATGGATTCAAGGTTGGCCGGCTATGCTCTCACCTACTCCCCTATGTTCATCGTGTGCATGTAGTATATGAAGCGTTAGGGACTTTTGTATGCTGTAAAATAAATAAGATATGTGCATATATATGTATGATATGCGTAGAAATGACTAGACCAGATGTACGCTCTCGTTTATGTATAAAGGTATGGTTGCAAAAAGGCGAAAAATTTTATGTCAAAAAAATAATAGCTGCGCAAATAAAGTAATAGAAAATGGGACGTCACAATGTATACATAAATAACTCGGCGAAAGTTGATTATTGTTAAGGTTGGATTCGCTCGATTTGCCACACCTAAATTCTAATTTCGCCGAGGTTATCAAATCGTCCAATCGCCCGATCATTGAGGTCTCAATTTGCCCGATTTGGTCACGTTCATCATCCCATGAAATCGCCAAATTTGTCAAGTCTGTCACTTGGTTTTACCGGCCATCCAATCGCCCGATTAGGGGTACTCATAAACTGAAATCGCCGCTTGCTTACATCATCATGTCATCATCCGATTCTGGGATGTTTTAGTAACACTAGAATCGCAACTAGATTGGCTAGGAATAACTCCAATTCTCGCTACGTATGTATTGGATGTTCGATGGATAGTTAGGGGACCTGTCACAACTGACGGGTTCCCATCTGCTCCCTCTGAGGTGATAGTGTATACCCGAGCCGGCACTATCTGCGGTCTTGTCTATCCCTCGACTTGACTTCCTGATGCCCCTTCCGGGCACTGCCTCGCAAAGTGTCCGGGCTTCCCGCATTCGAAACAGTTGTCGGTCCGTGCATAGCAATTGCCTCGGTGTGGTTTCCCACACTTCGGGCAATTTGGAATTGGGGCTGGAAATCCTCCCTGATTCGGGTTTGATGGTCGATTTGTTGGCCCTTGTGGGTGGTGTGGAGGACTGTTCTGAAATTGTCACTTCTGGTTGCCTCCGCTCCACTGTGGTCCGAGCGAATTTTCGCTTCGCTTCCTGTGCCCGCACGATTCTAGGCTCGGCATGTTCCGCTACTAATGCCCGTTCGGCCACATACGCGTACGTGGCTCCCTGAAATCCGATCATACTCACATCCCGGTAAAGCTCCGATTTCAGGCCCTCGAGGAAACGCTCAATCTTCAGGGCATCCGTGCTCACCATATGGGTCGCGAACCTCGATAATTGCTCGAACATCCTGATGTATTCAGCTACAATCATCGCACCCTGTCTGAGATGGTGTTCCACCAATGCCCGCTAGGCTCGGGCTGGGCCAGTATAGTACTTGCCCCAGAACAGCTCCTTAAACCTGTCCCAGCTCATGGTGGCGGGGTTCTCGATCACCAAGATGGTGTCCCACCAATGTCCCGCGCTCCCCCTAGTAGGAAGGCAGTGCATAGAAATTTCTCCACCTCGGGAACCCGATTGTACTGGAACATACTTTCGATCGTCCTTAGCCAGTCCTCTATCGACGTCGGGTCCGTTGCAACCTCAAATGTCGGCGGGTTCAATCTACGGAACCGTTCTCCTACTAGCTCAGCCTTTTAGGCCTGGGAAGGTCCATCATTCCTCGACCCTTCAGCATTTCGCTGCTGAATTAATTGTTGAATCTGGGCCGACTGCTGGCGAACCAAATTCTGTAAGCTGTAAGATAGTCGCATCTCGATTATCAGTAGGGGCTGCATTTTCCCTGTCTTGGTCAGCAGCCCCAATGGTTTCACCCCCAGTTCTTACCATCCTTTCTCCCTACCCTGACAGTCCCTAAGGCCAATAAGTTATACTACACATAAGAGATTCACGTACACATAACACTTACTAGCAAGGCCGCTTCCACGCTTTTGAGGGGTGTACATGGACAGTCTGCAGAGCATGTGACCGTGGCTCTAATACCAACCTGCGGCACCCGCCATACACTAACCTATTCTAACATTATCTTACGTGCCTAACGAAGTTGTGACTGGGAAGACATGCGAAAATGCGTAATAACTTTTTCCATTTATATAATGGAGAGTGTACTTTACATATCAAAAGAATAATTACAATTCTAAATACATGGGGAGTGCGTCTATGCGCAGCAAAACTAAACTAGGTTGTCCGGCCACCCAGGTCGTCATCCATGTACACTCCACCTTCAAAAGTCGCTGGAAGCTTCAAAAGATGCCTTGCCATCAAACGATCACGTACCATGGTCGTGTGCACCTACAACACATAAAGTAAGGGGTGAGCTATAAAGCTCAGTAAGCGCAAATATGCATGATATGCACGTGTCAAACCCCCACAAAGGTATCCGCGCCAATGCATCTTCACTCGCATAGATCAAACTAAGTCTCATATCTCTCAGGGCCCTTGGCTAGCTTACTATGCACCGTAAATGAGCTCTATCATAAATGCGTGACAGTGACCTACGCTTGGTAGCCTACGCTAGGTTTCCCTAGGTTGCACCCTCCCATGTCGTCCCCTCTGCCATGCGGTAGCCCACGCTGATAGCCTATGCTAGGATTCCCCCTAGGTCGCTCCTTCCAGGTCGCTCCTTACCGCCAATATCGACGATGCATCAACACCGTCAGGGCATCAACCCAATTTTCAAATCCGTACCATCGGCAACGCATCAACATTGTCCATGAACCGACGACGTTCGACGCCGTCACGGTGCCATAGAAGCCGCCCTTGACTCAACTACGAGTCGACAACAAATGCCCATATCAGCAAGTATCGAACTCTTTCAAGCGATATACAATATGCATACTCAACTAGCACAACTCCCACATATGGTCATGCATGCTCATGAAGATGCAACATGAATTGGTGCTAGATGCACTTACCATGCAACTGTATATCAATTATTCACATATTAGGCAAGCATCGAGGCACATAATCACATAAATTAGGCACGTACAACATGTTATGTGTTGTAGTTGAATCTCCACTTACTTGTCGTACGTTCGGGAATTGTCTACCGTTCGACCCTTAAATATAAACATTAACTATTAGTGCCAACTTTTGGTTAACGGACTAGACTAAAATACTTAAATTTGATTATACCAGTTTGCTAAGTTTCTAAGTTATTCGATTTCTACTCTAAGTTATGTTAGCATTTAATTTATATCCTATGTATACATATATAACTCGGCGAAAGTTGATTATTCTTAAGGTTGGATTCGCCCGATTTGTCACACCTAAATTCTAGTTTCGCCGAGGTTATCAAATCGTCCAATCGCCCCATCATTGAGGTCTCAATTTGCCCAATTTGGTCACATTCATCATCCCATGAAATCGCCCGATTTGTCGAGTTTGTCACTTGGTTTCCCCGGCCATCCAATCGCCCGATTTGGGGTACTCATAAACCGAAATCGTCGCTTGCTTACATCATCATGTCATCACCCGATTCTTGGATGCTTTAGTCGGCAGATTTGTCATAATTATGACTTAGTTTCGCCGTGTCCTATACCAACTTTGCATCGCCGAACAAAAAAGGCGTTTAAGAGAAAATCAGCTACCAAGCTACCAAGCTACTCTCCAAAGTCGCCGAATAGCAGCCTGCTGTAAGGCATGCTTATCTCCAATCGTCCCAGGCCGAGCGCCAAGGATGCCGAGGACCGTGGCCACGACCTGAGCAGGGGTAGAACGTATGTTCTCCCTCCAACGCCTGTTCCGCTCCTGCCAAATGTGATAAACCAGTAACAGGCTACTGGTTGCCAGTAACAGGCAACCAGTAGCCTGTTACTGGTTGCCTGTGTCGAGGTTTACTCGCACCCACTCTGTATACTTCTACCATTATATATATAAAAACCGGGACCTGTTCCAAAAAAAGAAAAAAAACTTTGCATCGCCGATTTTGTCTAGTTCATTACCACAAATCGCCCGATTGCCTAGGGTTTCTATTCGTTCAATTTACTAAGTTAATTACTTAATTTCGCGGTGCTATTATTCTATTCCTTTCAATCGGCCGATTTGAGGAATCCCATACTAACATCCACATACATCTCTAATCGCCCGAGACTTCATGCAAATTCTTTCATTCGGCCGAAAGCTTCAAACATTCGTATCTTCAAACTTAACTTCTTCACTCTTTACCCAGAACCCTTAAGTCCTGATAATATTTCTACATCCAAATCGTTAGCTCTATCCAGAGATCGTTCCATAATCAAGATAGGGACTTTAAAAACATGCCTTCTCCACTCGAAATCTGGTTAACTCCAAGTAAACACTTAATTATACATGCTCGCCCCCAAACTAGGTTTTTTGGGTCTTTCTTACACCTAAATGCCAAGGTTTTCTTAACTTTTAGGGTTTGAGTACTTGTAAGATTCCTAAGTTACGAAAATTACAAAGCTTATGGGAGATGTTGAGATCCTAATTTGCTTGCTATGTTCTTGGTTGAAGCTCCTCTCGGCCTCTTCTTTCTTCTTTTTCTTTTGATTGAGGTGAATGTTTATGAGGGTTTGCTTTCTTTTCATTTCTAATATTGATCCTTATCTATCGTTCCTTTGATTTACTTGGAAATTATTAGACCTAGACTTAGGATAATGGGGTTGATGTGACAACTTGGAGACTAATCTTTTCCCATATATTAAGAAATCTTCTTATGATTCTTAGTCAATCGAAGGTTGACCTACATTTCTATCCCACTTTCGCCCGGTTCAATCCCTTACTTGAGCTTTATTTCATCGGCGAAATGTTAGCACTTCAATTGTGTTGAAATCGGCCGTATCTACACCATATATACCAATCGGCTGATTTGACTAATTGGTCTGTTGAATCGCCCGACTCTACTTATTAGAGTTCATGTCTCGGCGAAAGTGAAGGCTTTATGTTACAATCGGCCGATATCAATTCTTTTGTACATGGGACGACCGATTCTAGCTATTTCATCCAATTGATTTAGCTTAAACATGTTTCGGTCGATTCTCACCCCATACCTGGCGAAAGTTACTTACACACACACACACATATATTTATACCTTGTATCGACCGAAACTTGCTTCCCTAAGGTTTGTCTAGGAAATCGCCCGATTCTACCCTCACTTGCTCAAGCTCGGCGATTTGTTCTCCTCATGCCACGTGTAATTGCTATCTAAAATTTCTTAAGTCCTCATGCCATCACTTAAATAATATATCACATAATCATGGGATCATATAAACACATACAATACCGTAAACATATTTCATGACATCACGTAGGTCATATAATTCACATAATATGTACGCAAAATTTATTGGCCATGCTACCTAAGGGACTCGGGTATTACACTTAGGCTTTGAGAATCCACGTAACTTGAAGAAAGTTGACTAAACAACTCTATGATGTCAAGTACATGGGTCTAGGACTAGCCGCTCTTATGGTTTTTACTAATGCAAAAGCAATTAATAAGTTAGAAGAAGCCAAGAGAAAAGCCAGGACTAGGGTTGAAATCCCCTTTTCCTACACTCAATTAAATCAAAGTGACAAAAACTAGGGAACCTCCCAAGGGCTGGAGCCTTGAATCAGTTTATCTACCTGAAGATCGTTCCACGACCGAGGAAGCACAAACTCTCCATTCTGAATCTCTCTATATACCCCTATTGTTAGGAGAATAGAAGAGTTAAGAGCTTCATTAGGAAAGGAAAGGGAGAAGTTTGAAGCTGAAAAGAAGTTGTTCTTAAAAGAGATGGAAAATCTCAAAGCTTCTTTTATTTTTTTTTTTGGAGTAAGTTCCGTGTATATATATAAAGGGGGTAAATGTACAGATGAGTGAGGGTGTGACTCCTCACGTGCAAACCAGTAACAGACTACTGGCTTAGACCAACAAAACGAAAGCTAAAACATCCAACTCACTACCAAGCTACTCGAGAGACGTCGAATGGCTGCTCTCTGTAGATTGAACTTGGGCGATGTCCCAGTAAGCCGCATACAAACCATATCGAGGACAACAGCAACCAGCCTATCTGGAGTCGTGATAGCCCCCTCCTTCCAGCGCTTGTTGCGTGCCTGCCAAATGTGATATACAACCGAAGAAAGGACGTGACGGTAGGCGAACTGTAGGAGATGATTGCCACGCCATCGCAATGCAGCCCACCGTATACCCTGCCCCCAGTCCCGATACGGCCATCCCCACCTGATCTTCTGCCTCAGCATCCGAACACAGTCGCGTGAGAATCGACAATCAAAAAATAAATGTTGCACAGTCTCAGCATGCAGCGCGTCACAGAGAACACAAGCAGGGGTTCCAGCGTGCTGTGCCACCCAGGCCTTATCTCTAGTCGATAAACGATCACGGATGGCAAACCACAGTATGACCTCATGTCGAGGGATCTTCAAAGGCCCCCCAAACAAGGACGCCCAAGGTACAATAGGCCTTCGTACTCGTAAGGACTCCCTAATCAGTCGTGTCGTCGGTCGGCCATCTGGCGCTCCCTTCCAACAAATAGCATCGGTCCGATTAGGCTGAACCCGTGGAAGGTGCGGACTAAAATCCAAATACTCCACCGCCGACTGTCCTGGCCAATTCCAGCCTTGGTGGTCGATGACAGAGCTTAGGCGGGTCCCTACTGGCAGCCCCATCGCCAGTGGGCCTCTAGGATAGCTCTCCAATAATGGGACAGTCCGTAGCCATGGGTCTTCCCATAATAACAACGACGAACCATTCCCAATAGAAAAATCAATGAAGGGTAGAATCACCTGCCTTAACTGCATCAGCTTCCTCCAGCTCCATGCAGTGTTAGCCGAGATGGTGATGGTCCAAAGCGATCGCGTATGCAGTCGTGTGCTGTACAACCACTCCACCCAGATCGAGTCAGCAGGCCGGCTGATCACCTGTAAGATCCCGGCCTTAATTAGCTCAGTTTCTTACTTGGGCTTTCTATCGAACAGTTTGTGTGCGTGTGCTACTACCGTAATAGAAAACAATTAACGATCGAAGGACGATCGTAGAAGATGACCGAGTGACGATCGGGGAAGAATTAGACTGAGAAAGTGAGGGAGCTGAGAGAGATAGAGAGATCGAGAGAGAGAGACAGAGAGGAGGTAGAGACGAGAGCTGAAGAAGAGATTAGAAGTTAATTCATATTGCTTACTGTTTGATACCTCAATTACAGAATATAAGCACAAACTAGTAATTGGACCAAATAAACTAGCAAACGGGCCGTAACTAAATATATGTAATCTATTAAGCGAATGGGCCAAGCCCAACCTTTTACGAGCCCAAATGATCTCCTAACGTAATAATGTCGGGTCCTGACATTACCCTCCCGTTGAAGACATCCTTGTCCTCGAGGATGTGAGAGTAAACTCCCGCCATAGTGGGAAACATGCCCGACGAAGAAACCACGTTTGTTATATGCTACTATCAGTGAACCTTTTCCATGATCGAAAGGAAAGAGTGAACTCCCAACGAAACCAACAACCCCGATCTCGTGACGATGATGTTCGACAACGAGACCATAACCCTTGCATCCTATCATAGGTATACTCTTTCCACGATCGAAAGGAAAAAGTGAACTCACAAGTACGATGCAACTTCCTCCCTCAAGCGTTGATGCCTTGCCTCTTTGCGACGTTTCTGCTTGTGCTTCCTCTCCCGCCTTCTTATCAACTTCCGCCGCTTTGCAATAGGATGTCTGAATGCCTTCGAGCTCGTGGTTGCTGCTGTGGATGGCGTTCGATCGAGCCCTATGCTCAGAAAATATATCCATGGCATTCTTGAGTTCCCCTTCGATCTCATACGTATGCGAGGTAGAATGCTTCAGGTCAACCTCTGGTCGGATCACCTTAGCTTCGAGATTTTGCAGCTGCTCGGCCAACGATTGTTTATCGTCGAGTTCCTTGGCCAGTTCAGCGCAAGCTTCGAATAGTTTTGGAGGTAGCTCAATTGTCTTCCTCACATAGTTATGTGGCTGTTCCATAAGCAGACAAGCCAAAATCGGAGCCAACCCTTCACCTTGTTCGCTGATCAAAACAGGACCAAAAGCATATTTGGAATGAAGAGAGCTCAGCCCTATTTCGCTTCTTCGATGAAGTCCCCAACTCGAGCTCACCAAATCAATGTTGTCCCCTTTTCCTATCACTCCTATGCCAATGCGAGCTCCAAGTTTCGTAGACTCCTCTTTAGCAATATCTAATGCAAATAATCTTCCTCGATCGAAGGGCAAGTTCGGCTCCTCCCTAACCTGCAATGGCTCAGTATCCCACCCTCCTCTATCGAATGGCAGTTTCACTTCAACGCCCAGCTGCTCAATGCACCACCTCCTTCGATCACCAATTTCCGCACCTGAGGCAATCCCGTCAACCAACACCAACGACATAGCATCTCTATCACCCATCACCAACTTCATATCGTCATCAATGAAGGACAATTCAAACTCAGTCGGCAATTCCACATCGCCCAACATCATCGAGTCATCCATCAATCCTGACAGCATAGATTCATCACCAATCAACTCATCAACCTCAAGCTCGTCAACAACAACCTCATCATTAACCAACATCGACTTATTTCCAATGAACACTGAATCAACCTCAGGTGATGATAAATCATCATCACCTACGAGCTGTTTCTTAGCACACACGCCACCGATCAATACCGAACCAATTTCAAACGACACAGAGTCAACCCCAATCGAAAATGAATCTGCCTCAAATGACGACAAATCACTTATAAGCTCCGTACCTTCAAATTTTTCGAGCACAGCCTCAGCGAATTCATTCCAAGTTAGAGAGCCCTTATCGACGCAATACTCATGGTACCATTCGAGGGCCTTGCCTTTGATGTAGAGCCAAGCAACTTGGACTTTCTGCTGCTCATTGAGGGTGGTTACAATCTGAAAGTAGTCATTGCATCGTTCTAGCCAATCTCGGGGGTCCGAGCCGTCAAAACACGGAAATTCAAGCTTGGGAAAGGGGCGAGGTCGTGAGGCATTCTCGGTTCCCACCATAACATGAGCTCGGTCAAATCTGCCCGACGTCTTCATGCAAGTATAATCCGCCATCGAGGATCCTTGATTTTGCAGTTGTTTCTTGATCACTTTTAGGGTCTGGGACATTTCCCCCAACTGGAGCTGAAGCCCTCGCTGGTTTTGGGCAAACTCACCCATTTGACGATTCAACTGAGCAACATCCTCATTGATCATCCCCAATGTTCCATTGGTTGTCTTCAGTTGAACTAGTAGTTGAGACTCCACAGCTTCCCTTTGGGATCTTTCATCATCCAACATCATTTCATATTTTTTTAAGGCATCTAGTAGCTCCTTCTGTTGCGTGTTTTCAGCCATGGAGGTCGGAGGATAGTCGGCTCTGATACCAATTTGTAGGATCCCGGCCTTAATTAGCTCAGTTTCTTACTTGGGCTTTCTATCGAACAGTTTGTGTGCGTGTGCTACTACCGTAATAGAAAACAATAAACGATCGAAGGACGATCGTAGAAGATGACCGAGTGACGATCGGGGAAGAATTAGACTGAGAAGGAGAGGGAGCTTAGAGAGATAGAGAGATCGAGAGAGAGAGACAGAGAGGAGGTAGAGACGAGAGCTGAAGAAGAGATTAGAAGTTAATTCATATTGCTTACTGTTTGATACCTCAATTACAGAATATAAGCACAAACTAGTAATTGGACCAAATAAACTAGCAAACGGGCCGTAACTAAATATATGTAATCTATTAAGCGAATGGGCCAAGCCCAACCTTTTACGAGCCCAAATGATCTCCTAACGTAATAATGTCGGGTCCTGACATCACCCTCCATAGAAGCTGTACCAGAAGAGCCCTATTGTCATTAGCGATCGAGCGAATCCCCAACCCGCCCTCATTAACTGGCAGACAAACATCATCCCAAGCTACCTTGGCCGAGGCACCACCCCACAAGAATCGGCGAAATCGTGCTTCCAAGGCACGGATGATTCCCTTGGGCAGCAAGAAGACCCCAGACCAATAGACGTGTAAAGCCTGAAGGACAGATTTAATGAGCTGCACCCTACCCGCGTAAGATAGTGACTGATTCAGCCACGATCCTAAACGAGAATCCACCCGCTGCAACAGTGGTGCACAGTCACTGAGAGTCAGGCGTGAAGCAATCAGCGGGACCCCCAAGTAACGCACTGGCAGGCGGCCTGCGCAAAATCCCGTCATAGACATTAGCTGGGCCTTGATGCCCTCCGCCCTCCGTGAAATGTAAACCTCACTCTTGTCCGGATTAGGGTGTAACCCATACAGCTGAGAGAATGTCATCAGAGCCTCCTTCAGCACCCCTACAGAGATAGGATCTGCATGGCAGAAAAGGAGGAGATCATCCGCGAAGGCCAACATGGGGAGCGAAGTGGTCTCACAACGCCAGTGATAGCGAAAGCGCGGTTCCGCCTGTATATGACACTCCACAAGGCCATGGAGCACCTCCATGACGAGGGTGAAGAGGTATGGTGAAATGGGGTCCCCTTGGCGCATTCCTCTCTTTCCAGCAAAGAACCCTGCCGGTCTCCCATTAAGATTGATGGAAAAAGTGGTCGTTGTCAAGGAGCTCCGTATCCACTCAATATATCGTGGGTGGAATCCCATCGCCTGCATCGTCGCCAGCAAAAAACTCCATTTCACCTTATCATAGGCCTTGGCTAGATCGACCTTAAGCATAGCCCGTGGGGGACGGCCTTTGTTGGTGTACCCTAGGCAAAGTTCCTGTGCCAGAAGTATATTATCACTGATGCGCCTTCCAGGTATAAATGCCGTCTGCGATGCGTGGACCAGCCCTCCCAGCACTGATTTCAATCGATTAGCCAAAACCTTCGAAATTATTTTGTATAGGACGTTGCAGCACGATATGGGACGGAAGTCTTTCGATCGACGTGGCGACTCACACTTAGGTATGAGCGTGATAAGCGTACTATTAAGCCCCTTAAGTAGGCGGCCCGTAGCGAAGAAATCCTTAGTCGCTCGTATCACATCAGGGCCGACCGTCCCCCAAGCCACTTTGAAGAAAGCGGCTGTATACCCATCACTGATAGCGCATGTTTCACCTCAAGGTCTTCAACTGGGCGGACCATGTCTAAGGACGTAGCTGGGGAGAGCTTACGCATGATAGCCCCCTGTACCTCGGCCATGTCCACCGGTGACGCTCGTGCGGATGTGCCAAGTAATTCCTGATAAAACCCCAGTAACTCCCCTTCCACCTCTTCTGGCGTATTAAGTAGGTCTCCAGTTGGGCCTTCCAATGAGATGATTCGATTAGTCGCTCGACAAACCGCCACCTTCCTGAAGAAGTAAGATGAGCATTGATCGCCATCCTTGAGCCAAGCAACTTGGCCCTTTGGGATAACGCCGTATGCTCTACATCGACAGCCCTAGCATAGAGAAACCGACAATGCCGTTCAAGATCATGAAACATAATCTCTAGGGGATATTTCGCTGCGAATTCCTGTGCAATCCCCAAGAAGCGTAATGCGTCCGCAACATTTGCAGCAAGGTCTCCCTTTACACGTCGCATGTGCATGAAAATGGGCTTCAACAACTTGAGCCGCTGGACCAACACATACATAGGAAACCCCGCCATGGGGATACTCCAAACACGCTGAACATGTTCCAAAAAGCCCTCCTCCTTAGTAAGAAAGTTCTCAAAACGAAAACTCACACCGCGTGGTCTCGGCGCTGACACCCCTAATGACAGTGGCGAATGATCCGATGTGAAAGGGAGTTCACACCGATAAAACGTATCTGGCCAGCGAGCAAACCACTGTGGGTTGCCGAGCATGCGATCCAACTTCCTCCAGATGCCTGCCAGAGCCCGTTGCTGATTATACCACGTGAATTCCTGGCCCATCGACGGCAGCATCATAAGGTCGGCCTGTAGGAGACATGCCTGAAAATCAGCCATATCCCGTGCTTGAGGTGTACCCCCACGCCCCTCACTCGCATGCAAGATAGTGTTGAAATCCTCTGCAACTACCCACGCACCCTCAACTCGCAACGTTGAAAACTGAATCAGCTCATCCCAAAGGGCCACTCTATCCTCCCTTCGAGATTTCCCATACACGAACGAGATAAACGCATGTTCACGCGTATCAAGCTGTTCCACGCGATAATGAACAGCCTGAGCAGATTTCGCGACAAATTGTGACGTGAAGCAAAGAGGTATCCCAGCCCACCCAAATGCGAGTAGCCGGACCATCATCATAGTCAAAGAACCAGGCCCAACGCGGTCGAATAGCCTCTGAAATGTGGGCTGCGTTCGACGCAGCCACCCGCATCTCCAGAAGACCAACAATGCGCACCCCCCCACGGGCAATCCAATCCCCCACCGCCCTCCTGTGGTCTTGTCGGTTAAGACCACGCACGTTCCAAGACCCAATCGGCATTATGAATGAGCCCCATGTAGGGCTGCGTTTGCTTTAGGGCCCTTAACGTGAGAAACCTTATCAACATCCTCGTCATCATTAAAATCCCGCAATAAGGCAAAGGAGTTTTGGTCAACTTGCTGTTCGTCGACCGCCCGCCGTGGAAAAGAGCCAGACGCGGATGCCTGTACCCCCGTATGGGCGGACTGATCCGACCTTGGATTCGCCATACTCGGCGCTATCTGCACCGCCTTGCCATGGGCACCAATTTGTCTCCACTCAGCTTGGGGAGCCCGGCCTCGACCTTGTCGTGAATGGTCACGAGGCGGTCCTTGAATACGTGGTCTATCATGAACCACCACACGAGCATCGGGAGGGGCTGGCCGACCAGTTGTCGGGTGCTTCTGTCTCGGCCCCGGCGTAGTAGGCTTCCGCAGAGGCGCCGGGCTTGGTTGCCTCTTGGGGCATTGTGTGTCCCCATGGGCCCATGTCGCACAGTGGCTGCACCTAGTCGGCCTCCACTCGTATTCAACCCTCACCAAAACCGTACCCGATACACATCCTTCGGCAGTTGGGATCTCAATTTCCACTTTCTCAACAAACAACGTGTCAAGCAGCTTCATGATGCAAACACGCGCATAATCAATACGCTCTCCTTTGGCCGTAATCCCATCGGCAAATAAAGGCCTACCAACACCACTAGCTACCACACCCAACCCCGCTTTAGTCCAAAATTCACTTGGCACATTCCACAGTTTCACCCAAAGGGGAACCTCCACGAGATCCTTCCTCTCCAGCGACATTCCAGGACGCCACACTTCTAAGAACAGCGGTTGGCCATGCAAGAGCCACGGGCCACCTTCCAACACTTCAGTCATAGCCGTGGCCGATTCAAAGCGAAACCGGAAAAACCATTTCTAGTGGCTCGAACCTCCACCAAGCCAGTCCATCGTGCCCTCACAAACCGGTCGACGAATGGGATGTATGGTTTCGGCACAAGGAAATATCCAACCAAGGTATGGTCCCACCTTGCAATCCCTTGTTTTGCCACGTCCCAGGTAGGGGCCACAACGGATATACCAGCATTTGTCGACTTAGGCGCCACATAGTCAAGCGCTAACCGTGCTTGGTCCCCTCTCTCTCCCCGTATACCCACGTTGTGGGATGTCGTATCAGCCCTAGCTTTCCCCACCACTACATCAGCAAACGACGCCGAGGGCGACGACGATTCGGCGGTGGCCTTGACGTGTGGGGACGAACCTGGAATCAGCGCATCAGTGAGCGAAACCCTAGCCAACGACCATGCATCCGCAGTGGAATTTGATTCACAAACCCTAGAATGCTTCGGAACACTACCGGGCTGAGCAGCCCCACCCTCCTCGACGACTATCTCCTCATCCACCGGCTCATCAGATGTCACGGACCCCATATCCACAAACCGCCGAGCCAGCATACGCTGAGGTGGTGGTGTCCCAGGTCGTCCCCATTGCTGTTGGCGGTTATGATTCCGAAGGATCCCTTGAGCGGAGCAGTAACACCTTAGAGGGAGACGATCAAGTTAAAGCTGAACTCATTCGGTACTACACCGAGATCCTTGGACAATCGAATTGGACATCCTCCTTGCATGCCGATACTATCTCTCCTTACATGGCACAGAAGCTAGGAGATACGGAGGCCGAGGCAATGATTATTCCTATCACGGATGAGGAGATCAAAAAGGCGATGTTCTCTATTGGTGATAACAAATCACCCGGGCCTGATGGCTTCTCAGCAGCATTCTTTAAGGACACGTGGGACACCACTGGGCCGGATATTACCCATGCGATCAAGGAATTTTTCCGTACGGGCTTTCTCCTGGGTGAGCTGAATTCTACACTTATCACTCTTATTCCCAAAAATGCTAATCCACGGACGGCGAAGGACTACAGGCCTATATCTTGTTGCAATGTACTCTACAAAATCATCTCAAAGATCATTGCCAACCGCCTACGGGGCAGCCTAGGGAATCTTGTGCACCATACCCAAACAACCTTCATCGCAGGCCGCCGTATCACGGATAACATCTTATTAGCGCAAGAAATATGCCATGGGTATAATAGTATGGGGCTGCCCAAACGGGTAACTATAAAGGTCAACCTCGCGAAAGCCTACGACATGGTGGAATGGGACTTCATCTTGGCTACACTTAATGCACTCAACTTCCATAGAACTTTCGTGGGATGGATACGTGCCTGTTTGACCACCCCGTGCTTTTCGCTTAACATCAATGGCACACCGGAGGGATATTTCAAAGGACGTAGGGGTCTGCGGCAAGGCGATCCGGTCTCGCCTTACATTTTCACATTGGTTATGGAGGTCTTACATGGCATCATTGAGGACAGGATCAACCGCAATGCTAATTTCCGATACCATTGGAATTGTGAGACGACATCGCTATTCATGCTCACGTTTGCGGATGACCTCCTACTTTTCTCGCATGCGGATGTCGAGTCCGTTGGTGTCTTCAAAAGCAGCCTGGATCTCTTCGCATCTCTTTCGGGCCTCAAGGCAAATAATAACAAGAGTGAAATATTCATTTCCAAGAGAGCGGACCGATTGACGGGAGCAATCCAAAATATCATGGGATTCCCACAGGACCCTCTTCCCATACGCTACCTTGGCGTCCCCCTTATTACGTCAAGACTAACTATCGCCGATTGCACTCCCCTCCTTACAAGTGTGGACAAACGACTGGGATCATGGACTAATTTATCTCTGTCTTACGCCGGGCGAGTACAACTCATCAAGTCTGTCCTTCTTGGTTTGCATACCTACTGGTCTGGTGTATTTCTCCTTCCCAAGGGCGTCATACGGAGCATAGAAACACGGCTGAGAACCTTTCTGTGGAGGGGTACAAGTGCTAAGGTTGCTTGGGTTGACGTTTGCCTACCCAAAGATGAAGGTGGGCTCGGGATACGCTCTCTTGAGACCGACAACAAGGCGCTCCTCATGCGACTACTGTGGACGATTTTTACGGACGATACCACTTCGATCTGGGCCACCTGGGTCCGGAAAACGAGACTGCACAACAAAACCTTGTGGTCCATCCGTCCTGGGGCGCGGACCTCGTGGAGCTGGAGGAAGATTCTGAAACTTCGCACCGAATTTCGAGGCCTTATTGAATTCCGCATTGGTGATGGGGCCAACGTGCTACTCTGGATCGACCCATGGCTACTTGATGGACCCCTAGTGGAACGATACCCCCGAGGACCCATGATCATGGGCCTTCCTATTGACTCAAAGCTCAGCGAGGTGATCAACGAGGGGGGATGGTGCTGGCCAACCCAAACTGCGACGGAATACCTTGAGATCGCACCACTTCTTCCCACCATCCAACTGGGAGAGTGGGACTCTTATAGATGGATTGCCTCTACGAATGGTCGCTTTTCTAGTTACTCTGCTAGGGAGAGCCTTCGCCGAAAGCAACCCACTGTCACCTGGTCGAATCTGTTCGGCGGCCCATTAGTCATCCCTCGACACGAATTCATGCTTTGGCTTGCGATTAGGGACAAACTTGCGACTAGAGACAAGCTGTGGATTGCGTCTGCGGCGGGGACTTCTAGTTGCATCCTTTGCGACTCTGCTATTGTGGAAACGACACGACATTTATTCTTTGAATGTACCTTTTCTAGGCGTTGTCTTCACTTACTTCGTAACCACTTGCACTTTGGTTGGCCCTATAGGGACTGGGTTGAAGGAATACATTGGGCGGCTAGCAGTTGGCGCGGGAAGCATCTTGCCTCAATGGGGCCTCGCCATGCCCTCGCCTCTATTGTCTACCACCTCTGGGCGGAACGGAACAAACGATGGCACGAGGGGACCCGCAGGCAACCTGAGCGAATTGTTACTGAGATGGAGGCTCTCTTAAGTATCCGCTTATCCACTCTTCCCCAAAAATACCAGCTACAAGCTTGCGCTATGCGCAGACTCTGGCAAATTGCCTGGACCAACTAGGGAGCCTTACTAACTCTCTCTCTTTCTTTCTTCTTACATCTCTGATTTTACTTTCGTTTCTTTCCCGCCCCTACGTGCTTTTCTGCCCCCGTGTGTTGCTCGCAGGTTACTTAGCTTCGGGTTGGGGACGGGTTCCCGGGCTGGACTGGTCCTCGGTGGCGGCTGCCTTCTGGTTTTGGAGGGATGCTTCTCTTGCTCGTGTTGCTGTTGGCCTCCTGTGGTGGTGCTGTGTCCCTCGGTGAAAAGAAACAGGAGTTAGCATCTCATCGCTACCCTCGCCGACCTGTCCTGCGGATGGACCTGTTGCGGTCCCGCCCTCCTTTTCCGCTTGTTATATCTCCGGAGTGAGATTTTTTTCTGCTGTGCGCTTGCGCCTCGCCTGCACATCTCCCGGGCGCACTGCTGGTACTGCATCTGGTGCCAGGATCCTGTTGCTTGCTTTTGGATTCAGACACCTACGCTACCTTTGCTCTTGTTGTTTTGAGAGTCTTTGGTCTTTGTGTTGTCTTGGCTTGGGTCTTTTTGGGACCTTGTAGGTGTCTGGGCTGCATCGGATTCTGTAGATGTGCTGTCAGGTCGGTTTGTCACTACCGCTTGTTGCGTCGTGAGCGTTATCACGTACGCTACCACTGTACTCCTGTTTCTTTTTATTTTAGTGAACGTTTCCCAAAAAAAAAATTTGAAAAAATCGCCAACTGTGTGAAAATTGCACACACTGAAGGTGTAGGTCGCTTGTTGCCTAACGAATAAAAATTAAATCTCAAAGCTTCCTCCATCTCATAATCCATTTCTCACGCATCATCCTCAAAGGAAACTATCATTATGAAAAGCGTGAAGAAAGAAAAATCGCAAAAAACAAAAATCTAAGAATAAGGTTCCTAAAAATATTATCTCTAACCCAGTTTCCACTATGTCGACAGGGAGCATAGTCAAGGAGCTAGAGAAAACAAAGGCGAGAGTGTCTAGTGTAGAAATAAAGGAGTCTCTAGATGTTAAAATTCCAAGTTTATCACCTCCTTCTGATAAAATATAAGACACTCGTAGAAGTAAAAGAGCCGTTTCTTATCTCAAAATAATTGCTTCTACTTGTTCCTTAACGCCTACCACCTTTAGAAGCACCAACTTTGACATAGGCTCTTCATCTACAATACCAGACCCTCATTCTAAAACAAATGCATCGAGGATGATTCGTAGGAAACAAGATTCAGCCATTAAGTTAGTGCTATTCATGCGTGTTCGTACCTAAGGTATCTCGTAAAGATTGAATCCCCCAAGCACCTTAGGAGACTATCCAATGAAAAGATCTTTTCCTCAATCAACCCTACCAAAGCATTTGTCCATGCTGAAATTACTCTTCCCCGCAAGATTAAATCTAAGTGGGTTCCTAAATCTCCGCCTATGAAGACGAAAGCCAAACATGCCAAGTCTTCTACAAAAGGGGAAATCCAAATAAACTTTTTCGAAGATGGCTTGGGTTGCTAAAAGTCTTTACAGTGATAACTTAGGAACTATATCTGAACCTAAGACGAAATCTGCTATCTGGGAGGACCCATTTATAAGTGGGTACCTAAAGCTCTCTAATTGTTTTTGCAGATCCATCATGTGTGGTACCTTGACTCGCGTTGCTCCACACACATGACGGGAAACCAAGAGCTGCTGAGCTACTACCAAGACCGACCTAATGGAAAACAGATTCGGGAACAACGACTCAACCCCTATTCTAGGACTCGAGGATATCATTCTGGAAAATCTAACTATAAAGGATGTCTCTCACGTCGATGGCCTCCGCCATAACTTGTTCAACATAGTCCAATTCTGTGACAAAGGATTCCAGGTGGTCTTCCATGTTGATCGGTGCGGAATATTGGACAGTCAGGACAAAGAACTCCTCCAAGGACTTCGGAAATCAAATATACACACGATCAACCCGACGTTCGTGCGGGCCTCGACAGCTGTTTGACTCATCTCCTGGACTGTAATTCAGAGAAACAGCTTATGGCATCAACGCAGGTCTCATCTCAACATCAAAGCTGTTCAACGTCTTTCAACGAAAAAGTTGGTTCACGGTCTTCCAACTATAGTATTACAGAAAGAGCATCAGTGTTCGGCATGTCAACTAGGAAAAATGAAGCGAGCGTCTCATCATGTTAAGCTGATTGCCTCTATTTCACATCCTCTGGAACTATTACACATGGACCTCTGTGGATCGATGCAGACATAGAGTATCAACGGACATAAGTACGTGCTAGTTATTGTCGACGACTTTTCTCGCTACACATGGACGAAGATCCTCCGAACTAAAGGGAGACGGGGACTTGATTGTAAATTTTGTGAACTCTACTCAGAATTATCTGCAACAGAATATCCAAGTTATCCGAACGGACATCGGAACTGAGTTCAAGAACAAATTTCTCATCGATTTTTATCTAAAACTTGGAACTAGTCAGCAATTCTCAGCCGCAAAGACGCCTCAACAAAACGGGGTAGTCGAAAGAAAGAACATAACTCTAGTGGAAGCCGCACGTACGATGTTGATCCACTCAAGCCTCCCGCACTTCCTTTGGGCTGAAGCAGTAAATACCGCATGTTTCACTAAGAACAGGACGGTAGTTCGCAAGAGCTTCGATAAGACTCTGTACGAGATCATTAACAAGCGGGTACCCAACATTTCCTTCTTCAAGGTCTTCGGGTGCAAGTGCTTTTTTTTTGGTGTAATGTCCCATATATATGTAAGCGAAAAGGTATGTACATAGTGAGCAGGAGACGAGCTCCGCAATCAACCAGTAACAGGCTACTGGGCACAAGCACAAACTCTAACAACGTAAGTCAAAAAAGCGCCTATACCAAGCCACACGCCAAAGTCTACGTATGGCCACTCGATGCAGCTCGTACTTGGCGGACGTACCACCAATACGCATGATAACCAATGCAAGAACACTCACACCAGCCTGTGAGGCGTAGTGATTATCCCTTCCTTCCAGCGTCTGTTTCTTGCCTGCCAAATATGATAAACAAGAGAGGCAAGAACATGTCGATAGGCAGCCTGTAAAAGATGCTTCCCTCGCCACCGGGAGGCCGCCCACTGAATACCAGTCCTCCATTCCTGATAGGGCCAGATCCACCTAATCCGCCGCCGCAAAAGCCGCAGGCATTGCCGTGAGAATGGGCAGTCAAAAATGAGATGTTGGGCCGTCTCAAAGTGCAGCTCATCACAAAGGTAACAAGCTGGAGTTCCCGCCCGCTGAGCAATCCACGGCTTGTCCCTAGTCGAGAGGCGATCCTGCAAACCCAAATAAAGAATGAACTCGTGCCTAGGAACCTTCAAAGTGCCCCCAAACAGTGCAGCCCAGCAGACGGGTGACCTCCTATGCCGCATCGCGTCCCTAGCCAACCAAGTCGTCATAGTCCCATTCGGCGATCCCTTCCACAGTACCCCATCACGAGACCCTCGCACAACGTTCGGGAGTAGACGACTGATCTCGATGTACTCAACCGTCCCCTGCCCAGGCCAGTTCCACCCATGTGCCTCAATAACCATACGAAGTCTTACATCCTGTGGTAGACCCATTGCAACAGGACCCCGAGGGAAGCACTCAATCAATGGAGTAGGAAGTAGCCAGGGATCCTTCCACAGCCAAATCGTGGACCCGTCCCCAACACGAAATGTAATCATAGATCTGATGAATGGTCTTAATTGTAGAATCTTCCTCCAGCTCCAAGCATCATTCGCAGACACCCGGAGGTCCCAAATCGAGCGAGACATCAGCCGCGTCCCATAAAGCCATTCCACCCAAATCGACCCCGGTGTTCTGGTAAGAACGCTCCACAAGTGCTTCAGCATTAAAGCCTTGTTGTCGACCGCGATAGACCTTAGTCCTAGTCCCCCTTCTCTCACAGGAAGACACAGAACGTCCCATGCCACCTTAGCTGAACCCCCTCCCCACAAGAACTTCCTAAAACGCGTTTCCAAGGAGCTGACCACGCCTTTAGGAAGCAGGAACACTCCCGACCAATACGCATGAAGAGCCTGCAGCACCGACTTCACCAATTGCAAGCGGCCCGCATAGGATAAGGAGCGGTTGAGCCATGACCCGAATCGCTGATCCACCTTCTGGAGGAGCGGGGAACAGTCATCAATCGTCAAGCGTGAAGTGATAAGTGGCACCCCCAAGTAACGAACCGGCAGATGGCCCACACGATATCCCATCAGGGCCTGAAACGACGCCGTCAGACCCTCAGCTCGCCGAGAAAGATACATCTCGCTCTTGTCAGGGTTAGGATGTAACCCGGATAACCTTCCAAACTCATCCAACGCTCGCTTCAGCACCCCAACCGACACCTCGTCCGCATGGCTGAAGAGAAGTAGGTCATCCGCAAATGCTAACGAAACCAGTCTAAGTTCCTCACATCGCCAATGGTATCGAAACCGAGGTTCCTCCGAAACATACCTCGTGAGCAGCCCATGAAGAATCTCCATAACCAAGGTAAAAAGATAGGGCGAAATGGGATCCCCCTGTCGCAGACCCCTCTTTCCCTGAAAAAACCCCACCACCCGGCCATTCAAGTTGAGCGAGAAGGCTGTAGTCGTGAGGCACGCGCGAATCCAACCAATGTACGTAGGATGAAAGCTCATGGCGCGTAACACCGACAGCAAAAAACCCCACTCGACCTTGTCGTATGCCTTCGCCAAGTCAATCTTGAACATCGCTCGTGGCGGGCGACCCTTGGACTTATACCCTAGGCACAACTCCTGCGCCAGCAACACATTATCGCTTATGCGATGCCCTGGTATAAACGCTGTCTGAGAGCCGTGCACCAACGAAGGTAGGTGTATCCTCAGTCGATTGGCAGGATCTTGGAGATCACCTTGTAAAGTACATTGCAGCATGAGATGGGTCTGAAGTCCGTCGCCCGCCTAGGTGCATCCCCCTTAGGTATCAACGTGATGAGTGTGCTATTGAGCCCGTTAAGAAGCCTTCCCGTAACGAAGAAGTCCTGTACCGCCTCGACCACCGCGTCTCCCACAATCCCCCAAGCCGCACGAAAGAACGCAACTGTATACCCGTCAGGGCCAGGCGCTTTCTCATCCCCCATAGAAAAGAGCGTCGTCCGAACCTCCATACTAGTGACTACGCCAATCATGGAAGCAGCGTTTGTTGGGGAAAGCGTCCGTACCACAGCGCACTGCACATCAGAATCTGCAACCGGCGCCGAGTGCATAGACTGACCCAACAAGTCCTGATAGAATTCATTCCAAAAAAAAAAAGTCCTGATAGAATCCAATCAACTCGCCTTCCACCTCATCCGGCTCCTCCAGTAGGGTTCCCGTGGCAGTCTCCAAAGACCAAATCCGATTAGCAACCCGGCGCATAGCGACCCTACGAAAGAAATAGGACGAGCATTGGTCGCCGTCCTTGAGCCACGCAAGCTTAGCCCGCTGTGATAATGCCGACTGCTCTACCATCACCGCTTTCGCATATAACGTCCGGCATATCCGTTCAAGGTCATAGAAGGCCTCCTCAGTTGGATACCGTGTAGCATAGTCCTGTGCAATATCTAGAAAGTATTTTTTTGGGAATGTTCACTAAACAGAAAAAAAACAGTACACGGTGTTCGCTCAAGGAGCACAAACCAACTGGTAACAGGCTACCAGGTTACACACAAACGCAAGCACAAGCAAAGCCACAGAAATCAACCAACACAAAAAGCCAAAAGGGAGCAACGAAAGCCAAAACAAGCAATCCAAAGAAGCCCCCGAACCTCCAAGTGGCAGTCCAAGGGGCGAGCAGGATCAAGGGACATCCACGTGGAAGCCAGCGATAGGATCCTGGTATCGAGTGTCCATCGTTTCTAGGTCATTTTCGGGTTGAGCGAGAACCTCAAACATGTTACGATCAACGTGGTGGTTCAGCGTCCCAGCATCCTTGCTAGTGGATGTATCTGTCGTTCTAGGTCTCGATGGTCGATTACCCCGTCCCGAAGACTGGTAAGGGCTGCGTTCCTTGACTTCCCCATCAAGGGCAGCCATGTTGGCCTCCTTGTGAGCAATACCTTTTCCATTATCTTCCACATGACTCCATGCATGCCTTTGTGTCGTCACCTTAGCCGGTCGTGACGGTGGTAAGTTAGGCTGCGACGGAATCCGAGTCGAGCTATTAGGTAGCGGGGGTGTCTTGGCCGAACTCTTTTGCGGTTGCTTCGTCCGGGTGGTGTGGCAAGCCACGGTACTATGGGCCCATGAGTCACATGACGAGCATTTCTTCGGTCGCCACTCATACTCAACACTGACGGGTACGATCCCCGAGGAACCACCATCATTAGTTGGGATGTGGATATCGAAACGTTCAACAAAAGGTTCCGCCAAGGTCACTTCAATACACACCCTAGCATACTCAAGACGTTCCGCACGAGCCGTCATTGCGTCCGCAAATAGGGGCCGTCCAATCACACAAGCAACAATTCCTAGTCCGGCTTGGGTCCAGTATTCCGTAGGGACGTTTCGGAGTCTAACCCAAAGCGGAACAGCCGAGTGTTTCTTCTTTTCGAAGGAGAAGCCCGTATGCCAAGCCTCAAGGAAGAGCGGCTGTCCCTGAAGGAGCCATGGTCCGCCGTCCAAGGCCGCCGCAGCCGCCACCTCCGAGTTAAATCGGAACTTGAAAAATCCGTTAATCGTCGATCTAACTTCCACAAGATTCTGCCAAATAGATCGGACATAGCGTTCCACATATGGGAAGTACGGTCGCTTCCCAAGGAAATACCCGACAAGCGTATGTTCCCACCGTGCGATGCCTTGTTGAGCCACTTCCCAAGAAGGACGAGCCGCAGCGATTCCATTAACAACAGTAGGCGTCGAGTAAGATAAAAGAAGTCGAGCCGAGCAAGTGGACCCTCCACGGCTGGTTAGATTCCGGTTGCTGATGACGCCACGAACCATGTCAGAGAAGGACGGTCCAAGAGCGAGAGATCCGGCCTGGGCAGCCTTCACAGGCGGCCTATTATGCGAGTCTGGTTCGGCAGCACCGGCGGTCATGAGCGATTGTTTGGCAGCCCCAGGTGGATCCTCATTCGACGCGTTTTCAACGATCTGGGCTAGCTCGCTGTGCTTAGCTCCGGCCAAGGAAACACCGTCAGGCATCGTGCGACAGCCAAGACCTTGACCATTAGGCCCGGGAGTGGCCACCGCAGTCACATCCATCTCAGGTCGAGGCCCATAAGGGGAGGAAAGAGGCTCGACATTTTGAGGGTTAGCATCCACCACGTCAGGAGTAGCTTTCGGCCCAATCTTGTTAAGGTACGCATCCTCCATGTTGCCAGGCCCATTAGAGGCTGAAAAAAGCCCAACAGTATTAGGGTTGTCATTCACTTCATGTGGAGGCTTGCTATGGCAGGCCTTAGGCCCGTTAGCAGTAGTAGAGGCCTCAAGTCCCAGCCCATTAGGGCACACGCTGGGCCCAATACCATCAGGGGTGTGGGGCGCAGTCACTGTAGCAGCCCTAGGAGCATCCATGGAGGAAGGATCGGCACTGAGCGGCTCTTCGTCAGGCACGGCCTTCAAGACGCGGCTGGCGGTAGGAGGACGCGGCGGAGTGCCTCTGCGTGTCAGCCGGGGAGGTTCAGGCCGCGTGTCCCGAAGCGGCACTATGGCAGACGTGGTTCGTTTCTTGCGGTGGTGCGGCTTCCATGGTGGTTGGGTGTCACTTGTCGGCGGAAGCCCTTTAGGAGGTGGTTCCGGCCAGGTAGCAGCCGGTGCTTGGGTCTCTGGCGAAGGCTGAGGGCGACGAGAACCATTGGTGACGTGGGCAAAGAGGTCCTCAAATTTTTCCATTCCAAACTTAGTATCGAAGTCCGGGATTTTGGCCTTAAGCAAGTCATAATCCGGCAACGAACCAGGACAATCTAGTTCTTCCATGGGATTTCAGAGAAGAAAAGAAGAGGAGAAGGTGATAGGTCACGAGATGGTTGTGGTGGGAGAAAGCGTGAAGATGGAGAGTCACGGCCCTCCCATCGCCGTCTGATCCCGGCGATGGAGGGAGGGGAGATGGTCGCCGCCGATCAGTAATAGGTGGTGGTCGCCGGCGCTGATCTACGTGGATGTAGAAGATGGTGGGACGATGGGAATGTGAAGAGTCACGAAAGGTTTGTGGAGAGAAACGTAGAGAGAGAAACTAGAGAGAGAAGCATCTATTGCTCCTAGAAAGTATTTTGCCTCCGTGACATTTGCCGTCAAATCCCCTTTCGACCGTCGCAGCCCCCGGAGAGAAGACTTCAACATCTTCAGCCGTCTTACCAACACGAACATGGGATACCCCGTAAGAGGAACACTCCACACCTCCTGGACCAAATCGAAGAACCTCGGATCCTTCGTCAAGAAGTTGTCGAACCGAAACGTCACCTTATGCTGCCGCGCTACATTGGCCCCTAATAGGACAGGCGAGTGATCAGAAGTCGCAGGCAAACCACAACGACAGAAGGCGTCCGTAAATCTGGAAACTACTGCGAGTTACCCAATATCCGATCCAAGCGCCGCCAGATCCCGGCATCAGCACGTTGCTGATTAAACCAAGTGAAGACATGGCCCATCGTCGGTAACGTCAATAAGTCCGCACTCACTAAGCATGCACGAAAGTCCTCCATATCGTGAATAGAGGGCGATCCCCCTCTTCCCTCATCCGGATGCAAAATAGCATTGAAGTCCCCCATGACTATCCAGGCATCCGCCACCCGAACTGCAGACATAGCAATCAATTCCTCCCATAAGGACACCCTCTCCTCCCTCCTTGATTTCCCATAAGCTCGTACTTAGCCGGCGTACCACTAATCCTCATAGTAACCAACGCAAGCACACATCCGACGAGTCTATGAGGGGGATGACAATCCCCTCCCGCCATCTTTTGTTCCGTGCCTGCCAGATGTGATAAACGAGCGAAGCTAATATATGACGGGAAACAGCATGAAGAAGGTGCTTCCCCCGCCATCGAGCCGACGCCCATCCAATGCCTGCATGCCAATCGGGCATCGGCCAAGGCCATCTAATACTCCTCCTAAGTAGGCGAATACACTGACGCGAGAATGCACAGTCAAAGAAAAGGTGCTGTGCCGTCTCATAATGCAACTCATCACATAATACACATGCTGGTGTGCCCGCCCTCTGAGCCACCCATGGCTTGTCCCTCGTCGCCAATCGCTCCTGAATGCCAAGCCAGAGGATAAACTCATGTCTTGGAACCCTCAACGGACCCCCAAAAAGGACCGCCCAATGCACATGCGATCGTCTGTACCTAATCGCCTCTCTGGCCAAATAAGACGTCATGTTTCCATCTACCGCCCCTGTCCAAATTATAGCATCCCGACTCTCCACATCCACCAGCGGTAGTAGACGGCTAATCTCCATGTACTCCAATGAACCTTGCCCTGGCCAGTTCCATCCCTGCGAATTGATAACTACACTCAACCTGAGTTAGATGGCAGCCCCATCGTAAGAGGGCCACGAGGAAAGCGCTCCAGTAATGGTGTAGACATCAGCCAAAGATCCTTCCACAACCATAGCGTGGACCCCTCCCCAATCCTGAATGTGACCAGAGGCCGAATCAGCGATCTAAGTTGCAAAAGCTTCCTCCAGCTCCAAGAGTGGTTCGCTGAAATAGGGAGATCCCATATCGAACGAGAATGTAGTCGCGTCCCATATAACCAAGCCACCCAAATCGAATCAGGCGTTCGGCGTAGCACACTCCACAGCATCTTCATCAGGTTCGCCCTATTATCAGCGGTAATAGATCTAAGCCCCATTCCACCCTCAGCCACGGGTAAGCACAAAACCTCCCACGTAACCTTCGCACTTGAACCTCCCACAGGAACTTCCGAAAGTGAGTTTCCAAAGCCCTGACAACGCCCTTAGGCAGTAAGAACACTCCAGACCAATACACATGCAAGGCCTGGAGTACCGACTTAATCAGTTGTAGACGACCGGCATACGACAAAGAGCGGTTTAGCCAAGATCCAAGACGTTGATCAACCTGTTGTAATAACGGCGCACAGTCTCCAATCGAGAGCCGAGAGGCAATGAGAGGTACCCCCAGGTACCGCACGGGCAGGCATCCCACGCGGAAGTCCATAAGCGGCTGCAGCTGCGATGTCAATCCTTCAGCCCGACGCGAGAGGTACATCTCACTTTTGTCGATGTTGGGGTGTAATCCCGACAATGTCGCAAATCGCCCCAATGCATCCTTCAGTACTCCAACCGACTCGAATTACTGAAAAGCAACAAATCATCAGCAAATGCTAACGACGCCAGGCCCATCGACTCACACCTCCAGTGATATCGAAATCGTGGTGTCTCAAAGATGCATATGGAGATCAGCCCATGAAGCACCTCCATAACCAAAGTGAAGAGATACGACGAGATGGGATCGCCCTGTCGGATTCCCCTCCTCCCCTCAAAAAACCCGACCACCTGTCCATTCAGATTCAGCGAGAAGGCGGTCGTCGTCAAGCACGAACGGATCCATCCAATGTATGTTGGATGAAATCCCATGGCTTCAAGACCCGCCAACAAGAAGGTCCATTCCACCTTATTGTAAGCCTTTCCTAGGTCCACCTTAAACATCGCCCTCGGCGGGCGACCCATCGAGTTATATCCAAGGCAGAGCTCCTGTGCTAGAAGAATGTTGTCGCTAATACGTCGTCCAGGGATGAACGCCGTCTGTGTCCCATGGACTAAGCCTGTCAAATAAGGCTTTAGGCGGTTGGCCAAAATCTTAGATATCACCTTGTACAGGACATTACAGCACGAAATCGGCCGAAAATCCGTCGCACGCCGTGGAGACTCTGTCTTAGGGATCAAAGTGATATGGGTACTATTGAGTCCCTTAAGAAGCTTGCCAGTACGAAAGAAATCATGGACAGCAGTAACGATATCATCACCAATAATTCCCCAAGCCGCCTTGAAGAATGCCACCGTGTACCCATCAGGTCCAGGCGATTTCTCATCCCCCATAGAGAAAAGCGCCTCACGTACCTCCGTAGTATCAACTGGCTGAATCATAGAAGCCGCGTCTGCTGGGGAAAGCGTATGCATAATAGCCCCCGAATCGCTGCAGCCAAGATTGGCGATGCATGGGCCGATTGACCGAGAAGCTGTTTATAAAATCTAATGAGTTTGCCCTCAACCAGGTCTGGTGTCTCCAAAAGGTCCCCATCCGCACTTTCCAGATAGAGGATGCGATTAGTAGCTCGTCGCATGGTCACCCTTCTGAAGAAGTAGGAGGAACACTGATCTCCATCCTTCAACCAAGCCAGTTTGGCGCGCTGTGAAAGTGCCGTATGCTCCACCTCCACCGCCTTTGTATAAAGCGCTCGACATACCCTCTCAAAATCGAAAAAGAGTCCCTCATGTGGGTAGCGTGAGGAGAAATCCTGAGCAATGTCCAGGAACCGTCTCACCTCAGCAACATTGTCCGCCAGTTTTCCTTTAACCCGCCTCATCTGCCGGAAAATTGGCTTCAACAATTTCAATCGCTTCACGACAATAAACATTGGGTACCCATGCATTGGTAGATACCAAATGCGTTGAACCTGTTCGAGAAAGGCATCTTCCTTCGTCAAAAAATTCTCGAACCGAAACATCACCTTATGCTGACGCGGCGTAGCGGCGCCCAAAAGAATGGACGAATGATCTGATGATGCAGGAAGGGTACAGCGACAGAATGAGTCCGAATAGCGTGCAAACCACTGGGGATTTCCCAACATGCGGTCAAGTCGACGCCAAACCCCGGCGGGCCCCCTTTGCTGGTTGTACCATGTGAAAACCTGACCAATCGTAGGTAATTGCAAAAGATCCGCCCCCACTAGGAATGACTGGAAGTCCTCCATATCTTGCCTAGGAGGTGCTCCCCCTCTTCCCTCCGCCGTGTGCAAAATGGCATTGAAGTCCCCCAGAACCATCCATGCCTCCGCCACACGGGTTTGGGACATAATAATCAGCTCCTCCCATAAGGGAAGTCTATCCTCTCTCCGCGACTTCCCATAAACAAAAGACATAATCTCCCTTTCCGCGTTCGACATGACGCGACAATGCACAGCTTGATCCGAGACGTCAAGCACCTCTACCTTTAGGGCAGCCGGGTCCCATCCAACCCAAATCCTCGTACCCGGACCCTCATCATAGTCAAAGAACTAACTCTATCTGCCTCTAATCCCACACTAGATGAAACCCGCATTAGATTCCGCAACTCGGGTCTCCAATAGCCCAATCATACTCAATCCCTCCCGTTCAATCAAATGCCCCACCGCCCTCTTGTGGTCTTGTTTGTTAAGACCACGAACATTCCATGCACCCACATGTATCATAACACTCCATCGTGGGCTGCATTAGCTTTAGGGCCCAATTGAGAGAGAGATGTGTCTATCGCTTCCGTCAAATCACGCAATGCATCAAACCGGTTACGCCCCTCCACAAAGGACAATGTAAAAGCCGCATGTTCAGTCGGCCGCTGAACCTCTGGGCTGCCCCTGGACGAACTCGCCTCCCCCAGGCACCGGTTCCCAAAAATAGGCGCAGACTCAGTTGCAGTTGCCGGCCCAATCGTCCTAATGGCCTTCCCTTTTGCCCCCGCCTGTCGCCACTCCTCATGTATTCGACCCCCTATTCGTACGTCCATGTCCCAAGTCAGTACGTCAGTCCAGACGAGTCTGATGACCCGTTGGGTTCGAGCGCTTTCGTTGCCCATTCGACCTTACTCGCACATCCCCCGGTCGACGATCATCGTCCGCCCTATGTTGTGTCTCGACTTTGTTGTACACTTGGTCCCTCCGTCGTCCCCAATCGCTTGGGGCACTGTGCCTCCCGGTGACCCCAAGCCGTACACGAAGAGCATTGTGAAGGCCTCCAGTCGTACTCCACACGAATAGGAATAAGGTCATCAGCACCACCCTCATCAGATGGAAAGCGAACATTGAACGCCTCCACAAATGGTTCAACCAGCTTCTTCATGATACAGATGCGGGCATAATCTATTCTATAATCTCTCGTTGTAACGGCATCCGCATAAACGGGCGTCCCACCACACTCGCCACCACCCCAAGGCCTTGTTGCGTCCAAGCTCACATGGGACGTTCCAGAGTTTCACCCACAATGGACCACCTCCTTTCTTGCGAAGGACATACTAGGCTTCCACATCTCCAAGAATAAGGGTTGCCCTTGCATCATCCAAGGGCCCCCTTCTACAACCTCCACCAAGGCTGCCTCACTCTCAAATCAAAACAAAAAGAAACCGTTAATCATTGAGCGAACTTCTATCAATCCCTTCCATACCGATCGCAGATAGCGTTCAACTAAGGGAAAATACGGCTTTTTCCCCATAAAGTAACCCACCCGCGTATTCTTCCACCGATCAGCTCCGCTTATCGCCACCTCGCGCGACGGCCTGGCCTCGCCCACCCCGTCGACGATAGAAGGCAGCGTGTATCCTAGCTTCATTCCCCGTCTATCAGGCACATTCCCAGTTTGCCGATCACTGCCCGTGGCAGCCACCAAATACGATGGGGCTGTGGTGTTCCAGTCATTGTCGTTCCCATAGGCCCAAGTCGTGAAAAAACCGGCTTACGTCCCGTCCCATCCCCTGTTGGCGAAGTTCCTTGAGAAACCATGGGTAGACCCAATCCAGCCACTCCCGACGTGTCAGATCCTTCCCCACCATTGACGTCAATGACTCCATCGGCATCTCTGCGGCCATTACTTGCTCAGCCACCATAGTCTGTTATTGATAATGCCAAAGAGCGTCTTTCAAGGATGTGGGATCCCGTTGCTCTGAACTTGAGCTAATTTGGCCAGTGGAGGTCGGTATCCCATTTGGAGGAAGTCTTGCACCAGCTCCGCATCAGTTGGAAGGGGGTCGTAATTTTTGGCTGAGAGGGAGGTCGAGGAGAAGTCTGAACTCATTCTTGCTCATGCAGACGTGCCTCATCCCTACAACCGTTGTAAAGTGGTACGCCCCGTCCATGATGAGGCTCTTAATCATCCCTCAAAACTGCTGGAGGTAGACCATCGGCATAGGCCGTCACTGTGAGAGCATGCCACAGGGGATGCCCTTGTAGTATAGACACCATGATATCGTCCGGACACCAAAAGGTGGTCAGGTCGAGTTGGAAATTGGTGTCGTGTATGTTGAGGTATAGGGCCTTCTCATAGACGTGATTGTAAGTAGAATAACGATCCATCTGAAATACAATTGTAAGTCATTACCTAAATTTAAATTGAGTCGAAATTCTTTTTTTTTTTTTGGAATAATTCCCGTGTGTATATATATAAAAATGGGTGAATGTACATGATGGGTGAGAGTAAACCTCTCTCAAGCAACCAGTAACAGACTACTGGATCCACAAAGAATAAAAAAACCCAAAACCCAAACTCCAATCACCAATACCCAATCACAGCAAAGACTACCACGCTACTCGCCAAAGGCGCCGGATGGCTGTCCTTTGAAGATCATACTTCGCCAAAATCCCACGGAGTCGCATGCAAACCATATCCAGGACCACCGTCACCAGCCTGTCAGGAGTCGTGATGCTCCCTTCCTTCCAGCGCTTGTTGCGTGCCTGCCAAATATGGTAAACCAAGGAAGCCAAGACATGACGATTAGCTGCCGAAAGAAGATGTTTGCCTTGCCATTTCTTCGCAGCCCACAAAATGCCATCGGCCCAGTCCCTATAAGGCCAAGCCCAGTGGATGCGTCGCCTAAGCAGCCGAAGACACTGACGAGAGAACTGACAATCAAAGTATAGGTGCTGTACCGTCTCATAGTGCAGCTCCTCACAGAGGACACACGCCGGCGTACCCGCCCTCTGAGTGACCCATGGCTTGTCCCTAGTCGCCAACCTATCCTGTATCCCAAGCCAGAGGATGAACTCATGACGGGGAAGCTTCAGCGGACCGCCAAAAAGGGTACCCCAACAAACTGGTTCCCGTCGGAAGCGAATCGCTTCCCTCACCGACTTGGCAGTCATAATCCCCGTCGAGGAACCTGTCCATATCACCCCATCCCGATCACCCCTCACCACCTGAGGAAGAAGGCGACTAATCTCGATATACCCGACAGACCCTTGCCCAGGCCACTTCCAGCCCTGGGCATCGATCACCTCACTCAACGTGAGTCAGCAGGTAGACCCATCGCAAGAGGACCTCGTGGAAACCTTTCGAGTAACGGGGTATGAAGAAGCCACGGGTCCTTCCACAACCATATGGCCGAACCATCTGCTACCCTAAAGGAGATAAGGGTACGTACCAGAGGTCGCAGCTGCAGCATCTTCCTCCAGCTCCAGGCATCAGTGGGCGAGATTGGCAGATCCACCACCGAGCGAGAGTGAAGTCGTGTCCTATAAAGCCACTCGACCCAAATCGAATCAGGGGCACGTGTGAGGACACTCCATAGATGCTTCATGAGAAGTGCCTTGTTGTCCGTCTCGATGGATCTGGTGCCCATTCCTCCCTCAGAAGTTGGCAGACATAGGACTTCCCAAGCCACCTTAGCCGTCGATCCCCCATATGAATTTCCTAAACCGCGTCTCCAGCGCTCGGACGACGCCTTTAGGAAGCAAGAAGACCCCCGACCAATACGCATGCATGGCCTGAAGAACCGACTTAACCAACTGGAGTCGCTCGGCATACGACAACGACTGATTAAGCCATGACCCGATGCGCTGATCCACTCGCTGTAACAACGGCGCGCAATCTGCAATCGAAAGGTAGCGAACCGATAGATGTCCTATCCGATATCCCATAAGTGACTGAAACTGCGAGGTCAGCCCTCCCGCCCGTCTTGACAGGTACATCTCGCTCTTGTCCGGGTTGGGGTGTAATCCCGACAATGCCCCAAACCGCCCAAGGGCACTCTTCAGTACAGTAATCGATACGGCATCTGCATGACTGAAGAGAAGCAGATCGTCAGCGAATGCTAATGATGTCAATCTCAATGATTCGCAGCGCCAGTGGTATATAAACCTCGGCTCCTCCGATATGCACAGCGATACCATTCCATGAAGGACCTCCATAACCAATGTAAAGAGATATGGCGATATCGGGTCTCCCTGTCTAAGTCCTCTCTTCCCCGCAAAGAACCCTACCACTTGACCATTCAGATTAAGTGAGAAAGACGTCGTCGTCACGCATGCCTTAATCCACCCAATGAACGTCGGATGAAAGCTCATAGCCTCAAGGATGGCCAAAAGGAAGCTCCACTCCACCTTATCATATGCCTTAGCCAGATCGATCTTAAACATTGCTCGTGGCGGCCTCCCCTTCGACTTATAACCAAGACAAAGTTCCTGGGCCAGCAATATATTATCGCTGATGCGACGTCCAGGTATAAACACCGTCTGCGTCCCATGCACCAACCCAGTGAGAAATGGCTTAAGTCAATTCGCCAAAATCTTGGAGATGACCTTATATAACACATTACAGCACGATATAGGCCTAAACTCCGTCGCTCGACGTGGCATCTCGACCTTCGGGATCAGTGTAATGAGAGTACTATTGATCCCCTTGAGTAGCCTACCCGTCACAAAGAAGTCCTGGATAGCCCTCACGACGTCTTTGCCAACTATATCCCATGCCGCCTTGAAGAATTGAGTCGAAATTCAAATTCATCAAACCATGATGATGAAGCATTTTATAGCATGTTCGATAAAATTGTAATGGAAATATAAGTTCATATATAGGTCATATAGAGGGAACGTTGAGGAAATAATATCATTTCGACACAAGCTTGTAAGTTCTATAAATTGGTCGAAAATTTTTCTAAGTGGTCGAAAATTCTCAATTAAATTGCCTAAGTGTGATTTTCAATTAAACTGCGTGTTAATTTGCGATCAAAAGAAATTTATTCGCTATTGATAGCTACAGTGAAAAGGACTTAGAAAATTTTCCAAGTGTTTGAACATTAGGTATGGTACTGTAGCCGAGAAATTTTTTTTTTTTGGGAATGGTCACTAAATAAAAAAAAACATACAAAGAAGCCGCTCAGAGAGCAAAAATCAGCCGCTCAGAGAACAAAGTAGCCGAGAAATTTTACGATCGAGAAATTAGATTTCTGAGTAAATTTACGATCGAGAAATTTTTCACGCGTGAATAAAATTTTTCGTAGTGAAAGTTATCGAGCGAGAAAGTATTTCGATTTTAAAAGAAGTTTTCGCTGCGAAATTTTACGATCGAGAAAAAATTGTCAACGAGAGAGTAAGTCAAGATTTTACGATCGATTAAAATTGTCGCTATGTGTTTTTACGATCGAGAAATTTTATCGTCGAAAAATTTACTTTATCGCCGCTAAAATTTTCGACCGAGAATCAAAATTGAAATCGAAATAATTGTTTTCGACTGTAAGTTTTGCGCTCGAAACAAAAGAATTTCACCTATTTTATCTATTCCTCTCATTAATATTTCGCTCGCATAAAATCAAAATTACATTTCTCGATTGTAAGTGATATTCGATCTACGTTATTTATCTTATTGAAAGTCAAAATGTTTTGCAATCGAAACTCTTTTACGATGCAAATAGTAACTTAATCAAATTGAGATTCAAAATTTTTACTGTTTGAGACCGAAAAACTTCTTCGCCGCCTTTAAACGTTGGAAAACCCAGTTTAGTCTTATCTGTTAATCGACCTATAGTAACGCAGAAAATCGAAACAATCTATAATCAAAACGATCAAGAGACTTCGAACTGTCTTAATATGCAGTTTTTATCCTAGAAATTGGTCTAAAACACTGCAAACAAGCATTCGAGTTCTCAGAATATGAACAGCGAGAAATGAACACAAAATCATGCGAAATATTTCAAAATACAGATGCAAATGAAGTTTAGATACGCGATAATCGAAAGATTTGAAGGGTTTTGACGTTTGTCTTTTGAGAGAAATAGGTTTTTCGCACGAAAATATGACTGTTGAGTTTTGCGATCGAGGGTTTTTTTCGTGTATTTAGGGATTTTCGACTGCAAGCAATGATTTCGTTTAATTGGGCTGATTAGACATTTTACGAGACTTGGTGAATTTAAGCTCATTACTGTTTCTGATTGAGAAACTCACGATCGAGAATATTCTTTGGTTACTATTTAATTGTCGCTCGACGATTCCGATCGAGAATCATTTGGTTTCTGTTTAATTTTCGCTCGTTAATATGAAAGCGGAACTTACAACTTGGTCCCAAATCAATTTTCGCTCGAGAAACTGCGAGGGAAAATTACGAAATTCGCCCGAATTTCTCGATAGAAAGTTGTTATTTGTTTTCAGATTGA
Source organism: Craterostigma plantagineum (assembly GCA_027422505.1). Classification (NCBI taxonomy): domain Eukaryota; kingdom Viridiplantae; phylum Streptophyta; class Magnoliopsida; order Lamiales; family Linderniaceae; genus Craterostigma; species Craterostigma plantagineum. The sequence goes on along the minus strand of JAPQWV010000009.1, from coordinate 22,114,422 downwards.
CCCCTGAGTTTTAAGATAAACCACAGAATTGCTCCCCCTATGTATGAACATAAACGCAATTAACTCCATGTAATTCCGATTGATGACATCGGGCTCCATATTGAAAGTTTATAAATCTGCAATGCTTAGAGCAAAAGATGTCGAAAACATTAGAGTTAACTTTGGAAGCAATTTTTCTATTTGATTCCCCTTAAGAACATTTCTTCAAGATAAGTTGGTTAAATTCAAATTCATAAAACACGTTAACGATCCAGATATTAAACCAACCAAAATTTGTACCACTGCCGTGCACTCCAAGTCGTGATAATTTCGTGAAATCTTCCTCATTGTTTCTGCAACACTTAGAGAAAGATTATCAAAATAATTTGGAGCTCAAGGCACGACTTTTGTAAATGCTCCCCCTCAAATAGTGCACCTCAAGTGATTTATCAAACAAATACATAAATCAATCTAAGGACCAATTATTCAATACATGCGATTTATCATGATTAGTCTAGATACATGGCCCCCTAAACATGTAACTATATTTTCGCAAGAGGGTATGAGCATGAACACCAATATCGCATTCAATCAATTTCGTTTAATGCAAAGTCACATTGCATATTAAAATGTGCGAATTAAAAGTATTTTCATATAAAATTTTTATTATTATGATTATTATTATATTATATGTATACTAATTTTATTAATAATATGGGGTCAGCCAATGAGCCCTCAGTCCTACTGGCTGAGGGGGAGGTGCTTAGGGTCATGTTGGGAGAGGTCCTGGGTTCGAATCTCATCCCTGTGACATTTCCCTAAGCCTGCCCACATGGGCCCAGACATGTGCGATTGACCTGGTCGACCTGTTTAGCAGATAGTGGGTCGGCCCCGGGGTTTACCATCGGCTTTACCCGGTTACCCAAAAAAAAAAAAAAAAAAAAAAAAAAAAAAAATAATATGGGGTCAGATTATTTTGCTTCGATCATTGTCACGCCTAAAAATTCCCAGGACAGCTGAAAGATTTTTATGCCGTCTAGTCACGTCAGCATACTAAAGTCCTAAGTTCAAAGTAGTATCTATTTCGACAACTCTCACTAGGTTCGCTCTAGCACTCATTTATTTTTAACTAGGGATTTTTATATTTATATCACCCAAGTCACACACAAGTCATATTAAGTCAATTGAAAATTGCTCGCCTCCTTTTAAGTTGAAGGTAACTATTTTACGGTTGCAGTCGATGACTGCTCCGTGCTTCGATAACCAGTCCATCCCAAGAATTACTTCGTAATCATTCATTGTGATGACTATTAGGTCAACGGGGAGAATTCTACTATCAATTAGCACGGGGCTATCTCTTAGGATCTGGTTGGTCCGTACCGGAGTCCCTTGCGGAATACTAACACTATACTCGCAACTAGATTGGCTAGGGCTAACTCCAATTTTCGCTACGTAGGCATCAAATGCAAAGGAGTGGGTGGCTCCTGAGTCCACTAGAATGCATGTTGGAGTTTGATGGATAGTTATGGTACCTGTCACAACTGACGGGTTCCCCTCCGCTTCCTCTGAGGTGATAGTGTATACCCGAGCTGGCACTGTTTGTGGACTTGTCGGTCCCCCGACCTGACTTCCTGACGCCCCTTCCGGACACTGCCTTGCAAAGTGGCCGGGCTTCACGCACTTTAAACAACTGTCAGTCCGTGCATAGCAGTTGCCATGGTGTGGTTTCCTGCACTTCGGGCAGCTTGGAATGGGTACTGGGAATCCTCCCTGATTTGGGTTAGGTGGTCGATTTGGTGTCCCCTGTGGGTGGTGAGGAGGCCTGTTCTAGAAATTCTGCTTGGCGCCCTTGGCCAAAAACTGTCGTTTCGGGTTACCTCCGCTCCACTGTGGTCCTTGCGCAAATTTCCGTTTTGCTTCTTGTGCTCTCACGATCCTAGCCTCGGCTTGCTCCGCTACCAACGCCCTTTCTGCCACTTGCGCATACGTGGCTCCTTGAAATTCGGCCATGCTCACATCCCGATAAAGCTTCGGTTTCAGGCTTCGAGGAAACTTTCAATCTTCAAGGCATCTGTGCTCACCATATGGGTCGCGAACCTCGATAATTGTTCGAACCTTCTGATGTACTCGGCTATGGTCATCGAACCCTGCCTGAGATTAGTTAACTCACTCATCCGCTGAGCTTGGACTGGGGCAGTGTAGTACTTGCCCCTGAACAGCTCCTTACACCGATCACAATTCATGGTGGCGGCGTTCTCGATCACCAAGATGGTGTCCCACCAATGTCCCGCGCTCCCCCTCAGTAGGAAGGCAGCGCACAGGACTTTCTCTGCCTCGGGAACTCGACTATATTGGAACATGCTTTCGATCATTCTCAGCCAGTCCTCCGCCGACGTCGGGTCAGTTGCGTCCTCAAACATCGTGGGTTCAATGTATAGAATCTTTCTCGTACTAGCTCGGTCCTTTCGGCCGGAGAGGGTCCATCACTCCTCGGCCCCTCAGCATTACGCTGCTGAATTAACTGTTGAATCTGGTGGGGAGGGCCTGATTCATTAACGCCGGCCCCCGAACAGCGCAACGTGGCAATAGCGGAAGTGCTATTTGAACCGAGCGGCGCAGGGTGATGACTTTTCTATTTTTAATATCTAAATTCCTCCTTATGCCCTTCGGCTTCTCCCGAGAGCCTGAGATACCGCCCTAAGCCTCGGGAGATCACGGTTAATTCAAATTACCAAAATTCGAATTTATTTCAAATTTATTCGAATTAATAATTTAGTTCCAAACTAATCAAACAAAGCGGCAGCCAGTCATTTTTCGATTATTTGGTGAGAGGAATGATTTCCGATCAACACCAAATTTTTCAGAATAATTCTACACTTCCCAGCGTTCGCAACGAGGGGTTTTATGAATTATTCTGATGTCGTTTGGTATTTTTCGTAAAATCAATTCTGTGGCTCGAAACTATCAATTCGAGTAAAGCAGCAGCCTGCCGTCTTTTGACTATTTGATGATCGAAATGATTTCTGATCGATACCATAATTTATTAACACTTCCCGGAGTTCGCAACGAAAGGGTCTTTTGAATTATTCCAATACCCTTCGGTATTTTTCATAAATCAAATTGTTAGGGTACGAGGTATACCTTCGGTGATCGTGACTTCTTCTGTCGTCACCTTGGATGGACGTCGCTGCACCTCGTCTGGATCCCGGGGCCTCCGGGCTAGATCGTCACGCTGGTATGACCTTGATCGAACCTCCGAGACTGCTCCCGATGGCTGGACGCAGCTCGGTTCGGCGTTAGGACTCCTCAAACAATCCGTCGGTTTTACGTTCGTGGCTTAAGAAATTTTAGAAATTTTTTCTACCTTTCTCTCTAGTTTATTTTGAGCAAGGTACAAGTCCTCTCTCAAAAAAAATCACTCCTCACGTTAGTTCTATGTATGCTTATTTATTTATTTTTTTAATTGAGACACTTGTTAATTAACAAGTGTCAAAATAAATAGATAAAGAAAAACATGACTCATTCATTCTACACATCCCAACGTGGATGTGTAGAGTTTTCTTTATTTTATTTTTTATTTACATTTTTTGATAATTTCATTTCGGCACTTGAGGTTTCTAAATTCTCAATTTAGTCCCTCAATATTAAGTAATAAAACAATTAAATCCAATCAAATTATTTTAATTACAATTGAGCCTCACGTAGTTAATGAATTAAGCACTTGAGACAATCATAAGTCCTAATTATTTTCGTGACCGTCACTGGAATTAACTAAGTCGTCGACACCTCGTATCAACTATGCCACAACCTCTACGAATCTCATTCGTTAGGTTTCAGAGAAAAGCCCGCCGTTTTCATTCGAGTTCATTACCATTTGAAGCGCGACTCTCTAGGTCCGTCTCAACTAGCATGGAAGAAATCCACGAGTCCCGATATTCGCCTAGCCAATCCCGCGGTAGTGGGCAGATCCCAGCTGAGAACGAATTTTGATCTAATCGAAATTCGGGCGAACCGACTTTAGTGTATACATTTAAATACTTCTTACGCCTTTCACTTGCGTCCCGGTTAGGTCAGAGCCATGCAAATGTCAAACTCATTAACCTAACACTATGTTATAATCGAGACCAAACCAATTATTTAAATCCGCTCCGTATCTAATACGAACAAGTTTTTCTAAGCTTCGACCGAAGGCTTTATAATCGTCGCTCTCCGATTACCTCATAGGACATTAACCTATATAAATATAGGCAGTGAATTTTGATAGCGGTCAAAGCCCGACAATCACCTCCGTAAAGTCGGTTGCGTTTCATCGCTGGCCCGTGTCCCATATCTGAACACTTGCGGGCCTATCCAACTAGCGACAAACCGAAATTGCCAAAGCAAATCCGCCAGTGACCCTATCGGTCTGAGGTTGCTATAGTTATTCGGTCAATCATTGACAACATCGTAGCCATGTGATTGACACGAATACGAGCCGAATGTCCGAATATGCGATCTCTCTGATCACCGATATCTCCATCACGAGCCACAACCTCTCAGGTAATCGGTGACACTACCGATACTATGTGGTCGTCAATGGATAAATCATATTCGGATATCTAGTCACCCATCTAGAATCCCGTTTTCAACGAACTCACGTCGTGATATTTTCTCTCGATATGTTTGGATTTGCTATGAGAACGTGGTTCCTTTGCTTGCGCGACTGCACCGCTATATTGCAGCAATGTGTAAGCAGTCTGTCAGCAACTGGTACCACAATAAGTTCCTCCAAGAACTTTTTCATCCAAACTACTTTAGCTGCCTCTAAGGCTGCTATGTATTCTGCCTCACACGTGGAATCGGCAGTTGTGCTTTGCTTGGAGCTTCTCCAAGACACTGCCCACCGTTGAGCACGAATAAAAAACCTGAAGTAGATTTTCGGTCATCCACGTCCGACTGGAAGTCCAAATAGCCAACTACTTCTTGTCCCGCTCCTCCATAAACCAGCGTTAAGTCTTTAGTCCTTTTAAGGTATTTAAAGATATTCTTAACGTGTACACAACATCGCGTACATCATACTACCCACTGCAGACGCATAGGGTATTCCACTCACCCGTCATCTGTCTTCCTCACTTTGAGGTGACATTGATTTCGACAAATGGATCCCATGTCGCATTGGTAAGAACCCTCTCTTAGAGTCATCCATTCTGAATTTCTTCAGGATTTCTCTAAATAAAGGGCCTGAGATAAGCCAATCGTATGGTTCGCTTGATCCCTGAACAAGCGAATACCGAGAATATACGCCGCTTCTCCCAGGTCTTTCATGGAGAACTCGGTTGAAAGCCATGCTTACACCGACGAGAGCATCCCAATATCGTTTCCTATCAAAAGGATATCATCCACGTACAATACAAGGAACGACACCATACACCCACTACTCTTTCTGTAGACACATGGCTCATCTACGTTTTTCACGAATGCAAAGTTCAAAACTGCTTCATCGAAACGTAGGTTCTAGCTCCGAGAGGTCTGTTCAGTCCATAAATGGACCGTATCAGTTTTCACACTTTGTGAGCATCTAACCTGTTTAGACCACGTACATTCCATAAGCGCGACACGGATCATGGATCACCCCTCAAGAGGGCTGCTATAGGACCCTTTATTGAATTGTCATCCTCGTTGAGGTTAGCTAGGACGGAAAACAAGTTATGAATCGCCCCCGCCCTTTGTCCTCCCTTCTTGCTAGTCGACGCGCCATCTTCTCTTGGCCGTAGCACCCCGTCTGGCTGAGGTGGAGCTGAGTGGTCGGCTACCACTAGGGATTTGCCTTTATCCTCTATAGGACGCCATGGCCGTTGCGGCTTAGCAGCCGTACTCTGTCGTGTGTTCCTGTCAGCCGGTTTAGGCGTAGGGGTAGGTGTGTTGCCTCGAGGCTGCTTAGGCTGCATGGCCCGATTCTTGGGGCACGTCCCCACTCCATGTGTCCAAGAATCACATGCCATACATTTCTTGGGACGCCACTCATATTCAACCCGAACAGGAACCACTCACGCGCAGCCCCCATCCTCTGTCGGGATGCGAACGTTAAATTCCTCAATAAACGGTTCCGCCAATGATTTTGTGATACAGACCCTAGCGTATTCTTGCCGTTTCACCGTAGCCGTCATTGCATCCGCGAATAAGGGTTTGCCAACGACACTTGCCACAATACCCAACCCCTCATGTGTCCAGAGTTCGCTTGGTACGTTACGCAACTTAACCCATAAAGGGAGTTCCTCATGTTGTTTCATATCAAAAGACATGCCCGATCGCTGAGCCTCGAGGAAAATGGGTTGCCCTTACTTACTTGGACGGAGTCTATGGGTGATCAATTAGACCCATGGCTTAGGCTGGCGGCGTAAAAAAAAGGATGAGAGGTAAAGTCATTAACCCAGAATGGTACACCTTCAGTAGGTGCTTTCACATAGTAGGGTTTTTTCAAATTTTCGAGCGGGCTTTACGTGTAATCACCGCCGTCCGACCTACGCGAGGTCGACCGGTGATCTGCTGCCCCCAACGCAGATCGACGGCGTGGGGGGGAAGGAAACGATCGTCTTTTGATTGAGGAGGGGTCTATTTTTCATGGCGGGAGACGCAACGGCGTGCCCGACTGTGACGGCCGACGATGGATAGGCTCTCGTAGTGCGGGAGGTCCCGGCGATGCCGGACCTGGAGAAGCTGGCGGCGATGTTCTCGGAATTTGACAGCTGCTTTGATACGGCGAAATTCCGATCGCTGTTGGGTCGGGTAAATGGGTCTGATCAGACGAGGCGCACGATGGATGATTGTCGCGTGGAAGGAGGGCTACGTCGGGCTAGGGCTGACGTGGTGGCGGGGGTGCTGATCGAGAATCAGACTGTACGAGGGATTCTGCGATCTGAACGGGGCATGAACAGGCCGACGCTGAAAAACCCGATGGGCCGGCCAGGCATTCCACCGCCGGACCGGAGATTGGTTGCACTACAAATGGCTGAAGACGACGAGGATGACGTTGATAAGGTGATTGCTGTAGAGACCGAACCCATACTGGGATCTGTTGGTAACGATACGGAACACGGTAGGTTTCGTCTGGCTTGCTTGAGGAGCAAGATTCGCTGAAAACTGGTCTGATGACACTGCCTCCACTGGTAACACCAGCGCCGGGCCTGCTAACGGAACCGACGAAGCGGCCGGTCAATGGCGGGCATGATGGGATGGGCATGTTTAGGGTTTCAGCGAGCGCGGGGCTGACTAACGACGAGGTGGGCCTAGCTGGCCCTGAGCCGGCTAAAGGACGATCGCTGGGTTATCATCCACGCGTGGGGTCGGCGTTTTTGTGCCTTGGTAATATCTTAAAATCCGGTGCTCAGAACACGACGGCTGCGCCCAACATCTTGGCGGGGTCCTTTGCTGATGCAGCCAGGGGAACTACTACGGCTGAACCAAAACGGGGAGCTGGGAAGCGAGAGCAGCGCCGGCTTATCCTTGACTATGTTGCTCCTACAATACCACCTGAAGGAATTGCCATAGTTTTCCCGACGTGGGAGATGGCGCAACAAGGCTTCTCACGATGGTCACACACTTTAGTTGGGTATTTCCTTGGACGTAAACCATATTTCCCGTTTGTTGAATGATATGCGAGGGCGCAATGGAGGGGCTTAGTGGAGGTCCGTGCTACTACAAATGGGTTCTTCCGGTTTCGGTTTGAGTCGGCCACAGCCATGAATGCCGCATTGGAGGGTGGGCCGTGGCTTTTTCAGGGGCAGCCGTTATTCTTGGATGTTTGGCGCCCGGGGATGTCGTTGGAACGGAAATAGATTGTTGAGGTTCCTTTATGGGTGAAGTTATGGAACGTCCCAAGTGAGTTCTGGACAAAAGCGGGTTTGGATGTTGTTGCTAGTGGAGTTGGGAGGCCGCTATTTGCCGACGGGATCACGCCGAAAGGGGAACGTATTGATTATGCACGTGTGTACGTCATGAAATCGCTATCTACACCATTCGTTGAGACGGTCCACATTGAGATGCCGAGCGAGACCGGGGCCAAATCTGGCATTATACCGGTGAAGGTGGATTATGAGTGGAAGCCGACCAAATGTGGTTTGTGTGCGACATGGGCTCATGGGGAAGTACACTGCTCTACAAGGCTTGCACAGGCCCGTGGCTACTATGGAGCGAAATTCGGCCCGCCCCCGGCAATCCCGTCGGGATCAACGACGTGGTGGGGGCAAACAAACCGATTGGCACCAAGTGGGTGCTCATGGTAAGGCTGTGATGGTTACGGGGCTACCAACAACATCGCTGATTGAGCGGCCCGTGGGAGCCAAGGATACGGATTTGGCAGTTGGAGTCGCGATTTCGCCAGTTTTTATGGGGAGGCACCTCGGCCACGGTTGCTTGGGAGGATGTTTGCCTTCCAGTTTCTGAGGGGGGATTGGGTCTGCGATCGATTGCTAATGATAACAAGTCACTCCTTGTGCAGCTACTATGGAGGGTGATTGCCCGCGTGCCAGATTCGATTTGGGTGGAATGGTTGTATCGGACGCGTCTGCATGCACGCTCACTTTGGACCGTCACCATCTCGGCCAGCACTGCATGGAGCTGGAGGAAGCTGATGCTATTATGACCGGTTATCCTATCGCTTATATCTTTCACGATTGGTGACGGAGCATCATTATTGTTATGGGTGGACCCGTGGATGCGGTCTGTGCCACTCCGCGAACGCTACCCAAGAGGGCCTCTTGCGATGGGTCTGCCATTGGGGACTCGCTTGAGCTCAGTTATTAATGATCAAGGATGGAATTGGCCTGGACGCTCGGCGGCCGAGTACATTGAGTTTAGTCGCCTCCTTCCGCAGGTACATCCGACTTTGCCTGATGGGGTCCGATGGAATGGAGCGTCTGATGGTCGGCCTACTACAAAGTTGGTCAGGGAGGTGATGCGTCATCGTCGACCGCTTGTCCCTTGGGCGGTTTAATTTGGGGGCCCGCTCTGAGTTCCTCGGCATGAGTTCATCCTTTGGCTGGGCATCCGTGATCGGTTATCGACTAGAGATAAGCCTTGGGTGGCACAGCGTGCTGGGACCCCTGTCTGTGTCCTTTGTGATGCGCTTACTTCGAGTCGGTTCAGCACCTATTTTTTGAGTGTGGGTTTTCATGCCACTGTGTTCGGCTTCTGAGGCGGAGGATCAGATGGTTCTGGGCATACACGGACTGGCAAGAGGGCATGCCTGGGTCTCGTTATGATGGCGTCGGCAGCACCTTATACCGGCTGCTTATCGCCATGTCCTGGCTTTACTAGTGTACCATATCTGGCAGGCACGTAACAAGCGCTGGAAGGAGGGGACTATCACGACTCCGGACAGTCTTGTACATTTCCCACTTATATATATACACGGAACCTATTCAAAAAAAAATTCTTCAAGAAAGGGAATTTCTATTCTGATGTTCTCCCATGGCGTTTCTATTCGAACGGTTCCCGACATCATCTTGGAGGGGGATCTGCTCTTTGAGCAATCAGCTCGGGTAGCCTTGGGGATCTGCTTCATGATCTTCACCTTCCTGAAGCTCTTCGTCTTCTATGAGTACAAGGTCCACCGAAGCTTGCTGCAAGAACTGTCTAACGTCCTTGAGCCGTTGTCTCTGATGCTCGTCGGGCATGGAGTGGGTCATCCACTGTCCTTCGAATATGTACTTGTCGAGGATCTCATGTGGGTTGACTCCACTTCCAGATGGTCCCGATTGGTCTGGAGCAGTTGATGGAGTTACTTGAGTCCGTGCTAGGTCGATGAGCATGGCAGCACTTGCTTATTCTTCCGGAAGCAAGGGGCTTGTGAAAGTCGATGGTGTGGGCGGAGGCGTCCTTAGGTGAAAGGATGGTGGGTCGATTTGGGTTAGAGTATGGGTGGTGCGGTGCGTGGTATGGGTTGTTCGGGTAGTTTGAGTGGTGGTTTGGGTTTGGCCTGCTCCAGCGCCTGTCTGCGTTGCGCCTGAGCCTTGTTCTTGGCCTTCACCTTGGCCATTCGTTGATGTCCTAGGCCTTTTCTCCCTCTCATGACGATCCTGATCATCTGGATCGTCATGTCGACGTCGTGTGCGGGAGCTTTGGCCTCGGCAAGACTGAGTAGGTGGCTCAGGGTGATCCACGAGACGCCTGTAGAGGGATTCTTCCTGAGACGTTCTGGTGGGAAGGCCGATAAGGCGGGCGAGAAGAATGTCGTGGAGCTGGGTAATGGGAATGGTGTATGGGTTGATGAGGATAGAGGAGTCTGCGAGTGGGTCGGTGGGAGTGGGTTGTGGGGTTGGGTGTGTTCGTGCTGAAGGGCCCTCGGAGACGGGTGCTTTCCTAGGGTCGCGCTGGGACGTCTCGATGGCAGCGAGCACTCTCCATCATTTTGTCTTCTAGGGATTTGATGGCTGCAGAGAGTCCGGTCTGGAACTGGACTTCAGTTATGAACTAGACGGACGCCTCCGTCGAAGATGGACCTGGTCAACTGATGTCGCCTGTTAGCAACCCTTGAGCAGACACCGGCTCCTCAGGTTGGCTCGCAGTCACTTGAGGTTGTGACTGTTGGAGACTACCACCCAATCCTTGAGTCGAATCTTGGAGATTCTCCTCTATGGGTGTTTCGGCAGGTTCTGAGTGAACCTGCGAACCAGACACCGGTATACTGTGCGGCGGCTCAAGATTGAGCGAAGAGATGTCCGCAGCACTTGAAGATAAGATCGGCGCGATGTCAGGTGCGGTGGTGACGGTGGTGAAGATGGACTCAAATGATACACTTAGTCGTCTCGGAGTCCTTCTTATTAATTGAATCTCTTCATCAGACTCAGTGTCTGATTTGGTAGCCGTGTGAGGCGAGAGTCCTCGTGCTACATCCTCACTGGCTGGTTCCGTCATCTGAGGCTCAGAGGGCTGAATCCTTGAGATTAGAGCCTCGGTCTCTGGCGTAGTAGCTGGTGGTGGTGAGGTGTGCCCCGCTTCTGCTTCGAGCGATGCTTCTTGAGATAGTACCTCCTCAATAGGTACTTCGAGCATTCTGACATGGATGGACACTTCAGCACCAAGCGATACTTGTAGAGCTTCGAGTTCCAACTCTTGAGCCACATCATCAATCAGCGTGGCTTCAACATCTGGCACTGTTTCCTCATGAGTTGGGGGCTCCATCTCTAGTTCCTGAGCCACTTCATATATCATCGTGTCGTAAGGACTAGCATGTTGTTGTTGTGGTTATGGAGGACTGACGTTGAAGTCTGTCGGGGGCCCTCGAATCATCTGCTCAGTGAGATGATTTTCCCGACAGTAGAGCCTATAGGTGTCTCCCGAGGGGTCGGCGAGACGAAGTAGCTCAAACGGAATCGCCATCGACGGTTGGTCCAGATCCGTGAGCTTCGGGTGAAGGAAGAACTTCAGACGAGGGGGCTGGTAATTTCCTCAGGAGGCAGGCGGGGGATGTCCTCGTATAGTTCCATGAATTGTCGAATGATAACGGAGAACCATCTCGCATACGGCACAGTTTTGGACCGTTTGTTCTCTTTCTGTCTGATCTGTTCTGCGAGGTTGTTCCGGATCAATTGAGCGAACTCGTAATTTCGCGAGAACATTACTCCGTGAAATATCCGGAGGATGTTGCCGTTGCCTTTGTCGAAGCCTGCCTGCTTCGGGGACAAACACTTATTGATTATGCCAAAAAGTGTCTTCCACGGATGGGGAATCCCGTTGCTCTGCAACTGAGCTGGCTTGGTGAGCGGCGGACGGTACCCCATTTGGAGGAAATCGTGAATCAGCTCAGCGTCTGATGGCAGTGGGTCATAATTGTGACTGTAAGGAAGGTCGAGGACGAGGCCGAAATTGTTCTTGTTCATATTGATATGCCTAGTCCCGATCACCGAAGTGAAGCTGTACGCTCCTTCAATCACATGACTCGTGATCATTCCCCAAAACTGCTGCAGGTAGACCATCGGTACAGAGGCAGTTACCGTGATAGCATGCCAGAGGGGATGTGTAATACCCGTAAAATTTAATTATGGGATTTACGATTTAATTAGTAGTAGATCAGAAATTTGGTTAGATTTATTAGATAAAAATGTTAAGACTATAGGAGGATAAGTGTGACACACAACTTATTTTGTAATAAATATACTATTATTTTAGTGCTTTACGTGGCTTGTGTATTAGGTAATTACATGATATATGGGTTACGGCAATATATACGTGCTTATGTGATTTCATGTTAAATGACTTATGTGTCTAAGTGATATAGTCCTAGATGGTCCGACCTGTTTGTTTATACTTGTTTGTTTATACGTGTCCCCTTCTTCCCCTCATGGCGATTCGTGTTAACAAGATCGGCATGCTTGTTTAGGAGTCGAAGAAATACACAAACGACAGGTCGGTGTGGGTAATAACCAGACGGAGCCACTAAGGCAATCCATCGACACGAGTTCAGAGTTAAACTCTGAGCGGCCTGTGAGGACAGGGCTTAGAACTGGAGCCACATAGGCGTTCCGTTAACATCGATCTAGGAGCATAGCTCGCAGACGATGGCCTGATGTCGTTGTTGTTTTGATGTTGCAACGGTAGGACTTCCTTCCAATCTTGGAATCACATCTACTACAGACGTGTCTATGGAAGTTCTGATCTGGTCACGAAGTCCAGATAAGAAAAAATGTATGTGTCCTAAAAATTATAAAACATTTAGGTAGTGAGGACACCTAGACTCGATGTGTTCAAGGAAGTTCAGTGGTGTGGGGCTAACTACGACTTAATTCAATATCTCCCGCTTCCAAGTGAAGCGGTGATAGCATGCGTGGCTCCCCGTGATTTGATGAAACATCGATCTTTAGGGAGATCGATGAGTGGGTAATGCTCGGTGGTGCATGCGCCGTTGGACCAAGTGAGGCGACTTCTACCCGGGAGCTGATAACAATCAGCTCCTGCACCTATATGGGATGGCCCGAGTAATTTGTGAGCTAAGGGAATTTTGTATCTTCCGCTCTTTGGTCTTGTCATGAATTGCCAAAATAGGGATGCGACTTTTACGAGCTTGAAATCGTCGCTAACACTCGGCTACGTTCCGGGGTTAGGTTCAGTTTGGTCTGACTGAACCATGGGAACTTAGAATCTATGCGTCCGACAATTTTGGTGAGTGATGCTTGATCAGCAAGTCGGAGCAGGTCAATTGATGTCGTCTTCTTGTTAGTGTGAGGATGTCACCTTCACCTTTTTGAAATTCTTGAGTTCTCGAGGGTTGCTTGTTTTCAGTTGAAGTCCGTCTTGGGATGTGGAAGCGCCTGAGAGGGTTTTTATTTTTATATTTTTTTATATTCTTTTCCATTTATATATATATAGAGAGAGATATACGTATATATGTATTATCGTAATAGTAATATATAAGTATATGTATACATATATGTATATGGGTTAAATTAAGTTTCTCTCCCTCAAATCTTGCACCTAAAATGTACTCCCCCTAAAGATATACTCTCCCCTTGTAACTATGGAGTGATACTCCCCCTCAATGCATGCACGTTTAAAACATGTAAGTTCTCTCCCAATTAAATAAGCGTAACGTATTTTTCTTTTCGGAGCAGATGAAAACAAATGAACTATTGTTCTTTAAAAATTCATATTAGAATGTACGTCTTTCGCCTTTTTTTTTGGAAAGAGTCACTAAAATAAATGGAAAACAGGAGTTACAGAGCAGCGTGCATGATATCGCTCATGACGCACCAAACGGAAGTGAAACAACCGACCAGCCGGCACCAAAGACCAGACGACCCAGACAACCTACAAGGTCCCTACAGGACCAAAGCAAAAAACACAAAGTAATCACGACAATACACGGGGTCAATCATGACAAAGCTACAAAGGTGTCAGCAAGCCGTATCCATCAACAGGCTCCCGGCACTAGGTAAAGTGCCAGCAGGGAAGCCCAGCTAAGTGCTAAAACAGCGCCAGAAGGCACAACCGAAGATATCACGCAAGATAAGCTTCAGGCGGGAAAGGGAGGCATCCGCAGGGCAGGTCGGGCTCCTGTAATCTGTGTAGAAGAAAACTAGGGTAACCACGCCAAAGTGCGCCGCCCATCCGCTAGGCCCCACCGTAACGCCAAAACAAGCACTAGACGCAGCAACACCAGGAGGAAGGCAACCGGGCTTGGCAGGTCGCTCATCATAGTCCACACAGCCCACGGACCGAAAGATCAACGTCCAGCGAAGAAGTTATAACTGCAAAGAAAAACAAAGGGACAGCCAAAAAGAGAGAGCGCACAGGCGAGGGGATGATAAGAAGAGTGAAGAATGATAAGAAGAGTGAAGAAAGAGTAGGGGGTCAGAGTAGGGGTCAGAGATGACTAAGATCCATGGGAAGACGTAGTCGGCCTCACCTCCGAATGGTCCGCTCCCTCGAGAACAGCCCAAGGTGAAGGGGAGCCAGGGACGATGGAGCAAAGTCAACCGATCCAAACTCACGCCAAAAAGCAGCCCGTCCAGTAGAGGTCAGCACCCCAATCCGCACAAAGTCCACCAAAAAACATACGGAACAGCAACCTACACCCAAGCAAAAAACAAAGACAAGGAGAGAGCAAGAGACAAGAAGGAAAGAGGGAGCAAGGGTTCACTAGTCATCCGCAAGTGGAGCGTCGATGTGCTTGTCGAAACTCAGCCCTACAGGCAGCCCCTCCAACCCCAATAACCGCGGGCAACCGGCTGGGGTTGAGAAGATGTCCAAAGCAGCCACAGGTCCATTCCAGCCACACCCTGACAAAAAGAAGAATTGTAAGGGCGAGAGGTTCACTACCAAGCGATGTGCCACATCCGTCGAAGAGCGCAGACTTGAAGCGCATATTTGGTGGGAAGAGTGGACAATCACAGGCATAGCAACGTCTCGATATCGGCAGTAAGCTGGTGTGGCTGGCGCTGCCTCCCATCGTGCCATCCCTGTTGCGCTCCATCCATAGGTGATACACGAGCGAGGCCAACGCGTGTCGGGGGCCCAATCTAGCTAAGTGTCTACCCCGCCATTGCCGGGCTGCCCAACGAAGGCCTGCGAACCAATCCCGTAACGGCCACTCAAAGTGCAGCTTCTGTCGGAGTAACCGAAGGCACCGTCTGGAGTAAGGGCATTCAAAGAACAAGTGCCTTGTGGTCTCCACCTCTTGCAGGTCACAAAGTAGGCAAGTAGAGGTTCCCGCTTTCGCCGCTATCCACGGTTTATCCCTCGTCGCAAGTCTGTCACGAATCGCCAGCCATAGCATGATCTCATGTCTGGGAATAGCCAACGGGCCACCGAAAAGTGTGTACCAAGGAACCTTAGGACGCCGGATCCGGAGACTGTCTCTTGCCGATGCAGTAGAGAATTTACCATTAGGGGATGCGGTCCAACTAATTGTGTCCTCCTCATTTGGCCTAATCTGAGGGAGCATTGGCTCTATCTCCATGTATTCAACCGATGTAAGAGCTGGCCAACACCATCCGTCCTCATTAATCACTTTGCTTAGCTTAGAATCGAGCGGGAGACCCATAATCATTGGTCCCCGAGGGAAAAGATCAATCATGGGGCCCGGGAGCAGCCACGGATCAGTCCACATTCGTATGGTCGTTTTGTTTCCGATGTTAAAATTAATGAGTGGTCTAATGTGATCTCGGAGCTTCAACAGCTTCTTCCAACTCCACGACATCCGCGCGGTGGGCTTGATGGTCCAGAGCGATGTATTGTGTAGACGTGTCTGTCGTATCCAACTGGCCCAAACCCAAGAATCATCCCCGCTCAGTAGAGTCCAGATGAGTCGAAGTAAAAGCGCTTTATTATCAATTTCAATTGATCGTAATCCCAGGCCGCCTTCATTTTTTGGGAACAAATATCGGCCCAAGCGACTTTAGCAGAAGTACCTCTCCATAAGAAAGCCCGAAGATTCATAGGTATCCCTTTCGCCTTTTTTTAACACTTCTAAAACATAGGTATTTTTGACGATTCAGCTTATATGCATACGCGATAGTTTAGCTCTAAAGTTCTTTAAGATATATGCATAGTTAAAATGTACCTATGTGAGGGTATGTAGACCTTTCAGCTCATATGCATGCTAGGATTTACAATTTAAAGTTGAAGCATGCATGTCTGAAAATGTACCTTATTGTTTTCAAGTAGGTAAATTGAATTTTCAACTTGATATGCATGCAAAAGTTACAAAAGGGATGCATATAGAATTTACTTATGTTTGGTTGCTCGCATCGCTAACTAGTCGTGTGAATCTAGTTTCGGTACCATACACGCTGAACTTATTGAGTTTCGATCGAAACTAGTTTCGGGCGATTCTCGGTTTCGCCGAGATAAGTATGCAATCATGAATTTACACGATTTCAGTTTCGGGCGACGCAATTTCGGGTGAATCTCAGTTTCGCCTAGAAACGTTTGGAAGGAAGACTCAGTTTCGGGTGATTCGTAGTTTCGGCCGATTCTAGTTTCGCCGAGAAATATTCCAGTTTTGACCGTTTTTGATAAAGGTTTGATAGAAGTCAGTTTCGGGTGACTCAATTTCGGGCGACTCATTTTCTAACTTAGGATTTTGATCTAAAAGTCGATTAAAGAGAATCTGAAGACAATTTCCCTAAACTGACATATGGTAAATTTTTAGGTAATCTAAAGCACAAAGTTCAAAAAGTAGGTCCTAAAATAAATATCGAATCAACTGAGTTTTTCAAAATCGATTTGTGTGACAAAATCCAATAATCGACGAAGAAAGCATCGCTTTCATTGGCGGCGCTGAGCCCTCAAGTCAAAGATCTATCGGTATCATTTATCATGTTTGTCAGGACCAAAATGATTTCGTTGGCCTATAAATAGACACGATTCGAACAACACGGTAATCACTCATACAAAAAAAATTTAGTTCACACAGATGAACTGGAATCAGCAACAAGATCAGGAGGAGAACGAGGAACATGCGGAGTTAAGGCGTCGTTTTAAACGCAATTTGGATATGTTGGCGCTCGAGCTTTTGCTTCTTTCGTGTTTATCCGTTGCTTTAATGGCTGTTTTGTTTTGGGTCCTGACAAGACGTACTTACTTTTGAGAATGATCTATATATTTTGATGATGTAATTTTCATGGTTTGCGTTGTTGAAGTGTTTTGTCATTTTGAGGGTGTTTTGCATACTTGAGTTGTAAGAGTGTTTCGCATTTGGAAGGATGTACGAATCGTTTAAAGATTAGTTCGCGAGAAACACCTACTCCCCCTTAATATTTTAAGTGATGTGAATTTGAACCTCAAAAATAAAAACCTAAAGCAAAGAAATATTTTAATGAATAAAATATTTTCCCGGTTCTAAGTATGGGCGATTCAAAAGTTGCAAAGGCAGTTTCGAGCAATGCTCAGTTCGGCGAGGAAAACATTACAAAGGGGTTAAAATTTTTAGTTTCGATCGAAACGAGTTTCGGGCGATAGTCAGTTTCGCCGAGTAAGGATTTTAAATATTTGAATATTTTAAATTTCGATCGAATTTGAATGAGTTTTGGGCGATACTCAGTTTCGCCGAGAAAAGATTTTAAATATTTGCATGTTCAGTTTCGATCGAATTTTAATGGGTTTCGGGCGATACTCAGTTTCGCAGAGACGATACTCAGTTTCGCCGAGAAAATATTTTAAATATTTGAATATTCTATTTCGATCGAATTTTGAACCAGTTTTGGGCGGTCAGTTTCGCCGAGAAAAGATTTAAATATTTGTGTATTTCAGTTTCGATCGACTTTTGAGTTTCGCCGAGAAAAATTTTGACTTAAGATTAATAGAAATGACTATCTCAAGATTTTACCCTACAATTCGATTTGAAAGAAAATTTGATGAAAGATCATCGTAACTCCCCCTTAATTTGTGCAAGGTGTTCAAAGACTCCCCCTAAGTTAATTAATTTTGTAAACGTTATTTCACAAAATTAAATAATTTTGGCAATTTTAATTCCATTTGTAAAATTTCTCCCCATTAAGTTTACAAATAAAGCTTCCGCTAAATATAAGCATTTTACGAATTTCAGGGAACCTAACTTAATTATGTATACTTAGGATGGAAAATGTATTTCAGAATAAGACGCAGCTCTTCCTAGATTTTACTAACATAGTAGGTATGTTATTCATTTGAGCACATATGCATATTGAAAATACAGCGAATTACGAGCATGTAATTTTATGCATATTTAGAATTACCAAATTTATCAGTGTGGTTTTAGCCCGCATCCCATCCCTTGATCGCGTATGTGGGGTTGCTTCAGGTACCGTACGTGAGGGAAAATCATGGCCGCTCTCGTCGCAAACCAATCATGGGTGTGGAGCAGCTCTTTAAGTACCTACCCATGCTGGAAATCTGCAAAAACTTTATCGGGACTTTGGTACCCATTTTAGGATGGGTCATCCCTTGTTAGCAGAAAACAAGTTAAGCACATTTGGTTCAGATATTGATCCTGAATCATCCTTTAAAGTCCTATTCAATTTGATTTGTGATTTAGGAATCCAGATTTGGTGAACCTTAGAGGGAAAACATATCAGCGCCAGTGAATGTGTTCCTAGGTCTAGAAGATCTGAAGATTTTCTCCTTAGCCAGTCGCATAAGATGCTTTCTAGAATGAATCTGGACTGGGTATTTCAAGTAGGAGTACGAGCTTATGGCGCTATATGCGTCATTGGATGATGAGTCGTATTGCCTACGAGAGTTCACATCATTCACTCTATAATGATGAGTTTGCGGGATTTGAGAAGTTCGTTTCCTTAAGCTTGGAACTTCTTTGCACGCTTCCCTTTTGATAGGAATGGGAGAGGAAAAATCTTGAACATTTCACTTTAATTTTCGAAGATAATATTGATTTTCTTTGCTCCTTTCTAATTTTAATCTGTTCCTTAGCTAATTTTAAAGCTCTACTTTTTACTTAACGTTTCAGCTTCAGTCAATAATGACTTAGAATGATTATTAAAAGTTTTCTCAGTTTTAGGAACAAGGATGCTTCTATTAGTTTTTCTTTACCTGTTTTTAGGAAGATGTATTATTTGACAAATCATTTGAAACAGATAAAGACGGGGAATTTTTGAAATATAAGATCTCCTTTAAAAGCTTTTTCTTTTCAGCGTCAAACCCTATCCTTTCAGAGTCCAAAGTATCTTGTAAATCTTTCAATTTAGGAAGAGTCTCTGGAGTGTCACATAGAGCAGGCTTTTGATCATGTAAAATATTTTCCCCGTTAGAAATTAAGTTAGAATGTGAGTTTTGATCTCTTTGACCTATATTCGAAATATCAGTCTCTAACCGTTTAATCGTAGAGTAAAGCATATGCTGTTCCTCTAAGATAGTCTCATATTTTGATGAGACTTCATCTCGCTCATCTTCGTAAGAACGTAGACTGTTAGTTATCTCGCAGACCCTCTTTTCACTATCTTCTAACTTAGCTTCTAAGCTAATAATCTTTGACTTTGCGTTGGTCAAATCTTCATTAGCATAAGCTAGGCTCTCTTGTTGCTTAAGGAACACGGAGTAATTATTAGCAAGTCTTGCTTCTAATTCCTCAATTTTCCTAGCTTGAGCATCCATATAAATTAATATGATATTAATTAATTAATTAAAATTAATTTTAAAATTAAGATGACTTTTAGAAATTGTGAAGTATCGAAAATATTAAGTGTCGAAAATTTTCGGTGTGCACCGAAAAATTTTGTGACGATTTTGAATCAAGAAAATGACCAAAACTTTTTCTATAATATGCGTGGAATGTCCTAAGTATATCGTTGGATATGTGATATTTGACACGTTTGTGGACTTGCTTTCAATTTTTTTTAATTATTAATTAATTTTTTTTGTCAAATGTATATATATATATATATATTTTAAAAACTTTTTTGTTCCGGGGCTGGTCGAGAAAAAAAACATTCGTGATCAAGGACGTTTAAGTGTGATTTTCGAAGGCTGAGTAAGTGAAAATTGGATCGCCCGATTAAAGATTCGAATGGTGAAGGTTTTAACAAAAACAAATTCTAAATTTTGAAATCGGGCGAATTTGCAAAGTGAAGATTCGCTGAACTTAATTCGGGTGAATTCCTGTTCAACGAGGATTAGAATCGGACTATTGTTTGTCTAAGGACTGAAATTTGCCGAGAGTTCAAATTGGGCGATTTGCAAATTCTACCTACAGTGCAATCGAGCGAATTACTAAGAGAAATTTCAACAGTGAATCTTGCGAACTGCTACAGTGAATTCGCGCGAATTGTTACGACGAATATGACGAATTTGAGTGACTGGTTAAACAGCACGAAAGGGCTTTCTCTCTCTAGTTTCTCTCTCTACGTTTCTCTCCACAAACCTTTCGTGACTCTTCACATTCCCATCGCCCCACCATCTTCTACATCCACCTAGATCAGCGTCGGCGACCACCACCTATTACTGATCGGCGGCGACCATCTCCCCTCCCTCCATCGCCGGGATCAGACGGCGATGGGAGGGCCGTGACTCTCCATCTTCACGCTTTCTCCCACCACAACCATCTCGTGACCTATCACCTTCTCCTCTTCTTTTCTTCTCTGAAATCCCATGGAAGAACTAGATTGTCCTGGTTCGTTGCCGGATTATGACTTGCTTAAGGCCAAAATCCCGGACTTCGATACTAAGTTTGGAATGGCAAAATTTGAGGACCTCTTTGCCCTCGTCACCAATGGTTCTCGTCGCCCTCAGCCTTCGCCGGAGACCCAAGCACCGGCTGCTACCTGGCCGGAACCACCTCCTAAAGGGCTTCCGCCGATAAGTGACACCCAACCACCATGGAAGCCGCACCACCGCAAGAAACGAACCACGTCTGCCATAGTGCCGCTTCGGGACACGCGGCCTGAACCTCCCCGGCTGACACGCAGAGGCACTCCGCCGCGTCCTCCTACCGCCAGCCGCGTCTTGGAGGCCGTGCCTGACGAAGAGCCGCTCAGTGCCGATCCTTCCTCCATGGATGCTCCTAGGGCTGCTACAGTGGCTGCGCCACACACCCCTGATGGAATTGGGCCCAACGTGTGCCCTAATGGGCTGGGACTTGAGGCCTCTACTGCTGCTAACGGGCCTAAGGCCTGCCATAGCAGACCTCCACATGAAGTGAATGACAACCCTAATACTGTTGGGTTTTTTTCAGCCTCTAATGGGCCCGGCAACATGGAGGATGCATACCTTAACAAGATTGGGCAGAAAGCTACTCCTAACGTGGTGGATGCTAACCCTCAAAATGTCGAACCTCTTTCCTCCCCTTATGGGCCTCGACCTGAGATGGATGTGGCTGCGGTGGCCACTCCCGGGCCTAATGGTCAAGGTCTTGGCTGTCGCACGATGCCTAACGTTGTTTCCTTGGCCGGAGCTAAGCATAGCGAGCTGGCCCCGATCGTTGAAAATGCGTCGAATGAGGATCCATCTGGGGCTGCCAAACAATCGCTCACGACCGCCGGTGCTGCCGAACCAGACTCGCATAATAGGCCGCCTGTGATGGCTGCCCAGGCCGGATCTCTCACTCTTGGACCGTCCTTCTCTGACATGGTTCGTGGCGTCATCAGCAACCGGAATCTAACCAGCCGTCGTCTAACTTTAGAGAGCTTTGACAACATTCATTTGTTTCGACGAATAATAGTGTCCACTTGCTCGGCTCGACTTCCTTTATCTTACTCGACGCCCACTGTTGTTAATGGAATCGCTGCGGCTCGGCCTTCTTGGGAAGTGGCTCAACAAGGCGTCGCACGGTGGGAACATACGCTTGTCGGGTATTTCCTTGGGAAGCGACCGTACTTCCCACATGTGGAACGCTATGTCCGATCTATTTGGCAGAATCTTGTGGAAGTTAGATCGACGATTAACGGATTTTTCAAGTTCCGGTTTACCTCGGAGGTGGCGGCTGCGGCGGCCTTGGACGGCGGACCATGGCTCCTTCAGGGACAGCCACTCTTCCTTGAGGCTTGGCATACGGGCTTCTCCTTTGAAAAGAAGAAACACTCGACTGTTCCGCTTTGGGTTAGACTCCGAAACGTCCCTACGGAATACTGGACCCAAGCCGGACTAGGAATTGTTTTTTTTGGTATAAGTTCCATGTATATATAAAAGTAGGGGAAGTACATATGAGTGAGATGACTCACGAGTCGACCAGTAACAAGCTACTGGCTAACACCATCAACGAGAAACCAACAAAAACAAAAGCAAAACTGACTCCAATCCTACCAAGCTACACGCCAGAGGCGCCGAATAGCCGCCCTCTGTAAGTGAAACTTAGGTGACGTCCCTAATAATCGCATGCACACCAAGCTAAGAACGCTTGCAACAAGGCTGGCCGGTGTCGTGATAGTCCCTTCCTTCCAGCGCTTGTTACGGGCCTGCTAGATATGATACACCAGAGATGCTAAGACATGCCGATAAGCATCCGCTATAAGGTGTTGGCGACGCCATCGCATCGAAGCCCATAAGATGCCCTCTCGCCAATCCGTGTATGGCCAGACCCACCTGATTCGCCGCCGTAGTAATCGAACACATTGGCGTGAAAATCCACAATCAAAGAATAGGTGCTGGGCTGTGACGCCCCGCCTTCTACTACTATTTTCTTACGCTAACTTACGTGACTAAATAGAATATAAAATATATTACATATGAAACATCGATAGAATTTTTCGATTTTACAAAACACTCCACACCCAACTATTTTACAATGTAGACGTTGTTCAAACTTTACATACGATATAAACCTATTTTACAAAAACACACTTAATTAAACATAACGCCCGCCGCACAGGTCGCATCCATGTACACACCACCCTCAAAAGTCACCGGAAGTTCCAGAAGGACCAGCCTCGTCATCTAAACATTTACGTACCGGATTCGCTACGTCTACAACACATAAAAACATGGGATGAGCTTTAAAGCTCAGTAAGTAGAAATATGCATGTATGCACGTGCCAAAATAGCAAAGGCATCCGCGCCAGTGCTTTCTAATACTCACATACACATATCATTCTTATTTCTTTCTCATTTCTTTTTCATTTATATCAGGGCCCATAGCTAACTTACTACTCGCACCATTAAATCATGAGCTCAAATCCTCTACGGATAAAAATACGATAGTGGCCCACTCTAGCTAGGATAAAACTAGGGTTTATCTCCAGTCTTATCATTCACCAGGTCGCCCCTCTATCAAATTACTTTCCTGGCACTATAGTTATACTATGTGCCTTCCCATTACCTAAATAATTTAGGTAAATATATTCGACGGTCTTACCCCCGTCATGGTGCCTTTGTAGAAGTAGCTATATTCTTATCTATCTACATTACATATAACTCGCTTTCCACTCAAGTAATACAATGCACGCTCATTCCTCAAAATATCTCATATGATTCGTGCGTGCACATGATCATGATGCATAATCAATGCGACAATAAATATTCCAAATAATCGCATATAACAGATAATTCACATACCACGTATTCATCAAAGCAATTAGTCACGTAGTAATACACATATCAATCAATTTATGTGTTGTAGGTGAAATTCCCACTTACCTGGTATCCTTAACTTATCGCACAGTTAAATCGCTAACCTTCGAATCCTAATTACAAAAACATATAAAATTATAGTTCGTTAATTTAGTTACAATTTCATGAAATTGGCCTAATTTAGAAAACCCTAGTTTCGACTTTTATAAATTTCGAAACCCTAATATTCGAATTTAACTTAGACTGAGAAGTATCATTTCAAAAATAGTTCTCGACATCATTCATCCCTATTCATACACCTCATTCGACTTTTTCAACTCCCCAATAAACCATGTCGAGATCTTAATTTACTTCGACATGATGATGAATGTCGACTTCACGCAATTTATACCCAAATCTTGTGTCGAGATTCTTAAGAATTTCAAAACACATATTTTACTCATCTCGACATTCTATCTCAAAATTCTCTTTTGCAATTCATAAATCTCGACACAACATATAACATTTCGACATTTATTCAAGATCCATCTCGACATTTATTCATCACCATCTCGACATTCTCTTCAAAATATATAAAACTCGAAGTAACTTCACATAACCCATATGGACATTTTACTCGATATTTTACCCGACATTTATCAAAATTTCGAACCAACTACATATAATCATTTCAAAATCCTTACAAAACACTATTTAATTCTTAACCCTTATAATCTTTCGATCAAAATCTTATCTATCATGAACACCTTAATTATCACAAGAACACTTTAAATATCATATCAACTCTAAATGATGTTCTTCTTTTTTCAAAAATCAAAAACCCTAAAGAATATAAACTTACATAAATTTCATGTTTAATAACACTTAAATAAGCCAAAACCTAATTTAAAATATAAAGATTATAGTAAAAACTCTTACCAAATTCCAAGTTACGTTATGGAAACTATTTCAGTTCTTCGCCTCCTTCCTAGACTTGTTCCACGAAAATTTCGTCTAACAGATTTCTTTCTTTCCTTATTGTTATATTAAAGCTTTTATTTATTATTATTACCTTAGCTTTAAGTCGTTTTCTGCTTTACCTTTTAATTTGGAATGTTTGGACTCATCCCATTGTTAATCTTGTAGTAAATTCAATGATGAAGACGTTTACCAAATCTTTAAACCTTAGATTAGTCATTATTTAATATTACATATGTTATTAATAATTTCGAAATCCATCTCACAAATCTCGACATCAATTTCATTTAATCATTTCGACATCTATCTATATAGATAAAATGTCGATACAAAATTTCCAAGTATTATTTTAACATGAATAAACTCATGTCGACATTTTAATTCAACTCGACATTATTTTCACACCAACAATTCGACATTTTCATTCAAATTTCATTTAAATCCTCATTTCGACATTTTCCTAATTGTTACCAAAAATCTTTCGAGATTCTTATAGAAACACTATAAATTTCGACATTGAACAAACCCTAAATTTCAAACTTATAATATTAGGTATCATGTAGTCACGAAATTAAATAAATATTAAATATGCAGTCATATAGACACATAATATGCATGCAAATTTATTGACCAACTTACTCACGGGACCCGGGTATTACATTCTCCCCCCCTTAAAGAGGATTTCGCCCTCGAAATCAGATTAGTTGAAACAATTCTGGGTATCGACTTCTCATATCATCTTCACGTTCCCACGTAGCTTCTTCAGTTGACTGATTCTGCCATAACACTTTCACTAACGGAATCTCTTTATTTCGAAGTCTCTTCATTTCATACATTAAAATCTCCACTGGCTTCTCTTCATAACTTAAATCTGGCTTGAGTTGTTGATATAGAAATTCATTTCTCAAAACATGATTCGGATCAGCGACATATTTTCGTAAGGTTGACACATGGAAAACGTCGTGAACTTGTGCCAATGAGGCTGGTAATTCCAGTTGGTAAGCTACTTCGCCGACTCTTTTAATTATTCTAAAAGGTCCAATGTATCTTGGGCTCAACTTACCCTTTCGCCCAAACCGTTTCACGCCTTTCATCGGAGATACTTTGATAAATACCCAATCATCTATTTCAAATTCTAACGGTCTGCGTCTTTGGTCTGCATAACTCTTTTGTCGACTTTGAGCCGTTTGCATTCTTTCTCGTATTTTTGCTATTGCCTCAGTCATCTCTTGAACCATGTCAGGTCCTAACATCGCACGTTCACCGACTTCATCCCAATGTATGGGAGATCGACATTTTCGCCCATATAACGCTTCATAGGGTGCCATCCCAATAGTTGCATGATAACTATTGTTATAAGAAAACTCGATCAATGGCAAGTATTTGCTCCAGTTTCCTTTAAAATCCAAAACACAGGCTCGCAACATGTCTTCCAAAGTTTGAATAGTTCGTTCTGACTGCCCATCAGTCTGAGGATGATAAGCCGTACTGAAAGACAACTTAGTCCCCATTGCTTTCTGCAGACTCTTCCAAAAATTAGACAGAAACCGTGAGTCTCGATCCGAAATAATTGATAATGGAACCCCGTGCAGTCGAACAATTTCCTGAATATATATCTCTGCGTATCGCTCCAGGGAAAATATCGAACTTATGGGTAAAAATGAGCAGACTTAGTCAATCGATCGACTATAACCCAAATAGCATCATAACCTTTTACAGTCTTTGGTAGGCCAACAACGAAATCCATCGTAATATGATCCCACTTCCACTCAGGTATTGGCAAAGGCTATAATGTCCCTGCCGGTCTTTGATGTTCCGCCTTTATTTGTTGGCATGTTAGACACTGACTTACGAATGTTGCAATGTCTCTTTTCATTCCCGGCCACCAATAATTTATTCGAAGATCTCGATACATTTTTGTAGCTCCTGGATGTACTGAATATACCGTCGCATGTGCTTCTGTCATTACTATTCTTCGAATCTCCGCATCATCAGGTACATATAGACGGTCCTTGTAATATAGACTTCCGTCTTCTTGAATTTTGAAATCAGTTGAAGTTTGCTCCGTCTGTGCGTCTTTGATTTTCAGATATAACTCATCATTTTCTTGCACCCGTTTAATTTGTTCCAATATTGTAGGTTGTAGAGTTAATGCTGCCAACTTTGCTTCGACTTCACCCAATTGCACTACCTCCACCTCCAATAATTGTAACTCTGCACTTACAGCTTTTCGGCTTAATGCATCAGCCACCACATTTGCTTTGCCTGGATGGTAACTAATTACTAGTCTTTAACAAGTTCTAACCACCGTCTCTGCCTCATATTTAATTCCTTCTGAGTGAAGAAATATTTCAGGCTCTTGTGATCCGTGAAAATTTCGCATCGTTCCCCATATAAATAATGCCTCCAAATTTTTAGAGCAAAAACCACAGCAGCTAGCTCCAAGTCATGAGTCGGATAATTCTTTTCATACTCCTTCAATTGCCGAGAAGCATAAGCTATCACATTTCCATGTTGCATTAGTACACATCCCAGACCATTCCTTGATGCATCACTGTAAACCGAAAATCCTCCAGTCCCCGATGGTATCGTTAGGACTGGAGCGGAAGTGAGTCGCTTCTTCAATTCCTGAAAACTTTGCTCGCACTCCTCGCTCCAATGGAATGGAACATTCTTCCTTGTTAGCTTAGTCAGTGTTGATGCAATCTTTGAGAAGTCCTTAATAAACTTCCTGTAGTATCCAGCTAAGCCAAGAAAACTTCGTACTTCTGTGACGTTGGTTGGTTGAGGCCAATTGTTGATAGCTTCAATTTTGCTAGGATCCACAGAAATTCCTTCTCCAGAAACAATGTGGCCCAAAAATGCGACTTGATTCAACCAAAACTCACATTTCTTGAACTTAGCATATAATTTATTTTCTCGTAATATTTCAAGAACTATCTTCAGATGTATTTCGTGTTCCTCCTTTGTCTTCGAATAGATAAGAATGTCATCAATGAACGCCGTCTTCGGAATGTCTTCTTTTCGAACCTTCAATTGATGATATCCCGATCGTAAATCTATTTTTGAAAACACCGTTGCGCCTTGAAGTTGATCAAATAAATCATCAATTCTGGGTAATGGATATTTATTCTTGATTGTTATTTTGTTCAGCTCTCTGTAATCGATACATAATCGCATCGATCCATCCTTCTTTCGTACAAATAGAACTGGAGCTCCCCAAGGAGAAAAACTAGGTTGAATAAATCCCTTCTGTAATAAATCATCCAACTGATCCTTTAACTCCTACAATTCCGCCGGCGCTAATCGATATGGAGTCTTAGAAATTGGAACAGATCCCGGTATTAAGTCAATTGTAAATTCAATTTCTCGATCTGGTGGTAATCCTGGTAAATCTTCAGGAAACACGTCAAGAAAATCACGTACCACTGGCACATCCTCTAATTTCAGAGATGAACGTTCTTCTGATTTCACTGCAAAAACTAGATAAGCTTCACATCCCACCTTGATCAAACGTTGTGCCTTTACCGCTGAAATTCTAGAAACATTTCTTTCTTTGATTGTTCCCACAAAAGTGAAAGGCTCATTCTCTTCAATATTAAACGTAACTGTTTTGCGATTACAGTCGATGACAGCTCCGTATTTCGATAGCCAGTCCATTCCAAGAATCACCTCATAATCATTCATTGGAATGACTATTAAGTCAACGGACAATTCTCTTCCATTAATTAACACCGGAGAATTCCGTAAAACTAAATTGGTTCGCATCGCAACTCCGTGTGGAATGGTCACATTATATTCACAATCAGACAGGGTAGGTGTAATCCCGAGTCTCGACACATATTTAGTGGATGCAAATGAATGCGTGGCTCCTGAATCTACTAAAATGCATGTCGGAAGTTTGTGAATAAGTATAATACCTGCCACCACGGATGGATTAACTTTTGCTTCCTCTGCAGTCAATGTATACACACGTGCTGGCACAGTTGGTGGTTTCGCTTGAGCCATAGCTTGATTTCCTGGTGTCTTCTCTGAACATGATCTTGCGTAATGTCCTGTCTTTCCGCATTTGTAACAGATAGCATTCTGTGAAAAACAGATACCCGAATGATGTCGTCCACATCTTGGGCAAGCTGACATTGGAACTGGGGGTCTCCATTGATTAGGATTTTGTTGATGAGGTGGTCCAGGCCTATTCTGAAAATTTGGCTTCCCACCTTTTGGAAAGAACTGTCGTTTCTGATTACCCCCACTCCACTTTGCTCCTTGCACAAACTTTCGCTTTGCCTCCTGAGCACGAATAATTCGTGTCTCAGCTTGTTCTGCCACCATCGCCCGCTCCGCCACTTGAGCATATGAAGCTCCTTGTAGTCCGGCCATATTAACGTCACGATACAACTCCGGCTTAAGACCCTCAAGAAATCGTTCAATCTTTAGGGCATCAGTGCTAACCATATGAATCGCGAACCTTGACAGTTGTTCAAATTTTCTGATGTACTCTGCTACAGTCATTGCCCCTTGTTTGAGATTGATAAACTCATTCATGCGTTGGGCTCGCACAGGTGCGGTGAAGTATTTATTTCGGAACAGTTCCTTGAAACGTTCCCAACTCATGTTGATTGGATCCTCGATCGCCAAAATAGTGTCCCACCAATGCCCTGCACTTCCTCGCAGTAGAAATGCAGCACACAGAACTTTCTCATTCTCAGGAATTCTGCTATATTGGAACATACTCTCTAATGTTCTGAGCCAATCCTCAGCAGATGTTGGATCAATAGCATCCTCAAAAGTCGGTGGGTTCAATTTACGAAATCTTTCACCAACTGCTTCAACCCTATCAGCCTGAGAAATTCCGTTATTCCTTGTCCCCTCAGAGTTTTGCTGCTGAATCAATTCCCGAATCTGTTGAGACTGCTGACGTACTAACTCGGTGAGCTGAAGGATAGCCGAGTCACGATTGTCAGTCTGGTTTACATTTTCGCCTTCATGATTGTTCCTCCACTGCCTTCTCCTCTAGTTCTAACCATGTTGTCTCTCTTACCCTAACAGTCCATAAGGCCAATAAATTATGCAATGCAAGAAATTCATAATATCACATAACTTACAATCAAGGCTGTCTTCCGCGCTTTTGAGTGTGTGTACATGAATAGTCTACAGAAACTGCAACCGAAGCTCTGATACCAACCTGTGACGCCCCGGCTTCTACTACTATTTTCTTACGCTAACTTACGTGACTAAATAGAATATAAAATATATTACATATGAAACATCGATAGAATTTTTCGATTTTACAAAACACACCACACCCAACTATTTTACAATGTAAACGTTGTTCAAACTTTACATACGATACAAACCTATTTTACAAAAACACACTTAATTAAACATAACGCCCGCCGCACAGGTCGCATCCATGTACACACCACCCTCAAAAGTCACCGGAAGTTCCAGAAGGACCAGCCTCGTCATCTAAACATTTACGTACCGGATTCGCTACGTCTACAACACATAAAAACATGGGATGAGCTTTAAAGCTCAGTAAGTAGAAATATGCATGTATGCACGTGCCAAAATAGCAAAGGCATCCGCGCCAGTGCTTTCTAATACTCACATACACATATCATTCTTATTTCTTTCTCATTTCTTTTTCATTTATATCTGGGCCCATAGCTAACTTACTACTCGCACCATTAAATCATGAGCTCAAATCCTTTACGGATAAAAATACGATAGTGGCCCACTCTAGCTAGGATAAAACTAGGGTTTATCTCCAGTCTTATCATTCACCAGGTCGCCCCTCTATCAAATTACTTTCCTGGCACTATAGTTATACTATGTGCCTTCCCATTACCTAAATAATTTAGGTAAATATATTCGACGGTCTTACCCCCGTCATGGTGCCTTTGTAGAAGTAGCTATATTCTTATCTATCTACATTACATATAACTCGCTTTCCACTCAAGTAATACAATGCACGCTCATTCCTCAAAATATCTCATATGATTCGTGCGTGCACATGATCATGATGCATAATCAATGCGACAATAAATATTCCAAATAATCGCATATAACAGATAATTCACATACCACGTATTCATCAATGCAATTAGTCACGTAGTAATACACATATCAATCAATTTATGTGTTGTACGTGAAATTCCCACTTACCTGGTATCCTTAACTTATCGCACAGTTAAATCGCTAACTTCGAATCCTAATTACAAAAACATATAAAATTATAGTTCGTTAATTTAGTTACAATTTCATGAAATTGGCCTAATTTAGAAAACCCTAGTTTCGACTTTTATAAATTTCGAAACCCTAATATTCGAATTTTAACTTAGACTGAGAAGTATCATTTCAAAAATAGTTCTCGACATCATTCATCCCTATTCATACACCTCATTCGACTTTTTCAACTCCCCAATAAACCATGTCGAGATCTTAATTTACTTCGACATGATGATGAATGTCGACTTCACGCAATTTATACCCAAATCTTGTGTCGAGATTCTTAAGAATTTCAAAACACATATTTTACTCATCTCGACATTCTATCTCAAAATTCTCTTTTGCAATTCATAAATCTCGACACAACATATAACATTTCGACATTTATTCAAGATCCATCTCGACATTTATTCATCACCATCTCGACATTCTCTTCAAAATTTATAAAACTCGAAGTAACTTCACATAACCCATATCGACATTTTACTCGATATTTTACCCGACATTTATCAAAATTCGAACCAACTACATATAATCATTTCAAAATCCTTACAAAACACTATTTAATTCTTAACCCTTATAATCTTTCGATCAAAATCTTATCTATCATGAACACCTTAATTATCACAAGAACACTTTAAATATCATATCAACTCTAAATGATGTTCTTCTTTTTTCAAAAATCAAAAACCCTAAAGAATATAAACTTACATAAATTTCATGTTTAATAACACTTAAATAAGCCAAAACCTAATTTAAAATATAAAGATTATAGTAAAAACTCTTACCAAATTCCAAGTTACGTTTTGGAAACTATTTCAGTTCTTCGCCTCCTTCCTAGACTTGTTCCACGAAAATTTCGTCTAACAGATTTCTTTCTTTCCTTATTGTTATATTAAAGCTTTTATTTATTATTATTACCTTAGCTTTAAGTCGTTTTCTGCTTTACCTTTTAATTTGGAATGTTTGGACTCATCCCATTGTTAATCTTGTAGTAAATTCAATGATGAAGACGTTTACCAAATCTTTAAACCTTAGATTAGTCATTATTTAATATTACATATGTTATTAATAATTTCGAAATCCATCTCACAAATCTCGACATCAATTTCATTTAATCATTTCGACATCTATCTATATAGATAAAATGTCGATACAAAATTTCCAAGTATTATTTTAACATGAATAAACTCATGTCGACATTTTAATTCAACTCGACATTATTTTCACACCAACAATTCGACATTTTCATTCAAATTTCATTTAAATCCTCATTTCGACATTTTCCTAATTGTTACCAAAAATCTTTCGAGATTCTTATAGAAACACTATAAATTTCGACATTGAACAAACCCTAAATTTCAAACTTATAATATTAGGTATCATGTAGTCACGAAATTAAATAAATATTAAATATGCAGTCATATAGACACATAATATTCATGCAAATTTATTGGCCAACTTACTCACGGGACCCGGGTATTACGTGGGCTGACTCGAAATGGAGCGCATCGCATAGAACACAGGCAGGGTGTAATACCGGGTCCCGTGAGTAAGTTGGCCAATAAATTTGCATGCATATTATGTGTCTATATGACTGCATATTTAATATTTATTTAATTTCGTGACTACATGATACCTAATATTATAAGTTTGAAATTTAGGGTTTGTTCAATGTCGAAATTTATAGTGTTTCTATAAGAATCTCGAAAGATTTTTGGTAACAATTAGGAAAATGTCAAAATGAGGATTTAAATGAAATTTGAATGAAAATGTCGAATTGTTGGTGTGAAAATAATGTCGAGTTGAATTAAAATGTCGACATGAGTTTATTCATGTTAAAATAATACTTGGAAATTTTGTATCGACATTTTATCTATATAGATAGATGTCGAAATGATTAAATGAAATTGATGTCGAGATTTGTGAGATGGATTTCGAAATTATTAATAACATATGTAATATTAAATAATGACTAATCTAAGGTTTAAAGATTTGGTAAACGTCTTCATCATTGAATTTACTACAAGATTAACAATGGGATGAGTCCAAACATTCCAAATTAAAAGGTAAAGCAGAAAACGACTTAAAGCTAAGGTAATAATAATAAATAAAAGCTTTAATATAACAATAAGGAAAGAAAGAAATCTGTTAGACGAAATTTTCGTGGAACAAGTCTAGGAAGGAGGCGAAGAACTGAAATAGTTTCCATAACGTAACTTGGAATTTGGTAAGAGTTTTTACTATAATCTTTATATTTTAAATTAGGTTTTGGCTTATTTAAGTGTTATTAAACATGAAATTTATGTAAGTTTATATTCTTTAGGTTTTTGATTTTTGAAAAAAGAAGAACATCATTTAGAGTTGATATGATATTTAAAGTGTTCTTGTGATAATTAAGGTGTTCATGATAGATAAGATTTTGATCGAAAGATTATAAGGGTTAAGAATTAAATAGTGTTTTGTAAGGATTTTGAAATGATTATATATAGTTGGTTCGAAATTTTGATAAATGTCGGGTAAAATATCGAGTAAGATGTCGATATGGGTTATGTGAAGTTACTTCGAGTTTTATAAATTTTGAAGAGAATGTCGAGATGGTGATGAATAAATGTCGAGATGGATCTTGAATAAATGTCGAAATGTTATATGTTGTGTCGAGATTTATGAATTGCAAAAGAGAATTTTGAGATAGAATGTCGAGATGAGTAAAATATGTGTTTTGAAATTC
The DNA here is from genome assembly GCA_027422505.1 of Craterostigma plantagineum. Classification (NCBI taxonomy): domain Eukaryota; kingdom Viridiplantae; phylum Streptophyta; class Magnoliopsida; order Lamiales; family Linderniaceae; genus Craterostigma; species Craterostigma plantagineum. Next base: position 22,081,055 of record JAPQWV010000009.1, on the reverse strand, counting down.
TTAAGAATCTCGACACAAGATTTGGGTATAAATTGCGTGAAGTCGACATTCATCATCATGTCGAAGTAAATTAAGATCTCGACATGGTTTATTGGGGAGTTGAAAAAGTCGAATGAGGTGTATGAATAGGGATGTAAGATGTCGAAATGTTTAGAAGGGGTTTCGAGTTTTATGAAATGTCGAGATCTAATAAGCAATGTTGAGTGTTATCCTAAAAATGTCGAAATCTATGCTTGTCTATATCGAGATCCGTGGTATAATTTAATAAATGTCGAAGATTTGGTTGAATAATGATGAATGATGTCGAGAACTATTTTTGAAATGATACTTCTCAGTCTAAGTTAAAATTCGAATATTAGGGTTTCGAAATTTATAAAAGTCGAAACTAGGGTTTTCTAAATTAGGCCAATTTCATGAAATTGTAACTAAATTAACGAACTATAATTTTATATGTTTTTGTAATTAGGATTCGAAGGTTAGCGATTTAACTGTGCGATAAGTTAAGGATACCAGGTAAGTGGGAATTTCACCTACAACACATAAATTGATTGATATGTGTATTACTACGTGACTAATTGCTTTGATGAATACGTGGTATGTGAATTATCTGTTATATGCGATTATTTGGAATATTTATTGTCGCATTGATTATGCATCATGATCATGTGCACGCACGAATCATATGAGATATTTTGAGGAATGAGCGTGCATTGTATTACTTGAGTGGAAAGCGAGTTATATGTAATGTAGATAGATAAGAATATAGCTACTTCTACAAAGGCACCATGACGGGGGTAAGACCGTCGAATATATTTACCTAAATTATTTAGGTAATGGGAAGGCACATAGTATAACTAGTGCCAGGAAAGTAATTTGATAGAGGGGCGACCTGGTGAATGATAAGACTGGAGATAAACCCTCGTTTTATCCTAGCTAGAGTGGGCCACTATCGTATTTTTATCCGTAAAGGATTTGAGCTCATGATTTAATGGTGCGAGTAGTAAGTTAGCTATGGGCCCTGATATAAATGGAAAAGAAATGAGAAAGAAATAAGAATGATATGTGTATGTGAGTATTAGAAAGCACTGGCGCGGATGCCTTTGCTATTTTGGCACGTGCATACATGCATATTGTTAGGATATTTAATTAGTTGTGTCAATAGTTTAAGTCTTGGGATTAATTATGTAATTATCTTAAGCTTGGGCTTTGGACTAGATTGTAATTACTTTATTATTTGTGATTGGGCCTTAATATACCTAGGGTTAATGTGGTATATAAGGTTTTACCAACACACTTTGAAGGTTAATCAAAGATCAAAAGGCTTACTCTTATTTTCACACACTACACACACTCAAAGGTGAGAAACTCTCCCTTTTCATTCCATTTAGCCATCTTTGATTCCTTGTTTGGTGCATTTCGGGACCAACAAGTGGTATCAGAGCAAACGTGGATCGATCTTCGTTGATTTGAATCCAGTTTCGTTCGATTCCAAGCAAGATCAAAGGTGTTTTTGAGCAAAAAATAGGTTTCGGCATTTTGAGCTTGTTTTGGGGTATTGATGCTTCGTTTTTATGTTTAAAACCCTCCCCCAGATCAATTCTATGCCTAAAATGTTTTTAGAACACTTTTGGATCGGTTTTAACGAGTTTTGAGCGAGATTTAAGCAGAAAATTTTCAGAAAAGGACATCTCGGCCATTCTCTGTTTTTGGTCGATTTGACCCACTTTATGTTGTTTTTAGCTCACAAATCGGTCGATTATGTGTTTAGGGAAGGATTTCTGAAGTTTAGGATCAAGTTTGAGTGATTTTGGTTGAGATTTGAGCAAGAACGGGACGTTTTTCTGGGAAATCGCGTGAAAAGCAATGGAACAGTACTAACATGTTCTTGACCGCGAAACTTTGAGCTTGATCGTTCAAGTCCGCGAATTTTCCACGCCCGCGAAAGTCGATCTCGAGAATTTTTAAGCCGCGAAACTTCTCTTTCACTACATTTTTCTCAATGACCTATGCCCAAAATCCGAGAAAGTTTAAATCCGCGAAAATTTTTTCTTAGGCCAAATTTTGTCTTCTCAACTTCATACTATATATAAAATCCGAGAATTTCCAAAACCGCGAAAATTTCTCTAAGATCCAATCTTTCTCAAGTTCATACTCTTTAAAAACTGAGAAATTTTACTAAGTCGAGAAATTAACAACCGAGAATTTTTCAGAAAATCCATACCCTAGAAAGCTTATCCCGCGAATCTTTCTAAGCCGCGAATTTTTTTTTTTCAGCCAAGAATTTTCTGAAAATTTTTATATCCGAGAAATTTGTCTCAAGACCGCGAAAGTTTTTGAACTCAGTGAAAATTTTTTCATCCGAGAAATTTTTTTTTAAAGGCCGAGAAATTTTTGAAAGCCACGAAAATCTTTACATCCGAGAAAGTTTTCAAAGTTGAGAATTTTTGAAATTTTACATCTGAGAATTCTTTTCCTTTGACTGAGAAAGTTCTGAAATTCACGAAAGTTTTCAATCCGAGAAATTTTCAAAGCCGAGAAAATTTATCTCATAGTTTTTTTTTATCCGCGAAATTTTCTTGTGAAATTTTAAACTCTCAACTTAGAATTATTCCCACATGCGAAACTTTTAAAACCGAGAAATTTTCACTTGAGAATTTTCCTTCAGACTTTCTCTTTAAAACTCTCAAACACCGAAATTTCTCAACATCTAAATTCTCGGATAACACTTCATTTATCACGTCTCCTTGAGCTACGAATTTTTTCTTGTGTGTTAAGTCTTTTTCTCGTGATAAAAACGTCTTGGGTTAAACTTTTCTCAAACTTTTAAGATTTGATCCTTACACTTTAGTACTATCTCCCTAAACCACTTTTGCGATAAAAAATTTGTTTTGCTTTCCAAGCCTCAATTTAAATTTCTAGAACTTCTCCTAAATTTAAGATATATTTCTCTTTCATACATTATCGACCATCACACACGCTCACTTAGTTCTAAGAAATTCTCTAAACAATTTTATTCTCAAAACTCTACTCATTAAACTCGTATTTCTCATATCGTTCGCTACTAACTTTCTTATCTACGCAAGATCAAAACCACGGACGACTCAACTGCACCAACCATGTCTACCACGAATGACATCTCCATAGTGGGCTCCGACACCAGGCCTCCGATGCTGCGACAAGGCGACTACAGTATATGGACAAACCGCTTCCTCACGTTCATCAGGAACAAAGGCGCACCACTCTCTCAATATCTTCTGGACTCCATCTTCAATGGCCCAGCACAGTTCTGGACAACTATCCCTGCACAGCCAGACGCAAACCCTCCCATGGATGAACGCCGCACTCCAAGAGGTCCCATCAATGAGGATGAACTGGCTCGCGTACAGGCCGACGAGACTGCCAAAGGTTACCTCTTCCAAGCTTTAGGAAACGAGGTCTACGGTCACGTTGAGTGCTGCACAACTGCTAAGGAGATATGGGATGAACTCGCAGAAATTATGGCAGGCACAACTGAAAGTGCTCAGGGGAGAAAAATCTGCATGTCTCTCACAGTACGAACACTTCCAGGCCTATGAAGGAGAGGAACTGCGTGACACATACCTCCGATACTTGAAGGTCATCAATGAACTCAAGAAAGCCAGGATCTCGAGGGACAAATTCGATATCAACAACCGCTTCCTTGGTAGCCTCAAACCACATTGGGGCAATGCAATCGTGATGATGATTCAGAGTAAGGACCTCTCCAACACTTCCATCCATGCTCTTTATGACAGTCTGTCTGCCTATGCTCCTTACGTGCAACCTCAGTCCACCAACACTCGAGTCGACCCACTGGCACTCCTCTCGAACAAAACCAATGAACGATCTTCCACCATTAAGACCAAACAGAACAAAGGAAAGCTACCAGCTGTTGTATCTGACACCTCTTCAGGATCCGAAGCCGATACAGAATCAGATGAAGATGTTCGTGATATACGCAAGCAACTGGCAATGCTCACCAAGTTGGTCTCAAAGAAGATTGGGAAAAAATCCTCATCCTCCTCAAATCGCCAAAGAACCTATAGCGGCACCAAAAAGACGACTCCCTCGGAGGACACTAAGCCGACAAAGAAAGCAGAGGACTCCGCACCTCAAAAGTCCATGAAGTGCTTTCGGTGTGGAAAGACAGGACACTTTGCCAAAGAATGCCACGCCCCACGCGTGAAGGACTCCGGCTACTATGACCGTAAGGCCAGAATGACCCGCAAGGTGGAAAGTGGGAAAGTTCTACTCACCGAAGAAGCGGAATGGGTGAATGACACTTCAGAAGACGAGGAGCCTAAGGATGAAGATTGCTGCATGGCAAGGCTGATCGAACATGACGAGGACGAGGAGATGGATCACACCGGTGAAAACACAGCTAATACTCCTACCAACGCTACATCTGAGGTCTGTCATGTGTGGTATCTAGACTCGGGTTGCTCCACACACATGACAGGGAATAAGGAGCTGTTGAGCAACTTCTCCGAGCGCTATCTCGGAAGGGTCTCCTTCAGAAACGGTCAAATGGCGCCAATTCTAGGAACTGGCGATCTCGTGCACGATAAACTGACAATCAAGGGCATCTCCTATGTCGAGGGTTTGAGCTACAATCTCTTCAGCATTGGTCGATTTTGCGACAAAGGATACAAGGTTCTCTTCGAATCTGACATCTGCAGCATTATGGATGCCTCAGGACAATCTCTTCTTTCTGGAACGCGCACGTCCCACCTTTATGTACTCAACCTTACGACCTCACGACCAATATGCCTTCTCTCTCGAGCCGCACCCAAGTTGAATGATCTATGGCACCGGCGACTTTCACATCTCAATTTCAAGACCATCAACAAACTGCGTCAGAATAAACTCGTCAACGGTCTACCCCAACTGACATATCATAAGGAACACCTCTGCTCTGCATGTGAATTGGGGAAGATGAAGCGATCGTCTCATGTCTCTAAGGAAACACCGTCCTCTAAGCTCATCCTCGAACTCTTACATATGGACCTATGTGGCCCAATGCCTACGGCCACACTCGGAGGAAGACGGTATATTCTGGTGATAGTCGACGATTTTTCACGCTACACGTGGACGAAACTCATTCGTACAAAGGATGAAGTTCCTGATATAATTATCGAGTTTGTTGTTACATCCCAAACACTCCACCAACAGAAGGTTCGGATTATCAGAAGTGACAACGGAACTGAGTTTAAGAACAAAAAGCTCAGTGATTTCTATGCCACTCGGGGCATCACTCAGCAGTTCTCAGCTGTGAAGACACCGGAACAGAATGGTGTCGTTGAGCGCAAGAACAGGACACTAGTTGAAGCTGCAAGGACTCTTCTCATCCAATCCGGACTTCCTCATTCTCTTTGGGGCGAAGCTATTCAAACGGCTTGCTACACACAGACCGGGCTTCCATCCACAAGAGATTCAACCGCACCCCATACGAGATGCTGAATAATCATCGTATCCCCGATATATCTTATCTAAGGGTCTTCGGTTGCCGATGTTTTGTGGCCAATGATCGCCAACATCTTGGGAAGCTTGATCCAAAAGCTCTTGAAGGCATCTTTGTTGGATATTCACTAAATTCAAAGGCATACAGAGTCTATCTTAAGGAGAAACGGTCAGTAATAGAAAGCACGAATGTCTCTTTTGACGAAAGCGAAGGCGATCTCATAGCTTCTGGCCATATCAGTCCAGAACCAGGTCTTCTACAGACGTTGACAAAAGGTCAATCTTCAACGGCGGGAACTTCCTCATCTGAGGGCAATTGTGGCGAACTGGATCTCGATCTGCTCTTCGAATACTTCTACCCAGTTCCCAAGACTCCCGTCGCCACCACTCAACCTACCGCTGCACCCACTCCGCCTACACCACCAGCTACCGGCAATAACGTCGTCCCTCCAAACCTGGATGCTCTCAATCTCAATGAAGACGACATACTACCCAACCGGGGAATATTGCTGATTCTGATGCAGAACCCTCTCAATTCAATACGATTGAGATCTCTTCTTCGGACACCAGGCCCCAATCTAATGAGCTTCAAGTAGACACTAATGCGGCCAGCTCCTCACAAACCAACGTGCCACTTTGGGCTCGCTCTCACCCTACCGATCAGATTATTGGGGATCCCACATCCGGTGTTTCGACACGTTTGGCTACGATGAATGAAAGCTTGTTTGCTTGCTATCTCAGTCAAGTCGAACCATCACGAGTAGCTGAAGCTCTCAATGATCCTGATTGGCTGATTGCAATGCAGGAGGAAATAAATCAGTTTGAACGTTTACAAGTTTGGGAACTCGTACCACGACCTCACAATAGATCCATTATCGGCACAAAATGGATCTTTAAGAACAAAAAGGATGAAGATGGTGTTGTTATTCGCAATAAAGCAAGACTTGTGGCTAAGGGGTACAACCAACAAGAAGGCATCGACTACGATGAAACCTTCGCCCCAGTTGCCAGGATCGAAGCCATACGAATGTTCCTTGCCTTTGCTGCTCACAAGAACTTCAAAGTCTACCAAATGGATGTAAAGACGGCATTTCTGAATGGATTTCTCAAAGAAGAAGTGTACGTTGATCAACCTGAAGGGTTCTTGAGCGAAGAGTTTCCTCATCACGTTTATCGACTCTACAAGGCCCTCTACGGACTAAAACAGGCTCCCCGAGCTTGGTATGACGTCCTTTCAGATTTCCTTGTTCAGTCTGGACTCAAGAAAGGATCTCTGGATACAACTCTCTTCACAAAGCGGAGTGGCCCGGACATCATGATTGTACAGATTTATGTCGATGACATCATTTTCGGATCGACTAAACCTCAACTGTGCGAAGAGTTCGCAGAATTGATGAAAGAGAAATTCGAAATGAGTATGATGGGTGAACTGAATTTCTTTCTTGGTCTTCAAGTAAAGCAACTCCCCAACGGAATCTTCATCAATCAGTCCAAATACATCCATGACATCCTCGAGAAGTATGGAATGAAGGATGCTAAGACTGCTGCTACGCCTATGTCACCCTCTGGCCGACCCGACGCGGACCCATCTGGTGTTCCCGTTGATCAAACCGTTTATCGAGGGATAATAGGATCTCTTCTGTACCTTACTGCTAGTCGACCGGATATCGTCCTCTCGACAGGAATCTGCGCTCGTTTTCAGGCCACACCAAAGGAATCCCATCTTACTGCTGTCAAAAGGATTCTCCGCTATCTCAAGGGAACACCCAATCTGGGTTTGTGGTACCCCACTCTATCGGACTTCAAATTGGTTGGATTGACTCGGATTATGCAGGATGCAAGATGGACCGAAAAAGCACCTCTGGAGCTGCACACTTCTTGGGCGGTAAACTCGTAAGTTGGTCGTCTCGAAAACAAAACTGTGTCTCAACTTCGTCGACAGAGGCAGAATATGTCGCCGCCGCTAGTTGCTGTTCACAGCTTTTGTGGATGAGAACCCAACTACGAGATTTTAATTTTCATGTTGAGAAAATTCCCATTTATTGTGACTCAAAAAGTGCCATCGCGATGACGAGTAATCCTGTACATCACTCAAGAACAAACACATAGATATTCGTCATCACTTCATCAAAGAACATGTCGAGCAAGGCACGATTGAATTGCACTACATCACAACTGAAGATCAACTGGCCGACATTTTCACAAAACCGTTGGATGTCAAACGATTCCAACACCTAGTGACTATGTTGGGTATGTTGAATATTCAGTTGTGATCAATCGACCCTACATGAACTTTGATAAAGTGTACATATTTCACTTTCACTTCACTTCATTTTCTATGTGTCTTCTGGATTATGTCTGTTGAGGGGGAGTTTTTAGATTAAGGGGGAGCGTCTGATATTTCATTATTTAAAACGGGAAGTTTTACGATTAAGGGGGAGTTTTTTTTCTTATTTTTCATTATTAAAAAAAAATAAATAAATAAATAAAAAAAATATAATAAATAAAATTTGGGTTGAAATTTTAAAGTCTGGTCAAACTGAGTCAAAATCGGACTGATCAAAACACTTTGGGCTGAATTTCAAATTTTCTAGTCAAAAAGGGTCAAAATTGGGACCAAATCCGCGAAATTCAGCCAAGTTAAGGTTTTGACCAAGCCCGCGAAATTTCGGCCCATTTTCTCAAAAAATTCGCATGTACAGTGCCTACAATCGTAAAACCCCAAAACCCTTAACGTTTTTTTCACTATTCAAAAATTCCCGAGAAACTTCAAAAAATTCGCAACCCTTTCTGTCAAAAATTCGCAACTCCTCGCATCGTCGTCTTCGTCAAATCTGCTTTCAAACTTCGTTTCCTGCTAACTCAATCATCGCAAATCAGCTTTTCGGTATGAATACACCTCAAATAACCCAATTTCTGTTCTATTTTACCCTGTTTTGCCCGTTTTGTTTAAATCTGCTTAGGTTAGGGTTAAAATTTCTCGGCTATGAATCGAATGCATGCTAGGTTTTTAATGTTTAAATTCCCCAAATATGCATTTCCCATCCTATTACGAGTCGATTGAGCCCATATTCTTGCATTTTGGTTAAGATTTGAGTAGGTTTAACGCAAAAATTGATTGCGCTGTCTCGTACCTTTTAACTGTGTTCTTCACCGCGAAACTTTCTCAGAAAAAGTGCTTTAAACGCTAAATTTTCGCTGCTACAGTACGATAAGCCCCGCGAAATTTTTAAATCACCGAGAAAAAAAAATTCTCAGATAAAGTGCTTTAATTGTTAAACTTCGCTGCTACAGTGAGATGTGCCCCGCGAAACTTTTACTTTACCCGAGAAAATTCTTGCGTTACAGTGAATAAGGTCCCGCGAAAGTCCATCTGAGAAAGTTTCTTACGAGAATTCACATATGTTAAAATTTCGCTGCTACAGCACGTGAAGTCCCGCGAAAATTTCATTTACTTCACTTCATAATCCAGATTTTTTTTTTGCATCTTCATTTTTCTCGCATCTACAGTGAACTAAAAATTTTCTCAATCCACGAAGATGTTTCAACCTGCGAAAATTTCATAAACTCGCATCTACAGTGAACAAAATTTTCTCAATCCACAATGATTTTTCAACACGCGAAAATCTCATATAATCGCATCTACAGTGAACAAGTTTTTCTCAATCCACAGAGATGTTTCAACCCGCGAAAATTTCATAAACTCGCATCTATAGTGAACAAAAATTTTCTCAATCCACAAAGATTTTTCAATCCGCGAAATTTTCATTATATGCTGAGTGCGAAATTTCTTGAAACATGAGAAAATTTCTTAACATGCGAGATTTCTGTGGCTGAGTGCGAAATTTTGAAACATGAGAAAGTTTCTTAACGTGCGAGATTTTTTTTTGTGGCTGAGTGCGAAATTTTGGAACATGCGAAAATTTCTTAACGTGCGAGATTTTTTTTTGTGGCTGAGTGCGAAATTTTGGAACATGCGAAAATTACTTAACGTGCGAGATTTTTGTGACTGAGTGCGAAATTTCTTGAAACTTGAGAAAATTTCTATGTATGATAAGTTGCGACTCCTTTTTTTTTGTCAACGCATGCGAAATATTCTTACAATGTGCGAGACCTCTTAACTTGCATACTTGCTAAATTTTCCACAAAATGCGAAAATTTTCAAATTTCAATCTTAACTACCATATCAAAGGGACCCTAAATTAGCTTTATTGTGAAATATTCTTATATATAATTGGGCAATTTTATGTCTAGTTCTATCATTCTCGTGACTTAGACCACACTAATCATCTTATGATTATTGTCAAGCACAGAAATGACGGACAAAGACCAAAGCACACTTGAAGCACTTGAGGCGGCTGCCATCCAAAGAGAAGTCGCTCGCATCGAACTCCACGCGCGTACCTATGTTCCACCACCGGAGGAGATCTTTTCACTAAGTCAATGGGCGGCCCTGGTTCCCAACAACTACAAAGTGGACTTGGACAGTTTTCGGTGCGATGCCCCTGTAATTATAGAGATTCTCAAAGGGCACCCACTTCGCCACGCCCTCACTCATGGCGAACCAGAAGCACAGGTGTACCTTCAACAATTCTGGCACACGCTGCAGATTGCTGGACCACTACGCCTTGCCAAGATCTTATCCGCCCAAATCGATCAAGAAACGGTGGTCCTCACTCCCAGAATACTCCAAGAAGTTCTTCAACTCCCGGTCTACTCACCCTACGATCCACCACCAACTCACGACCAACTCATTGAAGACATAGACAGACTGGGCTATCAACCAGATGCCAAGAAGAAGAAAGGCCCACTTGTCCTCAGTGAAGTCACAACCCGCAATCTACCACAACCCTGGCGGACGCTGTACCTGCTGGTGAACAAGTGTATGTCTGGAAAGCATGCTGGTCAGGATCGCGGAAACATTCAAATCCTCACAATCATGACCGGCATCGCTCACAACCGCAAGTACAACTACGCCGACATCATCTGGGTGGACCTAGTCTCGATGATCCAGCGACGCGACCGGGAAATCGCCAAGGGAGTCACGAACCGGTTCGTCCCGTACATGCGATGGCTCCCAGCTCTGATCAAGCACTTCCGCCTACACTCAACCAACATCCGCATTCGTCCGGAAGTAGAACACTTTCAAATCCCAACAGTCGAGAAGTTCGCCAAGAAGAACACACCGGCGAAGGATCGACACGCAATGGTGATCCCGGACGACGTGCTCGCCTACGCCGACCCAACCAACCCGCACGTCCAAGAATACCGTGCCTCAACCGCCTCCTTCCGTGAAAGCCCGCACCCTCGATCCATTGTCCCTACGGAGCAGATCAACCCCCCTGCTCCTAACCTCGGGACTAGCCAACCCCCCACCACTACCTCCAAAAGGTCATCGAGTCACGCCGCATCCTCTTCCACCCGCGTTCCGAAAAAACGGGCGCGTAAGGATGACGTAAGCCGTCCCACGGAGCGTCGATCGAAACAAAAAACACGATCGACCTCCTCAGCCACAAATAAGCCGAGCCGAACCAATAGGCACAGGAGGTGATGTGTTCACCTCCCGAGTAGAAGTCGTGGCATCTGGCTCAACCACGCAAACGTCCCCCCTAGTCCACTTATCTTCCTCTCTACAGGAAGATATTTCATTCCACGAGGAGCCACGTATACCATCGACACCCCACTTGGAGGTGATCGATGTTGAAACAAGCAGTCCCTCGCCTCAGACTGCATCCTTTTCATGCACATCGAGTCTAGTGCCCTCACTCCCCATAATTCCTTACGTTTCTAGGACACATACACCTCTTACCGCACCACAGAGTCTTCGTGACTCTGTCAGAACGCTCGGTGATGTCTCTGTGACTGAGAGCGGAAGACCTAGCACGGCCAACATCACAACAACCGTGAGCCTAGGCCATCATTCGATTGAGTCTGTCTCATCGATAATGCTAACGGGAAGTCTGAGTGACCCCGTTTTTCCAGTCCCGTGCAAACGGGCGGCCGATCGGCGATATTCACCGAGTCGGTGTCAGTTGGAGCTCTTCGTGACTCCAACTTGTTAGATTTACCCCACTTCGTCACCGAGACCGCGCTAGAGACACGTCTTCAAGAGTTTGCAAAGACTCTTGAGGCGTCGATTTTAGATAAAGTCTACGCGCGTCTCGAAGCGTCCTCGATCGACAAAGGCAAAGGTGTGGCCACGGAGACGCCACCACCGAAGCAAAATGAAGACGCGGACGCTGTTCTCTCCTCCATTTCCGCCAAGGAGCTCTTCTACCTCCTCAGAGCACGATTCGAGACAATGACGGAACTCGACGAGGAGGAACAACAGATGAAGAAAATTATGTTGCAACCAATGTCTTGCCGCACCCAAGGCGAGACTAGCGGGTTCAGGCGCGACGATCAAGACGATGATCAAGATCGCCGCGAGGGGGAGATAAATAGGCAGCTTGGCGCACAATCCCAAGGATTCGTACAAACGACGACGCCCTCCTCCTCTGGACCTGAAACGGCACCCGCAACAGAAACCTCACAACCCACTAGCCAAACATCCCATTCCATAAACCCCGAGTCACTAACCAAATCACCCTCACCACCACACACCAACGTCTCCAAAACTCTAATCGTCACATCGACGTTAGAGACCACCTCCACACCGTCTCCACCCACCAACTCCGAACCTCTAACTGTCACATCGACGTTAGAGGCCACCACCACATCTACACCACCAATTACCCAAATCATCCTCGCCAAGACCATCACCTCAACCGAACCACCTGAATCTCCACCACAACCATCCCCACAATCCACAAACTCCTCCGAAGCAACACCCTCGCCATCACATAGCCACACCCCTCTCGACATCGACTCCAACCTGGCAGTCGAGGACGTCTACTGCGCACAAAATGAGATCGAGGCCTACATCTTCAACGATGAATGGCTGTACACACCCGCCGACGCAGTAGCAGCCAGAAAGTTGGTGGAAAACGCTCGACGTCTGCTAAAGGAAGCCTCGCTCACGCGATCAACACCGCAGACGACGAGAACGGAGAGGAGTACGACGGGGAACGGCCGAGCTCGAGAACATCCTCAGCAAGCGCAGCAAACTGACTGCTCAAACGGAGCAGGATATACGGAAGCAGCAAAAAGATCACGGCACCATTTCAGGAAGAGATCAGGAAGAGGATCTGGCGGCGCAAGGAGAAGATCGTCACAACCTTCGACGAGTATGAGCTGATGAATATCCAGAATGGAGGAGCGAGAAAAAGAAGCAGCTCTATCGATGGAGTCTTCTCTGCAACAAATGCACAAAGAGGACGCTATCCGATGAGGAAAACATAGCTCTGGAAATGAATCGGGCCCCCATCTGCAAAGTCACTGACCTCCGCCACGAGTCGAAAGGACCTGTCCACTACCCAGTCTTCACAGTAATGAGGCAGGATGAGAGCTACAGCGAAGTCAGTGAGGCGGACTTCAAGTTTCTGCGCCTGGGTGACCTATACAGCATGCTGGAATCCATGAAACAGTTCAGACTTGTCCTCCGAAGCTCTGGACACCTCGTGCGTGCTGAACCGGTCACCATGGGATATGTGGCTATCAAGCGCCACATGCTCCGACAGGTCAGATTCTACGCCACCCACGATCTGCAGATGGCGGTGGAACATAATCTCAAGAAGGTGAACTTGACGCGCCCATCTTTCAAGAATGCAGACGACTATCGAGAGGGCGATGTGATCGACGGAGATGATCCGGCGGTCGCCTACCGAACTACAAAGGAAAGATGAGGCTCCTGCGCTGCTCCGAGGTGGCAAAATTCTCAGATGGGACGCTCACAATCATTCAAGACAAACTCATGAGAATTTGCCGCATTCTTCGGAAGAAGACCCCCTCTGCCGATCCAAGTTCGCGAAGCTCATGACGCTATTGCTGATAGAATGGTTCTTCGAAGGAATCTCCGCGCCTTCGAGTTCAAGCTAGGGCTTCGCGAAACACTCACACGCTAATCCACCATCCCAACGCCCAAGATTCAAGACTCCCAACAATTGACACAAAGGGGGAGATTGTTAGGATATTTAATTAGTTGTGTCAATAGTTTAAGTCTTGGGATTAATTATGAATTATCTTAAGCTTGGCTTTGGACTAGATTGTAATTACTTTATTATTTGTGATTGGGCCTTAATATACCTAGGGTTAATGTGGTATATAAGGTTTTACCAACACACTTTGAAGGTTAATCAAAGATCAAAAGGCTTACTCTTATTTTCACACACTACACACACTCAAAGGTGAGAAAGTCTCCCTTTCATTCCATTTAGCCATCTTTGATTCCTTGTTTGGTGCATTTCGGGACCAACACATATTTCTACTTACTGAGCTTAAAGCTCATCCCATGTTTTTATGTGTTGTAGACGTAGCGAATCCGGTACGTAAATGTTTAGATGACGAGGCTGGTCCTTCTGGAACTTCGGTGACTTTTGAGGGTGGTGTGTACATGGATGCGACCTGTGCGGCGGGCGTTATGTTTAATTAAGTGTGTTTTTATAAAAAGGTTTGTATCTATGTAAAGTTTGAACAACGTTACATTGTAAAATAGTTGGGGTGGTGTGTTTTGTAAAATCGAAAATTCTATCGATGTTTCATATGTAATATATTTTATATTCTATTTAGTCACGTAAGTTAGCGTAAGAAAATAGTAGTAGAAGGCGGGGCGTCACAGGTTGGTATCAGAGCTTCGGTTGCAGTTTCTGTAGACTGTTCATGTACACACACTCAAAAGCGCGGAAGACAGCCTTGATTGTAAGTTATGTGATATTATGAATTCTTGCATTGCATAATTATTGGCCTTAGGGACTGTTAGGGTAAGAGAGACAACATGGTTAGAACTAGAGGAGAACGCAGTGGAGGAAACAATCATGAAGGCGAAAATGTAAACCAGACTGACAATCGTGACTCGGCTATCCTTCAGCTCACCGAGTTAGTACGTCAGCAGTTCTCAACAGATTCGGGAATTGATTCAGCAGCAAAACTCTGAGGGGACAAGGAATAACAGAATTTCTCAGGCTGATAGGGTTGAATCAGTTGGTGAAAGATTTCGTAAATTGAACCCACCGACTTTGAGGATGCTATTGATCCAACATCTGCTGAGGATTGGCTCAGAACATTAGAGAGTATGTTCCAATATAGCAGAATTCCTGAGAATGAGAAAGTTCTGTGTGCTGCATTTCTACTGCGAGGAAGTGCAGGGCATTGGTGGGACACTATTTTGGCGATCGAGGATCCAATCAACATGAGTTGGGAACGTTTCAAGGAACTGTTCCGAAATAAATACTTCACCGCACCTGTGCGAGCCCAACGCATGAATGAGTTTATCAATCTCAAACAAGGGGCAATGACTGTAGCAGAGTACATCAGAAAATTGAACAACTGTCAAGGTTCGCGATTCATATGGTTAGCACTGATGCCCTAAAGATTGAACGATTTCTTGAGGGTCTTAAGCCGGAGTTGTATCGTGACGTTAATATGGCCGGACTACAAGGAGCTTCATATGCTCAAGTGGCGGAGCGGGCGATGGTGGCAGAACAAGCTGAGACACGAATTATTCGTGCTCAGGAGGCAAAGCGAAAGTTTGTGCAAGGAGCAAAGTGGAGTGGGGGTAATCAGAAACGACAGTTCTTTCCAAAAGGTGGGAAGCCAAATTTTCAGAATAGGCCTGGACACCTCATCAACAAAATCCTAATCAATGGAGACCCCCATTCCAATGTAAGCTTGCCCAAGATGTGGACGACATCATTCGGGTATCTGTTTTTCACAGAATGCTATCTGTTACAAATGCGGAAAGACAGGACATTACGCAAGATCATGTTCAGAGAAGACACCAGGAAATCAAGCTATGGCTCAAGCGAAACACCAACTGTGCCAGCACGTGTGTATACATTGACTGCAGAGGAAGCAAAAGTTAATCCATCCGTGGTGGCAGGTATTATACTTATTCACAAACTTCCGACATGCATTTAGTAGATTCAGGAGCCACGCATTCGTTTGCATCCACTAAATATGTGGCGAGACTCGGGATACACCTACCCTGTCTGATTGTGAATATAATGGACATTCCACACGGAGTTGCGATGCGAACCAATTTAGTTTTACGGAATTCTCGGTGTTAATTAATGAAAGAGAATTGTCCGTTGACTTAATAGTCATTCCAATGAATGATTATGAGGTGATTCTGGAATGGATGGCTATCGAAATACGGAGCTGTCATCGACTGTAATCGCAAAACAGTTACGTTTAATATTGAAGAGAATGAGCCTTTCACTTTTGTGGAACAATCAAAAGAAGAAATGTTTCTAGAATTTCAGCGGTAAAGGCACAACGTTTGATCAAGGTGGGATGTGAAGCTTATCTAGTTTTTGCAGTGAAATCAGAAGAACGTTCATCTCTGAAATTAGAGGATGTGCCAGTGGTACGTGATTTTCTTGACGTGTTTCCTGAAGATTACCAGGATTACCACCAGATCGAGAAAATGAATTTACAATTGACTTAATACCGGGATCTGTTCCAATTTCTAAGACTCCATATCGATTAGCGCCGACGGATAGAAGGAGTTAAAGGATCAGTTGGATGATTTATTACAGAAGGGATTTATTCAACTAGTTTTTCTCTTGGGGAGCTCAGTTCTATTTGTACGAAAGAAGGATGGATCGATGCGATTATGTATCGATTACAGAGAGCTGAACAAAAATAACAATCAAGAATAAATATCCATTACCCAGAATTGATGATTTATTTGATCAACTTCAAGGCGCAACGGTGTTTTCAAAAATAGATTTACGATCGGGATATATCAATGAAGGTTCGAAAAAGAAGACATTCCGAAGACGGCGTTCAGAACCCGATATGGACACTACGAATTTAGTTATGCCTTTCGGGGTGACTAATGCGCCAGCGGCATTTTATGGACTTAATGAATCGAGTGTTCAAACAATTCTTGGACAAGTTTGTCATTGGGTTCATTGATGACATTCTTATCTATTTCGAAGACAAAGGAGGAGCACGAAAAAACCTAATTTAAAATATAAAGATTATAGTAAAAACTCTTACCAAATTCAAGTTACTTATGGAACTTATTTCAGTTCTTCGCGCTCGTCCTAGACTTGTTCCACGAAAATTTCGTCTACAGATTTCTTTCTTTCCTTATGTTATATTAAAGCTTTTATTTATTATTATTACCTTAGCTTTTAAGTCGTTTTCTGCTTTACCTTTTAATTTGGAATGTTTTGGACTCATCCCTTGTTAATCTTGTAGTAAAATTCAAATGAAAAAATGAAGACGTTTACCAAATCTTAAAACCTTAGATTATTCATTATTTAATATTTACATGTATTAATAATTTCGAAATCCATCTCACAAATCTCGACATCAATTTCATTTAATCATTTCGACATCTATCTATATAGATAAAATGTCGATACAAAATTTCCAAGTATTATTTTAACATGAATAAACTCATGTCGACATTTTAATTCAACTCGACATTATTTTCACACCAACAATTCGACATTTTCATTCAAATTTCATTTAAATCCTCATTTCGCATTTTCCTAATTGTTACCAAAATCTTTCGAGATTCTTATAGAAACACTATAAAATTTCGACATTGAACAAACCCTAAATTTCAAACTTATAATATTAGGTATCATGTAGTCACGAAATTAAATAAATATTAAATATGCAGTCATATAGACACATAATATGCATGCAAATTTATTGACCAACTTACTCACGGGACCCGGGTATTACATTCTCCCCCCCTAAAGAGGATTTCGCCCTCGAAATCAGATTAGTTGAAACAATTCTGGTATCGACTTCTCATATCATCTTCACGTTCCCACGTAGCTTCTTCAGTGACTGATTCTGCCATAACACTTTCACTAACGGAATCTCTTTATTTCGAAGTCTCTTCATTTCATACATTAAAATCTCCACTGGCTTCTCTTCATAACTTAAATCTGGCTTGAGTGTTGATATAGAAATTCATTTCTCAAAACATGATTCGGATCAGCGACATATTTTCGTAAGGTTGACACATGGAAAACGTCGTGAACTTGTGCCAATGAGGCTGGTAATTCCAGTTGGTAAGCTACTTCGCCCGACTCTTTTAATTATTCTAAAAGGTCCAATGTATCTTGGGCTCAACTTACCCTTTCGCCCAAACCGTTTCACGCCTTTCATCGGAGATACTTTGATAAATACCCAATCATCTATTTCAAATTCTAACGGTCTGCGTCTTTGGTCTGCATAACTCTTTGTCGACTTTGAGCCGTTTTTGCATTCTTTCTCGTATTTTTGCTATTGCCTCAGTCATCTCTTGAACCATGTCAGGTCCTAACATCGCACGTTCACCGACTTCATCCCAATGTATGGGAGATCGACATTTTCGCCCATATAACGCTTCATAGGGTGCCATCCCAATAGTTGCATGATAACTATTGTTATAAGAAAACTCGATCAATGGCAAGTATTTGCTCCAGTTTCCTTTAAAATCCAAAACACAGGCTCGCAACATGTCTTCCAAAGTTTGAATAGTTCGTTCTGACTGCCCATCAGTCTGAGGATGATAAGCCGTACTGAAAGACAACTTAGTCCCCATTGCTTTCTGCAGACTCTTCCAAAAATTAGACAGAAACCGTGAGTCTCGATCCGAAATAATTGATAATGGAACCCCGTGCAGTCGAACAATTTCCTGAATATATATCTCTGCGTATCGCTCCAGGGAAAATATGGAACTTATGGGTAAAAATGAGCAGACTTAGTCAATCGATCGACTATAACCCAAATAGCATCATAACCTTTTACAGTCTTTGGTAGGCCAACAACGAAATCCATCGTAATATGATCCCACTTCCACTCAGGTATTGGCAAAGGCTATAATGTCCCTGCCGGTCTTTGATGTTCCGCCTTTATTTGTTGGCATGTTTAGACACTGACTTACGAATGTTGCAATGTCTCTTTTCATTCCGGCCACCATAATTTATTCGAAGATCTCGATACATTTTTGTAGCTCCTGGATGTACTGAATATACCGTCGCATGTGCTTCTGTCATTACTATTCTTCGAATCTCCGCATCATCAGGTACATATAGACGGTCCTTGTAATATAGACTTCCGTCTTCTTGAATTTTGAAATCAGTTGAAGTTTGCTCCGTCTGTGCGTCTTTGATTTTCAGATATACTCATCATTTTTTCTTGCACCCGTTTAATTTGTTCCAATATTGTAGGTTGTAGAGTTAATGCTGCCAACTTTGCTTCGACTTCACCCAATTGCACTACCTCCACCTCCAATAATTGTAACTCTGCACTTACAGCTTTTCGGCTTAATGCATCAGCCACCACATTTGCTTTGCCTGGATGGTAACTAATTACTAGTCTTTAACAAGTTCTAACCACCGTCTCTGCCTCATATTTAATTCCTTCTGAGTGAAGAAATATTTCAGGCTCTTGTGATCCGTAAAATTTCGCATCGTTCCCCATATAATAATGCCTCCAAATTTTTAGAGCAAAAACCACAGCAGCTAGCTCCAAGTCATGAGTCGGATAATTCTTTTCATACTCCTTCAATTGCCGAGAAGCATAAGCTATCACATTTCCATGTTGCATTAGTACACATCCCAGACCATTCCTTGATGCATCACTGAAACCGAAAATCCTCCAGTCCCCGATGGTATCGTTAGGACTGGAGCGGAAGTGAGTCGCTTCTTCAATTCCTGAAAACTTTGCTCGCACTCCTCGCTCCAATGGAATGGAACATTCTTCTTGTTAGCTTAGTCAGTGTTTATGCAATCTTTGAGAAGTCCTTAATAAACTTCCTGTAGTATCCAGCTAAGCCAAGAAAACTTCGTACTTCTGTGACGTTGGTTGGTTGAGGCCAATTGTTGATAGCTTCAATTTTGCTAGGATCCACAGAAATTCCTTCTCCAGAAACAATGTGGCCCAAAAATGCGACTTGATTCAACCAAACTCACATTTCTTGAACTTAGCATATAATTTATTTTCTCGTAATATTTCGAGAACTATCTTCAGATGTATTTCGTGTTCCTCCTTTGTCTTCGAATAGATAAGAATGTCATCAATGAACGCCGTCTTCGGAATGTCTTCTTTTCGAACCTTCAATTGATGATATCCCGATCGTAAATCTATTTTTGAAAACACCGTTGCGCCTTGAAGTTGATCAAATAAATCATCAATTCTGGGTAATGGATATTTATTCTTGATTGTTATTTTGTTCAGCTCTCTGTAATCGATACATAATCGCATCGATCCATCCTTCTTTCGTACAAATAGAACTGGAGCTCCCCAAGGAGAAAAACTAGGTTGAATAAATCCCTTCTGTAATAAATCATCCAACTGATCCTTTAACTCCTACAATTCCGCCGGCGCTAATCGATATGGAGTCTTAGAATTGGAACAGATCCCGGTATTAAGTCAATTGTAAATTCAATTTCTCGATCTGGTGGTAATCCTGGTAAATCTTCAGGAAACGTCAAGAAATCACGTACCACTGGCACATCCTCTAATTTCAGAGATGAACGTTCTTCTGATTTCACTGCAAAAACTAGATAAGCTTCACATCCACCTTGATCAAACGTTGTGCCTTTACCGCTGAAATTCTAGAAACATTTCTTTCTTTGATTGTTCCCACAAAAGTGAAAGGCTCATTCTCTTCAATATTAAACGTAACTGTTTTGCGATTACAGTCGATGACGGCTCCGTATTTCGATAGCCAGTCCATTCCAAGAATCACCTCATAATCATTCATTGGAATGACTATTAAGTCAACGGACAATTCTCTCCATTAATTAACACCGGAGAATTCCGTAAAACTAAATTGGTTCGCATCGCAACTCCGTGTGGAATGGTCACATTATATTCACAATCACAGGGTAGGTGTAATCCCGAGTCTCGCCACATATTTAGTGGATGCAAATGAATGCGTGGCTCCTGAATCTACTAAAATGCATGTCGGAAGTTTGTGAATAAGTATAATACCTGCCACCACACGGATGGATTAACTTTTGCTTCCTCTGCAGTCAATGTATACACACGTGCTGGCACAGTTGGTGGTTTCGCTTGAGCCATAGCTTGATTTCCTGGTGTCTTCTCTGAACATGATCTTGCGTAATGTCCTGTCTTTCCGCATTTGTAACAGATAGCATTCTGTGAAAAACAGATACCCGAATGATGTCGTCCACATCTTGGGCAAGCTGACATTGGAACTGGGGTCTCCATTGATTAGGATTTTGTTGATGAGGTGGTCCAGGCCTATTCTGAAAATTTGCTTCCCACCTTTTGGAAAGAACTGTCGTTTCTGATTACCCCCACTCCACTTTGCTCCTTGCACAAACTTTCGCTTTGCCTCCTGAGCACGAATAATTCGTGTCTCAGCTTGTTCTGCCACCATCGCCCGCTCCGCCACTTGAGCATATGAAGCTCCTTGTAGTCCGGCCATATTAACGTCACGATACAACTCCGGCTTAAGACCCTCAAGAAATCGTTCAATCTTTAGGGCATCAGTGCTAACCATATGAATCGCGAACCTTGACAGTTGTTCAAATTTTCTGATGTACTCTGCTACAGTCATTGCCCCTTGTTTGAGATTGATAAACTCATTCATGCGTTGGGCTCGCACAGGTGCGGTGAAGTATTTATTTCGGAACAGTTCCTTGAAACGTTCCCAACTCATGTTGATTGGATCCTCGATCGCCAAAATAGTGTCCCACCAATGCCCTGCACTTCCTCGCAGTAGAAATGCAGCACACAGAACTTTCTCATTCTCAGGAATTCTGCTATATTGGAACATACTCTCTAATGTTCTGAGCCAATCCTCAGCAGATGTTGGATCAATAGCATCCTCAAAGTCGGTGGGTTCAATTTACGAAATCTTTCACCAACTGATTCAACCCTATCAGCCTGAGAAATTCCGTTATTCCTTGTCCCCTCAGAGTTTTGCTGCTGAATCAATTCCCGAATCTGTTGAGACTGCTGACGTACTAACTCGGTGAGCTGAAGGATAGCCGAGTCACGATTGTCAGTCTGGTTTACATTTTCGCCTTCATGATTGTTCCTCCACTGCCTTCTCCTCTAGTTCTAACCATGTTGTCTCTCTTACCCTAACAGTCCATAAGGCCAATAAATTATGCAATGCAGAAATTCATAATATCACATAACTTACAATCAAGGCTGTCTTCCGCGCTTTTGAGTGTGTGTACATGAATAGTCTACAGAAACTGCAACCGAAGCTCTGATACCAACCTGTGACGCCCCGGCTTCTACTACTATTTTCTTACGCTAACTTACGTGACTAAATAGAATATAAAATATATTACATATGAAACATCGATAGAATTTTTTCGATTTTACAAAACACACCACACCCAACTATTTTACAATGTAAACGTTGTTCAAACTTTACATACGATACAAACCTATTTTACAAAAACACACTTAATTAAACATAACGCCCGCCGCACAGGTCGCATCCATGTACACACCACCCTCAAAAGTCACCGGAAGTTCCAGAAGGACCAGCCTCGTCATCTAAACATTTACGTACCGATTCGCTACGTCTACAACACATAAAACATGGGATGAGCTTAAAGCTCAGTAAGTAGAAATATGCATGTATGCACGTGCCAAAATAGCAAAGGCATCCGCGCCAGTGCTTTCTAATACTCACATACACATATCATTCTTCTTATTTCTTTCTCATTTCTTTTTCATTTATATCTGGGCCCATAGCTAACTTACTACTCGCACCATTAAATCATGAGCTCAAATCCTTTACGGATAAAAATACGATAGTGGCCCACTCTAGCTAGGATAAAACTAGGGTTTATCTCCAGTCTTATCATTCACCAGGTCGCCCCTCTATCAAATTACTTTCCTGGCACTATAGTTATACTATGTGCCTTCCCATTACCTAAATAATTTAGGTAAATATATTCGACGGTCTTACCCCCGTCATGGTGCCTTTGTAGAAGTAGCTATATTCTTATCTATCTACATTACATATAACTCGCTTTCCACTCAAGTAATACAATGCACGCTCATTCCTCAAAATCTCTATGATTCGTGCGTGCACATGATCATGATGCATAATCAATGCGACAATAAATATTCCAAATAATCGCATATAACAGATAATTCACATACCACGTATTCATCAATGCAATTAGTCACGTAGTAATACACATATCAATCAATTTATGTGTTGTACGTGAAATTCCCACTTACCTGGTATCCTTAACTTATCGCACAGTTAAATCGCTAACTTCGAATCCTAATTACAAAACATATAAAATTATAGTTCGTTAATTTAGTTACAATTTCATGAAATTGGCCTAATTTAGAAAACCCTAGTTTCGACTTTTATAAATTTCGAAACCCTAATATTCGAATTTTAACTTAGACTGAGAAGTATCATTTCAAAAATAGTTCTCGACATCATTCATCCCTATTCATACACCTCATTCGACTTTTTCAACTCCCCAATAAACCATGTCGAGATCTTAATTTACTTCGACATGATGATGAATGTCGACTTCACGCAATTTATACCCAAATCTTGTGTCGAGATTCTTAAGAATTTCAAAACACATATTTTACTCATCTCGACATTCTATCTCAAAATTCTCTTTTGCAATTCATAAATCTCGACACAACATATAACATTTCGACATTTATTCAAGATCCATCTCGACATTTATTCATCACCATCTCGACATTCTCTTCAAAATTTATAAAACTCGAAGTAACTTCACATAACCCATATCGACATTTTACTCGATATTTTACCCGACATTTATCAAAATTTCGAACCAACTACGTATAATCATTTCAAAATCCTTACAAAACACTATTTAATTCTTAACCCTTATAATCTTTCGATCAAAATCTTATCTATCATGAACACCTTAATTATCACAAGAACACTTTAAATATCATATCAACTCTAAATGATGTTCTTCTTTTTTCAAAAATCAAAACCCTAAAGAATATAAACTTACATAAATTTCATGTTTAATAACACTTAAATAGCCAAAACCTAATTTAAAATATAAAGATTATAGTAAAAACTCTTACCAAATTCCAAGTTACGTTTTGTAAACTATTTCAGTTCTTCGCCTCCTTCCTAGACTTGTTCCACGAAAATTTCGTCTAACAGATTTCTTTCTTTCCTTATTGTTATATTAAAGCTTTTATTTATTATTATTACCTTAGCTTTAAGTCGTTTTCTGCTTTACCTTTTAATTTGGAATGTTTGGACTCATCCCATTGTTAATCTTGTAGTAAATTCAATGATGAAGACGTTTACCAAATCTTTAAACCTTAGATTAGTCATTATTTAATATTACATATGTTATTAATAATTTCGAAATCCATCTCACAAATCTCGACATCAATTTCATTTAATCATTTCGACATCTATCTATATAGATAAAATGTCGATACAAAATTTCCAAGTATTATTTTAACATGAATAAACTCATGTCGACATTTTAATTCAACTCGACATTATTTTCACACCAACAATTCGACATTTTCATTCAAATTTCATTTAAATCCTCATTTCGACATTTTCCTAATTGTTACCAAAAATCTTTCGAGATTCTTATAGAAACACTATAAATTTCGACATTGAACAAACCCTAAATTTCAAACTTATAATATTAGGTATCATGTAGTCACGAAATTAAATAAATATTAAATATGCAGTCATATAGACACATAATATTCATGCAAATTTATTGGCCAACTTACTCACGGGACCCGGGTATTACGTGGGCTGACTCGAAATGGAGCGCATCGCATAGACACGGCAGGGTGTAATACCCGGGTCCCGTGAGTAAGTTGGCCAATAAATTTGCATGCATATTATGTGTCTATATGACTGCATATTTAATATTTATTTAATTTCGTGACTACATGATACCTAATATTATAAGTTTGAAATTTAGGGTTTGTTCAATGTCGAATTTATAGTGTTTCTATAAGAATCTCGAAAGATTTTTGGTAACAATTAGGAAAATGTCAAAATGAGGATTTAAATGAAATTTGAATGAAAATGTCGAATTGTTGGTGTGAAAATAATGTCGAGTTGAATTAAAATGTCGACATGAGTTTATTCATGTTAAAATAATACTTGGAAATTTTGTATCGACATTTTATCTATATAGATAGATGTCGAAATGATTAAATGAAATTGATGTCGAGATTTGTGAGATGGATTTCGAAATTATTAATAACATATGTAATATTAAATAATGACTAATCTAAGGTTTAAAGATTTGGTAAACGTCTTCATCATTGAATTTACTACAAGATTAACAATGGGATGAGTCCAAACATTCCAAATTAAAAGGTAAAGCAGAAAACGACTTAAAGCTAAGGTAATAATAATAAATAAAAGCTTTAATATAACAATAAGGAAAGAAAGAAATCTGTTAGACGAAATTTTCGTGGAACAAGTCTAGGAAGGAGGCGAAGAACTGAAATAGTTTCCATAACGTAACTTGGAATTTGGTAAGATTTTTACTATAATCTTTATATTTTAAATTAGGTTTTGGCTTATTTAAGTGTTATTAAACATGAAATTTATGTAAGTTTATATTCTTTAGGGTTTTTGATTTTTGAAAAAGAAGAACATCATTTAGAGTTGATATGATATTTAAAGTGTTCTTGTGATAATTAAGGTGTTCATGATAGATAAGATTTTTGATCGAAAGATTATAAGGGTTAAGAATTAAATAGTGTTTTGTAAGGATTTTGAAATGATTATATATAGTTGGTTCGAAATTTTGATAAATGTCGGGTAAAATATCGAGTAAGATGTCGATATGGGTTATGTGAAGTTACTTCGAGTTTTATAAATTTTGAAGAGAATGTCGAGATGGTGATGAATAAATGTCGAGATGGATCTTGAATAAATGTCGAAATGTTATATGTTGTGTCGAGATTTATGAATTGCAAAAGAGAATTTTGAGATAGAATGTCGAGATGAGTAAAATATGTGTTTTGAAATTCTTAAGAATCTCGACACAAGATTTGGGTATAAATTGCGTGAAGTCGACATTCATCATCATGTCGAAGTAAATTAAGATCTCGACATGGTTTATTGGGGAGTTGAAAAAGTCGAATGAGGTGTATGAATAGGGATGTAAGATGTCGAAATGTTTAGAAGGGGTTTCGAGTTTTATGAAATGTCGAGATCTAATAAGCAATGTTGAGTGTTATCCTAAAAATGTCGAAATCTATGCTTGTCTATATCGAGATCCGTGGTATAATTTAATAAATGTCGAAGATTTGGTTGAATAATGATGAATGATGTCGAGAACTATTTTTGAAATGATACTTCTCAGTCTAAGTTAAAATTCGAATATTAGGGTTTCGAAATTTATAAAAGTCGAAACTAGGGTTTTCTAAATTAGGCCAATTTCATGAAATTGTAACTAAATTAACGAACTATAATTTTATATGTTTTTGTAATTAGGATTCGAAGGTTAGCGATTTAACTGTGCGATAAGTTAAGGATACCAGGTAAGTGGGAATTTCACCTACAACACATAAATTGATTGATATGTGTATTACTACGTGACTAATTGCTTTGATGAATACGTGGTATGTGAATTATCTGTTATATGCGATTATTTGGAATATTTATTGTCGCATTGATTATGCATCATGATCATGTGCACGCACGAATCATATGAGATATTTTGAGGAATGAGCGTGCATTGTATTACTTGAGTGGAAAGCGAGTTATATGTAATGTAGATAGATAAGAATATAGCTACTTCTACAAAGGCACCATGACGGGGGTAAGACCGTCGAATATATTTACCTAAATTATTTAGGTAATGGGAAGGCACATAGTATAACTAGTGCCAGGAAAGTAATTTGATAGAGGGGCGACCTGGTGAATGATAAGACTGGAGATAAACCCTCGTTTTATCCTAGCTAGAGTGGGCCACTATCGTATTTTTATCCGTAAAGGATTTGAGCTCATGATTTAATGGTGCGAGTAGTAAGTTAGCTATGGGCCCTGATATAAATGGAAAAGAAATGAGAAAGAAAGAAGAATGATATGTGTATGTGAGTATTAGAAAGCACTGGCGCGATGCCTTTGCTATTTTGGCACGTGCATACATGCATATTGTTAGGATATTTAATTAGTTGTGTCAATAGTTTAAGTCTTGGGATTAATTATGTAATTATCTTAAGCTTGGGCTTTGGACTAGATTGTAATTACTTTATTATTTGTGATTGGGCCTTAATATACCTAGGGTTAATGTGGTATATAAGGTTTTACCACACACTTTGAAGGTTAATCAAAGATCAAAAGGCTTACTCTTATTTTCACACACTACACACACTCAAAGGTGAGAAACTCTCCCTTTTCATTCCATTTAGCCATCTTTGATTCCTTGTTTGGTGCATTTCGGGACCAACAAGTGGTATCAGAGCAAACGTGGATCGATCTTCGTTGATTTGAATCCAGTTTCGTTCGATTCCAAGCAAGATCAAAGGTGTTTTTTGAGCAAAAAATAGGTTTCGGCATTTTGAGCTTGTTTTGGGGTATTGATGCTTCGTTTTTTATGTTTAAACCCTCCCCCAGATCAATTCTATGCCTAAAATGTTTTTAGAACACTTTTGGATCGGTTTTAACGAGTTTTGAGCGAGATTTAAGCAGAAAATTTTCAGAAAAGGACATCTCGGCCATTCTCTGTTTTTGGTCGATTTGACCCACTTTATGTTGTTTTTAGCTCACAAATCGGTCGATTATGTGTTTTAGGGAAGGATTTCTGAAGTTTAGGATCAAGTTTGAGTGATTTTGGTTGAGATTTGAGCAAGAACGGGACGTTTTTCTGGGAAATCGCGTGAAAAGCAATGGAACAGTACTAACATGTTCTTGACCGCGAAACTTTGAGCTTGATCGTTCAAGTCCGCGAATTTTCCACGCCCGCGAAAGTCGATCTCGAGAATTTTTAAGCCGCGAAACTTCTCTTTCACTACATTTTTCTCAATGACCTATGCCCAAAATCCGAGAAAGTTTAAATCCGCGAAAATTTTTTCTTAGGCCAAATTTTGTCTTCTCAACTTCATACTATATATAAAATCCGAGAATTTCCAAAACCGCGAAAATTTCTCTAAGATCCAATCTTTCTCAAGTTCATACTCTTTAAAAACTGAGAAATTTTACTAAGTCGAGAAATTAACAACCGAGAATTTTTCAGAAAATCCATACCCTAGAAAGCTTATCCCGCGAATCTTTCTAAGCCGCGAATTTTTTTTTTTCAGCCAAGAATTTTCTGAAAATTTTTATATCCGAGAAATTTGTCTCAAGACCGCGAAAGTTTTTGAACTCAGTGAAAATTTTTTCATCCGAGAATTTTTTTTTAAAGGCCGAGAAATTTTTGAAAGCCACGAAAATCTTTACATCCGAGAAAGTTTTCAAAGTTGAGAATTTTTGAAATTTTACATCTGAGAATTCTTTTCCTTTGACTGAGAAAGTTCTGAAATTCACGAAAGTTTTCAATCCGAGAAATTTTCAAAGCCGAGAAAATTTATCTCATAGTTTTTTTTTTATCCGCGAAATTTTCTTGTGAAATTTTAAACTCTCAACTTAGAATTATTCCCACATGCGAAACTTTTAAAACCGAGAAATTTTCACTTGAGAATTTTCCTTCAGACTTTCTCTTTAAAACTCTCAAACACCGAAATTTCTCAACATCTAAATTCTCGGATAACACTTCATTTATCACGTCTCCTTGAGCTACGAATTTTTTTCTTGTGTGTTAAGTCTTTTTCTCGTGATAAAAACGTCTTGGGTTAAACTTTTCTCAAACTTTTAAGATTTGATCCTTACACTTTAGTACTATCTCCCTAAACCACTTTTGCGATAAAAATTTGTTTTGCTTTCCAAGCCTCAATTTAAATTTCTAGAACTTCTCTCTAAATTTAAGATATATTTCTCTTTCATACATTATCGACCATCACACACGCTCACTTAGTTCTAAGAAATTCTCTAAACAATTTTATTCTCAAAACTCTACTCATTAAACTCGTATTTCTCATATCGTTCGCTACTAACTTTCTTATCTACGCAAGATCAAAACCACGGACGACTCAACTGCACCAACCATGTCTACCACGAATGACATCTCCATAGTGGGCTCCGACACCAGGCCTCCGATGCTGCGACAAGGCGACTACAGTATATGGACAAACCGCTTCCTCACGTTCATCAGGAACAAAGGCGCACCACTCTCTCAATATCTTCTGGACTCCATCTTCAATGGCCCAGCACAGTTCTGGACAACTATCCCTGCACAGCCAGACGCAAACCCTCCCATGGATGAACGCCGCACTCCAAGAGGTCCCATCAATGAGGATGAACTGGCTCGCGTACAGGCCGACGAGACTGCCAAAGGTTACCTCTTCCAAGCTTTAGGAAACGAGGTCTACGGTCACGTTGAGTGCTGCACAACTGCTAAGGAGATATGGGATGAACTCGCAGAAATTATGGCAGGCACAACTGAAAGTGCTCAGGGGAGAAAATCTGCATGTCTCTCACAGTACGAACACTTCCAGGCCTATGAAGGAGAGGAACTGCGTGACACATACCTCCGATACTTGAAGGTCATCAATGAACTCAAGAAAGCCAGGATCTCGAGGGACAAATTCGATATCAACAACCGCTTCCTTGGTAGCCTCAAACCACATTGGGGCAATGCAATCGTGATGATGATTCAGAGTAAGGACCTCTCCAACACTTCCATCCATGCTCTTTATGACAGTCTGTCTGCCTATGCTCCTTACGTGCAACCTCAGTCCACCAACACTCGAGTCGACCCACTGGCACTCCTCTCGAACAAAACCAATGAACGATCTTCCACCATTAAGACCAAACAGAACAAAGGAAAGCTACCAGCTGTTGTATCTGACACCTCTTCAGGATCCGAAGCCGATACAGAATCAGATGAAGATGTTCGTGATATACGCAAGCAACTGGCAATGCTCACCAAGTTGGTCTCAAAGAAGATTGGGAAAAAATCCTCATCCTCCTCAAATCGCCAAAGAACCTATAGCGGCACCAAAAAGACGACTCCCTCGGAGGACACTAAGCCGACAAAGAAAGCAGAGGACTCCGCACCTCAAAAGTCCATGAAGTGCTTTCGGTGTGGAAAGACAGGACACTTTGCCAAAGAATGCCACGCCCCACGCGTGAAGGACTCCGGCTACTATGACCGTAAGGCCAGAATGACCCGCAAGGTGGAAAGTGGGAAAGTTCTACTCACCGAAGAAGCGGAATGGGTGAATGACACTTCAGAAGACGAGGAGCCTAAGGATGAAGATTGCTGCATGGCAAGGCTGATCGAACATGACGAGGACGAGGAGATGGGTCACACCGGTGAAACACAGCTAATACTCCTACCAACGCTACATCTGAGGTCTGTCATGTGTGGTATCTAGACTCGGGTTGCTCCACACACATGACAGGGAATAAGGAGCTGTTGAGCAACTTCTCCGAGCGCTATCTCGGAAGGGTCTCCTTCAGAAACGGTCAAATGGCGCCAATTCTAGGAACTGGCGATCTCGTGCACGATAAACTGACAATCAAGGGCATCTCCTATGTCGAGGGTTTGAGCTACAATCTCTTCAGCATTGGTCGATTTTGCGACAAAGGATACAAGGTTCTCTTCGAATCTGACATCTGCAGCATTATGGATGCCTCAGGACAATCTCTTCTTTCTGGAACGCGCACGTCCCACCTTTATGTACTCAACCTTACGACCTCACGACCAATATGCCTTCTCTCTCGAGCCGCACCCAAGTTGAATGATCTATGGCACCGGCGACTTTCACATCTCAATTTCAAGACCATCAACAAACTGCGTCAGAATAAACTCGTCAACGGTCTACCCCAACTGACATATCATAAGGAACACCTCTGCTCTGCATGTGAATTGGGGAAGATGAAGCGATCGTCTCATGTCTCTAAGGAAACACCGTCCTCTAAGCTCATCCTCGAACTCTTACATATGGACCTATGTGGCCCAATGCCTACGGCCACACTCGGAGGAAGACGGTATATTCTGGTGATAGTCGACGATTTTTCACGCTACACGTGGACGAAACTCATTCGTACAAAGGATGAAGTTCCTGATATAATTATCGAGTTTGTTGTTACATCCCAAACACTCACACCAACAGAAGGTTCGGATTATCAGAAGTGACAACGGAACTGAGTTTAAGAACAAAAAGCTCAGTGATTTCTATGCCACTCGGGGCATCACTCAGCAGTTCTCAGCTGTGAAGACACCGGAACAGAATGGTGTCGTTGAGCGCAAGAACAGGACACTAGTTGAAGCTGCAAGGACTCTTCTCATCCAATCCGGACTTCCTCATTCTCTTTGGGGCGAAGCTATTCAAACGGCTTGCTACACACAGAACCGGGCTTCCATCCACAAGAGATTCAACCGCACCCCATACGAGATGCTGAATAATCATCGTATCCCCGATATATCTTATCTAAGGGTCTTCGTTGCCGATGTTTTGTGGCCAATGATCGCCAACATCTTGGGAAGCTTGATCCAAAAGCTCTTGAAGGCATCTTTGTTGGATATTCACTAAATTCAAAGGCATACAGAGTCTATCTTAAGGAGAAACGGTCAGTAATAGAAAGCACGAATGTCTCTTTTGACGAAAGCGAAGGCGATCTCATAGCTTCTGGCCATATCAGTCCAGAACCAGGTCTTCTACAGACGTTGACAAAAGGTCAATCTTCAACGGCGGGAACTTCCTCATCTGAGGGCAATTGTGGCGAACTGGATCTCGATCTGCTCTTCGAATACTTCTACCCAGTTCCCAAGACTCCCGTCGCCACCACTCAACCTACCGCTGCACCCACTCCGCCTACACCACCAGCTACCGGCAATAACGTCGTCCCTCCAAACCTGGATGCTCTCAATCTCAATGAAGACGACATACTACCCAACCCGGGGAATATTGCTGATTCTGATGCAGAACCCTCTCAATTCAATACGATTGAGATCTCTTCTTCGGACACACGGGCCCCAATCTAATGAGCTTCAAGTAGACACTAATGCGGCCAGCTCCTCACAAACCAACGTGCCACTTTGGGCTCGCTCTCACCCTACCGATCAGATTATTGGGGATCCCACATCCGGTGTTTCGACACGTTCGGCTACGATGAATGAAAGCTTGTTTGCTTGCTATCTCAGTCAAGTCGAACCATCACGAGTAGCTGAAGCTCTCAATGATCCTGATTGGCTGATTGCAATGCAGGAGGAAATAAATCAGTTTGAACGTTTACAAGTTTGGGAACTCGTACCACGACCTCACAATAGATCCATTATCGGCACAAAATGGATCTTTAAGAACAAAAAGGATGAAGATGGTGTTGTTATTCGCAATAAAGCAAGACTTGTGGCTAAGGGGTACAACCAACAAGAAGGCATCGACTACGATGAAACCTTCGCCCCAGTTGCCAGGATCGAAGCCATACGAATGTTCCGTGCCTTTGCTGCTCACAAGAACTTCAAAGTCTACCAAATGGATGTAAAGACGGCATTTCTGAATGGATTTCTCAAAGAAGAAGTGTACGTTGATCAACCTGAAGGGTTCTGAGCGAAGAGTTTCCTCATCACGTTTATCGACTCTACAAGGCCCTCTACGGACTAAAACAGGCTCCCCGAGCTTGGTATGACGTCCTTTCAGATTTCCTTGTTCAGTCTGGACTCAAGAAAGGATCTCTGGATACAACTCTCTTCACAAAGCGGAGTGGCCCGGACATCATGATTGTACAGATTTATGTCGATGACATCATTTTTGGATCGACTAAACCTCAACTGTGCGAAGAGTTCGCAGAATTGATGAAAGAGAAATTCGAAATGAGTATGATGGGTGAACTGAATTTCTTTCTTGGTCTTCAAGTAAAGCAACTCCCCAACGGAATCTTCATCAATCAGTCCAAATACATCCATGACATCCTCGAGAAGTATGGAATGAAGGATGCTAAGACTGCTGCTACGCCTATGTCACCCTCTGGCCGACCCGACGCGGACCCATCTGGTGTTCCCGTTGATCAAACCGTTTATCGAGGGATAATAGGATCTCTTCTGTACCTTACTGCTAGTCGACCGGATATCGTCCTCTCGACAGGAATCTGCGCTCGTTTTCAGGCCACACCAAAGGAATCCCATCTTACTGCTGTCAAAAGGATTCTCCGCTATCTCAAGGGAACACCCAATCTGGGTTTGTGGTACCCCACTCTATCGGACTTCAAATTGGTTGGATTCTCTGACTCGGATTATGCAGGATGCAAGATGGACCGAAAAAGCACCTCTGGAGCTGCACACTTCTTGGGCGGTAAACTCGTAAGTTGGTCGTCTCGAAAACAAAACTGTGTCTCAACTTCGTCGACAGAGGCAGAATATGTCGCCGCCGCTAGTTGCTGTTCACAGCTTTTGTGGATGAGAACCCAACTACGAGATTTTAATTTTCATGTTGAGAAAATTCCCATTTATTGTGACTCAAAAAGTGCCATCGCGATGACGAGTAATCCTGTACATCACTCAAGAACAAACACATAGATATTCGTCATCACTTCATCAAAGAACATGTCGAGCAAGGCACGATTGAATTGCACTACATCACAACTGAAGATCAACTGGCCGACATTTTCACAAAACCGTTGGATGTCAAACGATTCCAACACCTAGTGACTATGTTGGGTATGTTGAATATTCAGTTGTGATCAATCGACCCTACATGAACTTTGATAAAGTGTACATATTTCACTTTCACTTCACTTCATTTTCTATGTGTCTTCTGGATTATGTCTGTTGAGGGGGAGTTTTTAGATTAAGGGGGAGCGTCTGATATTTCATTATTTAAAACGGGAAGTTTTACGATTAAGGGGGAGTTTTTTTTCTTATTTTTCATTATTAAAAAAAAATAAATAATAAATAAAAAAAAAATATAATAAATAAAATTTGGTTGAAATTTTAAAGTCTGGTCAAACTGAGTCAAAATCGGACTGATCAAAACACTTGGGCTGAATTTCAAATTTTCTAGTCAAAAAGGGTCAAAATTGGGACCAAATCCGCGAAATTCAGCCAAGTTAAGGTTTTGACCAAGCCCGCGAAATTTCGGCCCATTTTCTCAAAAAATTCGCATGTACAGTGCCTACAATCGTAAAACCCCAAAACCCTTAACGTTTTTTTCACTATTCAAAAATTCCCGAGAAACTTCAAAAAATTCGCAACCCTTTCTGTCAAAAATTCGCAACTCCTCGCATCGTCGTCTTCGTCAAATCTGCTTTCAAACTTCGTTTCCTGCTAACTCAATCATCGCAAATCAGCTTTTCGGTATGAATACACCTCAAATAACCCAATTTCTGTTCTATTTTACCCTGTTTTGCCCGTTTTGTTTAAATCTGCTTAGGTTAGGGTTAAAATTTCTCGGCTATGAATCGAATGCATGCTAGGTTTTTAATGTTTAAATTCCCCAAATATGCATTCCCATCCTATTACGAGTCGATTGAGCCCATATTCTTGCATTTTGGTTAAGATTTGAGTAGGTTTAACGCAAAAATTGATTGCGCTGTCTCGTACCTTTTTAACTGTGTTCTTCACCGCGAAACTTTCTCAGAAAAAGTGCTTTAAACGCTAAATTTTCGCTGCTACAGTACGATAAGCCCCGCGAAATTTTTAAATCACCGAGAAAAAAAAATTCTCAGATAAAGTGCTTTAATTGTTAAACTTCGCTGCTACAGTGAGATGTGCCCCGCGAAACTTTTACTTTACCCGAGAAAATTCTTGCGTTACAGTGAATAAGGTCCCGCGAAAGTCCATCTGAGAAAGTTTCTTACGAGAATTCACATATGTTAAAATTTCGCTGCTACAGCACGTGAAGTCCCGCGAAAATTTCATTTACTTCACTTCATAATCCAGATTTTTTTTTTGCATCTTCATTTTTCTCGCATCTACAGTGAACTAAAAATTTTCTCAATCCACGAAGATGTTTCAACCTGCGAAAATTTCATAAACTCGCATCTACAGTGAACAAAATTTTCTCAATCCACAATGATTTTTCAACACGCGAAAATCTCATATAATCGCATCTACAGTGAACAAGTTTTTCTCAATCCACAGAGATGTTTCAACCCGCGAAAATTTCATAAACTCGCATCTATAGTGAACAAAAATTTTCTCAATCCACAAAGATTTTTCAATCCGCGAAATTTTCATTATATGCTGAGTGCGAAATTTCTTGAAACATGAGAAAATTTCTTAACATGCGAGATTTCTGTGGCTGAGTGCGAAATTTTGAAACATGAGAAAGTTTCTTAACGTGCGAGATTTTTTTTGTGGCTGAGTGCGAAATTTTGGAACATGCGAAAATTTCTTAACGTGCGAGATTTTTTTTTGTGGCTGAGTGCGAAATTTTGAACATGCGAAAATTACTTAACGTGCGAGATTTTTGTGACTGAGTGCGAAATTTCTTGAAACTTGAGAAAATTTCTATGTATGATAAGTTGCGACTCCTTTTTTTTTGTCAACGCATGCGAAATATTCTTACAATGTGCGAGACCTCTTAACTTGCATACTTGCTAAATTTTCCACAAAATGCGAAAATTTTCAAATTTCAATCTTAACTACCATATCAAAGGGACCCTAAATTAGCTTTATTGTGAAATATTCTTATATATAATTGGGCAATTTTATGTCTAGTTCTATCATTCTCGTGACTTAGACCACACTAATCATCTTATGATTATTGTCAAGCACAGAAATGACGGACAAAGACCAAAGCACACTTGAAGCACTTGAGGCGGCTGCCATCCAAAGAGAAGTCGCTCGCATCGAACTCCACGCGCGTACCTATGTTCCACCACCGGAGGAGATCTTTTCACTAAGTCAATGGGCGGCCCTGGTTCCCAACAACTACAAAGTGGACTTGGACAGTTTTCGGTGCGATGCCCCTGTAATTATAGAGATTCTCAAAGGGCACCCACTTCGCCACGCCCTCACTCATGGCGAACCAGAAGCACAGGTGTACCTTCAACAATTCTGGCACACGCTGCAGATTGCTGGACCACTACGCCTTGCCAAGATCTTATCCGCCCAAATCGATCAAGAAACGGTGGTCCTCACTCCCAGAATACTCCAAGAAGTTCTTCAACTCCCGGTCTACTCACCCTACGATCCACCACCAACTCACGACCAACTCATTGAAGACATAGACAGACTGGGCTATCAACCAGATGCCAAGAAGAAGAAAGGCCCACTTGTCCTCACTGAAGTCACAACCCGCAATCTACCACAACCCTGGCGGACGCTGTACCTGCTGGTGAACAAGTGTATGTCTGGAAAGCATGCTGGTCAGGATCGCGAAACATTCAAATCCTCACAATCATGACCGGCATCGCTCACAACCGCAAGTACAACTACGCCGACATCATCTGGGTGGACCTAGTCTCGATGATCCAGCGACGCGACCGGGAAATCGCCAAGGGAGTCACGAACCGGTTCGTCCCGTACATGCGATGGCTCCCAGCTCTGATCAAGCACTTCCGCCTACACTCAACCAACATCCGCATTCGTCCGGAAGCAGAACACTTTCAAATCCCAACAGTCGAGAAGTTCGCCAAGAAGAACACACCGGCGAAGGATCGACACGCAATGGTGATCCCGGACGACGTGCTCGCCTACGCCGACCCAACCAACCCGCACGTCCAAGAATACCGTGCCTCAACCGCCTCCTTCCGTGAAAGCCCGCACCCTCGATCCATTGTCCCTACGGAGCAGATCAACCCCCCTGCTCCTAACCTCGGGACTAGCCAACCCCCCACCACTACCTCCAAAAGGTCATCGAGTCACGCCGCATCCTCTTCCACCCGCGTTCCGAAAAAACGGGCGCGTAAGGATGACGTAAGCCGTCCCACGGAGCGTCGATCGAAACAAAAACACGATCGACCTCCTCAGCCACAAATAAGCCGAGCCGAACCAATAGGCACAGGAGGTGATGTGTTCACCTCCCGAGTAGAAGTCGTGGCATCTGGCTCAACCACGCAAACGTCCCCCCTAGTCCACTTATCTTCCTCTCTACAGGAAGATATTTCATTCCACGAGGAGCCACGTATACCATCGACACCCCACTTGGAGGTGATCGATGTTGAAACAAGCAGTCCCTCGCCTCAGACTGCATCCTTTTCATGCACATCGAGTCTAGTGCCCTCACTCCCCATAATTCCTTACGTTTCTAGGACACATACACCTCTTACCGCACCACAGAGTCTTCGTGACTCTGTCAGAACGCTCGGTGATGTCTCTGTGACTGAGAGCGGAAGACCTAGCACGGCCAACATCACAACAACCGTGAGCCTAGGCCATCATTCGATTGAGTCTGTCTCATCGATAATGCTAACGGGAAGTCTGAGTGACCCCGTTTTTCCAGTCCCGTGCAAACGGGCGGCCGATCGGCGATATTCACCGAGTCGGTGTCAGTTGGAGCTCTTCGTGACTCCAACTTGTTAGATTTACCCCACTTCGTCACCGAGACCGCGCTAGAGACACGTCTTCAAGAGTTTGCAAAGACTCTTGAGGCGTCGATTTTAGATAAAGTCTACGCGCGTCTCGAAGCGTCCTCGATCGACAAAGGCAAAGGTGTGGCCACGGAGACGCCACCACCGAAGCAAAATGAAGACGCGGACGCTGTTCTCTCCTCCATTTCCGCCAAGGAGCTCTTCTACCTCCTCAGAGCACGATTCGAGACAATGACGGAACTCGACGAGGAGGAACAACAGATGAAGAAAATTATGTTGCAACCAATGTCTTGCCGCACCCAAGGCGAGACTAGCGGGTTCAGGCGCGACGATCAAGACGATGATCAAGATCGCCGCGAGGGGGAGATAAATAGGCAGCTTGGCGCACAATCCCAAGGATTCGTACAAACGACGACGCCCTCCTCCTCTGGACCTGAAACGGCACCCGCAACAGAAACCTCACAACCCACTAGCCAAACATCCCATTCCATAAACCCCGAGTCACTAACCAAATCACCCTCACCACCACACACCAACGTCTCCAAAACTCTAATCGTCACATCGACGTTAGAGACCACCTCCACACCGTCTCCACCCACCAACTCCGAACCTCTAACTGTCACATCGACGTTAGAGGCCACCACCACATCTACACCACCAATTACCCAAATCATCCTCGCCAAGACCATCACCTCAACCGAACCACCTGAATCTCCACCACAACCATCCCCACAATCCACAAACTCCTCCGAAGCAACACCCTCGCCATCACATAGCCACACCCCTCTCGACATCGACTCCAACCTGGCAGTCGAGGACGTCTACTGCGCACAAAATGAGATCGAGGCCTACATCTTCAACGATGAATGGCTGTACACACCCGCCGACGCAGTAGCAGCCAGAAAGTTGGTGGAAAACGCTCGACGTCTGCTAAAGGAAGCCTCGCTCACGCTGATCAACACCGCAGACGACGAGAACGGAGAGGAGTACGACGCGGAACGGCCGAGCTCGAGAAATCCTTCAGTTCCAGCGCAGCAAACTGAGGCTCCTGCTGCTCAAACGGATGTGCCCACGGTGGATACCGGAAGCACCGTGGGAAAACAAAAGATCACGGCACCATTTCAGGAAGAGATCAGGAAGAGGATCTGGCGGCGCAAGGAGAAGATCGTCACAACCTTCGACGAGTATGAGCTGATGAATATCCAGAATTGGAGCGAGAAAAAGAAGCAGCTCTATCGATGGAGTCTTCTCTGCAACAAATGCACAAAGAGGACGCTATCCGATGAGGAAAACATAGCTCTGGAAATGAATCGGGCCCCTATCTGCAAAGTCACTGACCTCCGCCACGAGTCGAAAGGACCTGTCCACTACCCAGTCTTCACAGTAATGAGGCAGGATGAGAGCTACAGCGAAGTCAGTGAGGCGGACTTCAAGTTTCTGCGCCTGGGTGACCTATACAGCATGCTGGAATCCATGAAACAGTTCAGACTTGTCCTCCGAAGCTCTGGACACCTCGTGCGTGCTGAACCGGTCACCATGGGATATGTGGCTATCAAGCGCCACATGCTCCGACAGGTCAGATTCTACGCCACCCACGATCTGCAGATGGCGGTGGAACATAATCTCAAGAAGGTGAACTTGACGCGCCCATCTTTCAAGAATGCAGACGACTATCGAGAGGGCGATGTGATCGACGGAGATGATCCGGCGGTCGCCTACTCGAACTACAAAGGAAAGATGAGGCTCCTGCGCTGCTCCGAGGTGGCAAAATTCTCAGATGGGACGCTCACAATCATTCAAGACAAACTCATGAGAATTTGCCGCATTCTTTCGGAAGAAGATCCCCTCTGCCGATCCAAGTTCGCGAAGCTCATTGACGCTATTGCTGATAGAATGGTTCTTCGAAGGAATCTCCGCGCCTTCGAGTTCAAGCTAGGGCTTCGCGAAACACTCACACGCTAATCCACCATCCCAACGCCCAAGATTCAAGACTCCCAACAATTGACACAAAGGGGGAGATTGTTAGGATATTTAATTAGTTGTGTCAATAGTTTAAGTCTTGGGATTAATTATGTAATTATCTTAAGCTTGGGCTTTGGACTAGATTGTAATTACTTTATTATTTGTGATTGGGCCTTAATATACCTAGGGTTAATGTGGTATATAAGGTTTTACCAACACACTTTGAAGGTTAATCAAAGATCAAAAGGCTTACTCTTATTTTCACACACTACACACACTCAAAGGTGAGAAAGTCTCCCTTTTCATTCCATTTAGCCATCTTTGATTCCTTGTTTGGTGCATTTCGGGACCAACACATATTTCTACTTACTGAGCTTTAAAGCTCATCCCATGTTTTTATGTGTTGTAGACGTAGCGAATCCGGTACGTAAATGTTTAGATGACGAGGCTGGTCCTTCTGGAACTTCCGGTGACTTTTGAGGGTGGTGTGTACATGGATGCGACCTGTGCGGCGGGCGTTATGTTTAATTAAGTGTGTTTTTATAAAATAGGTTTGTATCGTATGTAAAGTTTGAACAACGTTTACATTGTAAAATAGTTGGGTGTGGTGTGTTTTGTAAAATCGAAAAATTCTATCGATGTTTCATATGTAATATATTTTATATTCTATTTAGTCACGTAAGTTAGCGTAAGAAAATAGTAGTAGAAGGCGGGGCGTCACAGGTTGGTATCAGAGCTTCGGTTGCAGTTTCTGTAGACTGTTCATGTACACACACTCAAAAGCGCGGAAGACAGCCTTGATTGTAAGTTATGTGATATTATGAATTTCTTGCATTGCATAATTTATTGGCCTTAGGGACTGTTAGGGTAAGAGAGACAACATGGTTAGAACTAGAGGAGAACGCAGTGGAGGAAACAATCATGAAGGCGAAAATGTAAACCAGACTGACAATCGTGACTCGGCTATCCTTCAGCTCACCGAGTTAGTACGTCAGCAGTCTCAACAGATTCGGGAATTGATTCAGCAGCAAAACTCTGAGGGGACAAGGAATAACAGAATTTCTCAGGCTGATAGGGTTGAATCAGTTGGTGAAAGATTTCGTAAATTGAACCCACCGACTTTTGAGGATGCTATTGATCCAACATCTGCTGAGGATTGGCTCAGAACATTAGAGAGTATGTTCCAATATAGCAGAATTCCTGAGAATGAGAAAGTTCTGTGTGCTGCATTTCTACTGCGAGGAAGTGCAGGGCATTGGTGGGACACTATTTTGGCGATCGAGGATCCAATCAACATGAGTTGGGAACGTTTCAAGGAACTGTTCCGAAATAAATACTTCACCGCACCTGTGCGAGCCCAACGCATGAATGAGTTTATCAATCTCAAACAAGGGGCAATGACTGTAGCAGAGTACATCAGAAAATTTGAACAACTGTCAAGGTTCGCGATTCATATGGTTAGCACTGATGCCCTAAAGATTGAACGATTTCTTGAGGGTCTTAAGCCGGAGTTGTATCGTGACGTTAATATGGCCGGACTACAAGGAGCTTCATATGCTCAAGTGGCGGAGCGGGCGATGGTGGCAGAACAAGCTGAGACACGAATTATTCGTGCTCAGGAGGCAAAGCGAAAGTTTGTGCAAGGAGCAAAGTGGAGTGGGGGTAATCAGAAACGACAGTTCTTTCCAAAAGGTGGGAAGCCAAATTTTCAGAATAGGCCTGGACCACCTCATCAACAAAATCCTAATCAATGGAGACCCCCAGTTCCAATGTAAGCTTGCCCAAGATGTGGACGACATCATTCGGGTATCTGTTTTTCACAGAATGCTATCTGTTACAAATGCGGAAAGACAGGACATTACGCAAGATCATGTTCAGAGAAGACACCAGGAAATCAAGCTATGGCTCAAGCGAAACCACCAACTGTGCCAGCACGTGTGTATACATTGACTGCAGAGGAAGCAAAAGTTAATCCATCCGTGGTGGCAGGTATTATACTTATTCACAAACTTCCGACATGCATTTTAGTAGATTCAGGAGCCACGCATTCG
Organism: Craterostigma plantagineum; assembly: GCA_027422505.1. Classification (NCBI taxonomy): domain Eukaryota; kingdom Viridiplantae; phylum Streptophyta; class Magnoliopsida; order Lamiales; family Linderniaceae; genus Craterostigma; species Craterostigma plantagineum. The sequence continues at coordinate 22,039,937 of JAPQWV010000009.1, read as the reverse complement.
TTTGCATCCACTAAATATGTGGCGAGACTCGGGATTACACCTACCCTGTCTGATTGTGAATATAATGTGACCATTCCACACGGAGTTGCGATGCGAACCAATTTAGTTTTACGGAATTCTCCGGTGTTAATTAATGAAAGAGAATTGTCCGTTGACTTAATAGTCATTCCAATGAATGATTATGAGGTGATTCTTGGAATGGACTGGCTATCGAAATACGGAGCTGTCATCGACTGTAATCGCAAAACAGTTACGTTTAATATTGAAGAGAATGAGCCTTTCACTTTTGTGGGAACAATCAAAGGAAGAAATGTTTCTAGAATTTCAGCGGTAAAGGCACAACGTTTGATCAAGGTGGGATGTGAAGCTTATCTAGTTTTTGCAGTGAAATCAGAAGAACGTTCATCTCTGAAATTAGAGGATGTGCCAGTGGTACGTGATTTTCTTGACGTGTTTCCTGAAGATTTACCAGGATTACCACCAGATCGAGAAATTGAATTTACAATTGACTTAATACCGGGATCTGTTCCAATTTCTAAGACTCCATATCGATTAGCGCCGACGGAATAGAAGGAGTTAAAGGATCAGTTGGATGATTTATTACAGAAGGGATTTATTCAACCTAGTTTTTCTCCTTGGGGAGCTCCAGTTCTATTTGTACGAAAGAAGGATGGATCGATGCGATTATGTATCGATTACAGAGAGCTGAACAAAATAACAATCAAGAATAAATATCCATTACCCAGAATTGATGATTTATTTGATCAACTTCAAGGCGCAACGGTGTTTTCAAAAATAGATTTACGATCGGGATATCATCAATTGAAGGTTCGAAAAGAAGACATTCCGAAGACGGCGTTCAGAACCCGATATGGACACTACGAATTTTTAGTTATGCCTTTCGGGGTGACTAATGCGCCAGCGGCATTTATGGACTTAATGAATCGAGTGTTCAAACAATTCTTGGACAAGTTTGTCATTGTGTTCATTGATGACATTCTTATCTATTCGAAGACAAAGGAGGAGCACGAAATACATCTGAAGATAGTTCTTGAAATATTACGAGAAAATAAATTATATGCTAAGTTCAAGAAATGTGAGTTTTGGTTGAATCAAGTCGCATTTTTGGGCCACATTGTTTCTGGAGAAGGAATTTCTGTGGATCCTAGCAAAATTGAAGCTATCAACAATTGGCCTCAACCAACCAACGTCACAGAAGTACGAAGTTTTCTTGGCTTAGCTGGATACTACAGGAAGTTTATTAAGGACTTCTCAAAGATTGCATCAACACTGACTAAGCTAACATGGAAGAATGTTCCATTCCATTGGAGCGAGGAGTGCGAGCAAAGTTTTCAGGAATTGAAGAAGCGACTCACTTCCGCTCCAGTCCTAACGATACCATCGGGGACTGGAGGATTTTCGGTTTACAGTGATGCATCAAGGAATGGTCTGGGATGTGTACTAATGCAACATGGAAATGTGATAGCTTATGCTTCTCGGCAATTGAAGGAGTACGAAAAGAATTATCCGACTCATGACTTGGAGCTAGCTGCTGTGGTTTTTGCTCTAAAATTTGGAGGCATTATTTATATGGGGAACGATGCGAAATTTTCACGGATCACAAGAGCGTGGAATATTTCTTCACTCAGAAGGAATTAAATATGAGGCAGAGACGGTGGTTAGAACTTGTTAAAGACTACGATTGTGTAATTAGTTACCATCCAGGCAAAGCAAATGTGGTGGCTGATGCATTAAGCCGAAAAGCTGTAAGTGCAGAGTTACAATTATTGGAGGTGGAGGTAGTGCAATTGGGTGAAGTCGAAGCAAAGTTGGCAGCATTAACTCTACGACCTACAATATTGGAACAAATTAAACGGGTGCAAGAAAATGATGAGTTATATCTGAAAATCAAAGACGCACAGACGGAGCAAACTTCAACTGATTTCAAAATTCAAGAAGACGGAAGTCTATATTACAAGGACCGTCTATATGTACCTGATGATGCGGAGATTCGAAGAATAGTAATGACAGAAGCACATGCGACGGTATATTCAGTACATCCAGGAGCTACAAAAATGTATCGAGATCTTCGAATAAATTATTGGTGGCCGGGAATGAAAAGAGACATTGCAACATTCGTAAGTCAGTGTCTAACATGCCAACAAATAAAGGCGGAACATCAAAGACCGGCAGGGACAAGCCTTTGCCAATACCTGAGTGGACGGTGGGATCATATTACGATGGATTTCGTTGTTGGCCTACCAAAGACTGTAAAAGGTTATGATGCTATTTGGGTTATAGTCGATCGATTGACTAAGTCTGCTCATTTTCTACCCATAAGTTCGATATTTTCCCTGGAGCGATACGCAGAGATATATATTCAGGAAATTGTTCGACTGCACGGGGTTCCATTATCAATTATTTCGGATCGAGACTCACGGTTCCTGTCTAATTTTTGGAAGAGTCTGCAGAAAGCAATGGGGACTAAGTTGTCTTTCAGTACGGCTTATCATCCTCAGACTGATGGGCAGTCAGAACGAACTATTCAAACTTTGGAAGACATGTTGCGAGCCTGTGTTCTGGATTTTAAAGGAAACTGGAGCAAATACTTGCCATTGATCGAGTTTTCTTATAACAATAGTTATCATGCGACTATTGGGATGGCACCCTATGAAGCGTTATATGGGCGAAAATGTCGATCTCCCATACATTGGGATGAAGTCGGTGAACGTGCGATGTTAGGACCTGACATGGTTCAAGAGATGACTGAGGCAATAGCAAAAATACGAGAAAGAATGCAAACGGCTCAAAGTCGACAAAAGAGTTATGCAGACCAAAGATGCAGACCGTTAGAATTTGAAATAGATGATTGGGTATTTATCAAAGTATCTCCGATGAAAGGCGTGAAACGGTTTGGGCGAAAGGGTAAGTTGAGCCCAAGATACATTGGACCTTTTAGAATAATTAAAAGAGTCGGCGAAGTAGCTTACCAACTGGAATTACCAGCCTCATTGGCACAAGTTCACGACGTTTTCCATGTGTCAACCTTACGAAAATATGTCGCTGATCCGAATCATGTTCTGAGAAATGAATTTCTATATCAACAACTCAAGCCAGATTTAAGTTATGAAGAGAAGCCAGTGGAGATTTTAATGTATGAAATGAAGAGACTTCGAAATAAAGAGATTCCGTTAGTGAAAGTGTTATGGCAGAATCAGTCAACTGAAGAAGCTACGTGGGAACGTGAAGATGATATGAGAAGTCGATACCCAGAATTGTTTCAACTAATCTGATTTCGAGGGCGAAATCCTCTTTAAGGGGGGGAGAATGTAATACCCGGGTCCCGTGAGTAAGTTGGCCAATAAATTTGTGTTGCGAAATGGACAGCGTAATAATATTGGAAATGACTGTGAGGATAAAATGGACACGAGAATTTACGTGGAAAACCCCTTTTTAACTTGGGGTAAAAAACCACGGGCGAGGTAGAAATTTATTACTGTGGTAAAAACAGGGGTTACAACCTCTCAATCTATAAAGGAGAAAACACTCACTATCTCTCTTTATAGTTGGAGCAAATACCGAATAAACCCTCTATTTTTTTTTCCTTTCTCTTTCTTTCTCTCTCTATCTTACTTTGGCTATTTGGTGTGTTAGTGTGTTTTCATAAGCTTCGTATGAAGCCTTTATATAGGCAAGGCCTAACACTAATAAGATTACTATATTATTATTTTAATAATAGTAGAGTAGATAGAGTTGAAGTGGTTGGAACCACTCTTCCAACAATCTCCCACTTGAAGATTTGATTGATGACCAATCAGATCTTCACACAATTCTTCTAGCTCGCCTTTTCCTTAGATTCTGTCAGTCCACAGGAAGAACGACACCATATAAACTTGTCCACAGGAATTGCTTTGGTCATGTAGTCTGCCAGATTATCCGCAGTATGAACTTTTTGCATGTCCACAGTCCCTGCTTCCACTTGTTCACGAACAAAGTGGTATTGGACCCGGATGTGTTTGGTTCTTGAATGATATGCTGGATTCCTTGCAAGATGCAATGCACTCTGGCTATCACAATAGAGAATAATTTTCTCCTGTTTGTGGCCGAGTTCTTCCAGCAACATCTTCAACCATATTGCCTCTTTACTGGCTTGCGTAGCTGCGACATATTCTGCTTCCGTTGTTGACATTACAACAATGGACTGCAGTTTTGAAACCCAGCTTACGGCTCCTCCAGCAAGATTGAACACATATCCGGTTGTGGATCTGCTTTTATCAAGTTCACCTGCATAATCTGCATCAACAAAACCATGGACAGTAAACTCTGTACCTCCGTAACATAAGGCCAGATCAGAGGTTCCCTTGATATATCTGAGAATCCTCTTAACAGCACTCCAGTGCTCTCGACCAGGATTTGACATGTATCGGCTAACAACTCCCACTGCATGGGCAATGTCTGGTCTGGTACATATCATTGCGAACATTAGACTTCCAACCGCCGATGCATATGGTAGTCGAGACATCTCTATCCTCTCGTCTTCATCGGTAGGACACATTTCAGAGGATAGCTTGAAATTAGCAGCAAGAGGGGTAGATATTGGCTTACTATCTTGCATGTTGAACCTTCGCAAGATTTTCTTCAAATAATTCTTCTGGGAAAGCCAAATCTTCCGCTTGCTTCTGTCTCGAGATATTTGCACGCCAAGAATTTTGTTTGCTGGTCCCAAGTCCTTCATTTCAAATTCACTGGCTAGTTGAGCTTTTAAGTCGGCAATACGACATTTGTTGGGTCCTGCTACCAGCATATCGTCGACGTACAACAGCAACATGATGAAATCGTCATCGCCAAATTTCTTGAAATACGCACAAGGATCTGAGTATAGCCTGTTGTAGCCAAGACTCATTATGAAAGAATCAAATCTCTTATACCAGCATCGAGGTGCTTGTTTGAGCCCATAGAGAGATTTGATCAATCGGCAAACCAGATCTTCTTTTCCTTGTTCCTCGAAACCTTCTGGTTGAAGCATATATATTTCTTCATCCAGGTCACCATGGAGAAAGGCCGTCTTCACGTCCAGCTGCTCAAGATGCAAGTCAAATGTAGCAACCATTGACAAGACCACCCTGACTGTTGTAAGTCGAACCACCGGTGAGAAAATTTCGTTGAAGTCAATCCCTTCTTTCTGAGCATATCCTTTTACAACCAGTCTAGCACGGTAGCGCTCTACCTGGTCATCACCATTACGCTTGATTTTGTACACCCATTTGTTGCCAATGGGTTTCCTTCCTTGCGGTAATGGCACCAACTCCCATGTCTTATTTTTATAGAGAGCTTCCATTTCCTCTTGCATCGCTGAAATCCACAGACTCGCATCTGAATTATTCAGTGCTTCTTGGAAAGTGATTGGCTCTCCATCCTCCGTTAGAAAACAGTATGCAAGATTGCTCTCTATCTCATAATCTGAGTGCCAACTTGGCGGCCTACGCTCGCGTGATGACCGTAAGTGATCCGGTACTTCAGATTCGACTGGATCGAGCACTTCGTGCGCCGGTTCATCTTCAGAAGAATTATATTGCTCCAATTTTCTCTTCATCGGTGTAGTCTTTGTCACGCCTTTTGAACTGCTATCATTTTCAACTTGCTTTTGATCGTCATCCTCCAAGAAGATAACATCTCTGCTGATAATCACTTTGTGGTCAGTGAGATCCCACAAGCGATACCCCTTTACTCCATCAGCATACCCCAAGAATAGGCATTTCCTGGACTTTGGATCCAACTTCGTTGTTTCTTGGTTGTGGTACATTGCGTACGTTGAACTTCCAAATATATGGAGATCTGAATAATCTGCAGGTCCACCAGTCCACATTTCCATCGGTGTTCGCATCTCTATAGCAGTAGATGGAGCCCGATTCACCACATAACAGGCAGTACAGACCGCTTCCGCCCAGAAATTCTTTTCCAGGGCCGCAGTTCTCAACATAGCCTTGTTCTTTCCAACAGGGTCCTATTCAACCGCTCTGCCACTCCATTTTGTTGTGGAGTGTAAGCCGTGGTGAACTGTCTTCTGATGCCCGCGCCTTTGCAGAATTCCGTGAATTCTTTGCCAGTATATTCCCCTCCATTATCTGACCGGAGACACTTGATTTTTCTGCCGGTTTCAAGTTCAACTCGCGCCTTGTATGTTTGAAGATAGGAAATACTTCGTCCTTCTTCTTGATTGGATACACCCAGCATCTCCTGGAGTAGTTGTCTATGAATGATACGAAATAGTTGGCTCCTCCCAGGGATGCGACCGGTGCTTGCCATACGTCAGAGTGAATCAATTCTAGAATTTCTTTGCTTCTAGAATTTGAAGTGGAGAACTTCAGGCGATGCTGCTTGCTCACAATACAATGCTCGCAGAATGGTAACATCACCGTTGTGAGACCAGGAAGTAGATTCTTTTGCGCAAGAATTTTCATGCCTTGTTCAGACATATGGCCAAGTTTCTTGTGCCAAGTCATTGTAGACTTTTCGCTTGAACTTGTTGTAGCAACAGATGCTTGCCCTGCTTGCAGAGTCTCTCCCTTCAGCGTGTATAGATTTGCAGCTATCTTTTCTCCCTTCATCACTACTAGTACTCCTTTGGATACCTTCATGATCTTGTTTTCCAATTCAATTTTGAAACCAAGATCATCCAATTGCCCCACAGACAACAGATTTTTCTTCAAGCCCTCCACATGTCGGACAGCATGGATGGTACGCACAGTGCCATCGTACATCTTTATTTGAACCGTGCCCACCCCGACAATTTTCAGCGCCTGGTCATTGCAGCTGTAGACATATCCTCCAAAGGTTGGCTCGTATTGATGAAACCATTCCTTTCGAGAGGTCATGTGGAAAGTAGCTGCTGAGTCGATGAGCCACACGTCGTTGAATCTTCCCTTTTCAGCGATAGTGGTTGCGGCTTCGGATTCACACACTAAGGCAATTCCATCGTCGGTAGTGTTGGCGGCGTTTCCTTGGGCATTGGGATTTTTATTTAGAGCCCAACAATCTTTCTTCATATGACCTTTCTTGCCACAGTGGTAGCACTTTATAACCTTCTTATTTTTCATAACAAGGCTTTGCCGTTTTTGACTCCCACTTGGACGAGACTCTCCGGGTCTTGTCCGTTTTCGGCTCACATTTGGACCACGAGCTCCTGATCTTGCCCTCGTCACCGTCAACGCTTCCGCCTGTTGGGACATTATCAACTTGTCTTCTTTGTTATTGCGCCGACTTTCTTCTTCGAGAACCGCAGCTGCAATACTATCGAAGATAAGTTTTCCCGCAGCTTGGTTGTTGCTCAAGTTGATGACGAGTTGATCGTAGGAGTCTGGCAAACTTTGCAGTAGAAGCTCAGCACGTTCACTTGGCTCTATTTTGTAGTCCAAGTCTCTTAGTTGAGAGAACAAAGTGTTCAACTTGTTGATGTGCTCGGTCACTGAAGAAGATTCTTCCATTCGTAGATGATATAATTTTCTCTTCAAGAAAATTCGGCTGTGGAGTGACTTGACTTGATACAACTTCTCAAGATGGTCCCAGATTTCTTTCGCACTGGTTTTCTCTTCGACGCTTGATAATATATCATCTGCTAATGTCAGATGAATATTAGCGATGGCTCTCCCGTCTGTCTTCTTCCATTTGACGTCACTTGTGATTGTTGTTGGTCTGCCAGTGATCGCCTCAAGACAATTTTCTTTGAGTAAAATTGCCTTTATCCTCATTTTCCACAGTGAGTAGTTTCTCCCGTTGAATTTCTCAATTTCATTTTTAGCTGCCATTTTTCCCACGTCGCTATCGTCGGAGAAATTCGACAGTCCAGCCAAATAGTACTGATCAGATAATTTGCAGAAAGGGTAGCGACCAGCTTTCTAGACAAAATTACCCTTCTAAGTAAATTCCCAGATGAGATCTGGTGGGGTCACTATGTATCCCGCTTGGCACCAGTCACCTAGACAGAAATTACTTACACAGTCTATTGCCACGACTTGCCAAAAAACTCTTCCGTAACGATACACCTTTTCGATATCCTTTCTGATGTGGAAGATCAGACAAAGCTGCAACCACAGAGCATAATCGGAATATCAATCAGGACTGGCTCTGATACCACTAGTTGCGAAATGGACAGCGTAATAATATTGGAAATGACTGTGAGGATAAAATGGACACGAGAATTTACGTGGAAAACCCCTTTTTAACTTTGGGGTAAAAAACCACGGGCGAGGTAGAAATTTATTACTGTGGTAAAAACAGGGGTTACAACCTCTCAATCTATAAAGGAGAAAACACTCACTATCTCTCTTTATAGTTGGAGCAAATACCGAATAAACCCTCTATTTTTTTTTCTTTCTCTTTCTTTCTCTCTCTATCTTACTTTGGCTATTTGGTGTGTTAGTGTGTTTTCATAAGCTTCGTATGAAGCCTTTATATAGGCAAGGCCTAACACTAATAAGATTACTATATTATTATTTTAATAATAGTAGAGTAGATAGAGTTGAAGTGGTTGGAACCACTCTTCCAACAATTTGCATGCATATTATGTGTCTATATGACTGCATATTTAATATTTATTTAATTTCGTGACTACATGATACCTAATATTATAAGTTTGAAATTTAGGGTTTGTTCAATGTCGAAATTTATAGTGTTTCTATAAGAATCTCGAAAGATTTTTGGTAACAATTAGGAAAATGTCGAAATGAGGATTTAAATGAAATTTGAATGAAAATGTCGAATTGTTGGTGTGAAAATAATGTCGAGTTGAATTAAAATGTCGACATGAGTTTATTCATGTTAAAATAATACTTGGAAATTTTGTATCGACATTTTATCTATATAGATAGATGTCGAAATGATTAAATGAAATTGATGTCGAGATTTGTGAGATGGATTTCGAAATTATTAATAACATATGTAATATTAAATAATGACTAATCTAAGGTTTAAAAATTTGGTAAACGTCTTCATCATTGAATTTACTACAAGATTAACAATGGGATGAGTCCAAACATTCCAAATTAAAAGGTAAAGCAGAAAACGACTTAAAGCTAAGGTAATAATAATAAATAAAAGCTTTAATATAACAATAAGGAAAGAAAGAAATCTGTTAGACGAAATTTTCGTGGAACAAGTCTAGGAAGGAGGCGAAGAACTGAAATAGTTTCCATAACGTAACTTGGAATTTGGTAAGAGTTTTTACTATAATCTTTATATTTTAAATTAGGTTTTGGCTTATTTAAGTGTTATTAAACATGAAATTTATGTAAGTTTATATTCTTTAGGGTTTTTGATTTTTGAAAAAAGAAGAACATCATTTAGAGTTGATATGATATTTAAAGTGTTCTTGTGATAATTAAGGTGTTCATGATAGATAAGATTTTGATCGAAAGATTATAAGGGTTAAGAATTAAATAGTGTTTTGTAAGGATTTTGAAATGATTATATGTAGTTGGTTCGAAATTTTGATAAATGTCGGGTAAAATATCGAGTAAGATGTCGATATGGGTTATGTGAAGTTACTTCGAGTTTTATAAATTTTGAAGAGAATGTCGAGATGGTGATGAATAAATGTCGAGATGGATCTTGAATAAATGTCGAAATGTTATATGTTGTGTCGAGATTTATGAATTGCAAAAGAGAATTTTGAGATAGAATGTCGAGATGAGTAAAATATGTGTTTTGAAATTCTTAAGAATCTCGACACAAGATTTGGGTATAAATTGCGTGAAGTCGACATTCATCATCATGTCGAAGTAAATTAAGATCTCGACATGGTTTATTGGGGAGTTGAAAAAGTCGAATGAGGTGTATGAATAGGGATGTAAGATGTCGAAATGTTTAGAAGGGGTTTCGAGTTTTATGAAATGTCGAGATCTAATAAGCAATGTTGAGTGTTATCCTAAAAATGTCGAAATCTATGCTTGTCTATATCGAGATCCATGGTATAATTTAATAAATGTCGAAGATTTGGTTGAATAAAGATGAATGATGTCGAGAACTATTTTTGAAATGATACTTCTCAGTCTAAGTTAAAATTCGAATATTAGGGTTTCAAAATTTATAAAAGTCGAAACTAGGGTTTTCTAAATTAGGCCAATTTCATGAAATTGTAACTAAATTAACGAACTATAATTTTATATGTTTTTGTAATTAGGATTCGAAGGTTAGCGATTTAACTGTGCGATAAGTTAAGGATACCAGGTAAGTGGGAATTTCACTTACAACACATAAATTGATTGATATGTGTATTACTACGTGACTAATTGCTTTGATGAATACGTGGTATGTGAATTATCTGTTATATGCTATTATTTGGAATATTTATTGTCGCATTGATTATGCATCATGATCATGTGCACGCACGAATCATATGAGATATTTTGAGGAATGAGCGTGCATTGTATTACTTGAGTGGAAAGCGAGTTATATGTAATGTAGATAGATAAGAATATAGCTACTTCTACAAAGGCACCATGACGGGGGTAAGACCGTCGAATATATTTACCTAAATTATTTAGGTAATGGGAAGGCACATAGTATAACTATAGTGCCAGGAAAGTAATTTGATAGAGGGGCGACCTGGTGAATGATAAGACTGGAGATAAACCCCAGTTTTATCCTAGCTAGAGTGGGCCACTATCGTATTTTTATCCGTAAAGGATTTGAGCTCATGATTTAATGGTGCGAGTAGTAAGTTAGCTATGGGCCCAGATATAAATGAAAAAGAAATGAGAAAGAAATAAGAATGATATGTGTATGTGAGTATTAGAAAGCACTGGCGCGGATGCCTTTGCTATTTTGGCACGTGCATACATGCATATTTCTACTTACTGAGCTTTAAAGCTCATCCCATGTTTTTATGTGTTGTAGACGTAGCGAATCCGGTACGTAAATGTTTAGATGACGAGGCTGGTCCTTCTGGAACTTCCGGTGACTTTTGAGGGTGGTGTGTACATGGATGCGACCTGTGCGGCGGGCGTTATGTTTAATTAAGTGTGTTTTTGTAAAATAGGTTTGTATCGTATGTAAAGTTTGAACAACGTTTACATTGTAAAATAGTTGGGTGTGGTGTGTTTTGTAAAATCGAAAAATTCTATCGATGTTTCATATGTAATATATTTTATATTCTATTTAGTCACGTAAGTTAGCGTAAGAAAATAGTAGTAGAAGGCGGGGCGTCACACAGGGGTCCCGGACTAGGAATTGTTGCTAGTGTGATTGGAAGGCCCCTATTTGCGGACGCAATGACGGCTCGTGCGGAACGTCTTGAGTATGCTAGGGTGTGTATTGAAGTGACCTTGGCGGAACCTTTTGTTGAGCGTTTCGATATCCACATCCCAACTAAGGATGGTGGTTCCTCGGGGGTCGTACCCGTCAGTGTTGAGTATGAGTGGCGACCGAAGAAATGCTCGTCATGTGACTCATGGGCCCATAGTACCGTGGCTTGCCACACCACCCGGACGAAGCAACCGCAAAAGAGTTCGGCCAAGACACCCCCGCTACCTAATAGCTCGACTCGGATTCCGTCGCAGCCTAACTTACCACCGTCACGACCGGCTAAGGTGACGACACAAAGGCATGCATGGAGTCATGTGGAAGATAATGGAAAAGAAATTGCTCACAAGGAGGCCAACACGGCTGCCCTTGATGGGGAAGTCAAGGAACGCAGCCCTTACCAGTCTTCGGGACGGGGTAATCGACCATCGAGACCCAGAACGACAGATACATCCACTAGCAAGGATGCTGGGACGCTGAACCACCACGTTGATCGTAACATGTTTGAGGTTCTCGCTCAACCCGAAAATGACCTAGAAACGATGGACACTCGATACCAGGATCCTATCGCTGGCTTCCACGTGGATGTCCCTTGATCCTGCTCGCCCCTTGGACTGCCACTTGGAGGTTTGGGGGCTTCTTTGGATTGTTTGTTTTGGCTTTCGTTGCTCCCCTTTGGCTTTTTGTGTTGGTTGATTTCTGTGGCTTTGCCTGTGCTTGTGTTTGTGTGTAAGCTGGTAGCCTGTTACCAGTTGGTTTGTGCTCCTTGAGCGAACACCATGTACTGCGTTTTTCTGTTTAGTGAACATTCCCAAAAAAAAAATATGACGAATTTGCTCCAGTTAATTTGTGAAAATTGTTTGCAATCGGGCGACTAGATTGAATTACTACAGTGAAATAGCTACAGTGAAACTTTAACAATCGGGCGAATGGTTAAAGTTTGCTACAGTAATCGGACAAAATTGCAACAGTGAATATGCTACAGTAATCGGGTGAAATTGCTATAGTAATCGGGTGCTACAGTGAATTGCGAAAATTGTTTTCAATCGGTCGATTGTGTGGATGACCAGTTTTGAAGGAAAGAAATTGTTTGCCCAAATAAAGTGAGTAGCGATTGTTTTAATGATTGAATCGGCCGATAAAATGTTTTAACTTGAAGCTTCGGGCGATTTTTTTTAAAATCAGTCCAATTTCGGGTGTTGACCAGTCAAGTTTCGGGTTTGACCAGTCAAAACTGGATAAAAACGCCCGAAACTGAGTAAATTGGTACTGTAGCAGAATAGGGTACTGTAGCAATCGGGCGATTTGTTCATCTACCCGATCCTGGACTGAAAACTGATGAAAAACAGATCCGATTTCTACCCAAAACTCACCCAAATCAACTGAAAAATGTTGGGTATCACTTCAAATCACTCGAAAACAACCTAATTACCTCTTGAGCTTGCAAAATCAGTAAAATCAACTCAAACACACAAGAAATAGTAGAAATCCGAACACAAAAAAATACCCAAAACTTTCAGAAATCGTTCAAATCCGAACGTGTTTTGCTCTGATACCACTTGTTGGTCCCTATTCTATCCAAACAATCTACGAGTAACGAATTTACCACGCAAATTGATGAAATATTTGAAGATCGAACGTGGGGTGGGTTAGTGTAGAAGATGGGTGCTTTCAAAATTGTTCTTTCTATTCTCAACACACACGCACTCACACATACTACAGCAAAAACACACACCCTAATGAATTATGGTTCGGGGGTATATATACCACATTAGTTGGTATATTTGCCCCTATTAACTAAGAACGAGAATATTACAAACTAGCCCAAAGTTAGTTAAATACAAGCCAACGATAAACACAATGAAATTGAACACTATAAAATATTCCTAACAAATATATATATATATATATATATATATATATATGTATATATGTTTCTATATTTTCACCTGTTTAATAAAAATAAATTTTTTTTAAGAAATCGCACATTTTGATATGCAATTCTTGTTTTGCATCTACACTGAATGGATTAAATGCGATATTTTGTTATATTTCGCACATTTTAAAGGCATGTTTAGATTGCATTGACATTGAATTGTATAAATTCGAATATTTGTTCTTGCTCATACCCTCGCGCGAAATTTTACTTACATGTTTAGGGGACCATGTATCTAGGTTATTCTTGTTAAATCGCGTATTTTAGAAATTGTTACTTGGATTGGTTTATGTACTTGCTAGATAAATCAACTTATGTGCATTATTTGAGGGGGATCATTTACAAAATTTATTCCTTGAGCTCCAAATATATTTGATAATCTTTCTCTAAGTGTTGCAGAAAATTTCGGTCTGATTTCCCGTGTACAACACACTTCAATGAGGAGGCTTCACGAATTTTCACGATTTGGAGCGCACGGAATTGGTTTAAAAAATTCAGGGGGAGCCTGATTAGAACAATTGCTTCCAAATTAACTCTAATATTCTCGACATTTTTGCTCTAAGTATGTATTGCAGATTTTAAAAATTCAACTATGGATCCAGATGTCATCATTCTGAATAACAGGGAGTTAATTGCATTTATTTTCATGCATAGGGGGAATTATGTGGTTTTTAATTGAACTAGGGGTCAATCTGAAAACTTGGGAAAACTTACAATCGAAAAACTGGTCTGGAAATGCAATTTTCGACCCTATGTTTTTTCGAGCGTAAACAGTAATTGTAACGACCATCACTTTCTAATACTATTTAATGGCGGATTTTCCCAATGAAAGCCGCGGAAAACCCATTTTACAAAACTTTTATGTTTATGGAAATCAATATATTACAAGCGCACACAATACAAACATCACATTTTACATGCGAATATGTTATGCACACGTCTTATCTTACAAAGACTATAACCTCACCCTTAAAATATTTAAAACGCACTAAAACCTCACCACAGGTCGTCATCCATGTACAGCCTCGCCTTCAAAAGTCCGTGGAGCACGCCATCAGCCCGCCTACTCATGACGTGCCTCGACGTCAGACTCAGTACCTACAACACGAAAACTCTGAGCGATTGCCCAGTAGGTGAATAAAAATGCATGATGCAATTGTACACTCAAATTTAAGTACCGATACCTCACATTTCAATATTCATTCTTTCTATGCCCACATCCATATCTTATTCACACATTAAAACTCTATCTGATACTTCGCGTACTTTTTGACATCAAACATCTTCCTACTAGAAAGCTTACACTGAAGATTCACATCAGGTTGGTCCTCTCTCCAATATAAAGTAACACAATTTATTTCTCGTAATTCCACGTTCGGATAGACAGAACGTTCACATCTGCCTCTCATCAAATATCCTGGAACGTTCACGTCCGAGTAGACAGAACGTTCACGCTTGTCTCTTGCCGTAACCTAAAATCATTAATTTATAATAATTATCGAATGAATAAAGCAACATGTAATCTCACACCTATTTGTTTCTTGGAATGTTTACATCCGATTAGACGGAACGTTCGCGTCTGCCTTCGTACCAACTTCACGTCTCTTTATTCCTCGGAACGTTCACGTCCGAATAGACAGAACGTTCACGCCTGTCCATCATACTTGAAATACTGTCCTATCTCGACAGTCACTACCTCGTATACTAGTAAATACATGTGTAGTCTAATTAAACTATAATATTGTAAATAAAGAAATGTAATTCTAATTCTCTCGAAAACATTCTAACTCTACCCAACAATTCAATTGAAAATATTTCCCCAAAAATTCACTAAAATAATTCCTCATAATTCACTAAATATAATTACTCCCCGAAATTCACTAAATTAATTTCGCCAAAATTCCAAGTTTGTTCGAGAATAAGTCTACTTATCCGAATTTCCTTACCTGTCCGAAATTTAGATTTACAGTCCAAAAATATTATAATAGCGAAAATATGATGAATCACGAAAACTTCCACCATAAACCTATCTAAAACTTTAAAATAATAATTGTAATTATGCCGAAAAGATTGTGTCAAAACCTTAATCTAATGCAAACAATCACTTGCCGAAAACATCCAAAGCATGTAATTATTTTAAGCACTGAAAATTGTTTTATGTATCTAATCATGCAATTACCAAAATCTTTTAATATCTAATATTATTCCCATGCCGTAAACTTCTAACACTTAAAATCTAATCATACAAGTACCCAAAAATATGTATACATATATTTATATATATATATATATATATATTTATTGTTAAAACTTTGTATAATGTTTTTTTTTTTTTTGGAATAGGTTCCGTGTATATATATAAGTGGGAGATATACAGATGAGTGAGGTATGCCTCACGAGAATACCAGCAACAGGCTACTGGTTAACACCAGCAAGAAAACGTCAAGAAACGAAAATAACTCCAATCCTACCAAGCTACACGCCAAAGGCGTCGAATAGCGGCCCTCTGTAACTCCAACCCAGGGGGTGTCCCCAGCAGTCGCAAGCACGCCAGGTTGAGTACGTTGGCAACAAGACTGTCCGGAGTCGTGATAGTCCCCTCCTTCCAGCGCTTGTTACGCGCCTGCCAGATATGGTATACCAGTGAAGCCAGGACATGCCGATAAGCAGCCGGTATAAGGTGCTGCCGCCGCCATCGCATCGAAGCCCAGGTGATGCCCTCTCGCCAGTCCGTGTACGGCCAGACCCACCTGATCCTCTGCCTCAGAAGGCGAATACAGTGGCGTGAAAACCCACACTCAAAAAATAGGTGCTGAACCGACTCAAAGTGGAGCGCATCACAAAGAATACAGGCAGGGGTCCCCGCATGCTGTGCCACCCAAGGCTTATCCCTAGTCGCTAATCTATCTCTAATACCCAGCCAAAGAATAAACTCATGCCGAGGAACTCGGAGCGGTCCCCCAAAGAGAACCGCCCAAGGGACAGGCGGTCGACGATGACGAATGGCCTCCCTGACCAACTTTGCAGTGGGCCGACCATCAGACGCTCCAATCCAGCGGACACCATCAGGCAGCGTCGGATGTACCTGGGGAAGATGGCAACTGAACTCAATGTACTCGGCCGCCCAGCGTCCTGGCCAATTCCATCCTTGATCGTTAATAACTGAACTCAGGCGAGTCCCCAATGGCAACCCCATCGCAAGAGGCCCTCTAGGGTAGTAGTCGAGGAGTGGCACTGATCGCATCCACGGGTCCTCCCATAATAATAAAGATTCGCCGTTACCAATCGTGAAGGAGAGAAATGGAAGGATTACCGATCGTAACCGCATTAGCTTCCTCCAGCTCCATGCAGTGCTGGCCGAGATGGGGACTGTCCAAATTGAGCGCGCATGCAGACGCGTTCGATACAACCATTCCACCCAAATCGAGTCGGGCGCCCGATCGATCACCCTCCACAATAGCTGCACAAAGAGTTCCTTGTTGTCAGTAGTAATCGATCGAAGACCCAATCCCCCCTCAGAAACTTTGTATAATGTTGATATCATGTCTACATCGAAATTAAAATATTCAAAACTCAGATTATGCCAAAGTCTCCTCAATTACAAAAACTAGGAGTTTATCAAAAACTTTCAACACCAAAAATTCTAGATTGCTGAAAACATCTCAAGGATCGAAAAGACGTAAACACTTGAGATTTATCACAAGTAACAAATAGAAGCAAATACCAAAGACACTCTTGTAACAAAAAGAACTTGGAAAGGGTCAAAACCCTATATCACATAAATTCTCCCTATACCAAAGATGTTCTATGGCCGAAGACAACCCAATTAAACATTAGATTACTCTTAAAAATCATTACTTCGAGTACCCAGAATTCTAACTACATCATCGCCACAAAAACCTCACATATTTCACCTTAAACCCATATTGAAATCACGTAACACAACACTGAAATATTACCCTAATAATCATGATCACGTAAACCATATCAATTCGAATCATAATATAAATCAATCAGCATATCGAAACATATAATTAACAAATATATTTACGTTTTGTAGATGAAAATTCATCTACCTCACGTTGGAAGTTTGATTTGTTAAAGGTTTCCTTGCTCTTGCTAAAGCCGTTCATTTCCTCCTTCTTCTTTCCAAGAATCTTTCTCCTCTTTCTTCGTTTTTATTTTTCGTGAGGTATAGATATTTGATACATTGTCATGTATATAAGGACAATATCCAACGAGACTTTTCTCGTAGTTGGTAAAATTCGTTTGGGAGTTACTATTTACCTCCCCCTTTTTACTTGTTACCGCCCCCTAAAGGGCTAAAGACATTTTTGCCCCTATATTATTTAAATTAAGTTAAAAAGGTAAAATATAATAAAAAGTAAGAATTTGTATTTAAAATCCTTTACCACACAACACTTTTCAAATCACACATCCAAATCAGACAAACAAAACAGAGAATTTTGCAAATTGCAATGGATCGACGACAAGGAAAGGGAAAGGGGGTGCTGTCACGATTGGTAAGAAAATTGTCGTAAAATTCATTCGTACGTAGATTGATTGTCGAAAACGGGTCGAAATAGGCTGAAAAAACGGCCGATCGGACGCAAAATAGGGCGAAAAACGGCACGGCCGAAGCGAAATTTCGGCCGGCCTAGATCCGACCAAAATCGAACTTTGGTCGCCGAGGATCCGACCGAAATCGCGTTTCGGTCGGATCTGTCACGACCGAAATCCGATTTCGGTCGGATCCTCGGCGACCGAACTTCGATTTCGGCCGTCGATGTTACGACCGAAACCGGATTTCGGTCGGGTCATGGTCCGGCCGAAATTTGGTTTCGATCCTAATTTTTTTTAATTTTTTTTAAATAAATATCTAATTGCAGGCCAAGGGTGGGAAGTCCCTACTCGGAGGGAGCAGCAGATCCCCCCGTTGGATGGATCTGGAGAGCGTCACACGAGGGCGCGCGGCGTTGATGCATCCGTTCGTAGGGAACGGGAGGAGGAGAGGTGGCAGCGAGCGGCTGATTCTCATTCCGTATATGCGGATTACGATCCGCATGCGGATGAGGAGGTGCCCTACGATGCGGCATCGTTCGAGTCATCCGACGACGATGCGATACCGGTCTCCTCAGGTAATTTCCTTCTCCTTTATAAACTGACTTGTGATGTCATGTCTTAATATACGTACAAAAAATTAAATTTATTTTTGGGGTATTCGTAAAAGATAAAATAGGGAGCAAGCGCTCCAGGGTCGTAGATGACGATTCCTAGAGGGTGCAGGGGCCACAGCCAGGTGGTCCAGAAGATGGCGATGTGATCCCTAGTTACCTGGGGCACATCGCGCCCCGCATCTGAATGGGTGAGGAGGAGAGGCCCCTGCTGAAGTGCGAGCAGCGGGCGTTAGTGCTTCGGTCGCTTAAGCAGTGGTACTGCCAATTCCCGCCGGAGACGCAGAGCGAGATTGATGGCACGGGGCTTACGCACCTCACAGATGCCATGGTGGGTCACTTGGACCAGCCTCTTCTGTGCGCATTTGTGGAGCGCTGGCACCCCGACACGAACACCTTCCACATGCCGTGGGGGAGATGACGATCATGCTCCACGACGTCGAGCAGATCCTGCGTATCCCGATCGACGGGACGACGATATCGGGCACACCAGACGCCGGCGACCAGCAGATCGCGGCGAGGGAGATTATGGGCATCTCCGCAGACGTGCTGAGGGGTTGTTGGAGAGGCGGTGCGGTCGCGTCGAAAGACGTGATGCAGAGGATGCGGCAGGGTCGGCCGGCGGGGTTCCAGGCCATCGCTTGGCTGTGGATTCTATTGGGGTCGACGCTGTTCGTCGACAAGAGCGGGAACCGGGTGAAGCCCGACATCATGCACGAGTTCTACCGCTCGCTACCATCTGCCAGTCATTACTCGTGGGGTTCGGCGCTCTTGCTTACCTCTATCGCCAGCTTGGCCTCGCAAGCCGAGCGGATGCAAGGGGTTTAGCTGGGTGCCTGTCGTTACTACAGGCGTGGATCTACGAGTACTTCCCTGCTTCCGCCCACACCGTCTACCCCATCATGTGGAGCCTGGTCAGGCACGATCACGCATGTGGTCTGTATCTCAGTACGAACGGACGGTCCACCGTTTGATTGAGATCCGCCGTCAGCTAGACATGATGACTGCGAGCGAGGTATATTAACAATTTATATTCTTCTTTGACGACCATTATGTAAAAACTGTGAACGATTATCAGGTTGCTTGGTTGCCGTACGGTCCCGATCCAGCGGCGCAGCACATGAGGACTCTTTTCGCAGGCTGGGTTCGATATCGCGATATCGTTGAGCCCTACGTACCCTCCAGAGTGTTGCGCCAGCTTGGTTACGTGAAGCACATCCCGCCGCCGATGAGTCCGCCACAGAAGGCGGTCATGCCACTAGACCCGTCGAGGTATAAGGTGCACCATTCTGGCGATGCAGCAGAATTTGCTTGGCGGCAGTTCCCGTACGCGTACATCATCAACCTCTCGTACATCAACCGGGCGTCCGCAGAGTACCTTGGTGAGACCGTCGAAGGGAACATGAACTGGTATGAGCGACATTCTCATCCTCGTCTGTTTTCGTCGGAGTCCGAATCCTCATCGGGCGGCATATGTAACAACCCTCACTTTTAAATTAAATACGTTGGCGGAGTTTCCACAACGAAAACCGCGGAAGACCCAATTAATAAAAATTGTCCTCGCGAAATAAAATATATTGCGGTGGAATAAAAATATTTTACACGCTCACACGGTTCACACACGTCATATTTAACAGTCACACTCAAATAGAATTTATCGACACACAAATCACACTGAAACCTCTCCACAGATCACATCCATGTACCGCCATGCCCTCAAAAGACCATGGAGCACCGCCACCAGCCTCGTTAGTTTCGACATGTTTCCACATCGGGCTCGTCAGTACCTACAACACGTAAACTGAGCTCCTTGCCCAGTAGATGAAATAATGCATGATGCAATCGTGCACTCCATCCCAAACCCGATATCTCACCTAATATGCAAGCTCTTTCTTTTCTCACGCTAATTTATTATTTCTCAAATTAGGGCCCTAGGTTAGACTCGACACCTCGCATGCCTCACAATAACGGTAGCCTACTCTGGAAGTTCACGCCAGGTCGCTCCTTCCGTATAATATATATAAGACGGTCAAACCTCGGGAAGTTCACGCCCGAGTAGACAAAAACGTTCGCATCTGTCTAGTTGACAGAACGCTCACACCTGTCTGCCGTCAGGTGCCATATTGAGTACTAACCCCGACTCTCCAACGAGTCACCAATCACAAAATCATTATCTACCCCACTTATGAAAGCGTTACCGTCTCCAATACGGTACATACGATTTTCATCACCGACCCATACGGTTTGAACTTCTCTCGTTCTAGTATGAAATGCACGTGACAGATAATTGCATGATATACACAATTTATTTAAATCGAATAAAAATATTCACATATGTAATGTAAAACATGCATGCGTGAAAATAAATACACACAACACATAAAAACACATAATAGTTTACGTGTCGTAGGTGAATATTTCACCTACCTGTCCTCCTGTTATAGTCAACCACGATACCCGGTGGAGTCCCTATAATTCAAATCTCAGAATATTAAAATATTATCTTCTTAGTATATTTTCTAAATCTTGTAAATCTAAAATTTATGAACCTAATTATCGAAAATTCATACATACTATACTACTCTTGGAATCACTAAAACTACTCTATACTTTAATAAACTAATCACTTTCTTAACAACCCTTGACAATATTAACATATTGTAAACTTAAATGCGTCTACTATAGTTCTAATACCAATCAATTAATCATACGAATAACATATAAGTCAAGCATATATTATTTTACATTCAACATTCATACAAGCATAATCACACACCCATATTCTTATATATATGACACCCCAAACGCTATTATTTATCTAGTAGACCAACCTAATCCCAAGCTAGACTACACCCTAGGCTTTTAATTATTCCCTCAGTTGCTTCGACAATTGTCCCAACTCACATACAACACTAATGATATATCTAGAATAATATATTCAATTTAACCCTTAGGTTTCCAACCCAAATAATACTTTCGACATCCTATAAACCACATATGACACCTAAGTCACAAACACATCAAATAGACGTCACGTAATTCATCTTAGGCAAAGGAAGTCACATAAAACATATTTCCAAAATTGAAGAACCTAGTTTACTAACAAATTCGACACTTCCCCATTATTCTTATCAACAAAGTATCAAAACTTCTAATATCATATGTTCTAATTTAATACCGATATCCATATAATTAAGCACATCAACATTCCCAAGATCTGAGAAAACCCTAACATTTAGATTACGAGAATCTTATTTGATCCACATTAAACACGTAATGAAATTCATGAAACCTCGTAAACACTTCGAAATATCCTATATGCATTTCCTAATCACGTTGAAAACATAAAACCACAATAAATTTAAGTATACTAAGCATAAAGAGGTCATATACCTTACCTCAAATCGAATTTGCTTCTTATTGGAAATTGAGTTTTGGTGAAATCTCCACTCTCGTTTTCTCCCCACCTCACTTTGTTGTATGAGGTTTAGTTTATAAAATAGAGGTATATATATCAAGGTATTGGAACTAGTGAATGATTGAACAAAGTAATGATAACGATTTTCAATTCTATTGTTAAAGCATCTTCCTTCTTGAAACCTTTGAATTGAATTATTTCCCTTAAGTCTCTTTCAATTTTTCTTTTGCTTAATGCATGTGATATATTAAAATGCATGATCATGATGTTCTTCTTTGTTTTCTTTAATTATTCATGATATGGACATTTCCATATTGTGAATTATTAGCCAACATAACGATGATGATAGGTTTGTAACATACACATCACTTTAATTATGACTAAGCTTAAAGTAACGAAAGTATACCTCATATTAGGTAAACCTCACTTTCATATAATAGTTTATTTATAAAATATTAATTTATCTCACTAATATATATATAAATATATATATATATATATATGATGTAATGATAATTATTGCTATTACCATTTTTATTATTACCACTTTATCTTATCATCCCTTGAATTCATATCATGAAGACCCATGTCTTTGAGAAGTAAACATGTTAACTTAAAGCGTGCATTAAGATGTGCATTACTACTTATTATTATTAATATTTATTGTAAGGATTAAATTCTAATCATTCCACATGTGGCTAACAATAAGTTTATTGTGAAATAATTACATGTGTATAGGTAATATATTTACTATAATACTCTTTTATCCTAGAATAATATTAATAACTACAGCCATAAATTGATTAACTTTCTAATGAATAATCTTAACAAATATTTTCTAATTTCAATGTACGTAACAACTACTCATCGTCCTTAGAGTTCAACATATGGAATTCTTCCTTAATAGTTTCTAAATTATACTATTACACTGTTAATAATAGTAAACCCCGTATTAAATTTTTCGGGTATTACATTCTCCTCCCCTTTAAAGAATTTCGTCCCCGAAATTACGCCATTAGAAATAAATCGGGATAACGACTTCTCATTTCATCTTCTCTTTCCCACGTGGCCTCTTCAACTGACTGATTTCGCCACAACACCTTGACTAACGAAATATCTTTATTCCGAAGTTGTTTTATCTCTCTCATTAAAATCTCTACCGGCTGTTCTTCATAGGTTAAGTCTGGCTTTAACTGTTGGTAGAGAACTTCATTCTTCAATACATGGCTCGGATCCGCAATATATTTCCTTAATGCCGATACATGAAAAACGTCGTGAACTTGTGCGAGTGTCGTCGGTAGTTCTAACTGGTATGCAACTTCGCCAACTCGTTTAATTATTCTGAACGGACCAATAAATCTAGAGCTTAGTTTGCCCTTCTTCCCAAATCGTTTCACGCCCTTTATAGGGGATACTTTTAGAAATACCCAATCGTCTATTGCAAACTCTAGTGGTCTTCGTCGATGGTCTGCATAACTTTTCTGACGACTTTGAGCCGTCCGCATTCTTTCTCGAATTTTGGCTATTGCCTCAGTCATTTCTCGTATCATCTCGGGACCCAACAAGGTTCTTTCACCAACCTCATCCCAATGAATTGGTGATCGACATTTCCGTCCATATAATGCCTCGTACGGAGCCACTCCTATCGTAGTGTGATAGCTGTTGTTGTAGGAAAATTCAATTAACGGTAGGTATTTGCTCCAATTTCCCTTGAAATCTAGCACACACGCGCGTAGCATATCCTCCAGGGTTTGGATTGTTCTCTCTGACTGCCCATCTGTCTGGGGATGGTATGCGGTACTAAATGATAACTGAGTTCCCATTGCCTTTTGCAAACTCCTCCAGAAGTTTGACAGGAATCTCGAGTCTCTATCCGAGACGATCGATTTCGGAATCCCATGAAGTCGAACTATCTCCTGAATATATAATTCTGCATAACGCTCCAAGGAAAATGTCGAGCTTATGGGTAAGAAATGGGCTGACTTGGTCAACCTATCAACTATAACCCAAATAGCGTTGTGACCTTTCACCGTTTTCGGTAAACCAACGACAAAATCCATGGTGATATGGTCCCATTTCCATTCAGGAATTGGCAGGGGTTGCAACATTCCTGCTGGTCTTTGGTGCTCGGCCTTTATGAGTTGGCACGTTAGGCATTGACTTATAAACTCTGCAATGTCTTTCTTCATCCCAGGCCACCAGTAATTTATTTGCAGGTCTCGGTACATCTTCGTGGCGCCTGGGTGTATCGAATATTGTGTCGCATGTGCCTCTGTCATTATAATTCGTCGAAGTTCTTGGTTGTCAGGTACATACAATCGATTTTTATATCGAAGGCTTCCGTCCTCCTTGATTTCAAAGTCGTTCGGCATTGTTTGTTTGTCTTTGATCTTTTTGTATAGTTCGTCTTCCTTTTGAGCTAAGGTGATCCTTTCGAGTAGTGTTGGTTGGAGGGTCAATGCCGCTAATTTCGTCTCCACTTCCCCCAGCGCAACTACTTCTACTCCAAGATGGTGAAGTTCTGCATTTACAGCTTTCCTACTTAAAGCGTCCGCGACTACATTCGCTTTCCCTGGGTGATAGCTAATTACACAATCGTAGTCATTCACGAGTTCTAACCACCGCCTTTGTCTCATGTTCAGCTCCTTCTGTGTGAAGAAATACTTCAGGCTCTTGTGGTCTGTAAAGATCTCACACCGTTCTCCGTACAAGTAGTGCCGCCATATTTTCAAAGCGAACACCACTGCTGCGAGCTCAAGATCGTGAGTTGGGTAATTCTTCTCGTATTCCTTCAATTGTCGGGAGGCGTATGCAATAACCTTCCCATTCTGCATCAGTACACATCCTAAACCATTTTTCGAGGCATCACTATATACTGAAAATCCTCCAGTTCCCGAAGGTGTCGTAAGGATTGGGGCTGTAGTTAGCCGCTTTTTAAGCTCTTGGAAACTCTGTTCACAAGCTTCCGTCCATCTAAATGGAACATTCTTTTTAGTTAGATTTGTGAGCGTCGAAGCAATGCTGGAGAAATCCTGAATGAATTTCCGATAATACCCAGCGAGCCCTAGGAAGCTACGGATCTCTGTGGGGGTAGTTGGTCGTGGCCAATTACTTATTGCTTCGATCTTACTAGGATCTACGGAAATTCCACTTCCAGAAACAACGTGTCCCAAAAAGGTTACTTGCTCCAGCCAGAACTCGCACTTCTTAAATTTGGCATAAAGTTGTTTTTCTCGTAGAGTTCCTAAGACAATTCGTAGATGACCTGCATGTTCTTCCCTTGACTTAGAATAAATGAGGATATCATCGATAAAGACAATAACAAACTGATCCAGAAAATCCTTAAAAACTCGATTCATCAAATCCATAAAGGCTGCAGGTGCATTCGTCAATCCAAAAGGCATGACCAAAAATTCATAATGGCCGTACCTCGTGCGAAATGCCGTTTTTGGGACGTCTGACTCTCGAATTTTTAACTGGTGATACCCCGAACGAAGGTCAATTTTTTAAAATACCTTAGCACCATGCAGTTGATCGAACAGGTCATCTATCCTAGGCAATGGATACTTGTTCTTAATCGTGATTTTATTGAGCTCCCGGTAGTCGATGCACATCCTCATCGATCCGTCTTTCTTTCTCACAAACAATATTGGTGCTCCCCAAGGTGAAAAGCTAGGCTGAATAAATCCCTTCTGTAACAGCTCCTCCAGTTGTTCTTTTAACTCCTTTAACTCGTTTGGTGCTAATCGATAAGGGGCTTTAGCGATAGGACCCGCTCCTGGCACTAGGTCGATGGTGAACTGTATTTCTCGATCAGGGGGTAACCCCGGGAGATCATCGGGAAATACATCGGCGAACTCATTTACTATTGGCACATCCTTCAATTCTGGAAGAGGGGCTTTCTCCGCCTTTACCGCACATACTAAGAAAGATTCACAACCCGATCTCAAAAGTCGTTGAGCCTTAAAAGCCGAAATTTGAGGAATACAACTTTGGTTTGTTTTACCCGAAAAAGTAAATACCTCATCCTCAGGCAATTGAAATTTCACTATCTTCTTAGCACAGTCAATCACGGCTCTATATTTCGAAAGCCAGTCCATCCCAAATATGATGTCATAATCGTTCATCGGGATCACAATCAGATCAGTTTCTAAGTTTCTACCCTCGATGTTTATAGGACATTTCTGTACTGCCCTGTTGGTTTGAATTGGACCCCCGTGAGGTAATATCACTACGTAACAACATTCAGACTGAGTAGGATATATTCCTACTCTTTCCACATACTTAGCCGACACAAACGAATGTGTGGCTCCAGAGTCAATGAGAACAGACGTAGGCACTTGAAAGATATTCAACGTACCCGTCACTACAGCTGGGTTTGCTTCTGCTTCCTCATTCGTCAGGGTGAAAACCCTGGCTGGGACCGATGGAGGCCGAACCGGCTGTTGAGTCGAATTCACGGGTATGTTCTCCGGACAGCTCCTCGCATAATGACCATTCTTTCCACATCGAAAGCATTGAGGGCCTGGGTTAGAACCGGATCTAAAGCAGACTCCAAAGTGATAACGCCCGCATTGTTGGCATCGAGGAGCGGGGTTTGGAGGCCTACTCAAAATATTTGTTGGCCCTTGGTTCATTGGGCGCCAGTTCTGTTGGCCCGGTCGGTTGTTTTGATTATTTTTGCCAGGGCCTTTACCAAGGAATTGGCGCTTGCGATCACCTCCTCCTCCTTGCTGATTCTCCTGTCTTCTTTTTGCCTCTTGGGCCTCCACAATCTGTGCCTCCGCCTGCTCCGCAATCATTGCCCGCTCCGCTACTTGTGTAAACTCCAGCTGTCGGACTCCCGTTATACTTAAGTCTCGATAAAGTTCAGGTTTGAGGCCCGTTATGAACCTTGTCACCTTCAACTGATTAGTGGACACCATGTGAGGGGCAAAGCGGGACAGCTCCTCAAACTTACGGATATACTCCGCAACTGACATCCCTCCTTGTTTCAGGTTCATAAATTCGAGCATCCTTCGTTCTTGTTCATGGGCTGAGAAGTACTTGTTGTGAAACAACTCCTTGAAGTGCTCCCACGGCATCGTCACTGGGTTCTCTAGTACTTTCACTGTGTCCCACCAAAACCTAGCGTTTCCTCTTAGCATGGAGATGGCACAAAGAACCTTCTCCTCCTCTGGCACACGGCTATAGATGAACATGTCTTCGATCGTACGTAACCAGTCTTCTGCCACTACAGGGTTAGTGGCATCAGCAAATGTCGGAGGATTTAGTTTTCTGAAACGTTCCCCGATAATTTCGACACGTTCTGGTTGCGGGGAGGAGTGGTGCTCAAATGAACTGCGGTGTTGTATCAGCTCATTTATCTGATCCGACTGGCGTTGGATCAGTTCGGTTAAGCGCATTATCGTGGAATCACGCTCACTCGCAGGGGACTCAGATTCGCCCCTACGGCTTGACTCTCCCCCGTTTTCTCTACGTCCTCGTCTCATTTTCGATAACGATCTATTCATCACACATGCAACACACTTTAATAACACATAATCACATAAGTTATATAAAAAAAAAACTTACAGGCGAGGCTGGTTCTCCAGGCTTTTGAGCGGCAGTACACAGACAGTCTTCAGAACCAATAAACCTAACGCTCTGATACCAACTGTAACAACCCTCACTTTTAAATTAAATACGTTGGCGGAGTTTCCACAACGAAAACCGCGGAAGACCCAATTAATAAAAATTGTACTCGCGAAATAAAATATATTGCGGTGGAATAAAAATATTTTACACGCTCACACGGTTCACACACGTCATATTTAACAGTCACACTCAAATAGAATTTATCGACACACAAATCACACTGAAACCTCTCCACAGATCACATCCATGTACCGCCATGCCCTCAAAAGACCATGGAGCACCGCCACCAGCCTCGTTAGTTTCGACATGTTTCCACATCGGGCTCGTCAGTACCTACAACACGTAAACTGAGCTCCTTGCCCAGTAGATGAAATAATGCATGATGCAATCGTGCACTCCATCCCAAACCCGATATCTCACCTAATATGCAAGCTCTTTCTTTTCTCACGCTAATTTATTATTTCTCAAATTAGGGCCCTAGGTTAGACTCGACACCTCGCATGCCTCACAATAACGGTAGCCTACTCTGGAAGTTCACGCCAGGTCGCTCCTTCCGTATAATATATATAAGACGGTCAAACCTCGGGAAGTTCACGCCCGAGTAGACAAAAACGTTCGCATCTGTCTAGTTGACAGAACGCTCACACCTGTCTGCCGTCAGGTGCCATATTGAGTACTAACCCCGACTCTCCAACGAGTCACCAATCACAAAATCATTATCTACCCCACTTATGAAAGCGTTACCGTCTCCAATACGGTACATACGATTTTCATCACCGACCCATACGGTTTGAACTTCTCTCGTTCTAGTATGAAATGCACGTGACAGATAATTGCATGATATACACAATTTATTTAAATCGAATAAAAATATTCACATATGTAATGTAAAACATGCATGCGTGAAAATAAATACACACAACACATAAAAACACATAATAGTTTACGTGTCGTAGGTGAATATTTCACCTACCTGTCCTCCTGTTATAGTCAACCACGATACCCGGTGGAGTCCCTATAATTCAAATCTCAGAATATTAAAATATTATCTTCTTAGTATATTTTCTAAATCTTGTAAATCTAAAATTTATGAACCTAATTATCGAAAATTCATACATACTATACTACTCTTGGAATCACTAAAACTACTCTATACTTTAATAAACTAATCACTTTCTTAACAACCCTTGACAATATTAACATATTGTAAACTTAAATGCGTCTACTATAGTTCTAATACCAATCAATTAATCATACGAATAACATATAAGTCAAGCATATATTATTTTACATTCAACATTCATACAAGCATAATCACACACCCATATTCTTATATATATGACACCCTAAACGCTATTATTTATCTAGTAGACCAACCTAATCCCAAGCTAGACTACACCCTAGGCTTTTAATTATTCCCTCAGTTGCTTCGACAATTGTCCCAACTCACATACAACACTAATGATATATCTAGAATAATATATTCAATTTAACCCTTAGGTTTCCAACCCAAATAATACTTTCGACATCCTATAAACCACATATGACACCTAAGTCACAAACACATCAAATAGACGTCACGTAATTCATCTTAGGCAAAGGAAGTCACATAAAACATATTTCCAAAATTGAAGAACCTAGTTTACTAACAAATTCGACACTTCCCCATTATTCTTATCAACAAAGTATCAAAACTTCTAATATCATATGTTCTAATTTAATACCGATATCCATATAATTAAGCACATCAACATTCCCAAGATCTGAGAAAACCCTAACATTTAGATTACGAGAATCTTATTTGATCCACATTAAACACGTAATGAAATTCATGAAACCTCGTAAACACTTCGAAATATCCTATATGCATTTCCTAATCACGTTGAAAACATAAAACCACAATAAATTTAAGTATACTAAGCATAAAAGAGGTCATATACCTTACCTCAAATCGAATTTGCTTCTTATTGGAAATTGAGTTTTGGTGAAATCTCCACTCTCGTTTTCTCCCCACCTCACTTTGTTGTATGAGGTTTAGTTTATAAAATAGAGGTATATATATCAAGGTATTGGAACTAGTGAATGATTAAACAAAGTAATGATAACGATTTTCAATTCTATTGTTAAAGCATCTTCCTTCTTGAAACCTTTGAATTGAATTATTTCCCTTAAGTCTCTTTCAATTTTTCTTTTGCTTAATGCATGTGATATATTAAAATGCATGATCATGATGTTCTTCTTTGTTTTCTTTAATTATTCATGATATGGACATTTCCATATTGTGAATTATTAGCCAACATAACGATGATGATAGGTTTGTAACATACACATCACTTAATTATGACTAAGCTTAAAGTAACGAAAGTATACCTCATATTAGGTAAACCTCACTTTCATATAATAGTTTATTTATAAAATATTAATTTATCTCACTAATATATATATAAATATATATATATATATATATATGATGTAATGATAATTATTGCTATTACCATTTTTATTATTACCACTTTATCTTATCATCCCTTGAATTCATATCATGAAGACCCATGTCTTTGAGAAGTAAACATGTTAACTTAAAGCGTGCATTAAGATGTGCATTACTACTTATTATTATTAATATTTATTGTAAGGATTAAATTCTAATCATTCCACATGTGGCTAACAATAAGTTTATTGTGAAATAATTACATGTGTATAGGTAATATATTTACTATAATACTCTTTTATCCTAGAATAATATTAATAACTACAGCCATAAATTGATTAACTTTCTAATGAATAATCTTAACAAATATTTTCTAATTTCAATGTACGTAACAACTACTCATCGTCCTTAGAGTTCAACATATGGAATTCTTCCTTAATAGTTTCTAAATTATACTATTACACTGTTAATAATAGTAAACCCCGTATTAAATTTTTCGGGTATTACAGCATACCCCCGCGCAGCCACGCCGACTACGTACGTAAATTAATGTGATTTGGTTTTTTTATATTTGTATGTTTAATCACTTTTTATATGTATTATTTCTGTGTACAGTGGTACAGCTCGATGTACACCTTGACTAGCGATATGCTAGCTACGATGCAGCTTGAGGGGTCGACGCATACGGAGCAATACAGAGACATGCTGGACGACCTGAACGACCGTTGGCGCAATGCCCCCTGACGTTCTTTTATTTTGTTTATGTTTTGTTTATGTATCGGACTCGTACTTTTTTATTACAAAATTTATATGTCTCTACTGTTTACGTTTGAACAATAATAATATTACAAAGAAATAATAACAAATAATAATATTACTCGTCTAATTATCGATATTGCACGGTGTCAAACTCTGTATAATAATGTTAGGAATGGAAATCCTGACATCCCAATAGGTCGTTTCGACCGGGACTCCTCCAGTGCCTGCACGTCAACATAAAAAAATATTAGATACGGATTTCGTTTGACACGTAATAATAATTAATTCACCTTTCTGATGCGATTCAACTGTTTCTGAATCTGCTCGTGCACCTTCACCCATACGGTGTCAAGAGATCCAGTGGCCGAATTCAGCCATCCTTTCAGCTCGCTGTGAGCACTCTCCACACGACATGTAGTGGTGTTCCCGAAATGAAGCACATGGTTCGTCCAAGCTCTGGCGAACTTCTCCTTATGCACCAACCACGTCTGCTCAACATACTTAACGATATCTGAGTCGGCTAGACAACGCAGACGCATGTCATTCACTGCCTTCTCGTATTCGTTGACTGTCGGAGCTTCCACGACTGCTTTCCAGGACTTGTGCGTGAAGTGAGCTGCGGTCTTTTTGCTCTTCCCCCACAACCAATAAACTTTGTTCTCCACATCTTTATAAATATGCCACGTGCACAGCAGATGGTGAGAATGGGGAAATACCATATGTACCGGTCGAACAAGGCCCAACTCACGATCAGTCACAATCGCCGACGGGTGGACACCTGGCCCTAGAATATCCCTAATAGACTGCAACATCCACCCGTAACTTCTCTCCGTCTCGTCCTCCATGACGGCAAACCCACACAGAAAGTTGTGATTACAGGGAGTCATCCCTATAATCTCAATAGAGGCATCTTATATCTATTGGTCTTGTACGTCGAGTCAATCCCAATAAAATAAGGATACGTCCTCACCAGTGCGAGTGACTCCGGGTGTGCGAGAAAGACATGTGTCAGCACATTAGTCTCCTCGTCTCTCAGCACTTCAACAAAATATTCGGCCTCTGTCGCCTGGTGCATCAACTGGCTCACCACGTCTCGACCCTCAGAATATTGCTTCTTCAAACGATCTCTGTAATTATATATATGTCGGATCGTCGCATTATCTTCTGCATGTCGAGCCCTCATCGCTGAGAGGATATGAGCTGGTTTCGCTTGCGCAGCAGTCATTTCCTCTACGACCTTCTTTGACTGGCTGCTTAATGTAATACCCGTAAAATTTAATTACGGGATTTACGATTTAAGTAGTGATGAAAATATTTAATTAAGAACTTTTGGATTAATTAGTATTTTCGATGATACGATGTCTTCATATCTTCATATCTTTAAGTGACTTATGTGCCTATATGATTTCATGTTGCGTGATTTATAATTCTTATTTGTGTTACGAATTAGAACTGATGCGACTGCATGGAACGAATTTTATGATCTTACGCGTCAACATGATTTCATATTAGGTGCTATTAGGATTACTAACCAAGTAGAAGAATTAAGTGAACTTAGGATAGTTATTGATTTTACGGTTTCTAGTACATAGCATGCTAACTTAGAAAAGTTAATTTAGTATAGTAAGTATTAATACCACGTTTTGGGAAATACGAATTGGTGGGAATAGATTTCGAAAAGGTTAAATAGGAATCTCGAAATATTGAAGCTCGAGATCCTTCAACACCCAAATACTTAAAATCTCGAAAGTTGAAAGATCTCGAAATCCTTAAAATCCGAAATTATGAAGCTTGAAATTATTAGAAATCGAGATTACTAAGCCTCGAAACTTTGAAGACTAAATTAGGAGGAACTCGAAATCCTAGGACATCAAAATCATTGAGACCAAAATTAGTAAGCTCGAGATCTTTTAATGTCAGGACCATGGAAGCCGAAATTATTAAGTCTCGAAGTAAGGATGTTATTAAATGGTAGAACTCGAGATTTATAAATCTCGAAACCTTTGAAGGATCGAAAATGATACAATTCAATACAAGAAGATTTCGAGCAATAAGATAACTATCGATTACTTAACTGGAAAGGAATTACTAGACATCGATGTCATTTATCTATCATCACACGCATAAACCAAGATAAAGAGAAATTAAAAACACTCCATTTACAATCTATCGAAATCTGGAAGAAGAAAAGAGACGAAGAACAAAGTGCTTTAATGCTAAGGTGGTATGAAATTTCTATCTTAACCTAGATATATTTAAATTCATGTTTAGCATATTAAGACTTAGACTAGATATCATGTTTTAGAGAACATAAATTAGCAGTAGTAATTCTTTAGTCATTATTTTATAAGTTATTAAATTCGCATGTCTTGAAGTCTATATGATATTCATGATGTTCTTAATAATACGTCTTTTGATCGAGAGTTGCGAGTGATGATAGAATTTTACATGTTTGGAATCTTGAAGTACCATGTTGAGGTTTACATCTAAACCATGTCGACATCCATCTTGAAGTTTTATATAAGTCAATGTCGAAATCTTACCACCAAGTTGAAAGCCATATCGAGATCAATATTGATATCAAAATCCTTACATAACATCTCGACATTTTACATCTCAACATTTATTGTAACT
Organism: Craterostigma plantagineum; assembly: GCA_027422505.1. NCBI lineage: Eukaryota > Viridiplantae > Streptophyta > Magnoliopsida > Lamiales > Linderniaceae > Craterostigma > Craterostigma plantagineum. The sequence goes on along the minus strand of JAPQWV010000009.1, from coordinate 22,006,650 downwards.
CGACATTCATTACATGACGAAATTATGGTTAGTAAATCTCGAAATCATTACATACCTAGGTCGAGATTCATATAATATCGAAATTTAATTCCACAACTAGGCTCAAGTACCCATGTCGAGATTGTATTTAACATGTCGAGATTTATATTTAAGCTTATATCGATATCCACTTAGTAAATTATGTCGAGTTCCATTTTTGAAATATAATTCGAAATTCTTCAATTGAAGATCAAAATTTAGAATTTTAGGGTTTCGAAATTTATAGAAGTCGAAACTAGGGTTTTCTAAATTAAGCCATTTCATGAAATTATGATTAGACTAACAAACCCTAATTTATATGTTTTTTTTTTTGGGAAACGTTCACTAAAATAAAAAGAAACAGGAGTACAGTGGTAGCGTACGTGATAACGCTCACGACGCAACAAGCGGTAGTGACAAACCGACCTGACAGCACATCTACAGAATCCGATGCAGCCCAGACACCTACAAGGTCCCAAAAAGACCCAAGCCAAGACAACACAAAGACCAAAGACTCTCAAAACAACAAGAGCAAAGGTAGCGTAGGTGTCTGAATCCAAAAGCAAGCAACAGGATCCTGGCACCAGATGCAGTACCAGCAGGGCGCCCGGGAGATGTGCAGGCGAGGCGCAAGCGCACAGCAGAAGAAAATCTCATTCCAGAGATAAAACAAGCGGAAAAGGAGGGCGGGACCGCAACAGGTCCATCCGCAGGACAGGTCGGCGAGAGTAGCGATGAGATGCTAACTCCTGTTTCTTTTCACCGAGGGACACAACACCACCACAGGAGGCCAACAGCAACACGAGCAAGAGAAGCATCCCTCCAAAACCAGAAGGCAGCCGCCACCGAGGAGCAGTCCAGCCCGGGAACCCGTCCCCAACCCGAAGCTAAGTAACCTGCGAGCAACACACGGGGGCAGAAAAACACGTAGGGGCGGGAAAGAAACGAAAGTAAAATCAGAGATGTAAGAAGAAAGAGAGTTAGGAAGGCTCCCTAGTTGGTCCAGGCAATTTGCCAGAGTCTGCGCATAGCGCAAGCTTGTAGCTGGTATTTTTGGGGAAGAGTGGATAAGCGGATACTTAAGAGAGCCTCGATCTCAGTAACAATTCGCTCAGGTTGCCTGCGGGTCCCCTCGTGCCATCGTTTGTTCCGTTCCGCCCAGAGGTGGTAGACAATAGAGGCGAGGGCATGGCGAGGCCCCATTGAGGCAAGATGCTTCCCGCGCCAACTGCTAGCCGCCCAATGTATTCCTTCAACCCAGTCCCTATAGGGCCAACCAAAGTGCAAGTGGTTACGAAGTAAGTGAAGACAACGCCTAGAAAAAGTACATTCAAAGAATAAATGTCGTGTCGTTTCCACAATATCAGAGTCACAAAGGATGCAACTAGAAGTCCCCGCCGCAGACGCAATCCACGGCTTGTCTCTAGTCGCAAGTTTGTCCCTAATCGCAAGCCAAAGCATGAATTCGTGTCGAGGGATGACTAATGGGCCGCCGAACAGATTCGACCAGGTGACAGTGGGTTGCTTTCGGCGAAGGCTCTCCCTAGCAGAGTAACTAGAAAAACGACCATTCGTAGAGGCAATCCATCTATAAGAGTCCCGCTCTCCCAGTTGGATGGTGGGAAGAAGTGGTGCGATCTCAAGGTATTCCGTCGCAGTTTGGGTTGGCCAGCACCATCCCCCCTCGTTGATCACCTCGCTGAGCTTTGAGTCAATAGGAAGGCCCATGATCATGGGTCCTCGGGGGTATCGTTCCACTAGGGGTCCATCAAGTAGCCATGGGTCGGTCCAGAGTAGCATGTTGGCCCCATCACCAATGCGGATTCAATAAGGCCTCGAAATTCGGTGCGAAGTTTCAGAATCTTCCTTCAGTTCCACGAGGTCCGCGCCCCGGGACGGATGGACCACAAGGTTTTGTTGTGCAGTCTCGTTTGCCGGACCCAGGTGGCCCAGATCGAAGTGGTATCGTCCGTAAGAATCGTCCACAGTAGTCGCATGAGGAGCGCCTTGTTGTCGGTCTCAAGAGAGCGTATCCCGAGCCCACCTTCATCTTTGGGTAGGCAAACGTCAACCCAAGCAACCTTAGCACTTGTACCCCTCCACAGAAAGGTTCTCAGCCGTGTTTCTATGCTCCGTATGACGCCCTTGGGAAGGAGAAATACACCAGACCAGTAGGTATGCAAACCAAGAAGGACAGACTTGATGAGTTGTACTCGCCCGGCGTAAGACAGAGATAAATTAGTCCATGATCCCAGTCGTTTGTCCACACTTGTAAGGAGGGGAGTGCAATCGGCGATAGTTAGTCTTGACGTAATAAGGGGGACGCCAAGGTAGCGTATGGGAAGAGAGCCCTGTGGGAATCCCATGATATTTTGGATTGCTCCCGTCAATCGGTCCGCTCTCTTGGAAATGAATATTTCACTCTTGTTATTATTTGCCTTGAGGCCCGAAAGAGATGCGAAGAGATCCAGGCTGCTTTTGAAGACACCAACGGACTCGACATCCGCATGCGAGAAAAGTAGGAGGTCATCCGCAAACGTGAGCATGAATAGCGATGTCGTCTCACAATTCCAATGGTATCGGAAATTAGCATTGCGGTTGATCCTGTCCTCAATGATGCCATGTAAGACCTCCATAACCAATGTGAAAATGTAAGGCGAGACCGGATCGCCTTGCCGCAGACCCCTACGTCCTTTGAAATATCCTTCCGGTGTGCCATTGATGTTGAGCGAAAAGCACGGGGTGGTCAAACAGGCACGTATCCATCCCACGAAAGTTCTATGGAAGTTGAGTGCATTAAGTGTAGCCAAGATGAAGTCCCATTCCACCATGTCGTAGGCTTTCGCGAGGTCGACCTTTATAGTTACCCGTTTGGGCAGCCCCATACTATTATACCCATGGCATATTTCTTGCGCTAATAAGATGTTATCCATGATACGGCGGCCTGGGATGAGAGCTGTTTGGGTATGGTGCACAAGATTCCCTAGGCTGCCCCGTAGGCGGTTGGCAATGATCTTTGAGATGATTTTGTAGAGTACATTGCAACAAGATATAGGCCTGTAGTCCTTCGCCGTCCGTGGATTAGCATTTTTGGGAATAAGAGTGATAAGCGTAGAATTCAGCTCACCCAGGAGAAAGCCCGTACGGAAAAATTCCTTGATCGCATGGGTAATATCCGGCCCAGTGGTGTCCCACGTGTCCTTAAAGAATGCTGCTGAGAAGCCATCAGGCCCGGGTGATTTGCCTCGGCCTCCGTATCTCCTAGCTTCCGTGCCATGTAAGGAGAGATAGTATCGGCATGCAAGGAGGATGTCCGATTCGAATGTCCAAGGATCTCGGTGTAGTACCGAATGAGTTCAGCTTTAACTTGATCGTCTCCCTCTAAGGTGTCCCCCGCTTCGTTTTCAAGGGTATATATCCGGTTGCTCGCTCTTCGAGTGGCTACCTTCTTGAAGAAAAAGGAGGTGCATTGGTCTCCATCCTTAAGCCAAGCCACTTTCACGCGCTGTGCTAGCGCCGAGTGTTCCATCTCAACCACTTTTGCATAGGCAAAGCGGCATCGCTTCTCGAGGGCCCATAATTGCGGTTCCATAGGGTAATGAGTGGTAAGTTCCTGGACGATCTCCAGAAACCCACGAGCTTCGACAACATTGCGGTTGAGATCGCCCTTGTCACGTCGGAGGTGCTTCAGCTGTTGTTTAATGTTTTTAAGCCTCTTTACGACAGAAAACATCGCATAGCCACTGACATTTTGATTCCATGCAGCCTTTACTAATGGTAGAAACCGGGGATCCCTGATCAAGAAGTTGTCGAACCGAAAGGCTTTGTTTTTACTCCGCGGCTGAGAAGTCTCCTCCAGGATCAGGGGAGAGTGGTCCGAGGTAGAGGGTAATCCACACCTATAGGCTAAGTCCCCGAAACGAGCGAACCACGACGGGTTACCGATCATTCTGTCAAGGCATCTCCAAATGCCCGCCGTGCCACTTTGTTGGTTATACCACGTGAAAATAGGGCCAAGGCGAGGAAGGGCGGTCAGATCAGAAGCTGTGAAGCAACCAGCCATCTCACTACATCCTCCCCCTGGTGTGCCGCCTCTTGCCTCCGAGTTATCAAGAATCGCGTTGAAGTCCCCCATCACCACCCAAGGGCTATTTTCCCGCGTGCATGAGATAGCCGAAGACCAGAGGTCACGCCTTTCGTTACGTTGGTTATGTCCGTAAATGAAAGTGACAAAGATGTCCAGCCTTTCCTCAATGATGTGAGCCCTACAGTGGATGGCCTGCGACGTGGCTTCCTCAATAGTGACTGTCACGAAGCTAGCATCCCAACCAATCCAGATGCGGGCCGCCGGTCCATTCTCGTAGTCGTAAAACCATTCCCATGATCTAATAGAGTTAGCAGTGGTAGTTGCGTTTTGTTCGGACACCCTAGTCTCAACCAACCCAATCATTTTCAACCTATATTTCGTAATTAACTCCCCCACCGCCCATCTGTGGTCTAACCTGTTTAGACCACGTGTATTCCATACGGCGATAGGTATCATGGAGCAACGTGAGTCAGGGCTGCTGTAGGGCCCTCCGAGTCGATGTTGTCCCATTCCAATTCAGCAAGCACCGTAAAAGGGTTGTGATTCTCCTGTGTTGGCAGTCCAGCGGGTGCCGTGCTTGTCGAGCAACCATCAGTAGTTCTCCGTGTTGTCCTTACATGATTTTCGGTGGTTTGGCTGCCCCAAGTATTGTTCACCCCGTCCTTAGGCATATTGGTTACCTCCTCAAGGACAGATTTGCCCTTTTCCATGTTCGTCGCACAACGCCATTCATGTCGTGCCTGCCTGCCATTAGTAGGTGGTTTTGGCTTTGTAGAATTCTGTGTATTTGATATTCAAGACTTTTGGCATAGGCTGCCCATGCGACCTTGTATCCCGTGGGACAACATGCGAGGTTGTCGGCCTAGATGGTTTGGGTTGGGGCTGGTTCTTGGGGCACGCCCGATCTCCATGATTCCAAGAATTGCATGTCGAGCATTTCTTGGGTCGCCATTCATATTCGACCTGAATAGGCACAATAATAGGTTCTCCTCCATCCTTGTTGGGGATTCTGACCTTAAACTGCTCGGCAAACGGTTCCTCTAGGGATTTCTCAACGCAAACCCTTGCGTATTCAAGGCGTTCGGCAGTAGCTGTCATGGCATCCGCAAATAGTGGCTTGCCTAGTACACTAGCTACTATTCCTAGGCCCTCTTGGGTCCACAGTTCCGTAGGAACATTACGAAGTCTGATCCATAGCGGGACAGTCAACTGTTGTTTTTTAACGAAGGACATACCACTCCGCCATGTTTCGAGGGATAGGGGCTGCCCCTGCAGGAGCCATGGGCCACCTTCCAAGACCGCGGCCACAGCTTCGGCCGTGGCGAATCTAAACTTGAAGAAGCCATTTATCGCAGCTCGAACTTCGACAAGGTCATTCCAAGTGGATCGAGCGAAGCGCTCGACGTGGGGAAAGTATGGCCTTTTACCCAAAAAGTATCCAACAAGGGTGTGATTCCATCGGGCCATCCCTTTCTGAATCACTTCCAAAGGCGGGCAAGCCACAGCCTCACCGTTGATCACCGTGGGTGCCGTGTAGGATAAGTCAAGGCGCTTCTGGGGGCTTTGTCGTGGTTGGTTACGGGAGATGCTACCACCCCGTGTGACAGCAGCAAAGGTTGGATTCTCCGCAGCCACCATGGATGGTCGTGGTCCTTGTGTAGTTATCCTATGCCCAAAAGCAGCAGCGCCGTGCGTAAAAACCCTAGAAACCCTAGATTGGCTATCCATGGTCGATGGCATCATAGCCACAACCGTAGTTGGTTGCTCTCTGCTGATGGCGTTTTCCATGATCGGCCCCGAGCCTAAGGCCGGCAATGGTACGGCCTGGCTTGTGGGGAAACGGCGATCCAAGACATGATCCAGTGGCTGTTCATCTTCCAAGGCGTCAACTCTCCCCATGATATGCGTCTGTCCATTGCCTGGAGTGGTTTCCATGATCGGCCCTGAGCCCGAGGCCGGTGGTACTGTGGCACGACGCTCAGGGAAACAACGATCGAAAGATGGCATCGTTTGCTATTCCTCATCAGAAGCATCCTCAACGATCGGGGCCAGCTCGCACAGGGGAGTCGGCATAGCCACACCCGCCGTAGGTAGAGGCCCCGTAGGGGGGACCATAGGCCCATTCACGTTAGTGGCAGTCGGTGAAACCCTATTTCTGTTAGCATTAACCAGGGAAGTAGAAAAGTCATGAGGGGCCGGAGAATCCTCATCAGGATCAAACTCGTTGCTTAGAGAGAGGCCACTAGGTGGCGATGGCGTGCCCTTGCGTATCAGACCACGCGCATCGTGACGTGGGTCGCGAAGGGGAGCAATGGTGGAGGTGTTACGTCGTTTGCGTCTCTGTGGGAACCACGGCGTCTGAGATGCATCGCGCCTTGGTGTAGACCGGGAACCCATTGGGGCCGTCGGTCTTGGGGATTCAGATCGGGCCACGGGAGTGATGGCGTTCGCCAGCGGTGGTTGGGGTGCAAACGGCAGATGGGGCCTGGTTTGACCACCATTGACTCGACTCAAACAAGCTTCAAAGGCAGCCACGTCAAACCTACATTCAAGCTCGGGGATGGTGCGCCGAAGGAGTTCATAGTCCGGCATCGGACCAAGGCATTCCAGATTAACCTCAGAAGCATCCATGGGAGTGTGCGAAACGAGGAGAAAGGAGAAGAAGCTGAAAAGTCACAAGAGAGGAGGAGGTTGGAGATGGGTTGTGTAGGGGGGGCTTAAACCCCTCCCATCGCCGTCTGAACCCGGCGATGGAGGGTGGCGAGGGTGGTGCCGACGATCCTCAAGGTGGTGGGTGACTCAGGTGGCGGCTAGTGGTTGATGGTGGTGATGGAAGGTGAAGGAAGGTGAAGAGTCCAAGGGTTTTGGCTGAACTATGTGTAAATCGCACCTAGTGGAGGTTTTTTAGCGAAGTCAACGAAAGTCTAATTTATATGTTTCTATACTTAGGGTTTGAAGGTTAACAATTTACCGTACGATAAGCTAAGGACACCAGGTAAGTGGAAATCGCAACTACAACACATAATTTTTATGTGCATGAAATTATGTGTTATATGCTTTTATGATTTTATGTGACGTGTCTATATGCTTATATGATTTTATGTGAGTTCTTACGTGATTTAATTACATTATATGATGACATGACACGCATATTCATGGCATGAGCATATGCACGAACGACTAGTATAAGAGTCAGGAAAAGAGAGCGTGCATGAGTATAAGATCGCTTAAAAGCGATATGTATAATTGCCGATATAGGCATTTGTGTCGACTCAATGATGAGTCACGGCTCTTCTATGCTACCTAAATATATTACGGCGATTCGCGAGGCCGACTGCCTGATTCACGAGAGGCAGGTATATATGTATTACGCCGATTCACGAGGCCGACTGCCTGATTCACGAGAGGCAGGTAAATAAATATATTACGGCGATTCACGAGGCCGACTGCCTGATTCACGAGAGGCAGGTATATATGTATTACGGCGATTCACGTGGCCGACTGCCTGATTCACGAGAGGCAGTTAAATAAATATATTACGGCGATTCACGAGGCCGACTGCCTGATTCACGAGAGGCAGGTAAATACCCCGTAGTGGGAGATGCATCCTGAAGGATGCGACTCGAGGGAATGAGCGGCACCGAGGGAACCTCGAGTGTTGGCGACCTCGTAGTAAGCTACCAGTGGGAAGTGCCCGCGTGTCAGACCGCATTGGGATGGAAAGGCGCCTTAGGGTTAAAGCACAGATGGAGTACTCGGGTTTAGCCTCCCAGTGGGACTGCACTGGGATTGAAAGGCACTATTAGCCTCTCGATGTGGACCGCATTGGGATTGAAAGGCACCATAGGGTTAAGCACAGATGGAGTACTCGGGTTTAGCCTCCCAGTGTGTGTACTGCCACTTATGATACCCTTAGGGGTTTGCGCTCTATATGGTGCATAGTAAGATTGAAAGCCGAAGGGGCCCAAATACGTCACGAAAAGTCGAGAAGGATGAGAGAAGTCTATAGCATTGGCGCGAATGCCTTCGCTATTTAGGTCACGTGCATTGCATGCATGGTTTTCACTTACTGAGCTTTATAAGCTCATTCCACGTTTTATGTGTTGTAGGACCCCGCGATCACGATACGTGATCATTTTCACAGCGAGGCCAATGTTTGAAGCTTCCGAGGGCTTTTGAGATGGAAGTGTGTGAATGGATGCAACCTCGTGGAGGCCCAGTAAATAGATATATTTTGACCCGCATGCGCGCTTTCCTGTGTACATAGGACCCAGGATAAGAAACCGTTACGATTCCTTTTTATGAAAGAAAAAATTTTATACGAAGTTTCGCACGATCTATTTCATTATTAGAATATTAGTCGCGTAGACTAGTTAAGAAAGTAGTGGTGGAAGGCGGGGCGCCACACTTAACCCACTCGTCTGGCGGTGTCCCTCAGGATACTGTATCAGAGAGTGATTGTGTATGGAATTCTCAGTTGCGCCCGTACGAATGTACCATTCCCTAGTAGCTGGATCCTGCTGGGCTATGACTACAAACGGACACCTGCACTTGTTAAACTTCGACAGCCTCTCCAGTTCATCCTCCTTGCCTCTATAACGTTCTCCGCGAGAACATCTAATCAATTTATTCGTGCCGCATTTCTTATGCGACGAAATAATCACCTCGAAACCAAGAGCAATAGCGACGCCTTTCGCCCAGTTAATGGCTTCCACGTCGGCCGGAAATCGTCCTCCTTCGTGGAAATGCTCACTGTAGTTTATACCGTCACCCATAGAATCCTCCGGGGTGTGGACTTCCCTCTCCAGGTCTCAAAAAAAAAAATTCAGAGCCAAAACGAAATTTCGGCTCCTCTAAGATGCGACCGAAGAGAAATTTCGGCCACCTCTCCGAAATCTGATCTCGGCCGCAGCCGTCCCAGCCGAATGAAAATTTCGGCTGGGACTGCCACGACCGAGCAACAATTTCGGTCACCTCAGAGGGCGACCGAAATAGATTATCGGCCGTCACAAGGGGTGACCGAAATTGTTGTTCGGTCACTCCTTGTGTGGGCCGAAAATCTACTTCGGTCGGGCCTAAATTTTCGGTCGAATCCGATCGATTTTCGAGAATTCACGTCCATACGAGCGAAATTTACGAGAATTTGCTTACCACCATGCAAATAGACCCTTTCTTTTGACCTTTCCCTTTCCCAAATAGACGATTCATTGCGATTTGATTTTTTTGTTATGTTTGACTCTGATTTGGATGTGTGATTGCGATATCAAAAGTGTTGTATGGAGAAGGACTTTAAATAGAAATTTAAAATCAAAAGGGCAAAATCGTCTTTTTTCAGCCCTTTAGGGGGCGGTGACTAGGAAAAAGGGGGCGGTGAATAGCAATCCAGAATTCGTTTTCATGGAGTAGGTATTTGTAACTTTGTCATGTGTAAGGACAAATACCCAACGATGCTCTCAACATGGTTAGTAAAGTTTGTTTTCTTGCCCTTTTTCTTTGAGGTGCCGACGGCTGCTTAGGGACAGGATACGGTGGCGGATACCTTATATTTTTTGGCATAAGGTCCCTTATATATATATGGTGGAAAATTACATGATGGGTGGGAGTCTAACTCCGCACAATCAACCAGTAACATGCTACCGGTAACGCATGACAAAACAACCAATAAAAACCACCTCAACCAACTACCATGCCACCCTCCAAAGTCGACGTATAGCCAATCTCTGGAATGCATATTTAGTTGACGTACCACTAATGCGCATGGTGACCAAGGCGAGTACACAACCAACAAGTCGATCAGGTGTTGTAACGATCCCCTCCTGCCATCGCTTGTTCCGTGCCTGCCAGATGTGATAGACGAGCGACGCTAGCACATGCCTGTAAGCTGCATGAAGAAGATGTCTCCCATGCCATTTTGCCGCTGCCCATCGAATCCCCGCTCTCCACTCCCGATATGGCCATGTCCACCGGATACGTCTCCTCAGCAAGCGCTGGCACTGGCGGGAGTACGCACAATCGAAGAATAGATGCTGTGCTGTCTCGACATGCAGCTCATCACAGAGGACGCACGCCATCGTTCCTGCCCTCTGAGCTACCCAAGGCTTATCTCTAGTCGACACCCGTTCCAGTATGCCTAGCCAGAGAATGAACTCGTGGCGTGGTATCTTCAACGGCCCTCCAAATAATGTATTCCAACAGATGGGTTCCCTCCTAAGGCGGATCGCATCCCTCGCCGATGCAGCCGTCATGATCCCCGTCGTTGAGCATGTCCAAATCACCCCATCCTGCTCTCCACGAAGTACTTGGGGAAGGAGGCGACTGATCTCAATATACTCTACTGACCCTTGCCCTGGCCAGTTCCAGCCATGTTCAGTAATACCCGTCGTAAAGAAATCCTGTACTGCACTCACCACTTCGTCGCCCACTATTCCCCAAGCCGCCTTGAAAAAGGCAACCGTGAACCCATCCGGTCCAGGCGCCTTCTCATCCCCCATGGAAAAGAGCGCCTCTCGTACTTCCCTCCCTGCAACTGGGCCGATCATAGATTGCGCATCTGCTGGGGATAGCGTGCGCGTAACAGCTCTTTGCACATCCGCAACCGCAACGGGCGTCGTGTGGACAGACTGGCCTAACAGCTCCTGGTAGAATCCAATCAGGGCCCCTTCAATTTGGTGCGGCTCATCCATCAGGACCCCCGTCGCATCTTCCAGGGCAACGATACGGTTCGTAGCTCGCCGCATGGCCACCCTACGAAAGAAATACGAAGAACATTGGTCACCATCCTTTAGCCAAGCGAGCTTTGCCCGTTGCGACAACGCCGTGTGTTCCATCTCCACTGCCTTAGAATACAGCGAACGACACAGGCGCTCTAGATCATTAAAATGTCCCTCCAATGGATAGCGTGATGAGAACTCCTGAGCAAGATCAAGGAATCTCTTCGCCTCAATGACGTTCGAAGCTAAATCCCCTTTGGCTCTCCGCATCTGTTTGAAGATCGGTTTCAACAGCTTCAACCGTTGCACAATGACGAACATAGGAAAGCCATAAAGCGGTAAACCCCAAATGCGCTGCACCTGCTCCAAAAAACCGTCCTCCTTAATCAAGAAATTCTCAAATCGAAACGCTCCCTTGTGCTGGCGAGGCGCGACGGAGCCCAACAAAATGGGCGAATGATCTGAGGATGCCGGAAGCCCACATCGACAGGTCAAGTCAGGAAACCGAGCAAACCACTGGGGGTTGGCCACTATACGGTCGAGCCTCCTCCAAATGCCGGCCATATTCTTCTGCTGATTGTACCACGTAAGCACCTGCCCTGTCGATGGTACCGTCACAAGATCCGCCCCAACTAGGCAAGATTGAAACTCCTCCATATCCTGCGTAGCTGGCGCTCCCCCTCGTCCCTCACCCGTGTGCAATATAGCATTGAAGTCCCCAGGACCATCCATGCATCCGCCACACGAGCTTGGGACACAGTAATCAACTCCTCCCACAGAGGAAGTCGTTCATCCCTCCTAGACTTCCCATACACAAATGAGACAAAGACCGGGTCAGTCGAACCTAGCGATGCAACCCTACAACGAACTGCTTGGGTCGAGAACGCCAGGATGTCCACAATCACAGCCAACGGGTCCCATCCTATCCAAATCCTCGTAGCAGGGCCCGCGTCATAATCGAAAAACCACCTCCACTGCGATCGAATACCACTCGACACCCTCCCCGCATTAGAGACTGCCACTCGGGTTTCCAACAACCCAATCAAACTCAATCGCTCAAGCGCTATCAAATCCCCCACCGCCCTCCTGTGGTCTTGTTTATTAAGACCACGTACATTCCATGCACCCAATGCTAACATAAATGCACCCCTTTTATGGGCTGCATTTGCTTTAGGGCCCAGTTGAGATATGATAGCGTCTGCTTCGCCAGTACTGCCGCTTAACACTTCAAACCTATTATGCCCCTCGGCGTTAGGGACCAAGGAGCCCCCTTGACGCGCTGGCTCTGGGCTTCGCCGTGATAAACTCGTCTCCCCATGGACGCTTTCCCCTCGCGTAGCCACTATATGAGGCCCATCAGCCGGTGAAGTCACCACCCTAATGGCCTTTCCTTTCGCTCCAACCTGACTCCACTCCTCATGGGACCGCCTTCCTGCTAGAGTGCACCCACCACCCCCTACATGTCGTCTCTCCCCTTGATGGTGCCGAAACTGGCGTCCCTTCGGTGGCGGGTTATGTCGTTGTCCGTTCAACCGTGTTTGAGCCTCAACTGGTCGAGGTGCCACGACTAACCGTTGTTGAGTTTGGCTCTGATGTGCAGCCGACCCATCATGCCTTTCCCCCCGCTTCGGACATTCGGACTCTTTATGGCCCCAAGATTCGCATGTACAATACTGGGTTGGCCTCCATTCGTACTCTACCCGAATCGGAATAAGCTCATCAATCCCACCCCCATCATCCGGTGGTAGTCGTACATTAAACTCCTCTACAAACGAATCAGCCATCTTCTTCATGATACAGATGCGTGCGTAATCAATTCTATCACCCCTCGTCGTGACTCCATCCGCATATAGTGGCCGACCAACGACGCTCGCAACTACCCCTAGGCCATCTTGTGTCCATAGTTCGCATGGAACGTTCCAGAGCTTTACCCATAACGGTATCTCGACAACCTCTTTGCGTTCAAAAGACATCCTAGGCTTCCATGGCTCCAAAAATAGGGGCTGACCTTGCATCAGCCACGGGCCACCTTCCAACGCCGCCTCCACGGCATCTTGCGTCTCAAATCGGAACATAAAAAAACCATTGATGGTGGAGCGAACGTCTATCAATCCATGCCATATCGACCGGACGTATCGTTCCACAAAGGGATACCTTATATTGATTAGGACAGGAGCATTCATTGGGCTGCTCTGAAGTGGAGAAGCAGACACTTATTTCATATTGCCCATCGGCATGTCCTTGCATCGATTGTGTATCACATTTGGCAGGAGCGGAACAGGCGATGGAGGGAAAACATCCGTTCTACCCCTGCCCATGTCGTGGCCACGGCCCTTGGTATCCTTGGTGCTCGGCTTGGGACTTTAGGTGAGAAGCATGCCCTACAGCAGGCTGCTATTCGGCGCCTTTGGAGAGTGGCATGGTAGATATTTATGTTTTACCCTTTGGTTTGTTCACCAGTAGTCTGTTACTGGTTGCATGTGTCGAGTTATACTCGCACCCATTCTGTATACTTTCACCTACATATATATAAAACCGGGACCTATTCCAAAAAAATGTTTGTTTTCATGTACACTATTTTGGTTATTTACTATATTCATATTTCTCTTTAGTAGTCACTATCCACATAAGTATATATATATATATATATATACATGCATATCTATATATATTTACGTAGTTGTACCCAAACTTTCCAAGGCTTCATCCAAATTTATCTTTTATCAGAAAATAGCAACTCTCTCTCTTTTTTTTTTAATTCCCATTTAAACCGTTACATTGTTCATTACCTCGTAAATCCCGTATTAAATTTTTTTAACGGATATTACATTCTCCCCTCCTTAAAAGAATTTCGTCCCCGAAATTACGCCAAATGGTATAATTCGAGATAACGATTTATTTCTTATTTCATTCTTTCTTTTTCACGTTTCCCCACAAAAGCAGGGTTGTCAATTTTCACAACTCACTAAATGTGGCTCGGTGACAAGTTTCAGAACTAGAGGTTGCATTCGTATTAGTTAGTGGTGATTTGGATTCCCTGATTAGGGCAACGACAAAAATCATAGGAATGTATTGCGACTCACATGCTTAAGGTGGGGGATATTCTTGAGATATCCTCACCTTTGGCACACATTTAATATTTAGTCGGCACAATTAAATGTGCAACACCAATATCAATTAGCATATGAATGACTTGGAGCGTGTTTGTCGAGACTTATACACGAGGGCTGTGGACATGGAGCATTCTGCGCTGTCACAACGAGCCAAGCTCTCTTGGCTTAGGGAGGGTGATCAGTGCACGTCATTCTTCTTCAGGCGAGTAGCTATACGACGCACTAGGAATCGGATTCTTGCCTTGGAGAATGAGAGCGGAGAGCTGATCCATGGAGAGGAGGCTGTTCGTGACGAGTTGATACGTTACTATCATGATTTGTTGGGAGTTTCGGCGCGGCCGAACCCGGTTTCCCCTTCTGATCTTGCGCCTTATATTACCCGATCTCTTTCGGGGGACATGGCTTCACATATGATCAGACCCATTGAGCCTGCTGAGATCAAGGAGGCTCTCTTCTCTATGGGGGATGAGAAGGCTCCGGGGCCGGACGGATTTACGGCCGCTTTCTTTAAAGCGGCGTGGAGTATCATTGGGGAGGATCTCATTATCTCGGTTCAGGACTTTTTCTTGACGGGCCGGCTGCTTAAGGGCCTCAATAGCACGTCCATCACGCTCATTCCGAAGGGGGATTCGCCGAGACGAGCAGCTGATTATCGACCCATCTCGTGCTGCAATGTTCTCTTTAAGGTAATCTCTAAGGTTATTGCTAACAGGTTGAGGCCTGTTCTTGGGGAGCTCGTTCATCCGACTCAGACGGCCTTTATTCCGGGACGGAAGATCAGCGATAACATTCTTTTAGCCCAGGAAATCTGTTTGGGGTATAACAGCATGAGCCGCCCCCCTCGGGTTGCGCTCAAGGTGGATTTGGCTAAGGCCTATGATAAGGTCGAGTGGAGTTTCTTGCTAGCTGCTATGGAAGCAATGGGCTTCCATTCGACCTTTGTTGCTTGGATTCGTTGTTGTGTTACTACCACTACCTTTTCAATTAATCTTCATGGAACGCAGGCGGGGTACTTCCATGGGAAAAGGGGCCTTCGACAGGGGGATCCGCTGTCCCCGTACCTTTTCACGTTGGTGATGGAGATTTTACGGGGGATGGTTACATATCGTATATGCCAGGAACCGCGTTTTCTTTATCATTGGCGTTGTGAGGCGTCGAAGCTGGCCATGCTTGCGTTTGCGGACGATTTGTTACTTTTTTGTCATGCTGATGAGGTTTCGATTGGGGTCCTAAAGGCTGCGCTGGATGACTTTGCGGGGGCTTCGGGATTACAGCCAAGCCTCGGCAAGAGCGAGATGTTTGTGAGCAAGCGCGCAGAGAGCTTATCGATGAGATTTCAGACGATTCTCGGCATTCAACAGGGGCAACTGCCTGTGCGCTACCTGGGGGTTCCTCTGATTCCAGGAAGACTTTCGATTTCGGATTGTGCGCCTTTACTTCAGAAGGTCGATAGGAGGTTGGGATCCTTGCTGAATAAGTCGCTCTCTTACGCTGGGAGAGTGCAACTTATCAAGTCAGTTCTTTCGTCTCTTCATATCTATTGGGCGGGTATATTCTTACTCCCGAAGGGTGTTATTCGGGCTATTGAGACGCGTTTGCGGACTTTCTTATGGGTTGGTTCGCCTGCGCGAGTTGCATGGGCTGATATTTGCCTCCCGACCTCCGAGGGAGGACTTGGGATCCGATCCATTGAGACCGATAATCTTGCGCTGCTTCTTCGGCATTTGTGGAGTGTGGTCTCGCATGCTACGGATTCGGTTTGGGTTGCCTGGCTGTATAGCACTAGACTGCATAACAGGTCTCTTTGGGAACTGACGCCGGGGAGCAATGCTTCTTGGAGTTGGAAGAAGCTGCTCAAGCTTCGGAATAACATTCGCACATTTATCTCATATCAGGTGGGAGACGGCGATCCATATGGCTATGGAAGGACCCTTGGCTGCTGACGACCCCGCTGATAGAGCGACACCCCAGGGGGCCGATGGTGATGGGACTGCCCCATGACTCACGCCTCAGCGCGGTCATTACGTCGGAGAGCTGGTCTTGGCCTGCCTTGACGTCATCCGAGTTTCTGGAGATCGGCCCTCTTCTTCCCCCGGCGGAGCCATCGCGGTCTGATCGTATTCGATGGATTGGTACACCTGATGGACGTTTCTCTGCGAGGGCGGTTCGGGAGGCCACTCGACCACGGCGGGACAGAGTTGTTGTGTCCAGCCATCCAAGGAAGACCGCACGCCAAGGTTGAAAAAAAAATAATAATAAAATATTATTTTAATATTTTATTATTTTAATGAACGGCTGATATTGAATGGCGACGCGGCGCATTCCTGTCCACCCGTTTTGAGTGGTCCAGAAGAGCTGAAGACATCTATAAATAGGCTGAGGATTCTTCAGTTATTATAATCACAAGCTCATTCGAGTTTTACTATATAGAGAGAAGTAGTTCGAGTGAATTGTGAGGTTATCAGTTCAGGTAGAAACTGATAGGGTTCCACATCCACAGAGAGGTGTGAGGTAAACACGAGTGGTAAAAGTGAGATAGTAAAAATTCGAGGGTTGTAATTTTTACTATAGTGAAGATTTTGCCGACTCGGCCGTGGTTTTTCCCTCTTCGTTAACAGAGGGTTTTCCACGTTAAAATTCTGGTGTTCTTTCTTACCTTACGGTAATTTTATTTTTACCGTGGTAGTTACTGTGCGGGTCCCACCAAATTTACCCGTGGGTCCCACTTCTCCCGATCGTCGTACCGAGCCAAACCGGGACCAGTTCCGCTGCGGGGCCCACTGACCACCGCGGGGCCCACCACCATTCCCAACAAGTGGTATCAGAGCCTGATAGTATTCTGAGTATGCTCTGTGGTTGCAGCTTTGACTGATCTTCCACATCAGAAAAGGTACTAGTAGGTTGCTGGTAATTTTGACGGCCATGGAGAACGACGGAGGAATGATCAAACTGACAGTAACGAATTACTCCATATGGAAATCAAGGATGGAGGATTATCTTTATTGCAAAGACCTCCATGAACCAATCGAAAATGAAGGCAAGATGCCCGAAGACGGGAAGGCTGACCAATGGAAGAAGTTGCAAAGAAAGACGCTAGCTGTGATCCGCCAATGGGTGGACATTAGCCTCTACAACCACGTCCGAAATGAGACAGACCCCTACAAACTCTGGACGAAATTGGAGGGTATGTACGAGGTGACGAATGCGCTAAGCAAGGTATTCATGATGCGAAAACTCATGAATGTGAAGCTGAACGAGGGACGATCAGTTGCTGAACATCTGAATGACTTCGAGGGGCTGGTAACTCAACTCACAAGTGCCGGTCTAGTCCTTGATGATGAGCTACAAGCATGTCTACTACTGGGATCTCTACCTGATAGCTGGGATACGTTGGTGGTATCGCTCACTAACTCCGCACCAAGTGGTAAAGTCACGATGGAGATGGTGAAAAACAGACTCTACAATGAAGAGCTGCGACGGAAGGATGCTGCCAGTACCAGTACAGGAAATCAGGTCCTTGTCACGGAGAATAGGGGTCGGAGCAAGAGTAGAGGACCAAAAGGATATGACAAGTCCAAAAATAGATCCAAGTCCAGGGAGATGAGGAAGTGCTACCATTGTGGAAAAGTTGGCCACTTACAAAGAAACTGTAGACTTCTCAACGGAAAACAGAAACAAGATGATGACAAGAACACGTCTGCAATCGCCTCAAACGATGGAGGAGAGGTTACTCTGGTGAATGAAGCAGACTGTTGTCATGTTGCGGATGCAAGCACCGAATGGGTAGTGGACTCTGGTGCCTCCTACCACTGTGTTCCAAGGCGTGAATACTTCTCCACATATAAGGCGGGAAACTTTGGCACTACCAAGATGGGTAACCAAAGTGTTTCTAAAATAGTGGGGATCGGTGATATCTGTATCCAGACGAGCGTAGGGTGCACATTACGGCTGAAAGATGTGCGACACATTCCAGACCTGCGTCTCAACCTGATTTCTGTGAAGGTGCTGGACAACGAAGGATACTATAATGAGATGGCGAATAGCAACTGGAAACTCACCAAGGGATCATTGGTGGTAGCGAGAGGAAAGCTATGCTGCTCGCTGTACAAGATGCACGGAACGATATGTGCTAACCAACTAAATGCAGTTGAAGATGATGCTTCTCCAAATTTGTGGCACAGACGGCTGGCACACGTAGGTGAGAAGGGGTTAAATGTCTTGGCTAAAAAGTCCCTCATATCAGTAGCCAAGGAGAAATCGCTGAACCCCTGCGATTATTGTTTATTTGGGAAGCAACATAGAGTTTCATTTGCGAAGAACTTAACCAGGCGAATGAAGAAGTTGGAGTTGGTACACTCTGACGTATGCGGACCCATGGAAGTCGAATCTCTGGGAGGCAGTAAATATTTTCTAACCTTCATTGATGATGCGTCTCGCAAGACCTGGGTATATTTGTTGCGGACGAAGGACCAGGTGTTCTATTATTTTAAGAAGTTCCATGCGATGGTGGAAAGAGAAACAGGAATGCCGCTAAAGTGTCTACGCACAGATAACGGTGGTGAATACATCTCTCGGGAGTTCAGAGATTATTCCACGAAGCATGGCATTAGGCATGAGAAGACAGTTCCTGGCACTCCTCAGCAGAATGGTGTCGCAGAGAGAATGAATCGAACCATTATGGAGAGAGTCCGAGCGATGCTCAAAATGGCTAATCTATCTAAGTCATTTTGGGGGGAAGCTGTCAACACTGCAGTCTATCTTATCAACCGGCTACCTTCATCGGCGTTGAATTTTGATATACCAGAGAAGGTGTGGACCGGTAAAGACATCTCATATTCACATTTGAGAGTGTTTGGCTGCAAGGCGTTCATGCATGTGCCGAAGGAACAAAGATCGAAGCTCGATGACAAATCGAATCCTTGCATCTTTGTTGGGTATGGAGACGAGGAGTTCGGCTACAGACTTTGGGATCCAAAGAAGAAGAAGACTGTTCGAAGTCGCGACATAGTATTCCATGAGCATGAGATCATGGGCGACTCAGATGTGGATGTGACGAAATCCACAGGTGGCGGTGTAGACGATCATACACCAGTTAGCATTCCACATGACGGTGCCACGGAGGAAGGAATGCAACAATCAGAACCTGAACCAGAAGAACCAGCCATTGATGATGATGAACCTGTCGTAGATGAACACACTGAAGGTACTGAGCAGGGGGAGCCTTCAGATGTGCAAGAAACAGTTGAACCTCATCTGAGAAGGTTAACTAGGGAACGCCAACCATCTATGAGGTATCCGAGTTCTGATTATATTTTGATTACTGATGAGGGGGAGCCAGAGAGCTTCCAGGAAGTACAATCTTGTAGGGACAAAGATTGTTGGACAAAGGCCATGCAAGAGGAGATGGATTCTCTGAAGAAGAATGATACGTACGAGTTAGTTCGATTGCCGAAAGGAAAGAAGACACTCAAGAACAAATGGGTGTACAAATTGAAGAAGGATGATGGCAAGCTGGTCAGGTACAAGGCTCGATTAGTGGTCAAAGGTTTCACTCAGAGGAAGGGGAGCCAGAGAGCTTCCAGGAAGTACAATCTTGTAGGGACAAAGATTGTTGGACAAAGGCCATGCAAGAGGAGATGGATTCTCTGAAGAAGAATGATACGTACGAGTTAGTTCGATTGCCGAAAGGAAAGAAGACACTCAAGAACAAATGGGTGTACAAATTGAAGAAGGATGATGGCAAGCTGGTCAGGTACAAGGCTCGATTAGTGGTCAAAGGTTTCACTCAGAGGAAGGGGATCGACTTTGACGAGATATTTTCACCGGTCGTGAAGATGAGTTCAATCAGAGTCATATTGGGACTAGCTGCTACTATGGATCTTCACTTGGAGCAACTCGACGTGAAGACCGCATTCTTGCATGGTGATCTTGATGAGGAGATATATATGGAGCAACCCGAAGGGTTCGAGGTTAGAGGTAAAGAGGACATGGTCTGCCGGCTGAAGAAAAGCTTGTACGGTCTGAAACAAGCTCCACGGCAGTGGTACAAGAAATTTGATTCTTTCATGGTGCATCAGGGGTTCAAGAGAACAGATGCAGATCCATGTGTTTACGTCCGGAGATACTCTAACGGTAAATTTATCGTTCTTCTCCTGTATGTTGATGATATGCTAATTGTCGGACAAGATGCAGAGATGATTAGCGGATTGAAGAAAGATTTGTCAAAGACGTTTGACATGAAGGATTTGGGTTCGGCAAAGCGGATTCTCGGAATGGAGATTACCCGAAATCGGAAGGCTGGGAAATTGTGGTTATCCCAGGAGCGCTATATTGAACGAGTTCTAGAGAGGTTCAATATGAAGGGTGCTAAGCCAGTTAGCACGCCACTTGCCGCGCACTTTCAGTTGCGAAAGAAATCCGATCCATCAACAGCAGAAGACGGAGAAGATGTCCCAGATGTTCCATATTCATCGGCGGTCGGAAGTTTGATGTACGCCATGGTGTGTACAAGGCCAGATATCGCTCACGCAGTTGGCGTTGTGAGTCGATTTCTATCGAATCCCGGGAAGTCACATTGGGAAGCAGTGAAGTGGATCTTGAGGTACCTGAGAGGAACTTCCAAATTATGCCTAACATTTGGAAGTGGTAAATGTTTTCTTACAGGCTATACGGATGCTGATATGGCTGGTGATCTCGACAGCAGAAAGTCAACGTCGGGATACATATTTACACTCTCAGGGGGAGCTATCTCATGGCAGTCGAGGCTACAGAAGTGTGTTTCTTTATCAACTACTGAAGCGGAGTATGTTGCAGCAACGGAAGCTGGCAAGGAGATGCTCTGGTTGAAGAGATTCCTTCAGGAGTTGGGAATTCAGCAGGAGGAATACATAATATTTTGCGATAGTCAAAGTGCTTTGGACTTGAGCAAGAATACTATGTATCACTCGAGGACGAAACACATCGACGTCCGTTATCATTGGCTCAGACTAGCTATTGAGGAGAAAGCGTTCAAGCTGCAGAAGATCCACACAGACAAGAATGTTGCGGACATTCTGACGAAGGTGATTCCCAAGGAAAAGACTGAGTTCTGCGCCGGGCAAGCCGGCATGGGCTATCGCTGAGGCGGTAGGAGATCTCTCCCGCAAATAATGAATGAGGCTGGAGGGGGAGAATTGTGTGTCCAGCCATCCAAGGAAGACCGCACGCCAAGGTTGAAAAAAAAATAATAATAAAATATTATTTTAATATTTTATTATTTTAATGAACGGCTGATATTGAATGGCGACGCGGCGCATTCCTGTCCACCCGTTTTGAGTGGTCCAGAAGAGCTGAAGACATCTATAAATAGGCTGAGGATTCTTCAGTTATTATAATCACAAGCTCATTCGAGTTTACTATATAGAGAGAAGTAGTTCGAGTGAATTGTGAGGTTATCAGTTCAGGTAGAAACTGATAGGGTTCCACATCCACAGAGAGGTGTGAGGTAAACACGAGTGGTAAAAGTGAGATAGTAAAAATTCGAGGGTTGTAATTTTTACTATAGTGAAGATTTTGCCGACTCGGCCGTGGTTTTTCCCTCTTCGTTAACAGAGGGTTTTCCACGTTAAAATTCTGGTGTTCTTTCTTACCTTACGGTAATTTTATTTTTACCGTGGTAGTTACTGTGCGGGTCCCACCAAATTTACCCGTGGGTCCCACTTCTCCCGATCGTCGTACCGAGCCAAACCGGGACCAGTTCCGCTGCGGGGCCCACTGACCACCGCGGGGCCCACCACCATTCCCAACAAGAGTCATTTGGGCGTCTCTCTTCGGGGGCTGTTTACGCATACCTCGCCATGAGTTCATTCTATGGCTTGCTATTCGAGGACGTCTCTCCGTTCGCAGCTTACCATGGGTGGCTCAGCGCGCGGGAACGGAAGCATGCCTCCTATGCGATACAGGTAGTCGGGAGACGATCTCTCATCTTTTCTTTTCATGTCCTTTTTCTTTGAGGTGCCGACAGATTCTTAGGGACATGATTCGGTGGCGGATACCGTATATTGATTGGGACAGGAGCTATCACTGGGCTGCTCTGAAGTGGAGAAGCCAGCACTTATTTCATGTTGCTTATCGGCATGTCCTTGCGTCGATTGTTTATCACATTTGGCAGGAGCGGAACAGGCGTTGGAGGGAGAACATACGTTCTACCCCTGCTCGGGTCGTGGCCACGGTCCTCGGCATCCTTGGCGCTCGGCTTGGGATGATTGGAGATAAGCATGCCTTACAGCAGGCTGCTATTCGGCGACTTTGGAGAGTAGCTTGGTAGCTTGGTAGCTGATTTTCTCTTACACGCCTTTTTGTTCACCAGTAGCCTGTTACTGGTTGCCTGTGTCGAGGTTTACTCGCACCCACTGTATACTTCTACCATTATATATACAAAAACCGGGACCTGTTCCAAAAAAAAGAAAATTAGCATATGAATGGGTAAATATTTAACAAATACCCTTTACTATTGTTGGGTCTGCTTCGACTTCCTCAGTTGTTAAAGTAAATACTTGAGCTGGGGCTAGTGGTGGTCGTATTGCTGTTTGGGCTTGAGTATGGGCCCGATTTTCACGACAATTTCTGGCAAAGTGTCCCGGCTTTCCACATTGAAAGCATATAGGGCCGGGGTTGGACCCCACCCTATAGAAAACGCCTGTATGAAATCGTTCGCACTGTTGGCATTGGGGTGTGATATTTGGGGTATTAGTCACTCCCTGATTAGGTCTAGGCTGCCAGTTTTGTTGGCCCTGGCGGTTGTTCTGATTGTTGCTGGGGCCTTTGTCAAGAACTTGACGCTTTCTATTATTTTCCCGTTCCAGCTGACCTTCCGTCTTCCTCTTTTCTTCTTGAGATTTCACAATTCTGCCCTCCGCCTCTTCAGCCAGAATTGCCCTCTCCGCGACCATGTGTGGTGCAAATCTCGATAGCTGTTCGAACTTGCAGATATATTCCGCAATCGTCATTCCCCCTTGTTTTAGGTTTAGGAATTCATTCATTCGCAGCATTCGCTCGGGGGTCGTGAAGTATTTTTCCCGAAAAAGTTCTTTAAACCTTTCCCAGGTCATAATAGATGGGTCTTCGAGAATTTTTATGGTGTCCCACCAAAATCCCGCATTCCCTCTCAGCATGAATACCGTGCATAGAACTTTCTCCTGTTCGGATATGCAGCTATATAAGAACATGTTTTCCAAAGTTCACAGCCAATCTTCTGCCATCATAGGATCGGTTGCATCCTCGAAAATCGGGGGATTAAGTTCACGGAATCTATCTCCGATAGTTTCCACACGTTCGGGTTGTGGAGACTGACGAGGTTCAGACGAACTCCGATTATTAATGAGTTCGTGATCTGTTCTGACTGACGTTTGATCAATTCGGTCAATCTCAAATTGGTGGAGTCCCGTTCATTCGTGGGTAACTCAGGCACAGCCCCCCGACTGGTCTCTCCCTCATCTCTACGTCCTCTCGTCATCTTTTATCTACCATTAGTCATGTAAATAGACACATTATGGTAAATATACAATCACATCAACTTTTCAAACTTACAAGCAAGGCTGATCCTCCAGGCTTTTGAGCGGCCGTACATGGACAGTATACAAAACCTATATCCTAAGCTCTCATACCAACTGTAACGACCCTCACTTTCTAATACTATTTAAATTTAACGGCGGATTTTCGCAATGAAAGCCGCGGAAAACCCATTTTACGAAACTTTTTATGTTTAAGGAAATCAATATATTACAAGCGCACACAATACAAACATCACATTTTAAATGCGAATATGTTATGCACACGTCTTATCTTACAAAGACTATAACCTCACCCTTAAAATATTTAAAACACACTAAAACCTCTCCACAGGTCGTCATCCATGTACAGCCTCGCCCTCAAAAGTCCGTGGAGCACCGCCATCAGCCCGCCTAGTCATGACATGCCTCATGTCAGACTCAGTACCTACAACACGGAAACTCTAAGGGATTGCCCAGTATGTGAATAAAAATGCATGATGCAATTGTACGCTCAAATCTAAGTACCGATACCTCACATTTCAATATTCATTCTTTCTGTGCCTACATCTATATCCTATTCACACATTAAAACTCTATCCGATACTTCGCGTACTTTTTGAAAGTTCACATCAAACATCTTCCTACTAGAAAGCATACACTGAACATTCACATCAGATTGGTCCTTTCTCCAATATAAAGTAACACAATTTATTTCTCGTAATATCCACGTCCGGATAGACAGAACGTTCACGTCTGCCTCTCATCAAATATCCTGGAACGTTCACGTCCGAATAGACACAACGTTCACGCCTGTCTCCCGTCGTAACCTATTCGTACCTTGGAACGTTCACGTCGGAGTAGACAGAACGTTCACGCTTGCTCTTGTCGTAACCTAAAATCAGTAATTTATAATAATTATCGAATGAATAAAGCAACAGTAATCTCACACCTATTTGTTTCTTGGAATGTTTACATCCGATTAGACAGAACGTTCACGTCTGCCTTCGTACCAACTTCAGGTCTCTTTATTCCTCGGAACGTTCACGTCCGAATAGACAGAACGTTCACGCCTGTCCATCATACTTGAAATACTATCCTATCTCGACAGTCACTACCTCGTATACTAGTAAAATACATGTGTAGTCTAATTAAACTACAATATTGTAAACAAAGAATACTTCTAATTCTCTCGAAAACATTCTAACTCTACCCCACAATTCAATTGAAAATATTTCCCCAAAAATTCACTAAAATAATTAATCATAATTCACTAAATATAATTACTCCCCGAAATTCACTAAATTAATTTCGCCAAAATTCCAAGTTTGTTCGAGAATAAGTCTACTTATCCGAATTTCCCTTACCTGTCCGAAATTTAGATTTACAGTCCAAAAATATTATAATATCGAAAATATGATGAATCACGAAAACTTCCACCATAAACCTATCTAAAAACTTTAAAATAATAATTGTAATTATGCCGAAAAGATTTTGTCAAAACCTTAATCTAATGAAAACCATCACTTGACGAAAACATCCAAAGCATGTAACTATTTTAAGCACTGAAAATTGTTTTATGCATCTAATCATGCAATTACCAAAATCTTTTAATATCTAATATTATTCCCATGCCGAAAACTTCTAACAATTAATCTAATCATACAAGTACCCAAAAATATATATTGTTAAAAACTTTGTATAATGTTGATATCATGTCTACATAGAAATTAAAATATTCAAAACTCGATTTATGCTACAGTCTCCTCAATTACAAAAACTAGGAGTTTATCAAGAACTTTCAACACCAAAAATTCTAGATTGCTGAAAACATCTCACGGATCGAATAAAGACGTAAACACTTGAGATTTATCACAAGTATCAAAATATACAAATAGAAGCAAATACCAAAGACACTCTTGTAACAAAAAGAACTTGAAAAGGGTCGAAACCCTATTTCACATAAATTCTCCCTATACCAAAGGTGTTCTATTGCCGAAGACTACCCAATTAAACATTAGATTACTCTTAAAAATAATTACTTCGAGTACCCAGAATTCTAACTACACTTCATCGCCACAAAAACCTCACATATTTCTCCTTAACCCATATTGAAATCACCTAACACAACACTGACATATTACCCTAATCATGATCACGTAAACCATATCAATTCTAATCATAATATAAATCATACAGCATATCGAAACATATAAATCACAAATATATTTACGTGTTGTAGATGAAAATTCATCTACATCACGAAAGTTTGATTTGAAAGGTTTCCTTGCTCTAGCTAAAGCCGTTCGTTTTCTCCTTCTTCTTTCCAAGAATCTTTCTCCTCTTTCTTCGTTTTTATTTTTCGTGAGGTATAGATATTTGATACATTGTCATGAATATAAGGACAATATCCAACGAGACTTTTCACGTAGTTGGTAAAGTTCATTTTCATGGATTAGGTATTTGTGACTTTGTCATGTGTAAGGACAAATATCCAACGATGCTCTCAACATGGTTAGTAAAAAATCGTTTTCATGGAGTAGGTATTCGTTTTATATTTCTCTTTAGTAGTCACTATCCACATAAGTCTATATATATATATATATATATATAGGTTTGGTATGGTGCCCACCTAACGTGAGCAACCACCGTGGGCACCATAAGCAAATCTCTATATTTTTTGCATTTTTTCGATTCCCAACTACGCCAACAACCTCGGTAGACTCTCTCATATCCATGCTAACCTAAATCGCCCTCTCTAACACGTTAATTTTTAAGAAAATCATCACCTGGATATGCCGTCCACATGTGAATAACAAATAGATGATTTTCTTAAAAACTATCGTGTTAGAGATGGCGATTTAGGTTAGCAATGGATATGAGATGGTCTACGGAGGTGTTGCCGTTGTTGGGAATCGAAAAAATGCAAAAATATAGAGCTTTGCTTATGGTGCCCACTAGCAAACCTCTATATATATACTTGCATATCTATATATTTTTACGTAGTTGTACCCAAAATTTCCAAGGCTTCATCCGATTTTATCTTTTATCCGAAAATATCAACTCTCTCTCTTTTCTTTTTTAATTCCCATTTAAACCGTTACATTGTTAATTACCTCGTAAATCCCGTATTAATTTTTTTTAACGGATATTACAGTAATGGGCTTAAAATTGCTAAGTCTCAAATACGTCTAATTAACCCACTTAAATAATGTTACTTTTGCAGTCGAAAAACTCTAAATACAAGCAAAACCCTTAATCGCAAAACTTCAACAGTAAAACTTTTTTCTCTCGCACTCATCAGAAAGACGAACGTCTAAATCAAACTATTTCTTTGATTTTCAACTTACTATTGTATTTCTGAGGTAGACTTCTGTCAGGTGTTTGTGCGTCTTTAATCTCCATTATCATCTGCATTTTGTGATTTTCGCTTGATTTGTTGATAAATTTCTCGTCTATAAACTGTTTGAAAACCCGTATGCTACTTTCAGAAATCTAAGACTTTTATATGTGTTCATCTGGTTTGATTCGTGTTTTATAGTTTAAGTGTTTTCGATCATTCTGATATGAGGAATTTTCGATAGGAGTTGAAATCTAAGCTGGCTTTTTGAATGTCTGAAGCAGTCGAAGAACTTTCTCGATCACAAACAGTTTCAATCGAATTTCAATTGGATTGAGATACTGTTTGCATCGTAAAGATTTTCGACCGCTAAATTTTGACTTAGTCGTTAAGATAGATGACGTATATCGAAAATGTACTTACCATCGAGAAATCTAATTAGGAATTTATGCGAGGAAAAAATTAACAAGTGGAATAGATAAAATAGATGCAATTCTTTTGAGAGCGCAAAACTTACCATCAAAAATAGTATCTTCGATTTCATTTTATTTCGGTCGCAAATTTTAGCGGCTAAGAAATTCATTTTTCAACGTTAAAATTTCTCGATCGTAAAAACGCAGTGATAATTTTGTTCGATCGAAAGTTTTCTCGACGATTGACTTAGTTTCACGTTGACTACTTTCTCGATCGAAAAACTTCGCAGCACAAAACCGACTTTAAAATCGAAAACTATCTCGCTCGACAAAAGCCAAGATGAAAAATTTTATTCCAGCACGAAAAATTTCTCGATCGTAAATTTACACGGAATTCAATTTTCTCGACCGTAAATTTACACGAAAATATGTCGCCCTCGCCATCTGGTCGCCGCCACCGAATACCCTCTCTCCACTCCCTATACGGCCACGACCATCGAATACGTCTCCTCAGCAACCGAAGACACCTGCGTGAATATGCACAATCGAAAAAAGGTGCTGAACCGTCTCGTAATGCAGCTCGTCACAGAGGATACACGCAGGCGTACCCGCCCTCTGAGCAACCCAAGGCTTATTCTCTAGTCGCCAACTGATCTTGTATCCCTAGCCAGAGGATGACATCATGACGTGGCAGCTTCAGTGGCCCTCCAAATAGGGTACCCCAACATACTGGTTCCCGTCTGAATCGAGTCGCTTCCCTCGCCGACTTTGCAGTCATAATCCCCGTCGATGATCCTGTCCAAATCACCCCGTCCTATTCACCCCGCACCACCTGAGGAAGAAGGCGACTAATCTCGACCATGCCTTCGCCAGATCTTAAAGGTTTGTACCGGTGCATTAGTGCTGGTATGATCGCACCCTTTAATCAGTCGTTGTCGTACGCCGGAAGAATCCAGCTTGTTAAGTCGGTTCTTCAGGCCATGCATGCATATTGGTCGGGGGTATTATTGCTTCCTAAAGGCGTTGTCCGAGCACTGGAGACGCGATTTAGGAAGTTTCTTTGGGGGGGGATCGACTGCTAAGGTTGCTTGGGAAGTCCTATGTCTGCCAATGTCTGAAGGAGGTATGGACATCAGATCCATCGAGACAGACAACAAGGCACTTCTAATGAAGCATCTATGGAGTGTCCTCACAAGAGCCCCTGAATCGATTTGGGTTGACTGGCTTTATAGGACACGGCTACACTCTCGATCGGTGTGGGATCTGACCATCTCGCCAAATGATGCATGGAGTTGGAGGAAGATGCTGCAGCTGCGACCATTGATACGTACACTTATTACCTTTAGGGTACGGATGGATCGGGCATGTGGCTGTGGAAGGATCCTTGGCTTCTGCGTACCCCGTTACTAGAGAGGTTTCCTCGAGGTTTCCTCGAGGGCCTATTGCGATGGAAGGTCTACCTGCTGATTCACGACTGAGTGTGGTGATTGGTGCCCAGGGATGGAACTGGCCTGGGCAAGGGTCTGTCGAGCACTTAGGAAATTAAAATTGATATCTCAATTCTCGAGCGTAAAATGTCATGGAGTGAACATTAGGTTTCTCGCGCAAAACACTTAGAAAATTTTCGATAAATCTCTCATGAACTTTATATGTGACTCTTGCAAAATTACAAACCCTCTGCATTTTTTCACATCTGTATACCCTATGTGCTAAATTAAATTTCTATATCTATCAATCACGACATAAAACTGTTTGACTTTAGTTTGATATGATATATTTCGACTTCAAAGTTAAAATCGAACTAATGAGCTTTCCTACTTGTTATCCTTTCAGATGGATTACTAACCTGCATACAACCACATCTATGACAAGAACTTGTATGTCAAGGTTGAGGACACCATTCCCAACTCGATCGGACGACCTTCCGGTGTCCAGACGAGATCATAGTGTCCATACTACAAGGCCACCCTCTCTGGCATGCGCTCACTGTGACGGCCTCGGTGTCCATGGTCTATCTCCAACAGTTTCGGGAACGGATACATAGTCACGTAGTCAATGGCACTTACCAATTCACCATGGTGGTTGGAACAAGACACGTCAGCTTTAGCAAGGACGACTTTGGACTTGTCTTGGACCTTCCATTCAGCCAGAACTACGATCCCCTGCGACGGATGCGGAGATGATTCATGATTTCTCCACATGGGATACCGTCCGCCACTTGCCAAGCTCGCACAAGTACAGAGCAACGACATCCCACATCCATGGAAGACACTCTTCGGCATTATCAATAAGTTTTTGTCGCCGAAGCACGCCGGCTTTGACAAAGGCAGCGATAACATTCTTAGGATCTTCCACGGAATTGCCTTCTCCAGAAATTATGACTTCGCCCAGCTGATCTGGAATGACCTTGCCTAACAGATCAGACAAAAGGAAAACAAACGATCGAAGAATGTACCGTATGCGAGGTGGTTCTGTGTGATCATCGCCCACCTCATGGAGCTTCACGAAAACATCACTCGTCTACCTCCAAGAGGCAACTATCAACCACCCCGACTCAAGTTCTTCCATAACCCCAAGCTCACGGATTTGGTTAAGCCGTCTATGCCGATTCCGTTCGAGCTACTCCGTCTTGCCGACCCCTCGGGGAGATGAATATTGACGCTACTGCCGGGGAGAATCATCTTACGGAAGAGATGATTTGTCAGGAACCGAAACCTCATATCACAATTTCATGCATTTACATAAATTCATGCATTCATATAAGTCATTTTAAAACAAGAGGTACGTATAGAATAAGGTATTTAAAGTATTATAGTTCTAGGTTCTCAAAGAGATGGAAGTGAATGTTACGGAAGTTAGAATTTTCTAGGGTTTTCTCAGGTTTGAGAAACTTTATATGTACTGATTAAAGTGATTGAATAAATTAGGAAGTTTAATGATATTCTTGGGATTCTTTAAAGTGGAAGAAATAATTAAATAATATTTAAAGTATGGCTAAAGAAGAATTTCGAAACTCTTTAGTTATGGATCTTGAAATTGGTCAATGAGGCCTTCAAAATTCTTTAAGCAAGGATCTCGAGATTCATTAACATAGATATTGCGAGAACTTTGGCTCTCGATGTGAAATTGTGGCAATTAAAATAATTCATAGAACTACATATCGAAAATAAGGATCTCGAGATTGGTTCAATGAAGACCTCGAAATTCTTCAATCAAAAATTCGAGATTCCTTGAGTTCTCGATATATAACATGCAGCAATTTAAACAATTCTCAGGAGTAGATATCGAAAACTTAGTTGTAAAGGAAACGTTTTAATAATAACAATATAATATGTATGATCACTCATGATAAGTATTAACAAAGGTGTTGATGTCATTTGACTACTAACATACGCAAGTATAGGATAAGAAGAAAGGAGATTATTAACATTCATATAATTTTCGACAACTCATGAAGGAAAAAGATCGAGAAGAGACAAGCTTGAACACTCAAATGTCGAAAACAAAATTCTAAAGGAGGTATGAAAATTTTATATATAAAGTTACTTTGTTTATATAATTTGAAACTTAGGTATGTATAAATATGGGAGTAATAACGATGGTTCAATATACTTTAAGATTATAAGAAATTTCATAATTAGATATATTAGGGTTTTCTAGATTTCTGAAAAGAGTTCATTCATATTTGTTTGAATAGTTTTCGATGTTAGACACATGTTAGAATTAATAACTATGAATGAGTTGAGTATGCATATCTAAATGTAATGGAAGGTTTTCGTATCCTTAAAGGTATGAAAAATTTTCGATATATATATGAACAGTATGAAGTTTCAGGAATTCGAGATAGGATGTCGAAATGAAATAGATGGATCTCGAAAGAAATCTCGAAATGAAATAAGGAAAACTTCGAAACCTGATTAAAAATTTTTTATGATACATGTCGAAATCTTTTAGGTTAACATAGGTTACACTTCGAGATCCTATCATAGAAATTAAATTAATAATTGAACATGGTTCAAGATAAAATTTGATAAGAGTATTTGTTAGTTGATTTTCAAAGGAATAACAAATTAAAATAAGTTAGGGTTTCAGGTAAAGACTACGGATAAGAATGATCTCATACATAATGAAGCATGCATATCACGCACACATGTCATTATAAGAATTTTGTATTTACGGATAAAATAATTGTATAGGTCAGGAGTCCGATAAGGGCAAGGGCAAAGTCGATTAAGCGAACGAAGAAAATAGGCGAAACTTGTGAGTATGATATGCAACATGTGTTCTGTTTCTATGTGATTTATGTGCTTATATATGCTTATATGTTTTATACGAATTTATTGGTTGATTTGAAATTTTATGGCTATATGTACTGATTGATAACTGATGTGTCTTGTGTCTTATGTGCCTATGTGCTCTATATGGATTAACTGATTAATGATTTATAATATATGTGTTATTTACTAATCGACGTGAACTATGTGACCGTAAAGTGCCTTTATATGATCTATGTGTCATCTAGGGTATTTTATATAGCATTGCATACATATAAATGAAAGGAGAAACCATTATGACTGCTACGACTACGGATGGTACGATACGGATCCTACGGCATACGTCCCTTCAAATCAGGGGGATGACAGTTACTTTCCTTCAAATCGGGGGATGACAGAGTCATGTACAGGCACATACAGATATTTACAGTATTGACAGAGTCCCATGCATGGGCGCCGACTGGGCTTACAGAATACGAGTCTAGCTAGTCTATAACTGGGAGTATCAAAATAAATGGACATATAGAATGGCATGTGATCTACGGATCCTATGAATGACAGTTATATGCACAATGATTTTATGATGGCATAATTACGATATTAATGCAAAGGAGCGGACTACTGTTTATTCTATCGTCATTTATTATTAGTTAACATGTTGCGATCACACGCATCGGTGTCTTCACAGTTGTGTAGATAATTCAGAGACTGCGTAGAAAGCATCATCATAAAGCATGGATTCAAGGTTGGCCAGCTACATGCTCCTCCTGCTCCCTTCTGGTTCATCGTTAGCATATAGAATAGAAACAGCTATAGACTGCTGCATTTTATAACTCGTATGATAATTACATTTATGTATATTATTGTGAAGGGAACTAGACCGGATTACGCGCACGTTTTTGTTAAAGGAGATGGTTATGGGAATCGCAAAAAAATTTATATGAATATTTTATACCTGCGTAAAAAGGCAATAGGAAACAGGGCGCTACATGATTCAAGGGCCACCGACAGACTTTGCAGTGATCCCTCAACAACAACATCCCAGTCTTGATGCCACGTTGATTGACCAAGTGGCTCAAGAATCGGAAGTCGAAGCTCCAGTCGAAGAACTAGGAGCTGAAGTGCCCATCGTAGTTGGCATGTTCAGAGGGTCTATTGAGGAGATCCTTCAACAGGAAGCACAGCCCGAAGCACAAACGGGGCACAACCCACTTCAGCAGGCTACCACGCCTGAGACAGAGGCTTTGATTACCACGATTATATCTGAAGAGCCTCAACCAACAGCACAAGCCCATGAGGAGGTAGAATGTGACCCAACTCCTCACACGGCTACCTCGTCAGACACAGAGTCAGGCGAGGAGATTCGCCTAATAAGATGGCCTCCCACACGTCTAATCGCATCTGACGAGCCCGTCTTAGAAGCTGTTGATCCTATATCAGACCCGACGCTGGTTATCTCTCCAAGGGCTGAGGACCCTTCATCGCTCAATCTTGAGCGCAGCCCAACCCCGCGTCAGTCGTGGCCGAGATTCAGACACCGCCTACTGACGGCCATGGCCTCAAATGTCTAATACGCAAGTTCAGCCAGAACTTGCAACAACACCCTTAGATACGAATCTTTTAGATTCAAATTGCGGATTGGGTGGAAGTCTGGACACGTCACAACCTCAAGTGACGGCGAGCCAACCTGTTGAGATGGTGTTCACTCAAGCGTTGTTAACAGGCAACATCAGTCGTCTTGGACCATCTACCGAAGCTCCTATCCAGTTCGTGATGAAGAACGCTTACAGGCAGCTCTCTCCTCTGCTCTATCACAACTTGAGGAACGCTTCATGGAGAGAGTTCACGCTGCCATGGAGATATCCTGACGAGATACTGGGAAAGCACCTATCTCCGAGGCCCAGCCGTCCGATCAAACCTCACGACTTACCCTCACACCCACTCAACCCACACTTCCCATATCCATCGACACTCCCATCCTCACTCACAACCTTACAAACCCTGCTACCATACTCACCAGCGACCTTCATTCCATCCTAGTCGCCCGTTTACTAGAGCTGAGCACCCGGGCACCGACAGAAGAAGATCTCTTTCGACGTCTCGTGGATCATCCTGACCCACCTACCGACTCTTTCCGAGGTCAAAGCTCCCTCCCTCTCCAAACACCGACATGATGATCCTAATGATCAAGGTTGTCATGAGGGGGAGAAGAGGCCAAGGAATTCTACGAGCGGTCAAGGACAAAGCTCGGGCGCGGCACGGA
The DNA here is from genome assembly GCA_027422505.1 of Craterostigma plantagineum. Lineage (NCBI taxonomy): Eukaryota > Viridiplantae > Streptophyta > Magnoliopsida > Lamiales > Linderniaceae > Craterostigma > Craterostigma plantagineum. The sequence goes on along the minus strand of JAPQWV010000009.1, from coordinate 21,972,905 downwards.
CAACTACAGGAGCCGCTGAAACCTCACAAACCACTACCCAAACAACCACCACCAGGCACTGCACCATCCAAAATCTAACGTAAAATGACCCACCAACCTAACGACGCCTCCGCTGACACCACCAACCTTCACAAGCCTCTTGCTTCCGGAAGAGAAGCAAGTGCCGGAATGCTCGTGGCCCTAGCAAAAACTCAAGCAACTTCCAGCTCGACCGCTCCGGATCAGTCGAGAACATCTAGAAGTGGAGTCAACCACACGAGTTCCTCAACAAATACATCTTCGAAGGACAGTGGATGGCCCACACTATGCCCGATGACATTCAACGGTAAAGACTCAAGGACGTTCGATACTTCTTGCAACAAGCTTCGGTTGACTTAGTTCTAATAGAAAACAAAGAACTTCAGGAAGGTGAAGATCATGAACAAGATCCCAAGGCTTCCAGAGGTGATTGCTCAACGAGCGGATTCCCCTACGAGACAAATGCTAGTGTCCATTCTAATCGACACTCCATGGGAGAATGTCAGGATTGGAATCCCATTCCTTGAGGAAGTTCGTCAGCGAATATGGAGGTCTCCGAACAAAATTAAGGAATTGAACGAGTTCGAGCTCAGAGGCATCTCTCACTGGGAACAACAGAAGAGGATGATTTATCTTTGGATGCTAACCCAACTTGGACCTGATATGAGGCTGGGGATTCCAAAAAATCAGCTGAAGAGCCAATTCAGAGACTTATCCCCAATTCAAAGAAGCATTCCAACTCCAATCTACCATATAGAGCGGATAGATAGAACTCGAGAAGAGCTAACCGAGAGCGATCTACCATACCTTCCAGTTGAAGAGATCTACAACCTCTACCAACTATACGTAGAGAAGTACAAGGATCCTCAAGGTTTCATAAAGAAGGAAGGACTCGAGGGACTCTACCGGTTCATGATGCGCCAGGTCAAGTACCATGCCGCACACGACCTTCAGATGGCTCTGGAGAGCAATATGAAGAAGGTCAACATGATTGTCCGCTTAACAAAGGACCTGAGACTGAAGGGCTTCCCAACAATCACTTACACATAAGCTCAGTCGTAGGAGTCACATACCACAATCCGATTGCAAAGAAGAATAGGTTGATGCTGAAGAACCCGTCGTAGTAGTGGATCACAGTCAGCAATCGACAGCCGAGAAGCAATGAGTGGCACCCCCAAATAGCGAACAGGTAGGCGTCCCTCTCGAAAACCCATCAAAGACTGTAATTGCACCTTTAGACCCTCCGCTCTACGTGATAGATACATCTCGCTCTTGTCTGGATTAGGATGGAGTCCTGACAGATCCGAGAAAGACGTCAATGCGTCCTTCAGCACCCCTACAGAGACCGCAAAAACCAGCATGGGCAGTGACATAGACTCGCAGCGCCAATGATAGCGAAACTTGGGTTCCGCCTGAATATGAGTCTCAACCAGGCCATGGAGCACTTCCATAACGAGTGTGAAGAGGTATGGCGAGATAGGATCCCCCTGCCGTATCCCTCTCTTGCCAGCAAAAAATCCCACCGATCGACCATTTAGGTTGATGGAGAATGTGGGGGTCGTCAAACAGCTCCGTATCCACTCAATAAACCTTGGGTGGAATCCCATAGCCTGAAGCGTTGCTAGTAGAAAGCTCCATTCCACCTTATCATACGCCTTAGCCAAGTCCACCTTGAGCATTGCTCGAGGCGGTCGACCCTTACTCGTATAGCCCAGACACAGTTCCTGGGCAAGAAGAATGTTGTCACTGATGCGCCTTCCTGGAATAAATGCAGTCTGTGATGCATGAACCAGGCCACCCAGGACGGGCTTCAGCCGGTTCGCGAGAATCTTCGATATGACCTTGTAAAGGACGTTGCAGCACGAGATTGGCCGAAAATCAGTTACCGGCGTGGCGCGTCACACTTAGGGATCAACGTGACAAGAGTGCTATTTAGGCCCTTTAGGAGTCGGCCAGTAGTAAAAAAATCCTGTGATGCCCGGATCAAATCCGGACCCACAATTCCCCATGCAGCTTTGAAAAAAGCGGCCGTATAACCATCCGGGCCTGGCGCCTTCTCATCCCCCATAGAGAAAAGCGCCTGCCTCACCTCCACCTCATCGATTGGCCGAACCATATTTAGAGCCGCCGCTCGTGAGAGCCTGCCCTTCACGGCCCCTTGCACGTCAGCCCGAAAGACAGGTTCAGAACGTGCTGACTGGCCAAGCAATCCCTGACAAAAACCCAGCAATTCCCCCTCCACCGCGTCTAGCGTATCCAAGAGGTCCCCGGTCGGGGTTTCCAGTGACACAATACGGTTGGTTGCTCGGCGCATGGCAACTTTCCTGAAGAAAAAAGATGAACACTGATCCCCATCCTTGAGCCAAGCAAGCTTTGCCCGTTGGGACAGCGATGTATGCTCAATCTCAACAGCCCTAGCATAAAGGATCCGACAATGACGCTCGAGGTCATGGAACAGCACCTCAAGAGGGTAACGTGCAGCGAAATCCTGTGCCAGCCCCAAGAATCGCTGCGCGTCTGCAACATTAGCAGCTAGATCCCCTTTGTTCCTACGCATCTGTGTAAATATAGTCTTGAGTAATTTCAGCCTTTGCACCAGAACGAACGTAGGAAACCCTGCCATGGGCATGTCCCAGATACGCTGTACCTGGGGCAGGAAATCCACCTCCTTGGTAAGAAAGTTCTCCAAACGAAACATCGAACCCCGTGGCCTATGCAATGCCTCCCCCAACGACAGAGGTGAATGATCCGATGTAGCAGGGAGTTCACTACGAAAGCATGCATCTGGATACCGAGCAAACCACTGCGGATTGCCAAGCATGCGATCCAGTTTGCGCCAGATACCCGCAAGTCCCCGCTGCTGATTATACCACGTGAAAACCTGACCCGTTGAAGGAAGGGAAAGAAGGTCAGCACGTACAAGACAGTCCTGAAAATCCAACATATCCCGCGACTGAGGGGCACCCCCACGACCCTCACCCGCATGCAGGATGGTGTTGAAATCCCCCGTCACCACCCATGCATCATCAATATGTAGCGCAGCGAACTGGCTCAGCTCGTCCCATAGTGGTACACGCTCCTCCCTTCGAGAGTGCCCATACACGACAGTGACAAACAGCTGCTCTTTCGTAACGAGCTCGTCCACTTTGCAGTGCACAGCTTGGCCAGATTTAAAGCGATTCAACAGGACTATGATGGAAGTCCCGACCGCTATGTGGCGACCCTCGTTTTCTAATTAAGATTAGTGGCGGATTTCCGCAACGTAAGCCGCGGAAGGCCCGTCTAATTAAAACTTTTTCCTAAAATAATATACATTATTATAAACATACGTCTACATGGTCATCTCTATACACGGGCCGAAGCCCCAAAAATACCAAAAGAACAAAAAGCGCTAATGCCGCTCCACAGGTCTTCATCCATGTACCGCACCCCCTCAAAAGTCCGTGGAGCACCGCCACCAGCCGCCTCAGTCACGACGCGTATCAGCGTCGGACTCAGTACCTACAACACGTAAACACTGAGCAATTTGCCCAGTAGGTGAATAAAATGCATGTATGCAAGTGTGCACTCAACCCCAATCCCAACATCTCACAGCATGATATAATGCACACTCTTCTTTTCCCACATTCCTATTTCGCACAACATAGGGCCCTAGGTTAGGCTCGACACCCTCGCGCGCAAAGACTACTGGGAGGCCAGCCCCAAGTCTCGCTGCAGCCTACACTGGTAGTGCACTGGACGATCAAGCCAATGGCCTCCTACCGGGTCGCTCCGCACCAAAAGTATACACTGATAGTGCACTGGACGATCACGCCAATGGCCTCCTATCAGGTCACATCAATATCTCATCCGGCGGTATGCACCTCGGGACGGTCACGCCCGAGTAGACAGATCGATCACGCCTGTCTCCGCCAGGTGCCCAGTGAGCCCAACCTCGACTCCTCTAAGAGTCACCAGTCACAAACATCTCATTCTACCCCGTACGTCACTATCTCAAATCATCACCGTCATAACTACGGTACAACCATCTCTTACCCTGACGTGATATGCACCATGCATATATATGAAATTACATAGAAACATGATTTATATGAAACGTACGTAAAACAGGTAAAACACGTAAATCACGTAAGTCACGTAAGTCACGAAAATCATCGAATCACATGAAAACACATAATTCACAGATGCGTTTACGCATTGTAGATGGATGATCCACCTACCTGTCCTCCTGCTATAATCGAATACGAAGTCCGGTGTAGTCCCTATATTTCGGTCCTCTGAATATAATAGAAATTTTCATATTGATTTACTAAGTTATTTAAATTTTGAAAATGCTAAAATTATCAAAACTTTAAATTTATGAAAACCTAAAAATAATGAAATTCCTAAAAAAATTAAATAAACCCTAAATATCGAAATTTCTTGTAAATATCGACATCCATCAAATCTCGACATCTTACAGATGTCGAGATCTTAGTATTTGTCGAGATAGGTAAATGTCGAAATCTTCTATGGATTAAAAAAAATAAATCTCGAGACTACTATGTTGTCGAGATCATTTGTTTGTCGATATCTATTACTTCTCAAGATCTAATAAATGTCAAGATCTATTCCTACAAAATGTCGAAATATTCATACAAATGTCGAGGTCTTCAAGCCATATCGACATCTCATAGATGTCGAGACCTTAGAAATGTCGAGACCTCCATATATAAATATACAAATAATCTCGGGATCTATCATATCTTTTTTTTTGGGAATGGTCACTAAATATAAAAAAACATACAAAGAAGCCGCTCAGAGAGCAAAAATCCCGGTAACAGGCTACCGGTTCACATCCAAGGAAAGAAAACAAGCCAAGGATAAAAACAACCCCAAAAGGCAACGACAGACCAAGATAACCGAACAGTCCCCGCCGTATCATCCAACATCAACGTGAAGGACTGCAATTGGAGTATAAGTGGAATCGTTCATCTTTTCAAGATTAGCAAGAACCGCAAACATGTTGCGATCGTAGGAGGAGAGTGTCCCAACACCCGTGCTAACGGATGCTTCGTCTCTGCTAGGCCGACTCGAACGCTTATTATGTTCATGATTACGGGTATAGGCGCATTTCTTGCCGTCTTCATCAAGGCCATCCACGTTGGCCGCCTTAGTAATAATGGCTTTACCTTTGTCACCCAAAAGATTGCATTCACGGCTAGGTGGCGTTTGCTCACCGATGGTGGATTGGCAGATCAGCCGAGTGGAGCCATGTGGTTGCGCTAGCGGCCTAGGCTGCGCATGCAGCCGTGTTGCTGGTAGCGCGGGCAGCCTTGGTTGGTCATTCGGCCAAGAGGGGGTTTTCGGGTCTGTTATGGGTTGTTGGGGGCGGGCCGGTTTGGGGTGAGTCGGTTTGGGCTGATTTTTAGGGCAGCTTCCTTCTCCGTGGTTCCAAGAGTAGCAAGCCATGCATTTGTTGGGTTTCCACTCATATTCTACCCGAATAGGTACAACACTCACTTGTCCTCCCTCCGTGGTAGGAATTCTAACATTAAACTGTTCGGCGAATGGTTCCCCAAGTGATTTCTCAACACAAACCCTTGCATATTCAAGCCGCTCAGCCTTAGCAGTCACGGCGTCCGCAAATAGTGGCTTGCCTATCACGCTCGCAACAATTCCCAAGCCCTCTTGGGTCCACAATTCCGTAGGAACGTTGCGCATTTTAACCCAAAGCGGGACAGCCGCGTGTTGTTTCTTCTCAAATGACATCCCAACCCGCCACGCTTCAAGGAAGAGGGGCTGCCCCTGCATGAGCCATGGGCCTCCTTCCAGGACCGCGGCTAAAGCTTCGGCCCTCGCAAACTTGAACTTGAAGAAACCATTAATCGTAGCCCGAACCTCAACAAGGTCCGTCCACATAGATCGGGCAAACCTTTCAACGTGGGGGAAATATGGTTTTTTCCCCAGAAAATACCCAACAAGTGTGTGGGCCCATCGAACCGTACCTTTTTCAATCACCTCCCAAGGCGGGCACGCTGCCGCCTCGCCGTTAACCATTGTTGGTGCCGTGTAGGATAAGGCAAGCCGCGTAAGGGGGGTGCACCGCGGTTGATCACGATTGGGGGAGGCTCCCTGAACAACGGCCGCAAAGGAAGTATTTCTCAGCAACAAATTTGTCTTTGCCACGGCCTCATTAGAGAACCGGAGCCCAACGTTAGAGACCCTCTGCCCGTGAGGTGTGGAGGCATTAGTAGAAGCCCTAGGTGGCCCTTCCCTTGGTGTTCTTATCTCTGCCCCCCCGCTGTTCAGTTGTTCGTCGCTTATGGCACAGAGCTCAGGCTGTTCCGTATCCGACGTATCTTCAGCTAAAGGGGCTTGTTCCGGCAGATTGGGCGCTGCAGTCTCGGCTGGAGGCCCACTAGGGGACGTTCTGGGCCCGGTTTCGGTATGTGTGGCTTGGGGTGCAGCCGGCGAGACCCTAGGGCTGTGGGCCATTCCGATTCTTGGGGCATCTTCAGCGGCATCCTCAATGTTCAGATCTGAACTAGATGGCGGCGGTGGTGTGCCCGGACGCAGCGGCCGGCAGGCAAAACGAGGGTCACGGAGTGGTATGAGAGAGGAGGTGTATCTTCGCTTGCGGCGAACATGCTGAGCATTGTTGTGGCTCGGGACATGAAAATTGCGATTAAGGGCAGACCCATTATGTGGTGGCTCCGACCTATTAGGGGCGGCGAGAGGTTGTTCCGGTGGTGGCTGAGAGCCGGTTTTGGTACCATTAACACGATCCATACTAGCCTCAAAGACGGCGACATCGAATCGATCCTCAAAGCCAATACCATTAGCTCGAGTGATTCCATAGACTGACGCAGCTTCAGGCATATCCAAATCCATTGATAGGGAGTCCATCAACACCGCCAAAAGTGCAGAAGATGAAAAGACACGGATGAAGAAGATGAAGGGGCTCTATGAAGAAAAGAGAGGGACGGCCGAGGGGATTAGGGCCCTCCCATCGCCGTCTGAACCGGCGATGGAGGGTGAGGGTGTGGATTGAGTCGGTCAGCAGCGCGGTGAGGTCGTCGCCGGCGTAGGGTGGTGGTAGGCGGCTTGTGGGAGACGAGCTTTAGGTTACTATGTGAAAATCGCACGCAGTAAAGGTGTGGGCCGAAATCGATTTCTTGCTTCCTAAGATGCAAGACTGATAAATAGAAATCGAGCCTGTTCGCACTGTGCTAATCAGACCGTCGTTTTCCATCTGTTCAATCTTCGCGTCTGCTGCGTGACCTAGTAGTAAGTGCCACATGTATCTATCGTTCGACCCAGTCGATGATTTGGTGATTGCATTTAAGGTTTTAACATTGTCTTTTAAGTTGACATAATATAAACCATTTATTAACGTCGCACTTCCAACATTTTCATTTCTAGAATAAATATGGCAAACATTATCAATGAATTGAAATTCATATCCCATAGAAAATTATTTTCCTTAGGATAATTCGCACCCTAAAATATTTTTTTTTTCTATTTTCGAAATTTTAGGGTTTTGAAAATACACCGTTACTAGGTGCGATTTTCACATAGTTGGCGGGATTTCAAATCTTCGTTGCTTCTTCGTGAATTTGACGTCCGATCACCGTCGTCTCCGGCCTATCTTGGCCGGCCGGTGATTCTGCTATCCTTCTACACCGTTCCGGTGGGAGGAGGGATCGTGTTTACGTGATCTGATGCCTTGATCCGATGGCGGAGGACGTTGCACCTACGGATCCGACGGTGGGGAGGGAGTGCGATCAGGTTGGTATTGGTGACGCGACGGCAGGGGCAAGGGCAGGCCTAATAATGCCGGATCTGGATGCCTTACGTGAGGCTTACCTGGATTTCGCTTTGTGCTTTGATGCCGAGCGATTCCGTGCCTTGCAAGCAACAGTTCAAGGTGCTGGGACGGGGCGTTCCGACGATGGAGGACGTTCTTGCACGGCTTTTTCCACCCACGTCTATGGCGGATGGTGGACCGGATATGGTGAGTGATCAGGCGGGTTCGCGGGCTCAGGCCTCTGACGTGGTGGTGGCGGACGCCGATCGGGTGATTATGGCGGCTAGGGCAAAAGTTGGGCCAACCACGGCGACGGGCCAGGCTGGGATTGGGCCTAGGGTTTTGAATGGATCGCCGCCTATGTGTACTGGCCGTGCTAGCATCGTTGTTCCGCTTCAAGGGATTCTGCGAAATCGTCGTCCACGGAAGTGGCGGCCGGGAACTCCCCCACCTACACGTATGAAGGCGCGACAGTTTGTGGATGTGGGCGCCATAGCAGATGATGAGCCCTTGGATGAGCCCTTGGATGATGAGCCCTTGGATGAGGCCGCTAGGATGGGGGTTGATACGAACCAGCAAGCTAGGGTTTCTGAATCTGATCGGGTGCTTGCGGCGGCCGCGGTGCCTTCTCCGGCGTCATGTGCTGAGGTTGTGACGGGGAGTGCCCCGTTAGGAGACGGATCCGGCGGATCGACGGGGGAATGTCCTGGGTTTGAAGGGACGAGAGGGTTTATCCCAATTCATGGGGCCGTGTTTGCACGACTAGGGCCGGGTACGAAGATGGTGACAGGCCAGGCAGAGCCGGCGTCCTTCGCGGAGGCTGTCCAACGAGCTGCCCCTTCAAGACCATATGTGCCATCGCAGACTATGGCATTATCATATACGGCACCGACTGTAGTGAATGGGGTGGCTAGGGTGCGAGCGACGGCGGAATTGGCACGTCGAGGGTGTGACCGTTGGCAGCACACGCTTGTGGGCTACTTTCTAGGCGCAAACCGTATTTTCCCTTCGTGGAGCAGCACTTTCGATCAATTTGGAAGGGCCTCATAGAACTACGGACAACTATTAATGGGTTCTTCATGTTTAGGTTTGAGTCCGATGAGTCTAAAGTTGGAGTTTTAGAGGGAGGGCCTTGGCTCATGCAAGGGCAGCCATTATTCCTGGAACCGTGGCGTCCTCGCATGTCGTTTGCACGTAGGGAGTTGGTGGAGGTGCCGTTGTGGGTTAAGCTACGGAACGTGCCGTGTGAGCTGTGGACGCAAGAAGGCCTTGGGCTGGTAGCGAGTGCTGTTGGTCGTCCGTTGTTTGCGGATGGCATTACGGCGAATGGGGAACGACTGGACTATGCACGCATCTGTGTCATGAAGCCGCTCTCTGAGCCGCGAATCTTTTGAGGTTATGATCCAAGGCGAAGGTGGGGAGGAAGATGCTATTGTTCCGATCCAGGTGGAGTATGACTGGAAGCCGTCTCCGTGCTCGCACTGTACCTCATGGGCACATGGGGCGGCCCACTGTCCCCAACAACCGGCCAAGCTGGCCGAGCCAGCACCATGACGAGCGATGTGCCGGGGCGGGGTGCGGCTGCGTCTCTAGGGAAACCGCGTGCAACCACCGGCATGGAGCATAGGTTGGGCCGGAATCGTAGTAGGCCGGCCGGACAGCGGTCCAGGCCACGGCATCCGAGTAGGACCGAGGGGCCTCGTCGGATATTACCAAATCCGCGAGATGAATGGCGGCAAGTGGGGGCCAAGGGCAAGGCGGTCTTGGTCACGTCCAAGGAGGGAGGAAGTGATAGCTCGTCTGCCATGGTTGGGCATGGGGAGGGGAGCCAGACGCGGCCCCCAGATGCCGATGTGCCCTCGACTTCGGGCGGTCGGAATCGATTTGAGTTACTTCGCTCATTGCCTGAAGTGACTGACTTGACTATCTATACGGGCCCTAAAGCAGATGCAGCCCGCAATGGGGTGCCTTTATGTTAGCCGTCGGATCATGGAATGTGCGTGGTCTTAATAAGCAAGACCACAAGAGGGCGGTGGGGGAGTTGATTTCGCGAGAGGGGCTATGTATGATTGGGCTGATCGAGACGCGAGTGTCGGAGTCTAATGCTGATTTTATATCGACAGGCATTAGGACTCGTTGGAGATGGTTCTTTGAGTATGATGACGGCCCAGCGTCGCGCATCTGGGTAGGTTGGGGCCCATAGAGTTCTGACGGTGGGGGTTCTTGGTTCGTCGACTCAGGCTATTCACTGTCGGGTCGAATCGTTGGTGACAAAGGAGACAGTTTTTATCTCCTTCGCTTATGGGAAATCAAGGAGGGAGGAGAGGGTGTCCTTATGGGAGGAATTGATTGCTATGTCTGCAGTTCGGGTGGCGGATGCCTGGATAGTCATGGGGGACATTTTGCATCCGGATGAGGGAAGAGGGGGATCGCCCTCTATTCACGATATGGAGGACTTTCGTGCATTCTTAGTGAGTGCGGACTTATTGACGTTACCGACGATGGGCCAGGTCTTCACTTGGTATAATCAGCAACGTGCTGATGCCGGGATCTGGCGGCGCTTGGATCGGATATTGGGTAACCCGCAGTGGTTTGCCAGATTAACGGACGCCTTCTGTCGTTGTGGTTTGCCTGCGACTTCTGATCACTCGCCTGTCCTATTAGGGGCCAATGTAGCGCGGCAGTATAAGGTGACGTTTCGGTTCGACAACTTCTTGGCGAAGGATCCGAGGTTCTTCGATTTGGTCCAAGAGGTGTGGAGTGTTCCTCTTACGGGGTATCCCATGTTCGTGTGGTAAGACGGCTGAAGATGTTGAAGTCTTCTCTCCGGGGGCTGCGACGGTCGAAAGGGGATTTGACGGCAAATGTCACGGAGGCAAAATATTTTCTAGATATTGCACAGGACTATGCTACACGGTATCCAAATGAGGAGGCCTTCTATGACCTTGAACGGATATGCCGGACGTTATATGCGAAAGCGGTGAGGGTAGAACAGTCGGCATTATCCCAGCGGGCTAAGCTTGCGTGGCTCAAGGACGGCGACCAATGCTCGTCCTATTTCTTTCGTAGGGTCGCTATGCGCCGGGTTGCTAATCGGATTTGGTCTTTGGAGACTGCCACGGGAACCCTGCAGGAGGAGCCGGATGAGGTGGAAGGCGAGTTGATTGGATTCTATCAGGACTTGTTGGGTCAGTCTATGCACTCGGCGCCGGTTGCAGATTCTGATGTGCAGTGCGCTGTGGTACGGATGCTTTCCCCAGCGAACGCTGCTTCCATGATTGGCGTAGTCACTAGTATGGAGGTTCAGACGGCGCTCTTTTCTATTGGGATGAGAAAGCGCCTGGCCCTGACGGGTATACAGTTGCGTTCTTTCGTGCGGCTTGCGGGATTGTGGGAGATGCGGTGGTCGAGGCGGTACAGGACTTCTTCGTTACGAGAAGGCTTCCTAAGGGGCTCAATAGAACACTCATCACGTTGATACCTAAGGGGGATGCACCTAGGCGGGCGATGGACTTCAGACCCATCTCATGCTGCAATGTACTTCACAAGGTGATCTCCAAATCCTGGCCAATCGACTGAAGATACACCTACCTTCGTTGGTGCACGGCTCTCAGACAGCGTTTGTACCAGGGCGTCGCATAAGCGATAATGTGTTGCTGGCGCAGGAGTTGTGCCTAGGGTATAAGTCCAAGGGTCGCCCGCCACGAGCGATGTTCAAGATTGACTTGGCGAAGGCATACGACAAGGTCTAGTGGGGTTTTTTGCTGTCGGTGTTACGCGCCATAGGCTTTCATCCGACGTACATTGGTTGGATTCGCGCGTGCCTCACGACTACAGCCTTCTCGCTCAACTTGAATGGCCGGGTGGTGGGGTTTTTTCAGGGAAAGAGGGGTCTGCGACAGGGGGATCCCATTTCGCCCTATTTTTTTACCTTGGTTATGGAGATTCTTCATGGGCTGCTCACGAGGTATGTTTCGGAGGAACCTCGCGTTCGATACCATTGGCGATGTGAGGAACTTAGACTGGTTTCGTTAGCATTTGCGGATGACCTACTTCTCTTCGGCCATGCGGACGAGGTGTCAGTTGGGGTGCTGAAGCGAGCGTTGGATGAGTTTGTAAGGTTATCAGGGTTACATCCTAACCCTGACAAGAGCGATATGTATCTTTCTCGGCGAGCTAAGGGTCTGACGGCGTCGTTTCAGGCCCTGATGGGATATCGTGTGGGCCATCTGCCGGTTCGTTACTTGGGGGTGCCACTTATCACTTCACGCTTGACGATTGATGACTGTGCCCCGCTCCTCCAGAAGGTGGATCAGCGATTGGGGTCATGGCTCAACCGATCCTTATCCTATGCGGGCCGCCTGCAATTGGTGAAATCGGTGCTGCAGGCTCTTCATGCGTATTGGTCGGGAGTGTTCCTGCTTCCTAAAGGCGTGGTCAGCTCCTTAGAAACGCGTTTTAGAAGTTCTTGTGGGGAGGGGGTTCAGCTAAGGTGGCATGGGACGTTCTGTGTCTTCCCGTGAGAGAAGGGGGACTAGGACTAAGGTCTATCGCGGTCGACAACAAGGCTTTAATGCTGAAGCACTTGTGGAGCGTTCTTACCAGAACACCGGGGTCGATTTGGGTGGAATGGCTTTATGGGACGCGGCTGATGTCTCGCTCGATTTGGGACCTCCGGGTGTCTGCGAATGATGCTTGGAGCTGGAGGAAGATTCTACAATTAAGACCATTGATCAGATCTATGATTACATTTCGTGTTGGGGACGGGTCCACGATTTGGCTGTGGAAGGATCCCTGGCTACTTCCTAATCCATTGATTGAGTGCTTCCCTCGGGGTCCTGTTGCGATGGGTCTACCACAGGATGTAAGACTTAGTATGGTTATTGAGGCACATGGGTGGAACTGGCCTGGGCAGGGGGCGGTTAAGTACATCGAGATCAGCCGTCTACTCCCGAACGTTGTGCGAGGGTCTCGTGATGGGGTACTGTGGAAGGGATCGCCGGATGGGACTATGACGACTTGGTTGGCTAGGGACGCGATGCGGCACAGGAGGTCACCCGTCTGCTGGGCTGCACTGTTTGGGCGCCCTTTGAAGGTTCCTAGGCACGAGTTCATTCTTTATTTGGGTTTGCAGGATTGCCTCTCGACTAGGGACAAGCCGTGGATTGCTCAGCGGGCGGGAACTCCAGCTTGTTGCCTTTGTGATGAGCTGCACTTTGAGACGGCCCAACATCTCTTTTTTGACTGCCCATTCTCACGGCAATGCCTGCGGCTTTTGCGGCGGCGGATTAGGTGGATCTGGCCCTATTAGGAATGGAGCACTGGTATTCAGTCGGCGGCCTCCCGGTGGCGAGGGAAGCATCTTTTACAGGCTGCCTATCGACATGTTCTTGCCTCTCTTGTTTATCATATTTGGCAGGCAAGAAACAGATGCTGGAAGGAAGGGATAATCACTACGCCTCACAGGCTGGTGGGGAGTGTTCTTGCATTGGTTATCATGCGTATTGGTGGTACGTTCGCCAAGTACGAGCTGCATCGAGTGGCCATACGCAGACTTTGGCGTGTGGCTTGGTAGGCGCTTTTTTGACTTACGTTGTTAGAGTTTGTGCTTGTGCCCAGTAGCCTGTTACTGGTTGATTGCGGAGCTCGTCTCCTGCTCACTATGTACATACCTTTTCGCTTACATATATATGGGACATTACACCAAAAAAAATATATATATATATATTTTTTCTACATGTCAATATAACAAATATTTTATTATACAAAAGAAACATTTTGACTCGACGTGCGCCATAATAATATTTTTTTTGGGAAACGTTCACTAAAATAAAAAGAAACAGGAGTACAGTGGTAGCGTACGTGATAACGCTCACGACGCAACAAGCGGTAGTGACAAACCGACCTGACAACACATCTACAGAATCCGATGCAGCCCAGACACCTACAAGGTCCCAAAAAGACCCAAGCCAAGACAACACAAAGACCAAAGACTCTCAAAACAACAAGAGCAAAGGTAGCGTAGGTGTCTGAATCCAAAAGCAAGCAACAGGATCCTGGCAAGCAGGGCGCCCGGGAGATGTGCAGGCGAGGCGCAAGCGCACAGCAGAAGAAAATCTCACTCCGGAGATATAACAAGCGGAAAAGGAGGGCGGGACCGCAACAGGTCCATCCGCAGGACAGGTCGGCGAGAGTAGCGATGAGATGCTAACTCCTGTTTCTTTTCACCGAGGGACACAGCACCACCACAGGAGGCCAACAGCAACACGAGCAAGAGAAGCATCCCTCCAAAACCAGAAGGCAGTCGCCACCGAGGACCAGTCCAGCCCGGGAACCCGTCCCCAACCCGAAGCTAAGTAACCTGCGAGCAACACACGGGGGCAGAAAAGCACGTAGGGGCGGGAAAGAAACGAAAGTAAAATCAGAGATGTAAGAAGAAAGAAAGAGAGTTAGGAAGGCTCCCTAGTTGGTCCAGGCAATTTGCCAGAGTCTGCGCATAGCGCAAGCTTGTAGCTGGTATTTTTGGGGAAGAGTGGATAAGCGGATACTTAAGAGAGCCTCGATCTCAGTAACAATTCGCTCAGGTTGCCTGCGGGTCCCGTCGTGCCATTGTTTGTTCCGTTCCGCCCAGAGGTGGTAGACAATAGAGGCGAGGGCATGGCGAGGCCCCATTGAGGCAAGATGCTTCCCGCGCCAACTGCTAGCCGCCCAATGTATTCCTTCAACCCAGTCCCTATAGGGCCAACCAAAGTGCAAGTGGTTACGAAGTAAGTGAAGACAACGCCTAGAAAAAGTACATTCAAAGAATAAATGTCGTGTCGTTTCCACAATATCAGAGTCGCAAAGGATGCAACTAGAAGTCCCCGCCGCAGACGCAATCCACGGCTTGTCTCTAGTCGCAAGTTTGTCCCTAATCGCAAGCCAAAGCATGAATTCGTGTCGAGGGATGACTAATGGGCCGCCGAACAGATTCGACCAGGTGACAGTGGGTTGCTTTCGGCGAAGGCTCTCCCTAGCAGAGTAACTAGAAAAACGACCATTCGTAGAGGCAATCCATCTATAAGAGTCCCGCTCTCCCAGTTGGATGGTGGGAAGAAGTGGTGCGATCTCAAGGTATTCCGTCGCAGTTTGGGTTGGCCAGCACCATCCCCCCTCGTTGATCACCTCGCTGAGCTTTGAGTCAATAGGAAGGCCCATGATCATGGGTCCTCGGGGGTATCGTTCCACTAGGGGTCCATCAAGTAGCCATGGGTCGGTCCAGAGTAGCATGTTGGCCCCATCACCAATGCGGATTCAATAAGGCCTCGAAATTCGGTGCGAAGTTTCAGAATCTTCCTTCAGTTCCACGAGGTCCGCGCCCCGGGACGGATGGACCACAAGGTTTTGTTGTTCAGTCTCGTTTGCCGGACCCAGGTGGCCCAGATCGAAGTGGTATCGTCCGTAAGAATCGTCCACAGTAGTCGCATGAGGAGCGCCTTGTTGTCGGTCTCAAGAGAGCGTATCCCGAGCCCACCTTCATCTTTGGGTAGGCAAACGTCAACCCAAGCAACCTTAGCACTTGTACCCCTCCACAGAAAGGTTCTCAGCCGTGTTTCTATGCTCCGTATGACGCCCTTGGGAAGGAGAAATACACCAGACCAGTAGGTATGCAAACCAAGAAGGACAGACTTGATGAGTTGTACTCGCCCGGCGTAAGACAGAGATAATTAGTCCATGATCCCAGTCGTTTGTCCACACTTGTAAGGAGGGGAGTGCAATCGGCGATAGTTAGTCTTGACGTAATAAGGGGGACGCCAAGGTAGCGTATGGGAAGAGAGCCCTGTGGGAATCCCATGATATTTTGGATTGCTCCCGTCAATCGGACCGCTCTCTTGTGAATATTTCACTCTTGTTATTATTTGCCTTGAGGCCCGAAAGAGATGCGAAGAGATCCAGGCTGCTTTTGAAGACACCAACGGACTCGACATCCGCATGCGAGAAAAGTAGGAGGTCATCCGCAAACGTGAGCATGAATAGCGATGTCGTCTCACAATTCCAATGGTATCGGAAATTAGCATTGCGGTTGATCCTGTCCTCAATGATGCCATGTAAGACCTCCATAACCAATGTGAAAATGTAAGGCGAGACCGGATCGCCTTGCCGCAGACCCCTACGTCCTTTGAAATATCCCTCCGGTGTGCCATTGATGTTGAGCGAAAAGCACGGGGTGGTCAAACAGGCACGTATCCATCCCACGAAAGTTCTATGGAAGTTGAGTGCATTAAGTGTAGCCAAGATGAAGTCCCATTCCACCATGTCGTAGGCTTTCGCGAGGTCGACCTTTATAGTTACCCGTTTGGGCAGCCCCATACTATTATACCCATGGCATATTTCTTGCGCTAATAAGATGTTATCCGTGATATGGCGGCCTGGGATGAAAGCTGTTTGGGTATGGTGCACAAGATTCCCTAGGCTGCCCCGTAGGCGGTTGGCAATGATCTTTGAGATGATTTTGTAGAGTACATTGCAACAAGATATAGGCCTGTAGTCCTTCGCCGTCCGTGGATTAGCATTTTTGGGAATAAGAGTGATAAGCGTAGAATTCAGCTCACCCAGGAGAAAGCCCGTGCGGAAAAATTCCTTGATCGCATGGGTAATATCCGGCCCAGTGGTGTCCCACGTGTCCTTAAAGAATGCTGCTGAGAAGCCATCAGGCCCGGGTGATTTGTTATCACCAATAGAGAACATCGCCTTTTTGATCTCCTCATCCGTGATAGGAATAATCATTGCCTCGGCCTCCGTATCTCCTAGCTTCCGTGCCATGTAAGGAGAGATAGTATCGGCATGCAAGGAGGATGTCCAATTCGATTGTCCAAGGATCTCGGTGTAGTACCGAATGAGTTCAGCTTTAACTTGATCGTCTCCCTCTAAGGTGTCCCCCGCTTCGTTTTCAAGGGTATACATCCTGTTGCTCGCTCTTCGAGTGGCTACCTTCTTGAAGAAAAAGGAGGTGCATTGGTCTCCATCCTTAAGCCAAGCCACTTTCGCGCGCTGTGCTAGCGCCGAGTGTTCCATCTCAACCGCTTTTGCATAGGCGAAGCGGCATTGCTTCTCGAGGGCCCATAATTGCGGTTCCATAGGGTAATGAGTGGTAAGTTCCTGGACGATCTCCAGAAACCCACGAGCTTCGACAACATTGCGGTTGAGATCGCCCTTGTCACGTCGGAGGTGCTTCAGCTGATGTTTAATGTTTTTAAGCCTCTTTATGACAGAAAACATCGCATAGCCACTGACATTTTGATTCCATGCAGCCGTTACTAATGGTAGAAACCGGGGATCCCTGATCAAGAAGTTGTCGAACCGAAAGGCTTTGTTTTTACTCCGCGGCTGAGAAGTGTCCTCCAGGATCAGGGGAGAGTGGTCCGAGGTAGAGGGTAATCCACACCTATAGGCTAAGTCCCCGAAACGAGCGAACCACGACGGGTTACCGATCATTCTGCCAAGGCATCTCCAAATGCCCGCCGTGCCACTTTGTTGGTTATACCACGTGAAAATAGGGCCAAGGCGAGGAAGGGCGGTCAGATCAGAAGCTGTGAAGCAACCAGCCATCTCACTACATCCTCCCCCTGGTGTGCCGCCTCTTGCCTCCGAGTTATCAAGAATCGCGTTGAAGTCCCCCATCACCACCCAAGGGCTGTTTTCCCGCGTGCATGAGATAGCCGAAATATTAGACCAGAGGTCACGCCTTTCGTTACGTTGGTTATGTCCGTAAACGAAAGTGACAAAGATGTCCAGCCTTTCCTCAATGATGTGAGCCCTACAGTGGATGGCCTGCGACGTGGCTTCCTCAATAGTGACTGTCACGAAGCTAGCATCCCAACCAACCCAGATGCGGGCCGCCGGTCCATTCTCGTAGTCGTAAAACCATTCCCATGATCTAATAGAGTTAGCAGTGGTAGTTACGTTTTGTTCTGACACCCTAGTCTCAACCAACCCAATCATTTTCAACCTATATTTCGTAATTAACTCCCCCACCGCCCATCTGTGGTCTAACCTGTTTAGACCACGTGTATTCCATACGACGATAGGTATCATGGAGCAACGTGAGTCAGGGCTGCTGTAGGGCCCTCCGAGTCGATGTTGTCCCATTCCAATTCAGCAAGCACCGTAAAAGGGTTGTGATTCTCCTGTGTTGGCAGTCCAGCGGGTGCCGTGCTTGTCGAGCAACCATCAGTAGTTCTCCGTGTTGTCCTTACATGATTTTCGGTGGTTTGGCTGCCCCAAGTATTGTTCACCCCGTCCTTAGGCATATTGGTTACCTCCTCGAGGACAGATTTGCCCTTTTCCATGTTCGTCGCACAACGCCATTCATGTCGTGCCTGCCTGCCATTAGTAGGTGGTTTTGGCTTTGTAGAATTCTGTGTATTGATATTCAAGACTTGTGGCATAGGCTGCCCATGCGACCTTGTATCCCGTGGGACAACATGCGAGGTTGTCGGCCTAGATGGTTTGGGTTGGGGCTGGTTCTTGGGGCACGCCCGATCTCCATGATTCCAAGAATTGCATGTCGAGCATTTCTTGGGTCGCCATTCATATTCGACCTGAATAGGCACAATAATAGGTTCTCCTCCATCCTTGTTGGGAATTCTGACCTTAAACTGCTCGGCAAACGGTTCCTCTAGGGATTTCTCAACGCAAACCCTTGCGTATTCAAGGCGTTCGGCAGTAGTTGTCATGGCATCCGCAAATAGTGGCTTGCCTAGTACACTAGCTACTATTCCTAGGCCCTCTTGGGTCCACAGTTCCGTAGGAACATTACGAAGTCTGATCCATAGCGAGACAGTCAACTGTTGTTTTTGTTGACCCTTTTGGTCTATGTATGTTAGTGAGTTTTGATGGACAATGTAATTGTAATGACATTAGGTCTATAAAATAAGCAATTCGATTTGGGACAAATAAAATGTCTAAGTTCATGATAATAGTCAACCATGCATTGTTTATGAGCTATAAAATCGATTAAGTGTTGAATATTTTAATTGCATGTGATTCTGTGGAACTAAGTGATCGCATGTTACAGACAGTCCATGAGATAGGATATATCGTACTGTGCTATATATGGAAATAATGCATGAGATATCCTACTGAGCTATATATGGAAAATATGCTGTTTATATATGGAAAGTGATATATCCGTTGATACTAGTTTATTCCTTGACGAAAATTACTTATGCGATTCTTTGCATGCTTTACACTGAATTTAATGTGCAGTATTAAATTGATATCTTTCCTTAAGTTGATTGGAATATTATATTTAGGGAAAATGTGATTTGATTGATTTTCTGGATAAGATGTTATATGCTATATACGGATGTGATCTCTGAAATAAGGAAAGGTTGACTATGATTGATAAATCGTATTAAGTATTCTCTTATATGATTTGTGTGCTAAACATGGTAATTATACTATGAATTATACATGGAAAACGTGCTGATGTGATGCTATCTTATGTGCTATACTTGGAAAGAAAATCTGGACTGACTCGTTCTAGAAACAGATAGCAGGGAATCTCTTATGGAAAGTTGTGATATGGTAGTTATATGCGAAATGCTTGAATATGCTTGAGAACGAAATTGACCTTTCTATATGGAATATAATCATGCTTAAATATGCTATATGACCGTTGTGATGATTTGTTAAGAGCATGATTTATATGGTATGATTGCATGGAAACTATGCTTGATTAGGTAATTATTGTTTGATATAATTTTCCATGTGAAGTGCTATTTGAAAAGATTATATATGAGGTGCACTTCATACTTTCGATGTACTTAGATTTTGCGAACCTACGAATATAAGCGTACGAGAGAAAACCGAGCAGAAAGATACTAAGAAATTCCTGAGTCTTCCACTTGTGATAGCTTTCTGCCCACCTGAGCTCTAACTTGCGTATCCATCACTGAGCGAGTGATTTATCCTAATATTCCATTATCCCTGCCATATATTCTGTCTACGGACGTGTTGTCTTCGGACGTGAGCAATACCAAGGAGGCAAGGTCAACGTTTACGCACACGTGAAGGGAAGGACAAGTCCGGGGGCCCTTCGGTAGCGAGCTGTGTCTGTCGGGATCAAGGAGATTCCGAGGAACGAAACTCGGCGTGTGGTAACCTAGGTGTAGCTAGTGTTTGACTTGTTTCGGTTGTGTATTGGGCTAACCAATCAGTTTTGTATCCAGCTACGGTGCATTATAGTGATTGGTTAAACTCTTGGGAAGAAAATCCCAAGGAGAGGAGTAAACCCCAGTTGGGGATATAACCTCTATAAAAATCCTGTCTCGCATTTACTTTTCAGTTATTCCTTTATCGTTGTGAGACAGACCCGACGCACATCCGACGTTACTAGGATATATCAGGCATACTCGTCACAAACACTAGTAGGCATATCTAAGTCATCACACTTAGTATTTGTGAAAAGAAGCGAAAATTTCTATAGGCCTAATTCACCCCCCCTCTTAGGCACATTTATATCTTCATTTGGTATCAGAGCAGGTCACTCAAACGACGGGCCTAACAAGCCTGAGTTAAAGATCTAATGGCTTCTTCGAGTTTTGATGTTTTTGCAGAGGGACAATCCCATTCCAGGCCACCACTCTTCGACGGGACAAACTACGCCATATGGAAAAATCGCATGAAGGAATTCCTGGTCGCTACAGACTACGACCTGTGGGATATCATCGCAACAGGACCTTACATTCCCAAAAACGAAGATGGAACTCCAAAGAAAGGCCCTGATTACAATATAGCAGACAAGCGAGGAATCTCTCTAAATGCCAAAGCTAAGAACATGATAGCTTGCGCACTCACAAGAGAAGAGTACAATCGTGTGAGCTCATGCGAATCTGCCAAAAACATGTGGGACATGCTTCAAGTCACACATGAAGGAACCACTCGAGTTGTGCAAGAAAGGATAGCCCTCTTGACTCACCAATACGAGCTGTTCAAGATGGAGGACAACGAGACCATAAGCCACATGTATGCCAGATTCATGAACATCATTAAGCAAATGTTCTCGTTGGGAAAGAAAATAGAAGATGGTGAGAAGGTGCGAAAAATCCTGAGATCTCTTCCTAGAGAATGGAATCCCAAAGTGACCGCCATCTATGAAGCAAAGGACTTGGATGAACTTTCAGTGTCAGAACTGATCGGATCTCTGACCACCTACGAGATGACTCAGATCTCCATCAAAGAAAAACCACCAGTCCGAAATCAACCAAATATTGCCTTCAATACCGAACAAGAACACGACTCTGAAGGCGAAGAAGAATCTGAGGAGGACCTAATGGAGCAGATCGCCATGCTGACCAGAAAGTTTGACAAATTTCGGATGAGAAGAAAGTTCAAGGGAAATTCCAAATTCCAACCTAGGAACAAGGGAATATCGTCATCCGGAAACAATGTACAGAAATGCTTCAAGTGCAACAAGCCAGGCCACTTTGCCTCAAACTGCCCGATGGAAAATGGTGACAAAAAGATAAAGAAGCAGAAGGCCATGGTCACAAACTGGGAAGAGGCCGGGAGCGAAGAAGAAGAAGATCTCGCCTACATGACCGCGGATGATGATCAGGTATCGGACTCATCCACTATTAAGAAAATATTATTTCTGAATGAATTATATGCTAGGCAAGATGAATCTCATGATAACGCTTCCTCAGCCTTTGAAGTAGATGAAAAAGAAGAGATGTTTGAGATAATTCAAAATGCAGAAAGAAGGATTAAGTCACTCAACTCACAAGTGAAGGGTCTAATTAGGCAACGAGATGAAGTAGCTAGAGAGAAGCATCAAACGGATCTAGAGAATGAGCGCCTGAGAGCCGAGCTAGAGACTCTTAAGAAAGAAAAAGCCTTGTGTAATTGCGAGAAACTTAGGAAGCAAAAGAATATATCTAGGGACATGTCCGCTCTTAAGGATTTCTTAGAAGAAAATTCTCGTACCAATGTTAGATTTCTTGAAGGACAACAAAATCTTGATATGTTACTTAGTATTCCTGCACAAATCGGGAAAACAGGATTAGGATATTCCACAACACATGAACATGCTGCACCTCCACAAAACGTTAGGAAACCTAAATGTTTTTCATGTGGTCGTCTTGGTCATTATGCTAACCACTGTTTCTTGAAGAAAGCTGATAAATCTAGATATGTCTGGAGACCTAAGAAAGTTCCTGAAGTTTCTAACTCTGGCCAGCCTGTGACTGAGAGATCACAGCCTGAGATACATGATATACCACGTGTTAACAGGAATTACTTTGCTGCTAACCATTTAGGACCCAATCAAAATTGGGCACCTCAGAAGAGAACTGATTCATGCAGGTACAAAGAAGAAAATCCAGTAGGAAGAACAAGTGGTACCTCGACAGTGGGTGTTCCCACCATATGACAGGTGATATCAGTAAGTTTGTATCGGTGAAAGCATATGATGGAGGATATGTCTCCTACGCCGACAACACAAAAGCGAAGGTTATAGGAGTTGGAACTGTCGGTAACACGTTATGTAATACCCGTAAAAAATTTAATACGGGATTTAACGAGTAATTATTAGTATAAATATTTAAAGTAGAGATTTTAAACAAAATACTTGAGACTATTGGCAAAAAAAATAAGTTAGTATGGAATAAGTTTCGATCGATTAAACTTAGAATAGAATTCGGCCGATTACAACATATATAAATGTTAACTTTCGCCGAGTAAATGAGATTCGAATCGAACGATTGTAGGGTGATTTATGATTAACCAATTAAAGACTAAGTCGAACGATTTTAGGGTAGAAACTTGGATAACAATGAGAAAGTAGTTTCGACCGATTTCAATATATGCAAGTGCTGCCTTTCGCCGATCAAATGACATGTTAAATCGGGCGATTACATGTGATGTTGATTTCCACTAAGAGACTTGATATTGTATTTGGGCGATTTAGAGAGAATTTTC
This sequence comes from Craterostigma plantagineum, assembly GCA_027422505.1. Lineage (NCBI taxonomy): Eukaryota > Viridiplantae > Streptophyta > Magnoliopsida > Lamiales > Linderniaceae > Craterostigma > Craterostigma plantagineum. The sequence continues at coordinate 21,950,137 of JAPQWV010000009.1, read as the reverse complement.
TAGTGACCTTAGCATTTGAAATTCAAATATGAATTAATTCTCGGATAACATAGAGATGACATAAGTTACTTAACTATAAAGTAAAATAATGTCACCGCCTACTATCTTGTCATTCACGAATTTCCAAGATTTATACTTATCAAATAGATAAAAAGGCATTAGTAGAGTAAAATACTCACTTAGAATACGAAAGAAGAACAAAAGAGGAGAAGAAACCTAAGGAAATGAAGTTCAACCAGATCAAACAAATCTTAGCAAACTGAAATCTCAGAAATACGGAAGGTAAAAGTCTTACATACCACATGGAAATTCAGCTATAAATTATGTCTATTATATTTCATTGGTTTAATAAATTCAAATATGAAATCCTTCTATGTATATGTAGTAGAAACCCTAGCTACTGGAAATTTTGTTTGAGCTAACAAGTTACCTATATTATTTAAGTCAGAAAATTCGTATGAATGAAAGGAGTATAGGACATAATTTGATGTTCAGATAGTGAGACAACTTGTCGAGTAATGAAAACTTAGGGTTGGAATTTTGAGAAGTCATTGGAATAACTTTCGGATAGCTTAAGTATAGTCACAACAACTTAAATTCGAATTTTTGGTAAATATATCCTTTATAACTTTGCAATTCTTATGGCTTACGTTTATTATATCCCTAAGAATTTACAAAGCTTGTAGGCACGGTTCGGATAGGATAATTAATCGAAAACCCTAATATTTGGAAATTGTGCTTAATGCTAACATGCTACTTATAATATTCAGGCTGAAGTGTGGAAATTTTATTTAGATAAATTACGAGTGAGTTAGTGATAAACGCATTTTCATTCGTTTATCTCCATCATTTTCATGTTGAATATTTGGTTTATGTGAGTTGTCTCATGCATTTATTCATAATTTTTACATATTTTGATGTCAAAGGTTTATGAGGCGATATTTGGGATGAACCGCGTAAACATGGAGCAGAATTACAATTTTTTCAATCAACACGGCCTTCAACATGGCCATGTCCAGCAGAAGAAAGGAGAACTCTAGCTTCGGCCTCCCAACATGGCCTGACACACGGCCGTGTTTGTCAGCAGAAAAGAAAACACACTTGCGGCCCTTCAACATGGCCTAACACACAGCCATGTTTGTCAGCATAAAGGAAAATCATAGTTGCGGCCCTTCAACATGGCCTTATACATGGCCGTGTTTATCAACAGTGTTGGGCCTTAAACCCTAAGCCCGAACGATACATGGCCGTGTTGGAGGCCGTGTTCACCAGGTTTTCTACTTAAGCCGCAATTTGAAGCCCTAAGAGGAGCTAAGCCGCCACAACTCATTTCTAATCACCAAAACACCTCAAGGACGACTGAAGAACCCTAGAGATCAATCTCAAATGATCTCTAGGTGCTAAAGTGAAGATTTGAAGCTCATTTACACCGGAGGATCGAGCAAAGTACGAGGGATAAGCTTGAGCTCGCTAAATAGGGAAGAATCTATGTATTTCTCTGCTTTGTTTCGTATACATCTCGTGGCTTCTTCCTTCATTATGAGTAGCTAATCATTTTGTGTGTTTGGGATGAGAAGAACGCTAGATAGCGTCGTAGTTTGGACGTAAAATACTCGTGAACACATGATATGGCTTTGTATCGTTTATGACAGCTTTTATTCGATTCAATATGTCTATGTATTGTTTTGAGAATCACATTTGGCATGTCTATGTGTTGGTGTGATGTTTTATAGACCGTTAAGGGCGAAAGCTAAATGACGGTTCGTTCTATCGTAAACGTTAGGCGTCGACTATAGGGCGAAAGCAAATAGTCGACCCTCACATTAGATAAACTACTATATATTCTCGTGACCATTTAGGGCGAAAGCTAAGTTGGAAACGAGTAGGTATTATCGTGACATAGTCATTAATCATGTGGTAACGGTGTTACGACTTCATCGACGATATCTAGCGGGATTCGAAATCCCGAACACATTCCTTTATTCAAAGTTACTCTTAAATCTTTAGTTGTGTTTTGATCATTTTTCTGTGTTAGTTTAAGTTGTTGTGACTTAGTTCAAATATAAAAATCTCAATCATTTGTTAGGCTAGATATTGAATTGATAGGTTATTACTAGTAATCAAGATTATTCCTCGTGTTCGATACTCGAATACTCGCTATAGCTATTTTATAAACGATAGGTACACTGCCTATTGCGCGTGGTGATAGTTATAACATATTCGTTTTAATTATTACTTGACGTACTTGCACGAACATTTATTTAAAACGTACACGCGCGCGATCAAGTTTTTGGCGCCGTTGCCGGGGAATAATTTGATATTAGGAAAACCTAAGTTCGGTAATTTAGCCATTCACTTATTTGTTATTTTATTACAGTTTATCAGAATTTCTTTGATTTGCGATTATTTTTCCGGTTGTGACTTGTTAATTAACTAACGAGATTCGTTGGTCTTCAGGGTGTACTCTTACAGTGAATGACCCGAAATCATCCATCGTATCCACTCACTGAAGCATCTCCGGATTTCGAGCGTACATTGCGACGAAGACTAAGGCAGGAAGTAATTGGAAGTTCTTCGTCCGACAACTCATTTCAGCTAGTTGATTATTCTCAAGACGCAACAGAAGGTTCTCAGGACACGGCAAACACTTCTCACATCGAGACGTCAGTTGATAGTTCAGGAACACCAAAGGAAATGGCAGATCAAGAAATTAATAACGAGGAGCAATCACTGCAAGATTTGCTCAAGCACGACACACTTGGTGGTACGGAATCGGCAATTGTGATACCACCTTTCGAGAACAACAACTTCGAATTGAAGCATTCATGGCTTCAAATGATATTTCAGACGGCCCAATTCGAAGGAAGGTCTGAAGATGATCCGTACAAACATATAAAGGCGTTTCTGACAATTACGGACACTATCAAGATTAATGGAGTTCCAAATGACACCATCAAGCTTATGTTATTTCCATTCTCTCTCAAAGACAAAGCAAAGGAGTGGTTAGAACTATTACCACCTAGGTCTATCACTACTTGGGACGAGCTGCGAGGAGCTTTCCTTGGCTACTTCTTCCCACAATCGAAGGTACTTCGGTTGAAAACTGAAATTTCGCTCTTTCATCAGAAGGACACGGAGAACCTCTACGAAGTTTGGGAGAGGTACAAAGCCTTACTAAAGAGATGTCCGCAGCATGGAATGACAAAGGCCGCAATCGTTAATCGATTCCACGAAGCACTCAATGATCAAACGGCCCATATGCTAGACGGGGCCGCCAACGGAGGACTTGTGAAGCTCAGTGCCACAGAAGCTTGGAACCTAATTGAAGATTATACAAGGAACAGCTTCATGCGAGGCAACACAAGAATGAGGGTGCCTGGAGTGTTCGAAGTAAGTGAGGACACGGCGATGAATGCTAAGTTTGACGCTCTTCAACAACAAGTTGCCACGACGCAAACTCAACTTCAGACGATGATCAATGCGCTACTACCAAAAGTTACCCAACCACCGACCGTTAATGCTGTAATGACACCGATGACCGCCGCACCACCGCAACAGATACCTTACATACCGCATTGTGGTAATTGTGGTGCAGCCGACGAGACCTCGGAATGTCAAGCCATACCACCGGTGGAACACGTTGACTACATGGGAAATTATCAAGGACAGAGAAGTTTCCAACCTCGAGCACATCCGAATCTTTCTTACGGAAATCAAGGCCATCAAGTGCAAAGGCAATCCGGTTTCCAACAAGGGCCACCACCGGGATTTCAAGCCGGAGGATCAAGCAATAACTATCAGAATACGGCTCAGGGTTCAGGATCAAATGACATGAGGGATATGAAGGGTATGATGGAGAGACTCCTCTCAAACTTTGACAAGACTACTCAAGCCCATGAGAGTCGATTAACAAAGATGGAAGAACAATTTCAATCCATCGATCTCCGAGCTCAAAATACAGATGCGTCTGTACGAAAATTGGAGTTGCAAGTTGGCCAAATAGCAAAGCAATTGGCTGAACGACCTCAAGGTTCACTTCCCAGCTATACCGAGACGAATCCTAGGGAACATTGCAAGGCCGTCACTTTAAGGAACGGGAAGGAGCTACAAGAGCGGGAGCAGACTGTAAGAAAGCAATCTCTGGAGAAGACTAACGTCGAGGGCCATGAAGAGCAGGTTTTAGAGAAAAATGAAGAAGAGAAGCCCGAAAGAGTGGAAATTGAAAAAGAGAATGAGAAAGAGATTAGCCGACCAAAGCCATATCAACCCAAGATTCCCTATCCAGCTAGACTGAGGAAGGATCGAGATGAGGAACAATTCGGTAAATTCATGGGTATGTGTAAACAAATGCATATTAACTTACCGTTTGTTGAAGCTATTACACAAATGCCTCGCTTCACAAAGTTTCTAAAGGACTTGCTTACCAACCGAAGGAAGCTTGAGGATGTGTCCACTGTGTGCCTAAGAGGAGAATGTTCAGCTATCCTACAAAGCAAGATGCCTAAGAAGCTTAAGGATCCAGGGAGTTTTACTATTCCCTGTCTTATTGGCGATGTTGTTGTCGAACGCGCTTTAGCCGATCTAGGAGCTAGTATAAATTTAATGCCATATTCAATGTTTAAGAGACTAGGTCTCGGTGAGCCCAGACCCACTAGGATGAGCCTTCAATTGGCCGATAGATCTTTAAAATACCCCCGAGGTGTTATCGAGGATGTCCTAGTTAAGGTGGATAAATTTATTATCCCCGCTGATTTTGTCATCTTGGATATGGAGGAAGACGAAAATATTCCTCTTATCCTCGGTCGACCCTTTTTAGCCACAGGTGAATCCATGATAGATGTCAGAAAGGGCACTTTGACTCTAACGGTGGACGGTGAGAAAGTGACTTTTAATATGGCAGATTCTATGAAAAGCCCTAGCTCACTCGATGATAAATGTTATTACGTGGATGTGTTTGAGCACGATGTTCTCCTCTCTTTGGATGACTTATTGCAGGTTATTGGCGGAAGCAATAAGAAAATATCCACAATGATGACCATTGATGAATATGCCGACGAGATCGATGAGCCCGTAACGAATGTCCACGAAAGTAAAGAGGAGGATAAGGAGAAGAGCTCGATCGAAGAGCCACCGGTTCTTGAACTCAAGCAATTGCCTGAGCATCTCGAATATGCATTTTTAGATGTCGATTCAAAATTACCGGTGATTATATCCTCAAACCTCGACAATGAGCAGAAAGACCAACTTTTAGCAGTGCTGCGAGAGCATAAGAGGGCCTTGGCATGGAAGATATCAGACATTCGGGGGATTAGCCCGAGTTTTTGTACGCACAAGATTCTCATGGAGGATGACTTCAAACCTGTAGCCCAACGACAAAGGAGGTTAAACCCGAACATGAAGGACGTTGTCAAAAAGGAAGTTATTAAGTTACTAGATGCCGGAGTGATTTATCCGATCTCAGATAGCGCGTGGGTTAGTCCAGTTCAGGTGGTTCCAAAGAAGGGAGGCATGACGGTCGTCCCCAATGAAAAGAACGAGTTGATTCCGACGAGGACTGTAACCGGTTGGCGTGTATGCATCGACTACAGGAAATTGAATGATGCCACGAGAAAAGATCATTTCCCTTTACCCTTTATTGATCAAATGCTTGAAAAGTTATCTGGACGTGCATTTTACTGTTTTCTCGACGGTCTGTCAGGTTATTTGCAGATTCCTATAGCACCGGAGGACCAAGAGAAGACCACGTTTACTTGCCCGTTCGGAACATTTGCTTATCGGCGGATGCCATTTGGACTATGCAACGCCCCTGCCACATTTCAGCGATGCATGATGGCTATCTTTGATGAATTGGTGGGAGACATTATGGAAGTGTTCATGGATGATTTCTCAGTGTTCGGTACCTCTTTCAATAATTGCTTAACTAATCTTAAGAGTGTGTTAGAACGTTGTGAGGAAACGAATTTAGCACTTAATTGGGAAAAATGTCACTTTATGGTTCGGGAGGGCATAGTTTTGGGACACAAGATATCCTCTAAGGGGATTGAAGTGGACCGAGCTAAGATCGAGACAATAGAAAAATTACCAATCCCCTCGAACGTAAAGGCTGTTAGGAGTTTTCTAGGTCATGCGGGATTTTATCGAAGATTCATAAAGGATTTTTCAAAAATCGCTCGACCGATGTCTAAGTTATTAGAAAAAGATGCTCCGTTCGATTTTAATGATGAATGTATTAATGCTTTCATGTTGCTTAAAGAGAGACTTGTATCCGCACCCATTATGACCGCTCCCGATTGGGGGCTACCTTTTGAACTAATGTGCGATGCTAGTGACTACGCAGTCGGAGCTGTATTGGGGCAGCGAAAGGATAACATTTTCGACCAATCTATTATGCAAGTAAGACGTTGGATGCAGCTCAAGCCAATTACACTACCACCGAAAAGGAACTCCTAGCTGTCGTGTTCGCCTTCGACAAATTCAGGTCATATCTTATTTTAACGAAAGTTATTGTTTTTACTGATCATTCTGCACTTAAGTATTTGCTAGCGAAGCCGGATGCAAAGCCTCGACTCATTAGATGGATTTTACTCCTTCAAGAGTTCGACATCGAGATTCGGGATAAGAAAGGTGCAGAAAACGTTGTTGCGGACCACCTCTCTCGACTAGAGGAGCATGAAATACAAGATACCAACAGAAGGACAATCGTTGATACGTTTCCGGACGAGCATTTGTACGCCGTACGAACAGTAAGCGACGAAACCCCGTGGTTTGCAGATTTAGCTAACTATCTTGTTGCGAGGATTTTACCTAAAGAGTACACGAGTCAACAAAAGAAGAAATTCTTTTCTGACTTGAAGTACTACTTTTGGGAAGACCCTTATCTTTTCAGGAGATGTGCAGACCAAGTAATCCGAAGGTGCGTTGCTTTCCCCGAAACAATGAAGATTATCGAGCATTGCCACGGCGGACCAACTGGAGGGCATTATGCAGCTAATCGAACCGCCCAAAAGGTACTTGAATGCGGCTTCTATTGGCCGACAATTTTTAAGGATGCTAATATGTACGTCAACACATGTGACCAATGTCAACGAGCAGGTAACATCTCTAAACGCGATGAAATGCCTCAGAACTTTATCTTAGTTTGCGAAGTGTTCGATGTTTGGGGCATAGACTTTATGGGTCCATTTCCTAGCTCGTACAACAACAAATATATTATTGTGGCTGTTGACTACGTGTCCAAGTGGGCGGAAGCTCAAGCTTTACCCACGAACGATGCTAGGGTTGTTGTTAGATTTCTACGAGCATTGTTCTCACGGTTCGGGTCACCTAAATGCATTATTAGTGATAGGGGTACTCATTTTTGCAACATCCAATTCGCACGTACCTTAGAAAGATATGGTGTTAAGCATGGCACTTCTACTCCTTATCACCCACAAGCAAGTGGTCAAGTAGAAGTAGTTAACCGTGAGTTGAAGCGCATTCTAGAGAAAACCATAGATGGGAATCGACGGGAATGGGCGAATAAGCTTAACGACGCACTTTGGGCTTATAGGACTGCATATAAGACACCAATAGGCACTACTCCATATCGACTAGTTTACGGAAAGGCATGTCACCTTCCTGTTGAACTAGAACATAAAGCCTACTGGGCGATAAAGTCTTTAAACCTCGATTTGGTGCAAGCCGGTGAAAAACGTAAGCTCCAAATCAATGAGCTTGATGAATGGCGTTTGTCGGCATACGACAATGCAAAAATGTATAAGGAACGCTCAAAAGCGTATCACGATAAGAAGATCAAGCAACATAGAGAATTTCGAGAGGGGGATCAAGTCCTCCTTTTCAATTCTCGTCTTAGACTTTTTCCCGGAAAGCTAAGATCTCGTTGGTCTGGGCCTTTTACGGTTACTCGCGTTTTTCCATATGGTACTGTCGAAATTTCAAATGTTGAGCAGGGAAATTTCAAGGTTAATGGCCAACGACTGAAGCATTATTATGGTGGAGGAGAAGACACGGGCACAAAGGAGGTCATGTACCTCGATTTCAAGCTACCGTAGAACGAAAAGGTACGTCTGGCTCACGACGTTAAAGAAGCGCTTCTTGGGAGGCAACCCAGGTAATTGCATTAATTTTTAAATAAGTGTGTAAAAAAAAAAAAAAAAAAAAAAAATTGTAACTGTTGACATACATGGCCACAGACACGGCCGTGCCTAGCCATGTATGAGCAATACAGCCTTGCGGCCATCCTACACGGCCCCAAACATGGCCGTGTCTGCCCGTGTAGGAGCAAGACAATCTCACGGCCTATACACATCGCCACCGACATGGCCGTGTTTATGGTTATAAAGAAAAAGAGAATTAATTAGAAAAAAAACAAAAAAAAAATAAAATATAAAATATATATATATAAATAAATAAACATAATCAGATTAAAAAAAAAAATAAAAAAAATAAAAAACGATTTCTACACGGCCATGTTTATGGCCGTGTTTTCTCAATAAAATTCTCACGGCAATGCAACACGGCTATCAACATGGCCGTGTATACTCGATTCAACTTAAAAAGAAATAATAATCACTTCCTTCTTTAACATCGCATCTTTCACACATCACACACTTCACTCAACCAAACATCAAACCAAATACGATTCTCCCGACGCGACGAATTCCGGCAACAAGCTTCGGTGAAACTTCCAACATCTATTATCATCGATTTAAGCAAGATAGGTAAAATCATTTACGCCCTCAGTTTCGTTCTTAGAAGCTAAACTCGGATTTTTGTTCGTTTCGATCCCCATAGCTTATATATTAGGGATATAATATGTAGTTCATGAAGTGGGTCTTGCTAATTTCGCTTCCATTGCATATGAAATTTCGTGTTTAGTAAGAGCCCTAACTTTAAGATTCGGAAATGCATAATTTTCGTTTATGTTGTTGTTTCAATGCGGGTTTTCGGTTTGGGAGAAAATATTTCACTAGAAAACATGATTGGCTAGCTAATTTCAACAATGTTGTTAGTTGAATTCATGTTCATTTTATGCGCATAGCACGTGTTCGATGAAATGCCTCACTTGGGTTGGGGTTGATTTGTTACCTACTTATTTGGAATTGATGAAGAAAAGCTTGTTTCTTTGTAAGGATTATGAAGATGATGTTTGATCGAGTTGAGCTAGCTTTGATTTGAACTTTTTCTTCTCGAGAATCACATTCACTTTGTAGGTACGATGTCTCGACGAAACCCCACACGTGCTAGCTCCTCCCGCCACCCACGTAACACCACCTCTAGCCCACCGGCACGCAACCGGCGACGCGGGCCAACGGACACGGTGAATTTGCTAACCTCTATGGCCACTTTCACTAGTGACGATGCCCGTGGACAGCGGTACGATAGGATCAAATGCATGAAATTCATGCGCACCGATCGACTCCACCGAGAGACCCTTGAACGCCTCGGCATCGTGAACCAGGTCGACCACTATCTTTCAACGAGTAGTTGGGACGCACTTTTCAGCATCGACGAGCCAACATATGTGAAGCTCACACTAGAGTTCCTCGCCACCTTCTCATTCGATGAGCACGACTACAAAAGGGTCGTCCGTTTCCGTTCCTTCAACAAAGAGCATGTGGTCAGTCTTGATAATCTGTGTAGAGCGCTCGGTCTCAAAGTCCCAAGCTACGTACACGGCGAACCCGATGCCACCGATCATTACAAGTTCAAGCTCGATGGGACGGACGTGCGGAATGAAATTTGGCGCGAGATGATACGCCCCCAACTTCTAGGCCAGCCGGAAGCAGATTATAAAAGTACCCAATCGAAGGCTTCCTCGCTAATGATGCCGGGTCTACGATACATCCATAGGCTTTACACCACCTCCGTCACCGCACGAGGCGAGTCACACGGTGTGGTCACATTACGGGATCTCTTTTACCTCCACCGCATTCGCAATGGATACAAGGTCCATCTCGGACTAGCTATGGCCCACGGATTCCGGCAGCAATCCGAAGGACGCGAGAAGGGAAAAACCACGGTGGGACCGTTTATCACTAAGCTGGTGAAAGGATTGGGTTACTGGCCAGACGAGGAGCCCAACATGACAGTATTTAATGGATCGAAGCACTTGGATGCCACGGCACTTCACATGATGAAGATGATCGAAAAGCTGCCTGAGTGGAAGAAGGAGAACTATTTCTATCGATGGCACGAGGACTACCGAGCATACACCGATATCCCGTTGCCTCTTGCCATGGAAGGCCCGTTCCCGCATCCAGTTGACGAGAGTGCTGGTAGTCATACTGATTCTGCAAGCCCGTCCACGTTTAATCGTCGAGATTTCTCTGGTGTCACAACTTACGTCGACGACCGACTCGCCGCCCTCCGCGAAGAACTAGCCCAACAACGAGCCGCAGATCGGGAGGAGAATGCCGCTGCCCATCACCGACGCGAGGAGGCCGAACGGAAACTCCAGAAACGGATGGATCGTCAGGAGAAAGCGCTGAAGAAAGTCCAAGATGCCATGAAGTTGCTTGCGGAGTCCCGCAAGCTGGTTGATCAAGGCGATGAGCCATCGTCCCCCGAGGATGACGCCTAGCATCCTCGGGGACCCTGATTTCTAGATTTTATTTTGAAGACTTTAATGCTTTGTTATGCTACTATATGTTTCTCGGCTTACTTTGTTTTACCGTGCTTTGTTTAAATCGTCGGCTTACAGGGCAAACAACGTTAAGTACGCAAAGCTCGCATGCAACATATTTACTTGGATCTTGGAATCAACCACCCAATCACAACTTCAAGTGTGGGGAGGAGGACTTAACATTCATGCTTCAACCTCGTCACACTTCGCCATCATGCTCACCTAGTATAATCAGGGGAGTTCACGCTTTTCAATAATTTTTCACTCCTTTTGTGCTTATAATTTTCCGTTGGGGACAACGTTTTCCTCAAGTGTGGGGAGGGGGAATTTTGCGTGAACAGAATTTTTAATTTTGCGTGAACAGAATTTTTGTTTCAAATGTGCGTGATCCGTTGAGAAAATGCATGTTCCATTAATGTTTGGCATGATTAGTTGTTCATTATCTTAAAAATGGAGCGCATGCTAGGGAATTATGTGAGAAAATTAGGACATGCACAATGATTGATTTCTTCCGACACGAACAAGTTTGGTGATACTATGAAAGATTCGTATGCATGACCCACTTTGTGAGATTTGTGAGCTGAAAAGTGCATAGTTTAATTCTCTCGTAAACTTTCTCGTGGTGCATGTTGAAAATTACTAAGGTGAGACTGCGTGAAAATGAGGGAGGCATTAGGAGATAAGTCCTTAGCCAAAGTTTCCGACCACGTCTGATCACCGTAGTTAGCCACTTTGAGCCTGAGCCCTTTTTATTTGAGGAAACCCGGGGAATTATAAGCCGCTGACCTGCGAAACTTTCAGATATCATCTTACCCGACTAATAGAAAAAGTAGAGGTTGAGTGCCAATGTCGAAAAGCGTAGCCCGGCCGTGGTTTAAAATATTTATCTCCTTCAGATAATCTGGCGTTAAGAACTCCTCCATCGATAATCTCTCACCCGCAAAGGGACTGAGAGAAGAGGGGCTTAGCGACACGAGAAAAGGAGCTTGGATACGTGGAAAAGATGTTAAGAACCCTTCCTTCGATAATCTCTCATGCTAAGAAAAAAAGCCAGAGAGAAGAAGGGCTTAGCATAGGTTTTATGAAAAACAAATACAGAAAAAAAATGGAGTCCAAGATGGCAAGAGCTAACCACGACGTATGCGGCGCGCTATCGAACAATGGCACGACACCGACATGACCGCTTGATATTTTCGATTGAAGTTTACTCTCCAATATAGTCAGTTGAGCCCTTTTATAACCCGGAAAGACCTTCTGATTCACGCCTTATCACCGAGAGTAGTAGATGTATGATCCACTTGCGAGTTTATAGTAGGGACTAGACTATTGCATTAATTGAGGGAATTCACCGACATTTAGCCTATACCCCGAGTTACTTGAGTGAACTCCTGCATAGTACGGATCTTGATTAATATTGCTTAAGAAGTTCCTGTTGTTTTGAGGTAGTCATTGTGCCATGTTTCGAATTTCTTGATTAATTCCGTTTCATGTTTTTCTGTTTTGAACGATGATGCGCAAAGGAAATGTATTACATGTTTTGATTTGTTAGCCTAAATTGCTTGAGGACAAGCAAAAGCTCAAGTGTGGGGAAGTTTGATAAACGCATTTTCATTCGTTTATCTCCATCATTTTCATGTTGAATATTTGGTTTATGTGAGTTGTCTCATGCATTTATTCATAATTTTTACATATTTTGATGTCAAAGGTTTATGAGGCGATATTTGGGATGAACCGCGTAAACATGGAGCAGAATTACAATTTTTTCAATCAACACGGCCTTCAACATGGCCATGTCCAGCAGAAGAAAGGAGAACTCTAGCTTCGGCCTCCCAACATGGCCTGACACACGGCCGTGTTTGTCAGCAGAAAAGAAAACACACTTGCGGCCCTTCAACATGGCCTAACACACAGCCATGTTTGTCAGCATAAAGGAAAATCATAGTTGCGGCCCTTCAACATGGCCTTATACATGGCCGTGTTTATCAACAGTGTTGGGCCTTAAACCCTAAGCCCGAACGATACATGGCCGTGTTGGAGGCCGTGTTCACCAGGTTTTCTACTTAAGCCGCAATTTGAAGCCCTAAGAGGAGCTAAGCCGCCACAACTCATTTCTAATCACCAAAACACCTCAAGGACGACTGAAGAACCCTAGAGATCAATCTCAAATGATCTCTAGGTGCTAAAGTGAAGATTTGAAGCTCATTTACACCGGAGGATCGAGCAAAGTACGAGGGATAAGCTTGAGCTCGCTAAATAGGGAAGAATCTATGTATTTCTCTGCTTTGTTTCGTATACATCTCGTGGCTTCTTCCTTCATTATGAGTAGCTAATCATTTTGTGTGTTTGGGATGAGAAGAACGCTAGATAGCGTCGTAGTTTGGACGTAAAATACTCGTGAACACATGATATGGCTTTGTATCGTTTATGACAGCTTTTATTCGATTCAATATGTCTATGTATTGTTTTGAGAATCACATTTGGCATGTCTATGTGTTGGTGTGATGTTTTATAGACCGTTAAGGGCGAAAGCTAAATGACGGTTCGTTCTATCGTAAACGTTAGGCGTCGACTATAGGGCGAAAGCAAATAGTCGACCCTCACATTAGATAAACTACTATATATTCTCGTGACCATTTAGGGCGAAAGCTAAGTTGGAAACGAGTAGGTATTATCGTGACATAGTCATTAATCATGTGGTAACGGTGTTACGACTTCATCGACGATATCTAGCGGGATTCGAAATCCCGAACACATTCCTTTATTCAAAGTTACTCTTAAATCTTTAGTTGTGTTTTGATCATTTTTCTGTGTTAGATTAAGTTGTTGTGACTTAGTTCAAATATAAAAATCTCAATCATTTGTTAGGCTAGATATTGAATTGATAGGTTATTACTAGTAATCAAGATTATTCCTCGTGTTCGATACTCGAATACTCGCTATAGCTATTTTATAAACGATAGGTACACCGCCTATTGCGCGTGGTGATAGTTATAACATATTCGTTTTAATTATTACTTGACGTACTTGCACGAACATTTATTTAAAACGTACACGCGCGCGATCAGTTAGATATAAGATGAATTTAAGATAACTCTTGGGTGGAAGTAACTTTGGGTATCTTACTTAATATTGCTTCTTAATAATTCATAGGTTTTTAGTATGAACCCTCTTATTTAGGAGATTAGAAGTAACACTTTTTATTATACTTATGATCGGATAGTGTGAAGTGTTAGAATTTATTAGAAGACAATTCGACCGAAACTAGGAATTTAGGTATCGGGTGATACCATCATTCATCGAGTTTTATATATATATAATAATCGACCGACTTTGCTCACTATATAAGCACACTTTCGAGCGAATCAATATTGTATAAGAGGACCTTCACCGTGTCCCGTGGATTAATTAGGATTCGGCCGATCCTCAGTATAACAGGGAATTTGAAATATAAATGATCGGGCGAATAAGCCTCCCAGTGTGAACTTTCGCCGTGTTATATAAAATATTAATTTATTAGATGGAATCGGACGATGTTGAGAATAGAAATAGGGTGTTGACTTTACATTAGGCTAGTATTAAAATATAATTATTTTACACTAGTACAGTTCAAGAATTAATATAAATACTGATAATATTAATTTATTCAGAGGATCGACAGTTAGGGAGTCCATCGGGTTTCGTATTTGATAATAGCCGGAGGACAGGTAGGTGATCTTTCATCTACGACACGTAACCCGTTTATGTGACTATATGTATACGTGTTTTGAATCCGTGTTTTATATGAATTATGTGATTATATGATTACGTGAATTTCGTGAATTACATGTTTTACAATTATTACACGTCATATGTATATTATGTGCACTGCACATGCATTCCACGTCAGTGCGAGGGGGTTGAGTACCGTGCGGAACGGTAATGTATGGAATGTGGTCAAGTGGTGTAGAATTAGAAATTAGTGAGTGAGCGCCATTCTAACTCGAGAGACCTGAGTTGGCCGCTCGAGTGATAGATTATTACGCGGGCAGAGAGGGGAAGACTCTAGTACGTACCACTCTAACGAGAGAGACCTGAGTGGGCTGACCGAGTACGAACCTCTAGTTTTATACCTTGCATATATTCGGGAATAGGCGACTCTAACGCGAGAGACCTGAGGAGCCTACCCACTCTAACGCGAGAGACCTGAGTGGGATACCCGAATACATGTATTGTCAGGACACGGGGAGTCGTGGGATGTGATAGATCGTGAGACGAGTCGAGCGTGCATGTCGTGAGATGTATTGGATGGGATCGAGCGCACGTTGCATTCACGCATATTTCACCTACTGGGCAAATAGCTCAGGGTTTACGTGTTGTAGGTACTGAGCCCGACGCTGGTGCGCGTCGCGGCTGAGGCGAGCTGACGGCGGTGCTCCACGGACTTTTGAGGGCGGGGCTGTACATGGATGCGACCTGTGGAGCGACGTTAGGATTTTGATTTTTTGTCATTTTGGGGCCATGGCTCGTGTACAACGGCAATGTAGACGAATATTTTGGTATAATATATTTTATTTTAGATAATGTTTTTAATTAGACGGGTCTTCCGCGACTTACGTTGCGAAAATCCGCCACTAATCAGTATTAGAAAGTGAGGGTCGCCACAGGTGGTATCAGAGCTTAGGATATAGATTCTGTAGACTGTCCATGTACGGCCGCTCAAAAGCGTGGAGGATCAGCCTTGCCTATAAGTTCTACGGTACGATATGATTATTTCCCTATAATGATATATTTGCTTACGTGGCTACTTGTTGACAATAGGAATAAGAATGCCGAAAACTCGTAGAGAGAACGTAGGTAGTTCGAGTCGCAGGGACGAACCTGAGTCCCCGGTACATGAACGCGACTCCACGATTATGAGGCTTACTGAACTGATCCAGCGACAATCGGATCAGATTAATGCTCTTATTCATCATCAAGCTCTCTCCACACACCAACCGTCTCCTCAGCCTGAACGTATAGAAATTATAGGAGAACGGTTCCAAAAATTAAACCCTCCTACCTTTGAGGACGCCATTGACCCTACTATGGCAGACGACTGGTTGCGTACAGTCGAAGATATGTTCCTGTACAGTCGGGTCCCAGATAATGAACAAGTGTTGTGCGCAATCTCCATGCTCCGCGGGAACGCAAGGTTTTGGTGGGACACCGTCAAAATCTTGGAGGACCCAATGACTATGTCGTGGGGAAGATTCAAGGAACTGTTCCGCGACAAATATTTCACGACCTATGACCGAACTCGGAAGATGAACGAGTTCATAAATCTCAAACAGGGCGAAAGACCTATTGCGGAATATATCCGCAAGTTTGAGGAGTTATCCCGATTCGCCCCGCACATGGTGGCGAATGATGCTTTAAAGATAGAACGATTCCAGGTAGGTCTCAAACCCGAGATCTATCGAGATGTTAGTATAGCTGGAACTCGAAACATGGCATTCGCTCAAGTGGCCGAACGAGCCCTTATAGCAGAACAAGCGGAGGCCCAAATTGTGAAAGCGCATGAGGCGAAGAGAAGAAATGAAACCCAGCAAGGGAATAGCGGCAATAAGAAACGTCAGAATTTCGAAATAGGCCCCAGTAACAATCCGAATATTCGCCAGGGGCAGCAAAACTGGCGACCAAGGCCAAACTTGGGGACGGCTAATTTTCCGTTTCGACCCCCAACTATCCATCCCCAATGTCAACAGTGCGGGCGATATCACACCGGCGTTTGCTTCGGAGCAGGACCTAACCCCAATCCGAAATGCTTTCAGTGTGGAAAAATGGGACACATTGCCAGGAATTGTCAAGAATATCGTACCAGAAACCTAACTCAGGTGCCAGTACGACCTCCGTCAGCACCAGCCCGGGTGTACGCTTTAACAAGCGAAGAAGAAGAAGAATCAAACCCAGCGATGATAACGGGTATGTTGAAATGTTTATAAGCATACCCACCCCTATTACTAGTTGATTTCAGAATCGCATGTTTATTCATGTCGAATAAACGTGTGACATAAGTGAAAATGATTCCCCCTCTATTTAAGTACAACCACGTATTGTCGTTATTCTGATTTGCTTAATAACAGAGTTGCACATCGGAAGCGTGGTGGGAATAGAAATGAGTATGCTTAGAGAATGAAGAGAATATCTGAGCCAACCTAGTCGTAGAACCGAACTCGAATCCTCTACCACTGAATTTCGGGGACGAAATTCCTTTTAAGGGGGGGAGGATGTAATACCCGTAAAAAATTTAATACGGGATTTAACGAGTAATTATTAGTATAAATATTTAAAGTAGAGATTTTAAACAAAATACTTGAGACTATTGGCAAAAATAATAAGTTAGTATGGAATAAGTTTCGATCGATTAAAATTAGAATAGAATTCGGCCGATTACAACATATATAAATGTTAACTTTCGCCGAGTAAATGAGATTCGAATCGAACGATTGTAGGGTGATTTATGATTAACCAATTAAAGACTAAGTCGAACGATTTTAGGGTAGAAACTTGGATAACAATGAGAAAGTAGTTTCGACCGATTTCAATATATGCAAGTGCTGCCTTTCGCCGATCAAATGACATGTTAAATCGGGCGATTACATGTGATGTTGATTTCCACTAAGAGACTTGATATTGTATTCGGGCGATTTAGAGAGAATTTTCTAGTGACCTTAGCATTTGAAATTCAAATATGAATTAATTCTCGGATAACATAGAGATGACATAAGTTACTTAACTATAAAGTAAAATAATGTCACCGCCTACTATCTTGTCATTCACGAATTTCCAAGATTTATACTTATCAAATAGATAAAAAGGCATTAGTAGAGTAAAATACTCACTTAGAATACGAAAGAAGAACAAAAGAGGAGAAGAAACCTAAGGAAATGAAGTTCAACCAGATCAAACAAATCTTAGCAAACTGAAATCTCAGAAATACGGAAGGTAAAAGTCTTACATACCACATGGAAATTCAGCTATAAATTATGTCTATTATATTTCATTGGTTTAATAAATTCAAATATGAAATCCTTCTATGTATATGTAGTAGAAACCCTAGCTACTGGAAATTTTGTTTGAGCTAACAAGTTACCTATATTATTTAAGTCAGAAAATTCGTATGAATGAAAGGAGTATAGGACATAATTTGATGTTCAGATAGTGAGACAACTTGTCGAGTATTGAAAACTTAGGGTTGGAATTTTGAGAAGTCATTGGAATAACTTTCGGATAGCTTAAGTATAGTCACAACAACTTAAATTCGAATTTTTGGTAAATATATCCTTTATAACTTTGCAATTCTTATGGCTTACGTTTATTATATCCCTAAGAATTTACAAAGCTTGTAGGCACGGTTCGGATAGGATAATTAATCGAAAACCCTAATATTTGGAAATTGTGCTTAATGCTAACATGCTACTTATAATATTCAGGCTGAAGTGTGGAAATTTTATTTAGATAAATTACGAGTGAGTTAGATATAAGATGAATTTAAGATAACTATTGGGTGGAAGTAACTTTGGGTATCTTACTTAATATTGCTTCTTAATAATTCATAGGTTTTTAGTATGAACCCTCTTATTTAGGAGATTAGAAGTAACACTTTTTATTATACTTATGATCGGATAGTGTGAAGTGTTAGAATTTATTAGAAGACAATTCGACCGAAACTAGGAATTTAGGTATCGGGTGATACCATCATTCATCGAGTTTTATATATATATAATAATCGACCGACTTTGCTCACTATATAAGCACACTTTCGAGCGAATCAATATTGTATAAGAGGACCTTCACCGTGTCCCGTGGATTAATTAGGATTCGGCCGATCCTCAGTATAACAGGGAATTTGAAATATAAATGATCGGGCGAATAAGCCTCCCAGTGTGAACTTTCGCCGTGTTATATAAAATATTAATTTATTAGATGGAATCGGACGATGTTGAGAATAGAAATAGGGTGTTGACTTTACATTAGGCTAGTATTAAAATATAATTATTTTACACTAGTACAGTTCAAGAATTAATATAAATACTGATAATATTAATTTATTCAGAGGATCGACAGTTAGGGAGTCCATCGGGTTTCGTATTTGATAATAGCCGGAGGACAGGTAGGTGATCTTTCATCTACGACACGTAACCCGTTTATGTGACTATATGTATACGTGTTTTGAATCCGTGTTTTATATGAATTATGTGATTATATGATTACGTGAATTTCGTGAATTACATGTTTTACAATTATTACACGTCATATGTATATTATGTGCACTGCACATGCATTCCACGTCAGTGCGAGGGGGTTGAGTACCGTGCGGAACGGTAATGTATGGAATGTGGTCAAGTGGTGTAGAATTAGAAATTAGTGAGTGAGCGCCATTCTAACTCGAGAGACCTGAGTTGGCCGCTCGAGTGATAGATTATTACGCGGGCAGAGAGGGGAAGACTCTAGTACGTACCACTCTAACGAGAGAGACCTGAGTGGGCTGACCGAGTACGAACCTCTAGTTTTATACCTTGCATATATTCGGGAATAGGCGACTCTAACGCGAGAGACCTGAGGAGCCTACCCACTCTAACGCGAGAGACCTGAGTGGGATACCCGAATACATGTATTGTCAGGACACGGGGAGTCGTGGGATGTGATAGATCGTGAGACGAGTCGAGCGTGCATGTCGTGAGATGTATTGGATGGGATCGAGCGCACGTTGCATTCACGCATATTTCACCTACTGGGCAAATAGCTCAGGGTTTACGTGTTGTAGGTACTGAGCCCGACGCTGGTGCGCGTCGCGGCTGAGGCGAGCTGACGGCGGTGCTCCACGGACTTTTGAGGGCGGGGCTGTACATGGATGCGACCTGTGGAGCGACGTTAGGATTTTGATTTTTTGTCATTTTGGGGCCATGGCTCGTGTACAGTAACGGCAATGTAGACGAATATTTTGGTATAATATATTTTATTTTAGATAATGTTTTTAATTAGACGGGTCTTCCGCGACTTACGTTGCGAAAATCCGCCACTAATCAGTATTAGAAAGTGAGGGTCGCCACACGTTACATACTACTATAGATGACGTATGGTTGGTTAAGAATCTAGAACATAACCTCATTAGCATCAGTCAATTATGCGATAAAGGTCATACGGTTACGTTTGAAAATGATAAGTGTGTAGTTAGAAATAATGATAAGGTACTATTCAGTGCATCTAGGGATAGAAATATATATTGTATAACTCTTGATGATATCACTGACCAGAATGTCAAGTGTTTAGCAGTTACACAGGATGACACCTGGTTATGGCACAGACACCTAGGACATGCCAACATGGAATTACTATCTCACATTACAAGCAATGCACTGATACGAGGTGTTCCTGACATAAAGTTTGTCAAGGACAAAACATGCAAGGCATGCCAGATGGGCAAGCAGACTAAGACATCTTTCAAAGCAAAGAATGTGATATCTACATCCAGACCTCTGGAACTGCTGCATCTAGACCTTTTTGGTCCGGTTCAGACGATGTCTCTGCGAGGTAAAAGATATGCCTTTGTCATCGTTGATGATTACTCCAGGTATACTTGGGTGATATTCCTTGCACATAAGAATGAGGCATTAGATAACTTTGCATCGCTAGTAAAGAGACTTGAAAATGAAAAAGAAACGAATTTATGTAGGATACGAAGTGATAACGGTCTGGAATTTGATAGTAAGTCGTTTGCATCATTCTGTGATCAGTATGGATATAGTCATAATTTCTCTGCCCCTATAACCCCCCAACAGAACGGTGTTGTTGAACGTAAAAACAGGGTATTACAGGAAATGGCTAGATCTATGTTACATGAGTATGATATTCCTAAACAGTTCTGGGCGGAAGCCGTTAGTACAGCCTGTTACGTGTCTAACCGTATCTTCCTTAGGCCGATATTAAAGAAGACTTCTTATGAAATCTGGCATGGTAGAACTCCGAATATATGTTACTTTCATGTGTTCGGATGTAAATGTTTTATCTTGAACGATAGAGATAAGAGAGGAAAATTTGACTCTAAGGTTGATGAAGGGATATTCCTTGGTTACAGTCTTACGTCTAAGGCATATCGTGTTTACAATAAAAGAAAGCTGGCTGTTCAGGAATCCATACATGTTACTTTTGATGAGATGCCTAACGCAGATGCTACTGATGAGGAAGGTATAGATTTGCCTTGTGCAGAATTGCAGGATATTAAAGACAGTGAGGAAGATATTCCTAAAGATGAAAATGCTGAAACAGTGGAACCAGAAGCTGGAGAGCTGCAACCTAGAAAATGGAAACATGCTTCTAGTCATCCAACAGATCAAGTGATAGGAAATATCAGATCTGGAATCAAAACTCGAGCAACTGTACGAAATCAAGATACGGAGGAATCTCATGATGTACTGCTCTCAATGATGGAACCAAAGACAGTCCATGAAGCTCTAGATGATATATCATGGGTCTCAGCCATGGAAGATGAGCTATCTCAGTTCGAAAAGAGCGAAGTTTGGACACTCGTAAAAAGACCAGACGATAAATCCATCATAGGAACCAAATTCTTCCGCAACAAACTCGACGAACACGGTAATGTCACAAGAAACAAAGCGAGGTTAGTTGCAAAAGGTTATTCCCAGGAGGAAGGTATTGATTTCGATGAAACTTTTGCACCTGTAGCTAGATTAGAATCTATACGTGTCTTACTTGCATATGCATGCTTTAAACGTTTTAAACTTTTTCAAATGGACGTAAAAAGTGCATTTTTAAATGGTTTTATAAATGAGGAGGTTTATGTAGAACAACCACCGGGCTTTGCTAGGGAAGATTTTCCAAATCATGTCTTTAAATTAAATAAAGCATTATATGGTTTAAAGCAGGCTCCTAGGGCATGGTATGAAAGGCTAAGTAAGTTTCTAATTGACATAGGATTTTCGACTGGAACTATTGATAACACGCTGTTTATTAAGTATGAAGGTGATCACATGATACTAGTCCAAATTTACGTTGATGATATCATATTTGGAAGTACTAATATCCTTCTCTGCGAGGAATTTTCTAAGTCTATGCAGAAGGAATTTGAGATGAGCTTAATGGGTGAGCTGAACTACTTCCTCGGGTTGCAAATAAAGCAGCTTGACAATGGAACCTTCGTATCCCAGACGAAATACAGCAGGGAATTATTGACTAAATTCGGGATGAGTGATTCCAAAGCGATTTCCACCCCTAAGCATCAGACCACCAAAATAGACATTGATGAATCAGGTACACCGGTTGATCAAACACAATATCGAGGTATGATCGGAAGCCTTCTTTACTTAACTGCTAGTCGCCCTGATATCATGTTTGCTGTTGGTATGTGTTCGAGATATCAGTCTGACCCTAGGGAATCTCACTTGACTGCAGTCAAGCGGATACTTAGATATATCAAGGGTACTGTCAATTTTGGTCTATGGTACTCCTATACGGATGACTTCCCATTAATGGGATATTCCGACGCCGACTATGCCGGCTGTAGGGAAGATAGGAAAAGTACCAGTGGAACTTGCCAATTACTTGGGAATTCCCTGGTAACTTGGTCCAGTAGAAAGCAGAATGCTGTCGCCCTCTCCACAACCGAAGCTGAATATATGGCTTTAGGAAATTGTTGTCAACAAGTTCTTTGGATGAAACAAACCCTTAGTGATTTCGGGTTAAGTTATGACAAAATTCCTATTCTGTGTGATAGCACTAGTGCCATTAGTATAACTAAGAATCCCGTGCATCATTCTCGTACTAAGCATATTGAGGTTAAACATCATTTTATACGAGACCATGTTCAGAAGGGGAATATCAGTGTGGAATTCGTAGGAACAAATGATCAACTTGCTGATATCTTCACGAAACCCTTAATTGAGGCAAGATTCTGTGACATCCGTGATCGATTGGGAATTATCGAGTTGAACAAGGTTAGTAAATCTGCCTAATTCTATCATTTACTCTAGATTATTCTATTTTAGATAGAAATTCACAGTTATCCCATCTTAAGATATTCTGCCCTTAGAATATTTCCGTGATCCTATAGATCTTTTCCTTAAGTGAAATTCTCGTATTTTAGGAAGAAATTCGTAGTTATCCTTTCCAAGACATTCCTTCAGCCATCTAGTTTATTTTAGGAATATCCGATCTTCTAGATCTGTCCTTAAATGTGATTAGGTTATTTAAGGAAGGAACGCGTGGATACTGCTTCAGCCGTTCAGTTATTCTAGGAAACTCATTTTCTTTTATAATAAATTCCTATCCAGTCCTGTCACATCCCTTCCTTAATTATGAAATCCCGTCAAATCAGCCCGATATCTCTGACAGTTTTCCACTTTCCAACTTCAAAATTTCAAATTTCAAATTTCAAATCTCATTCTTATCTCTTCCTAAAATAAACCGACCCTATTCTTTAAATTCAAAACCGTTCCTTATCATCATAATCTCATTCATCTTCTCCAAACTTACTTTCAAACCCTAACCTCTGAAAAATGGCTAAAACTTCCACAACCAAGGCAGCCACCAAAGAGCCTTCAAGCCGAAAACGCAAGGAGCCCACATCTAATGAATCCCCCCTTGAATCTCCTTCTAACTCACCAGAACAAGCCTCAGCCTCATCGCCTTCTGCTCGCAAAACTCGATCCAAAGCCAAATCCTCTGAAAAGATCTCAACCCCTTCCAAAACTGCAAAGAAGAAGAAGAAAACCAAGAAATCCAAGACGCCCGAACCAGAAAAGTCTGCCTCAAGCTCCGAAATTCCTGAAGAAGTTCCCAAGGTTACCCAGGAATCGCAACCGCGATCCCCAACTCCAGTCGAAACCCAAAAATCACCTCCGCCAAAATCTCCTGAAAAACAGCCCTCACCACTTGAAAAAACCTCGCCACTTCCGCCATCAAGTTCAAAATCCTTTGCCATCCCGCCTATCGATTTGTCCAGAACTAGTGAGATCCCAGCTGAACAGCTTTTTCTGGAAGAAAGTAACCGCACCACCTACAAAAGCTTCCTCAAAAGAGATATCGCTCGTGGTCGCGCTGTTGCCTTCGACAAGCTACCTGCTGGAACTGTTATAACCTGGCTGAAAGACTACGGATGGGAGCAATTCCTTAGTCTCAACACGCCCTTCTATCCTGAGGTCGTCAAGTTGTTCTATGCCAACTTCGACTACGACGAGTTTGAAGAACATATTACCATCCGTTCCTATGTTCTCGGACACAAGATCGAGTGGACCACTAAGAAGATGAATGCTATGCTTGCAGTTCCTGATGAACCCTTCTGCCACTACGACATGAACGACTGGTGCCATGCTGATGGTTTCGACCCCAGTGATGTCCTTCAGAAACTCTGGAATACCCGCACCAAGCCCCGCTTTTCAGATGGAGAAGCTCTCAATCAACTTCCCATAGATTTCTTCTTCCTTCATAAGCTGCTGAACATGACCTTGTGGAGTGCCAAAATCGGAAGTGGCGGCCACTCTACCACTATGAATTTCATGAGCACTTTTGCCGTGTACATGATATCTCAGAACCGCAAGTTCAACCTCGGATATACCGTCATGAAGCACATGATTCAGGCCGTTGAGAGCAAGGATAAGGCGCTGCCCTATGGAATGCTGCTCACTCATATGTTTGAGTGCGAGGGCATTATTCTGCCACCCGGCTGGGAAGATAAGGCCGTCCACATTGTGGACCTTGTGACCTTGAAGCGGATGGGTATTCACTACACAAAGGGCCAAGGTTGGTTCAAGGCTAAGGAGAGTAGGTCAGTGGATAGCGCCCAGAAACGGTCGGCTGCGAAAGGAAAAGCGAAGGTCAAAAGCGACGAGGACGATGACTACGAAGATGAGCTGAGCATAGGGAAGGAAGGAATCTCTGTGTTGCGCCGCGATATCTCCGATATCAAGGCTGATAATCAGAAGCGCTTCCGCAAGCTCAAAGAGCAGTATACCGAGCTTTCACTGAAACTATCCAAGCTCTCAAAGCTCATCAAGAAGTCCCTCTCTAAGCCCGCAGATTCCGAGACCTCTTCAAGCCAGTAGGCTGCCCTTCTAGTTCCTTTCTGCTCCTAGTTGCCACTAGGATATTCCAGTTCTGTTCAGTTTTTAGTTGATCCTCCCGCCTTTTTTGATGATGAAGGGGGAGTAGTAGTAAGGT
The DNA here is from genome assembly GCA_027422505.1 of Craterostigma plantagineum. Taxonomy (NCBI): domain Eukaryota; kingdom Viridiplantae; phylum Streptophyta; class Magnoliopsida; order Lamiales; family Linderniaceae; genus Craterostigma; species Craterostigma plantagineum. Next base: position 21,925,320 of record JAPQWV010000009.1, on the reverse strand, counting down.
AAGTTTAGCGTCTAAGTTTGTTAGTGGTAAGTATGTATAGGGAGGCTCGTTGAACCCTAATATAATATTTTGCTGCTATTATGATATATCTCCTGTGCTTAACATCTTTTGCTCTGATCTTAAGATATATCGTATGTTGATCTCACACTCTGATGCGTAACTGTGCTACTTGACTTGCATAAAATTTCTTACTAAATGCTAAGTGCCTGCTGAGATGATTACATGATTGCTTGAACCATGCTTGGAAAATGCGCACTTAGGCAGGGGGAGCACACTCACGGGTAATCTCTAAATTTTTAATACTCAGGATATAACATAGAAAAGATAGGATATATCCGCACTTAGACAGGGGGAGCAAAATTAGTCCAAGATATATCATAGCATGTCATAGAGATAACTGCACGTAGGCAGGGGGAGCAAATATGTATCACATGTGATTAGGAAATATCGTATGCTCTGCTTTGTGATTATGGAACACTTAGACATATGCGCTAGGACTTGCATGATCGAATATGCTTATATGCTTCCGTGCTGTGTCAATTACATGTCATCATCAAAAAGGGGGAGAATGTTGACCTTTTTGGTCTATGTATGTTAGTGAGTTTTGATGGACAATGTAATTGTAATGACATTAGGTCTATAAAATAAGCAATTCGATTTGGGACAAATAAAATGTCTAAGTTCATGATAATAGTCAACCATGCATTGTTTATGAGCTATAAAATCGATTAAGTGTTGAATATTTTAATTGCATGTGATTCTGTGGAACTAAGTGATCGCATGTTACAGACAGTCCATGAGATAGGATATATCGTACTGTGCTATATATGGAAATAATGCATGAGATATCCTACTGAGCTATATATGGAAAATATGCTGTTTATATATGGAAAGTGATATATCCGTTGATACTAGTTTATTCCTGGACGAAAATTACTTATGCGATTCTTTGCATGCTTTACACTGAATTTAATGTGCAGTATTAAATTGATATCTTTCCTTAAGTTGATTGGAATATTATATTTAGGGAAAATGTGATTTGATTGATTTTCTGGATAAGATGTTATATGCTATATACGGATGTGATCTCTGAAATAAGGAAAGGTTGACTATGATTGATAAATCGTATTAAGTATTCTCTTATATGATTTGTGTGCTAAACATGGTAATTATACTATGAATTATACATGGAAAACGTGCTGATGTGATGCTATCTTATGTGCTATACTTGGAAAGAAAATCTGGACTGACTCGTTCTAGAAACAGATAGCAGGGAATCTCTTATGGAAAGTTGTGATATGGTAGTTATATGCGAAATGCTTGAATATGCTTGAGAACGAAATTGACCTTTCTATATGGAATATAATCATGCTTAAATATGCTATATGACCGTTGTGATGATTTGTTAAGAGCATGATTTATATGGTATGATTGCATGGAAACTATGCTTGATTAGGTAATTATTGTTTGATATAATTTTCCATGTGAAGTGCTATTTGAAAAAGATTATATATGAGGTGCACTTCATACTTTCGATGTACTTAGATTTTGCGAACCTACGAATATAAGCGTACGAGAGAAAACCGAGCAGAAAGATACTAAGAAATTCCTGAGTCTTCCACTTGTGATAGCTTTCTGCCCACCTGAGCTCTAACTTGCGTATCCATCACTGAGCGAGTGATTTATCCTGATATTCCATTATCCCTGCCATATATTCTGTCTACGGACGTGTTGTCTTCGGACGTGAGCAATACCAAGGAGGCAAGGTCAACGTTTACGCACACGTGAAGGGAAGGACAAGTCCGGGGGCCCTTCGGTAGCGAGCTGTGTCTGTCGGGATCAAGGAGATTCCGAGGAACGAAACTCGGCGTGTGGTAACCTAGGTGTAGCTAGTGTTTGACTTGTTTCGGTTGTGTATTGGGCTAACCAATCAGTTTTGTATCCAGCTACGGTGCATTATAGTGATTGGTTAAACTCTTGGGAAGAAAATCCCAAGGAGAGGAGTAAACCCCAGTTGGGGATATAACCTCTATAAAAATCCTGTCTCGCATTTACTTTTCAGTTATTCCTTTATCGTTGTGAGACAGACCCGACGCACATCCGACGTTACTAGGATATATCAGGCATACTCGTCACAAACACTAGTAGGCATATCTAAGTCATCACACTTAGTATTTGTGAAAAGAAGCGAAAATTTCTATAGGCCTAATTCACCCCCCCCTCTTAGGCACATTTATATCTTCATTTGGTATCAGAGCAGGTTACTCAAACGACGGGCCTAACAAGCCTGAGTTAAAGATCTAATGGCTTCTTCGAGTTTTGATGTTTTTGCAGAGGGACAATCCCATTCCAGGCCACCACTCTTCGACGGGACAAACTACGCCATATGGAAAAATCGCATGCAGGAATTCCTGATCGCTACAGACTACGACCTGTGGGATATCATCGCAACAGGACCTTACATTCCCAAAAACGAAGATGGAACTCCAAAGAACATGATAGCTTGCGCACTCACAAGAGAAGAGTACAATCGTGTGAGCTCATGCGAATCTGCCAAAAACATGTGGGACATGCTTCAAGTCACACATGAAGGAACCACTCGAGTTGTGCAAGAAAGGATAGCCCTCTTGACTCACCAATACGAGCTGTTCAAGATGGAGGACAACGAGACCATAAGCCACATGTATGCCAGATTCATGAACATCATTAAGCAAATGTTCTCGTTGGGAAAGAAAATAGAAGATGGTGAGAAGGTGCGAAAAATCCTGAGATCTCTTCCTAGAGAATGGAATCCCAAAGTGACCGCCATCTATGAAGCAAAGGACTTGGATGAACTTTCAGTGTCAGAACTGATCGGATCTCTGACCACCTACGAGATGACTCAGATCTCCATCAAAGAAAAACCACCAGTCCGAAATCAACCAAATATTGCCTTCAATACCGAACAAGAACACGACTCTGAAGGCGAAGAAGAATCTGAGGAGGACCTAATGGAGCAGATCGCCATGCTGACCAGAAAGTTTGACAAATTTCGGATGAGAAGAAAGTTCAAGGGAAATTCCAAATTCCAACCTAGGAACAAGGGAACATCGTCATCCGGAAACCACGAAGGGGAGCAATGGTGGAGGTGTTACGTTGTTTGCGTCTCTGTGGGAACCACGGCGTCTGAGATGCATCGCGCCTTGGTGTAGACCGGGAACCCATTGGGGCCGTCAGTCTTGGGGATTCAGATCGGGCCACGGGAGTGATGGCGTTCGTCGACGGTGGTTGGGGTGCAAATGGCAGATGGGGCCTGGTTTGACCACCATTGACTCGACTCAAACAAGCTTCAAACGCAGCCACGTCAAACCTACATTCAAGCTCGGGGATGGTGCGCCGAAGGAGTTCATAGTCCGGCATCGGACCAAGGCATTCCAGATTAACCTCAGAAGCATCCATGGGAGTGTGCGAATCGAGGAGAAAGGAGAAGAAGCTGAAAAGTCACAAGAGAGGAGGAGGTTGGAGATGGGTTGTGTAGGGGGGGGGCTTAAACCCCTCCCATCGCCGTCTGAACCCGGCGATGGAGGGTGGCGAGGGTGGTGCCGACGATCCTCATGGTGGTGGGTGACTCAGGTGGCGGCTAGTGGTTGAGGGTGGTGATGGAAGGTGAAGGAAGGTGAAGAGTCCAAGGGTTTTGGCTGAACTATGTGTAAATCGCACCTAGTGGAGGTTTTTTCGCGAAGTCAACGAAAGTCAACTAGCTTGCCATAATAATATTTAAATCGTGTATTGTTAAGAATGTCAAATATAATTTTTATTCGTATAAGAATATAAAAAAAAATATTGCATTATACATTACAAATTATTTTTACTTGACCTGGCCATAAGAATATTTCAGTCGCGTATTGTGAAGAATGCTAACATTCATATGTTCGTAAATTAAATGGTTCTATTGAATGGAAATCGCTAAATAAATTTGTATGAGTCATAAGGTGTAATGCATAATTAGAATATAAATAATTATAATATTGCATGATACATGAGAAATTATTTTTAATTGACATGCGCCATAATAATTTTTCAATCATGTATTGTAAAGAATGTCGAATATATTTTTTTATACGTGTGACAATATAAAAAATATTGCATTATACATTAGAAATCATTTTGATTTGAAGGCGCCAGTTTTAGTAGTGTATTGTGAAGAATGCCAACATTCAGATGTGCTGCAAATTAAATGTTTTTACTGAATGGAAGTCGCTGAGTGAATGTGTGCATTAGTAGTGCAAATTCTTTTTTTTTTGGGAAACGTTCACTATAAGTAAAAAGAAACAGGAGTACATGGGGGAGCGTACATGATGACGCTCAGGACGCAACAGGCGGAAATGAAAAAAACGACCTGACAGCACGTCGACAGGACCGACGAAACCCAGACACCTACAAGGTCCCAACATGACCCAAACCAACCAAACTACGAAATCCAATGATCAAACAACTGCAACACAAGCAGAGGCACGTAGGTGAACAAATCCATAAACAATCAACTGGATCCTGGCACCAGATGTAGTGCCAGAAGGGTGCCCGGGAGACGTGCGGGCGAGGCGCAAGCGCACAGCCAAGGAATCTCAAAGAGAGAACAACGAGCGGAAGGGAGGAGCCCGCAAGTCAGGTCGAGCAAGGGCAGCAATCAAGCACCAACTCCTGTTTCTTAGAGCAAAACAAAGGACCACCACGTGAGGCACCACCTCCAAAGCCAGGAGCAACCCGTCGCCGAACCCCGCACCACGGCAGCCCAAGCCTGCACGAGACAAGAAGACAGAAGACAGAAAAGAGAGAGAAGGACCAACACAAAGGGTAGGCGGGATGAAAAAAAAGGAAGAAAGAAAGAGGACTGCCCTAAGAAGCTCAAGCCCAAGCCTGCACGTCAAACTGTGAAGATAAGAAGCTAGGAAAGAATTAAAGAATTTCATTTTACAAAACTCTCGAAGACTTTTTTTTTTTTGGGGAATGGTCACTAAATAAATAAAAAAGACACAGATCCGCTCAGAGAGCACAAAACCCACCGGTAACAGGCTACCAGCTCACATCCAAGGAAAAATGAAACATGTCCCTAGGGCAGAGCAAAAACAAGTCCAAACGCAACAACAAACAACAACCAAACATTTCCAGCCGTATCATCCAACGTCAACGTGAGGATCAGCATCAGCATCATTGTCCGTCGTCTCGAAAGTAGCAAGAACCTCAAACATGTTGTGATAGTGTGTCTCAATAACCTCGCTACCGGATGCATCGTCATTGCTAGGTCTACTCGAACACTTATCATGTTCGAAGATAGGGGTAGAAGTGCGTTTCTTGCCGTCCCCCACAAGGCCATCCATGTTGGCCGCCTCAGTAACAATGGCTTTACCTTTGTCTGCCAAGCGATTACCTTCTCGACTTGGAGGCGCCACCGTAGTCGGCCTTGTCGGCCGAGGCGCCTGGATGTGAGTGTGTTTCTTGGCCGAGTTCTTAGGTGGTGGTTTCGGCGGTTGGTAGGGCAAGCCGCGGTACTATGGGCCCATGAGTCGCATGACGAGCATTTACGAGGCCGCCACTCATATTCAACACTAACGGGCACAACACCCGAGGAGCCACCATCCTTAGTTGGGATGTGGACGTAGAACCGCTCAATCAAAGGGTCCGCCAAAGCAATTTCAATGCACACCCTAGCATACTCAAGGCGTTCCTCCCGAGCCGTCGCAGCGTCCGCAAATAGAGGCTTTCCAAGCACACTTGCAACGATTCCCAAACCGGCTTGTGTCCAAAATTCCGTTGGGACGTTCCGGAGTCGAACCCAAAGCGGAACAGCCGAATGACGTTTCTTTTCAAACGAAAATCCCGTACGCCACTTCTCGAGAAAGAGAGGCTGTCCCTGTAAGAGCCACGGACCGCCATCCAAAGCCACTGCAGTGGCCTCCTCTGTGCTAAAACGAAACATGAAAAATCCATTAATCGTCGATCTAACCTCGACAAGGTTCTTCCAAATAGCCCTGACATAGCGTTCCACATGAGGGAAGTACGGTCGCTTCCCAAGGAAATACCCGACAAGCGTGTGCTCCCACCTAGTGACGCCTTGTTGAGCAACTTCCCAAGAGGGCCGAGCCGCCGCAATACCATCAACGACAGTGGGCGCTGTGTAAGATAGGGGGAGTCGAGCCGAGCTCGGTGACCCTCCACGGCCAGTGAGAAGCCGATTTCTATTAGTGCCAAGAACAACATCTGAGAATGATGGGCCAGGGTAAGGTAGTCCAGGTTGGTGCGCCGCCCCGAATGGGCTGTGGTACTGTTTTGGTGTGCCATCAGTCGCCGGCGTGGGCGTGGGCCCAGGCGCGGTAACAGTCGAAAGGGATGGGGCAGAATCGTCATGGCGGGGCTTCTCAATCGCCCCCATCGCAGCATCAGCATCCGCAGTCGACGTCGGCCCTGTGGTCCCCATGTTAGCACTTGAGCTTGCCGGGCTAGTGTTTTTGGTCGGCCCTGTGGTCCCCGCTTTCATCGCCAAGCCCATGTCAGCACTTGAGCTAGCCGGGCTAGTGTTCTTGTCCGGCCCAATAATAGAAGGCCCAGTTGGAGAGTGGGCCTCCCCAATGAAGGAAGTCAAATCAGGGCTAGCTAGTTTGGTCATGGCAGCACAGGGCCCAATAGAGCTAGCACTTATAATCTGGGCCGGCCCAATACAATTGGCCCCAGGTGATGACTGGGCCTCAGAAACCCTAGGCCCAGTGGCAGAAAGGTTGCGAGTGGGAACCCTAGCAGCGCCGGGGCTATGGTGCGCCGCCTCATCAGATGACGGCAGGTCGGACTCGCACAGGTTGGGGTCGCCGGAGTGAGCATCCCCGTGAGGACCTTTGGCAACGGGCGGCGGCGTCCCCCGGCGGAGGGGCGGACGGTTATCCATTTGAGAGTTGCGCAGCGGTTCGATTTTGGTCGTGCACCGTTTGCGACGGTGGGTCTTCGTAGGTGGCACCGGCGCGGTCGGAAGGGAAGGCCAAGCGACCATGTCGGGAGACCCAGGCAGCTGCGGTGTAGTGGAGGTCTTACGCGGCGGCGTTGGTAGGTGGCCGGTCTTTCCTCCATTGATGCGCTCCAAAAACGATTCAAATGAAGCCACGTCGAAACGTTTGTCAAGGTCCGGGATATTGCGTCTCAACGCATTATAGTCTGGTAGGGGACCAATACAATCTAGGTCTGAAGAAGAAACCTCCATTGTTGAGGTCGAAACTCAAAGGAAGACGAAAAGACAGATTTTGGAGCCGACGTGAGAGCTTAGAACCCTTCCATCGCCGTCTGAGCCCGGCGAGGGGGGGTGCTGGGAGTACTCCGGCGACTATCAAGGTGGCAGAGAGATGGGCGGCGGCGGCTGTGTGATGTCTTGGACGGTGGATGAAGGTGATAGGTCACTTTGGGTTTGGTAATAGATATTACTCAATTGAAGATATGTATTAATAAATTAAATTAACTTAACCTTCAAACTCTCGAAGACTTGCAAGCTGAAAGGAAACGAAAAGCTCAAATAAGCAATCATCTCTAAAGCTACGGTATAATTCCTTACTTTAAGTTCATATTTTTCATTCATGATTAAGCATGTTAAGGTACTTAGCAATTCAACAGTTACATAATTTCAGGTTTTAAAGTAGGGTTTTAACTAGCTATTTTAGGATTTTAATAGGGTTTATACAACTTTTAAACTGTTCTTGAAAAGTAAGAGAGTTTGATCGAAAATAGATTATGTTATAGGGTGTTTTCGAATGATGATAGGATTTTTCCAGATCTTTGAATCTCGAAGCTGTTAATTTGGTAAGAATGATTTCGAGATGGTCATAAGGATTTAAGAATGTCGAAACTCATGTTGGTAGAATATCGAAATCAAGCTTGAAAACTCATATCGAAATCCTTAGGGGGTTGTTTAATCAATATCGAAATCGTTGCATGTCTTATGTCGAGATTCATATAAAGTCGAGGTTTCAAAACATGTCAAAACTTATCTTTTAAAGTGAATCTCGAAATCTTTATTTAAAATGTTGAAGGCTATCTCGAAATTTTAAGATGATAGTGTCGAGATTTATATCGAAGTTTATGTTAGTATTAATGTCGAATTGTTTAGAACGGAATGTCGAAATGATGGAAAATCTCGAGTTATGTTGATATCGACATTTCGTCTCGACATGTTGTTATCATATATAATCTCGACATCTCGTTTATAATCTTTTTTTTTTGGAATAATTCCCGTGTGTATATATATAAAATAAATGGGTCGATGTACAAGGTGGGTGAGGGTTAACCCCTGACAAGCAACCAGTAACAGACTACTGGCCCAAAGTAAAAAAAGAAAAATGATCACAGCATAGACTACCACGCAACACGTCAGAGGCGTCGAATGGCTGCCCGTTGGAGCTCAAAGCTAGCAGATGTCCCACTAAGTCGCAGACACACCATATCAAGAACTGCAGCCACCAGCCTGTCAGGAGTCGTGATGACCCCTTCCTTCCAGCGCTTGTTGCGTGCCTGCCAAATATGGCAAACCAAGGATGCCAAAACATGACGGTAAGCTGCCGCAATAAGATGGTGTCCGCGCCACTTCCTCGAAGCCACATAATGGCCTGGGGCCAATCCCTATAAGGCCATGACCAGCGAATACGTCGTCTCAGCAGTCGAAGGCACTGACGAGAAAACCGACAATCGAAAAACAGGTGCTGAGCCGTCTCGTAGCGGAGCACATCACATAGGACACAGGCGGGGGTACCCGCTCGCTGGGCCACCCATGGCTTATCCCTCGTAGACAAGCGGTCACGTATACTCAGCCAAAGTATAATCTCATGCCTAGGCACCTTTAGGAGTCCCCCAAAAAGGGCTGCCCAAGGTACAGGCTGCCGTCGAAATCGGAGTGCCTCCCTAATCAAGCGGGTCGTTGCACAACCATCGATCGCCCCCTTCCATAATATCCTATCCCTCATGGTCGGTTCAACAGACGAAAAATGGCGGCTGAAGTCAATGTATTCGGTCGTAGTCCGGCCTGGCCAGTTCCATCCATGGGCATCAGTGACGGCGCTCAATCGGGTTCCCACGGGAAGCCCCATGACAATCAGGCCTCGCGGGTAGCGACCCAGTAGTGGCGCTTCCTGTAGCCATGGGTCCTCCCACAACCAAATAGTCGAACCATCGCCGATCCGAAAGGAGACAAGTGGAAGAATGGTCGACCTCAGCTGCATAAGTTTCCTCCAACTCCATGATGTGTTGGCTGAAACAGGACTGCCCAAATCGATCTAGCCTGGAGGCGTGTACTGTAAAGCCAATCCACCCAAACAGAGTCTGGCGTACTTCTAATTACCCTCCATAGAAGCTGCACAAGTAGCGATCTGTTATCCGTAGCTATGGAGCGTAGTCCCAAACCTCCCTCGCAGGATGGTAGACAAAGATCCTCCCACGCGACCTTAGCCGAGGACCCTCCCCACAGGAACTGCCTAAATCGGGACTCCAACGCACGTACGACGCCCTTAGGCAATAGAAACACCCCCGACCAATAGACATGCAATGCTTGAAGAACAGACTTAATCAGTTGGACCTCCCCGCATATGACAAGGACTGATTCAGCCATGATCCAAGACGCACATCAACTCGCTATAAAGCGGAGCGCAATCCCCAATCGTGAGTCGTGATGCTATCAGCGGCACCCCCAAATAGCGCACAGGTAACTGTCCCATCCGAAAACCCGAAAGGCCCTGCAGCTGCAATCTCGTTTATAATCCCCATATAAATCTCGACATCCTTAGATATATTATATTGAAGTTTTGTGAAATCTCGAAATCATGATAATATGGTATGAATAATGTCGAGATCTTGTAGAACTTTTGTATGTATGATGTCGAAATTCATTTTAAGTTATGTCGAGATTTATGCCAAAACTTATGTCGAGATCCATTTAACCCATGTAGAGATCTATTTCAATACCCTTTAAAGTCGAAACTAGGGTTTTCAAATTAAGCCAATTTCGGGAAATTATAACTAGACTAACAAACCCTAATTTTATGTGTTTCTATACTTAGGGTTCGAAGGTTAACGATTTAACCGTACGATAAGCAAAGGATACCAGGTAAGTGGAAATCGCAACTACAACACATAATTGTGTGTGCATGAAATTATGTGTTATATGCTTCTGAATTTATGTGATCCTACGTGAATTCTTTACATTATATATGATGACATGACACGCATATTCATGGCATGAGCATATGCACGCACGACTAGTATGAGAGTCAGGGAAACAGCGTGCATGAGTATAAGATCGCTTAAAAGCGATATGTATATTGCCGATATGGGCATTTGTGTCGACTCAATGATGAGTCACGGCTCTTCTATGCTACCTAAATATATTACGGCGATTCACGAGGCGGACTGCCTGATTCACGAGAGGCAGGTAAATATCTAATTATATTACGACGATTCACGAGGCCGACTGCCTGATTCACGAGAGGCAGGTAATACCTAAATATTACGGCGATTCACGAGCCCAACTGCCTGATTCACGAGAGGCAGGTAAATATCTAATTATATTACGGCGATTCACGAGGCCGACTGCCTGATTAACGAGAGGCAGGTAATACATAAATATACTACGGCGATTCACGAGGCCGACAGCCTGATTCACGAGAGGCAGGTAAATACGCCGTAGCGGGAGATGCAACCTGGAGGATGCGACTCGAGGGAATGAGCGGCACCGAGGGAACCTCGAGTGTTGGCGACCTCGTAGTAAGCTACCAGTGAGAAGCGCCCGCGTGTCAGACCGCATTAGGATGGAAAGGCGCCTTAGGGTTAAACGAAATTTGTGTGCTCGGTTAGCCTCTCAATGGGAACGCATTGGGATTAAAAGACACTATTAGCCTCTCAGTGTGGACCGCATTGGGATTGAAAGGCACCATAGGGTTAAGCACAGATTGAGTACTCGGGTTTAGCCTCCCAGTGTGTGTACTGCCACTTATACCCTTAGGGGTTTGAGCTCTATATGGTGCATAGTAAGATTGAAAGCCGAAAGGGCCCAAATATGCTATGAAAGGTCAAGAAGGATGTGAGAAGTAGATAGCATTGGCGCGAATGCCTTCGCTATTTAGGTCACGTTCATTTCATGCATGGTTTTCACTTATTGAGCTTTATTAGCTCATTCCACGTTTTTATGTGTTGTAGGACCCCGCGATCACGGTACGTGATCATTTTCACGGCGAGGCCAACTTTTGAAGCTTCCGAGGGCTTTAGAGATGGAAGTGTGTGCATGGATGCGACCTGGTGGAGGCCCAGTAGATAGTTTTATTTTGACACGCTTGCGCGCTTTCCTATGTTATTAGGACTTAGGATGATTTTGTAGAAACCGTTACGATTCCTTTTTATGAAAGGAAAAAAAAAATTTATACGAAATTTCACAAGATTTATTTCGTTATTAGGACATTAGTCGCGTAGACTAGTGTAGAAAGTAGTGGTGGAAGTCGGGGCTGCCACAACAGGTTGGTGAATTTTCATCTACAACGCGTAAACACCAATGTGATATTTATGTGCTTTCATGTGCTTCGATGAATTACTTGTTTTACGTGTTTACGTATGTTTTCATGTGGCATCACGATATCATGTATTATCACGTTAAATTCCTGCATGTGCATTACACGTCATTTCGTGAAGCGTACGTGGTGGAACGGTGGTACTGTATTGTACCTATTGAGCGAGTAGCCGATATTGGCTGTCGACCCGTAGAGGAGTCACGTGAGTGTGGGCATCTGCTGTGCACCAGCGCCTATGACGGTGAGCCATTGGCCCGTTGGACATTATGCGGCAGACTGCGGGCGACCTAGAAAAGAGCGACTTGGAACATCCCCGAGTAGGCTAGCTAGTGTAGGCCATGCTATCGCATACGGGAGGAGGCAACCTGGAGATTGCGATCTGGGTGCCCTTACGGGACCTACTATAGGCTACTAGCGTGGGCACCGCATTGGTAGAAGAGGCGACCCGAGAGAGAGACCTGATACGGCTCAGTGAGGCTGCTCGGTGTAGGCCACTACCGTAGTATTGTGATTGTGTTGTGGTTGTGTTCGTGATCGTGGTAGTGATTTTGCGTGATGGTGCACAGTACGAAGCTTAGGGCCTGTTGTGAGGTGGTGAGTGTATCCCAATTGTGAGGAGTGATAGTGAGTGGCATTGTATTGGTGAGAATTGGGGCTGAGTGAACGTGAGTGAGTCACACGTGCATGCATTATTTCACCTACTGGGCAATAGCTCAGTGATTGCGTGTTGTAGGTAATCGACGACCAAGGCTGGCTATCGGAGCTCCCATGGGCTTTTGAGGGCGGGGCTGTACATGGATGACGACCTGTGGGCGAGTGATAGGATAATTTGGTAGTAAAAGTTTGTATAAATAAATTATTTTGTAAAATGGGTTCTCGGCGGCTTTCGCTGCTAAACCCGACGTGAGTCATCGCTAATTAGCGATAGAAAGTGGGGGTCGGCACACTCGAAGCCTATGCCATACTTATAATCATAAAACTCTATGTCCTTGGGCTAATTCAAGAATATAGTTTGATCAGTTTGATCCATTTTCATCTTCTATTTTCTTAATCTTAGTCTTCTTACGTTCGGACTCTAAGATAGCATAGTTAATTAGAGCAGTGCTCTTTCGGCTTGACGGTATCTAGACTATTCCCTAATTCGCTAATCTTAGAATTGGATTTTTCTAATTCAGCTTCTAGACTAGTGACCTTTTTAATTGCTGCTTCAAGTCTACTTTTAACAAGGCTCTTCTCATCTAAGTTCCTTTGTAGACATTTGTGGTTATTGTCTAACCTGTCTTCTAGTTCCTTTACTACCGAACTATGCTTTTCTAATGAGATATGCTTAGTCTCATTTGATTGGAGTCTCTTAGTTAATTCATCTATTTTGAGACTAGAGCTCCTAGCGTTTTCTTCGAGGCTGGCTATGGTTTGCTTAGACTTAAGAAGCTTTTTCTCTACGTTTATACGTCGTTTCTGCTCAAGTCCATGTTAGCAAATTTCGAATTTAACTCAACTAACAGGTCAGAATGTGTAAGATTAGAGAATTCTACCTCCTGTGATGATGCGGATGCTTTGTCGTCGTCCGTCTCCGCGGAAATTCCATTTTCCTCTTCATCCTCAAGGCGCACCATTAGAGCGAGGTTTTCGGCGTTAGAATCTGAGCTGCTCTCTAGCCAGTGGTCCTGTTCCGCCATTAGAGCTACTCCAGCTTTCTTCTGTTTGGCAAGTTGAAGCTTCCTGGAGTAGTAGTTAGCATCCTTCTTCTTTGGAAGAGTCAACTCCCTGGCAAACTGGCCTGCTTTTCCACAGTTAAAGCATTTTAGTGTCTTATGACGTCACTTCTGAAGACTCAGTTGGTTTCTCTTTGTTCTTCGAGCTTGTAGTTGGAAGTCTGTTAGCAGAAGATGACGACAACTTCTTGAAGTACTGCTTCGTCATCATTTTAGCGACTAACGCCAACTGTTTCCCAAATTCTCTGATCTCAAGGGGAAGGTCTGAATCTGATGTGCTTCGTCCTCTGAAGATCTAGGGAGCTTGACATGCTTTTCCTTGCGTGGGAGCTCTTCTTCTCCGAAACTAGAGCTATGGAGTCCTCGACCTGTTTGCCCCTATGCTCTTTTTGTATTTCGCCGATGTCTTCTTCATGTTGTGTGAGGTCATTAAAAATAGCGTGAATATCCATCTCATCCAAGTCCTTATTGTCGGAGTTGAGTGGAGATCTTTTTCCATTCAGTGGGTAGTGCTGACAGAAACCGAATATTCATCTCCATATTTGTCTTTTTGATGTCAATCTTTCTCATTTCGTTGAGAAGAGTGAGGTACCGCTGATAAAGATCATGCAAGTTCTCCTCAGTCCTAGCTTTGAAGGAGTCATACGCTGTGAGTATGTTAGCCTTCTTAGCTTTGGCGCCTACGTCGGTTCTTTGCATCATGCTCTCCAGTTCATCCCACACCCTTTGGCCGTTGGGATGCTATCTATCTGTCTATAGATGTCGTTGGGGATGCTCTGCATTAGTGTGTTCTTGGCTATCAGATCTGCCTTTGCTCTTCTTTTCTCAGCTTCGACGCACACGGTAGGTAGTTTCACTCGCCTAATGGGTTCGACTGGAGGATTATTCGAGCTATCACCTTCTTGATTAATATAAAATACTTCCGGTCCCTCATATCGTGAGAGTAGATCTTCAGCCTTATCCTTAAGTTCGATGAAATTCAAGAACCGACTCATCCACACTGTGTATTCGCCTCTTTTAGGAATTGGAGGATGATTGTCATTTCCAAGAGAGTAAGCATCCATTTCGTTTCTTGAGTTGATGAAGGATCTTCGTTTGGTGTTTTGATAAATTGAACTAGTGCTATGTGCTCCACAAGTAGTAAAATTGTTAGTAGCGTTTGATTGTAAGAGAATGATCGAGAATTATATTTGATTCAATCTTTAAAGTTTGACCAAAAAATAACTTCGTCGATTTAGAATAGTGTTACTGTTTTGCGCGCCAAATACTGTTCGCGAAAAATTTTTCGAGCAGAAAAAATTTTGACTTGTATGTAATTTTGCGATGAGAACCTATTTAAACAGTGAACTCAATCGACAAATTGTTTTGTGAAGTTCTGGGATCGAAAACATATAAAAGAGGCTAATATATTTAGGTAGCGCCGCCTTGCTCTTGAAGAGAGTAAGCATCCATGAGGGACAGTGCCGCCTTGCTCTTGAATACATTGCTCCGAAGTCGACTGTTGATAAAATTGCGGTTGTGACCCCATCATGGGCAGTAGCGCGTGGGCTTTGCTAGGTGGGAGCACACTTTGGTCGGGTACTTTCTAGGCCGAAAACCTTATTTCCCTTTTGTGGAACGTTTTGCGCGTGCTCGGTGGACTGGATTGGTGGAGGTTCGGGCGAGTGCAAATGGGTTTTTCAGGTTTCGCTTCGAGTCCGCTTTGGCCATGACCCGAGGTATTGGAGGGGGGACCCTTGGCTGTTTCAAGGGCAGCCATTGTTCTTGGAAATGTGGAGGCCGGGTATGTCGCTAGAGCGAAAAAAAACTCGTTGAAGTTCCTCTTTGGGTGAAGCTCTGGAATGTCCCTAGTGAATTCTGGACTCAAAAAGGCTTGGCAGTTGTGGCTAGTGGTGTTGGTAGGCCATTATTTGCGGATGGGATCACGGCAAAAGGGGATAGAATCGACTATGCACGGGTTTGCATCATGAAGACGCTTGCAACGCCTTTTATTGAGGAAGTTCATATTGAGGTGCCAAAGGAGGATGGTGGCACAGCTGGGACTGTACATGTTCGAGTTGATTATGAGTGGCGCCCGGCGAGGTGCGAATCTTGTGCGACATGGGCCCATGGGGATACACAATGTCCTAAGAGGAGAGCTTCTAGTACACCGCGCGAGCCTCGGCAACTGGCGCGACCTATCCCAAAACCAGTTTCGAAGCCCGAGGGGAATTGGGAACATCCACGGCGTAGTACGCGGGAGCGGTCACGTGACCGGGGCAGCCATACGGAATGGCACCAGATTGGGGCCCATGGGAAGGCTAGACTGGTGGCACCGTCCACTTCAACGCAGGGCGGGCAACAGATCAATGTACGCCAAGCTGAGGCAAACTCCTCGAATGACCCACACCTCCCTCGTCTATTTGGGGATGAGGGTCACTCTGATTATAACTCATTCGCCTTGTTACGAGGATTGAATGACGCGGATGCTGATTATCATTTATTGTCTCATTCATCTACTCCGGGCCCTAAAGCAGATGCAGCCCGCAATGGGGTGAATTAATGTTAGCAGCGGGTGCATGGAATGTGCGTGGTCTTAATAAGCAAGACCACAGGAGGGCGGTGGGGGAGCTGATTTCACGGGAGGGGCTGTACATGATTGGGCTTCTAGAGACACGGGTGGCGGTATCTAATGCGGGATTTATATCAGGTAGCCTTAGATCAAATTGGCGATGGTTCTTTGATTATGATGATGGACCGTCGTCGCGCATATGGGTCGGGTGGGACCCGACTTTTATGAGTGTGGATGTCCTTGGGTCCTCAACCCAAGCTGTTCATTGTCGAGTGGCGTTGGCAATGACGGGGGATATCATTTGTTTCCTTTGCATATGGGAAATCCAAGAGAGAGGAGAGGCTGCCCCTATGGGAGGAGCTAATTACTATATCTTCAGCTCGTGTGGCGGATGCATGGATAGTCATGGGGGACTTCAATGCCATTTTGCACACGGGGGAGGGGCGTGGTGGTTCGCCCTCTCGACTTGATATGGAGGAATTCCAAGCGTGTTTGGTAGGCGCTGATTTGGCGACATTACCTACGATGGGCCAGGTATTCACGTGGTATAATCAGCAGCGGTCTGTTGCGGGGATCTGGCGGCGATTGGATCGTATACTAGGAAACCCTCAGTGGTTCACCAAGTTTACGGATGTCTTTTGTAGGTGCGGCTTACCGGCGACCTCTGACCACTCGCTGTGATTTTGGGGGCTAATACGAATCGACAGTATAAGTCGACTTTTCGTTTCGATAACTTCCTGACGAAGGATCCGGCTTTCATGGGCATAGTGCAAAATGTCTGGAATACTTCGTTGCATGGCTTTCCTATGTTTGTCTTGGTGAGGAAGCTGAAGCTGTTGAAGCCGGCCATGCTTCGGCTACGACGATCAAAGGGCGATTGACGGCGAATGTCACGGAGGCGAAGCACTTTCTTGATATTGCACAGGACTTTGCCTCTCGTTTCCCTTATGAGGCCTCTTTCTACGAGCTAGAATGGCTATGTCGGACGTTATATGCTAAGGCGGTGGATATGGAGCATTCGGCGTTATCGCAGAGGTCCAAGCTTGCATGGCTGAAGGATGGGGATCAGTGCACATCCTATTTCTTTCGTAGGGTGGACATGCGGCGAGCTACTAATCGCATCTGGTCCCTTGAGGCTGCAGATGGCGACCTCCTTGAAGAACCGGATCAGGTGGAGGGCGAGCTGATCGGGTTCTATCAGGGCTTATTGGGGCAGTGTGCTCACCCTACGCCTATCATTCCTACTGATGTGCAGAGAGCGGTGACGCGTACGCTTTCCCCAGCGAACGCTGCTTCTATGATCACCCTTGTGACGGCCACGGAGATTCGTGAAGCGCTTTTCTCTATGGGGGATGAGAAAGCACCTGGGCCTGATGGGTATACGGTCGGTTTTTTTCGAGCTGCGTGGGGAATTGTGGGCAATGAGGTGGTGAAGATGGTCCAAGATTTCTTCGTTACAGGCAGACTACTGAAGGGACTCAACAGCACCCTCATTACTTTGATCCCGAAGCGAGATACACCTAGAAGGGCAACGGATTTCAGACCCATTTCCTGTTGCAACGTCCTCTACAAGGTGATCTCTAAGATCTTGGCCAATCGACTGAAGGGACACCTAGCGTCCTTGGTCCATGGTTCATAGACGGCTTTTATTCCAGGGCGACGGATCACCGATAACGTGTTATTGGCGCAGGAGCTATGCCTTGGGTACAAATCCAAGGGCTCCTCCGTGCTATGTTTAAGATTGACCTGGCCAAGGCGTATGACAAGGTCGAGTGGGAGTTCCTGCTGTCTGTCTTAGGTGCCATGGGATTTCATCCGACGTACATTGGCTGGATCCGGGCATGCCTGACGACGACGGCATTCTCGGTGAATCTGAATGGGAAAGTGGTTGGATTTTTCCAAGGCAGGAGGGGTTTACGACGGGGGGACCCCATTTCTCCCTATCTCTTTACGCTGGCAATGGAGATCTTGCATGGGCTTCTCCAGGTGTGCATTTCGGAGGAACCACGATTCAAATATCACTGGCGGTGTGAGACGATGGGCTTGGTTTCCCTTGCGTTTGCAGATGATCTCCTGCTTTTCAGCCACGCGGACGTCATCTCGGTTGGGGTGCTGAAGAAGGCGTTGGGGGAGTTTGCACTATTGTCAGGGTTGCGTCCTAATCCTGACAAGAGTGAGATGTACCTTTCGAGGAGGGCTGCAGGGTTGACGGCACAGATTCAGGAACTCATGGGCTATCGTGTGGGGCACTTACCGGTGCGATACATGGGAGTGCCTCTCATTACTACTCGCTTGACGATTGACGATTGTGCCCCACTCTTGCAGAAAGTCGATCAGCGATTGGGATCTTGGCTCAATCGCTCCTTATCTTATGCAGGCCGAGTGCAGCTGGTCAAGTCAGTCTTGCAGGCGCTTCATGCTTACTGGTCGGGTATGTTCTTATTACCTAAAGGCATCGTTCGAGCCTTGGAGTCACGCTTTCGGAAATATTTGTGGGGAGGCGCTTCAGCTAAGGTGGCATGGGAGGTGTTGTGTTTACCTGTAGCTGAGGGGGGATTGGGGCTGCGCTCTATAGCTGTTGACAACAAGGCCCTATTACTTAAGCATTTGTGGAGCGTTCTTACCAGGACGCTATATAGGACGCAGCTGCATTCTCGATCGCTATGGGACCTTCGGATCTCGGCGAATGATGCTTGGAGCTGGAGGAAGCTGATGCAGATGCGGCCATTGATCAGGTCTCTGATCACGTTCCGTATTGGGGATGGATCCACGATTTGGCTGTGGAAGGACCCCTGGTTGCTGCCAACGTCACTTTTGAAGAGGTTCCCTCGGGGCCCTATTGCGATGGGGCTGCCTCTTGATTCACGGCTGAGTGTGGTCCTTAATGCGCAGGGGTGGAATTGGCCAGGGCAGGGGGCGGTGGAATATCTTGAGATTAGCCGGCTACTTCCTTCTGTGGTTCGTGGGGTTCAGGATGGCGTACTATGGACGGGGTCGCCGGACGGATCTATGACAGCGGCTTTGGCTCGTGAAGCCATGAGCATCAGGAGGCCACCTGTGGATTGGGCGGTTTTGTTTGGAGGGCCGTTGAAGGTCCCAAGGCACGAGTTTATTCTATACTTGGGATTGCAAGATCGCCTCGCGACTAGGGACAAACCGTGGATTGCTCAGAGGGCGGGGACTCCAGCGTGTGTCCTCTGCGAGGAGCTGCACTACGAGACTGCTCAGCATCTTTTTTTGACTGTCCCTTCTCACGCCAGTGTCTTCGTCTATTAAGGCGTCGAATTCGATGGTTATGGCCTTATCGGGATTGGCATATGGTCATTCGGTGGGCGGCGGCCCGCTGGCGAGGGAAGCATCTTCTCCATGCAGCATATCGACATATTCTAGCATCCCTCGTCTACCATATTTGGCAGGCAAGGAACAGGCGCTGGAAGGAGGGGATCATCATTACCCCACAGAGGCTGGTGGGCTGTGTTCTTGCCTTGGCTACCATGCGTATTAGTGGCACGTCCTCCAAGTATGCCTTCACCGGGCGGCTATACGCCGAATATGGCGACTGGCTTGGTAGGACTGGTTTTTATTGGTTTATTGGTTTATTGGTTGGTTGGGTTTGGTTGATTGGTTATTCCTTTCTTGTGGGTTCCCAGTAGTCTGTTACTGGTTTTGCGGAGTATTTCTCCTGCTCATCTGTACATACACTTCCACTATATATACGGGACATTATACCAAAAAAAAAATTTAAACATCGAAAAATTTTGTTAGACCGGAATTCAAAATATAGACTTTTTCAAGATATTGTCTCGAAGCCTAACAGACGAAACAGTTTTACGATGCGTTAATTGATTTTGGTCGTCGTGAAACAGTACCTAATGGAGTTTCTGGCTGAGTCAAAATTAATAGGTTGACCAAGGAAATTTTACGAGCAAAAGTTATCTTTATCTCAAAGTTAAACAAGGGAGGTCTGACCGAGAAAGTTTCTCTAGAGAAAATGTTTTGCGCGGGGTCAAAATGGTCAATTCTCGTCGAAAAGTTTTAACGTTCGAAAAATTTTCTGCTTAAGACATTCTTGACAGCAGTGACTTCAGTAGTAAATCAGTATTCTTAATATAAAGATCTCCACACGTAGTTTTTTGGTCGAGAAATTAAATCTGATTGAAGAACTTTAGCGAGAAAAATTGAAATCATGCAAATAGTCACAAAATATGAATTAACACTGAATTCAAGTAGATACTGAAAATTACTCGATGAAATTACAGGTATGTGCTCGAAATCAGCTAATGATCACTCACAACAGAAGATCAAACACGTTTAAAGCAAATAATGTTCAATTTGGCAAAAATCAGAACGAGTTCGAGAAGTTCTTCGTGTTGGGGTGGGCCCGATTAATCGACGCCGGCCCTCGAACAGCGCAACGTGGCTATAGCGAAAGCGCGGTTTGTACCGAGCGGCATAGGGTGGCGAATTTTTTGATTTTTAATATCTAAATTCAACCTTACGCCATTCGGCTTCTCCCGAGGGTCTGAGATGCTGCCCTAAGCCTCGGGAGATCACGGTTAATTCGAATTGTCAAAATTCGAATTTATTTCAAATTTATTCGAATTAATAATTTAGATCCAAACTAATCGAACAAAGCGGCAACCAGTAGTTATTCGATTATTTGGAGACCGAAATGGTTTTTGATCAATACCAATTCTACACTTCCCAACGTTCGCAACGATAGGTCTTTCGAATTATTCTGATGTCGCTTGGTATTTTTCACAAAATCAAATCTGTGGTTCGAAATTATTAATTCGAGTAAAGCGGTAGTCTGCCGTCTTTTGACTATTTGACGATCGAAACGATTTCCGATCGATACCAAAATTTTCATAATAATTCTACACTTCCCAACGTTCACAACGAGGGGTCTTGTGAATTATTCCGATATCGTTTTGTATTTTTTGTAAATCAAATCGTTAGGGTTCGAGGTATACCTTCGGTGAACGAGATTTCTTCTGTCGTCGCCTCGGATGGACGTGGCTGCACCTCGTCTGGATCCCGAGGCCTCTGGGCTAGATCGTCACGCCGGTATGACCCTGAGCGAACCTCCGAGACTGCTCCAGATGGCTAGACGCAGCTCGGTTCGGGCGTCGGGACTCGTCAAACGAACCCTTCGGTTTAGCGTGGATTGAGAAAATATTTAGAACTTTTATCTACCTTTCTCTCTAGTTTATTTTGAGCAAAGTACAAGTCCTCATCTCACCTCAAGCTATTCACGTTAGTTCTATTTATTCTTATTTATTTATTTTTTTTTTAATTGAGACACTTGTCTTAACAAGTGTCAAAATAAACAAATAAATAAAAATGACTCATTCATTCTACACATCCCAACGTGGATGTGTAGAGTTTTCTTTTTTTTTATTTATTTTGATAATTTCCTCTTGGCCCCTTGAGGTTTCTAAATTCTCAGTTTAGTCCCATTATAATTGAGCCCACTTAGTTAATTAATTAAGCACTTAAGACAATCTCAAGTCCTAATTATTTCCGTGACAGTCACTGGAATTTAACTAAGTCGTTGACACCTCGTATCAACTATGCCACAACTTCAACGAATCTCATTCGTTAAGTTTCAGAGAAAAGCCCGCCGATTTCGTTCGAGTTCATTACCATTTTTAAGCGCAACTCTCTAGGTCCATCTCAACTGGCATGGGAGGAATCCACGAGTCCCGGTATTCTCCTAGCCTATCTCGCGGTACCGGACAGATCCCAGTTGAGAACGAATTTTGATCTAATCGAAATTCGCACGAACCGACTACAGTGTATACATTTAAATACTTCTTATGCCTTTCACTTGCGTCCCGGTTAGTTGAGAGCCATGCAAATGTCAAACTCATTAACCTAACACTATGTTATAATCGAGACCGAACCGATTATTTAAACTCCGCTCCGTATCTAACACAAGCAAGTTTTCCAAGCTTCGGCCGAAGGCTTTATAATCGTCGCTCTCCGATTACCTCATAGGACATTAACCTATACGAATATAGGCAGTGAATCCCGATAGCAGTTAAAGCCCGGCAATCACCTCCGTATAGTCGGTTGCGTTTCGTCGCTGACCCGTGTCTCATTTATGAACACTTGCGAGCCTAGCCAACTAGCGACAAACCGAAATCGCGAAAGCAAATCCGTCAATGACCCTATCGGTCTGAGGCTGCTATAGTCATTCGTTCAATCATTGACAACATCCTAGCCATGTGATTAAGACGAATACGAGTCGAATGTCCGAATACGCGATCTCTCCGATCACCGATATCTCCATCACGACCCACAACCTCTCAGGTAATCGGTGACACTACCGATACTATGTGGTCGTCAATGGATAAGTCATATCGGATATCTAGTCACCCACCTAGAATCCTTAGACTTACGGACTTTTTATTTAATGCTGAGATTAAGGAGCGTCTGGTGTCTCCTCTCTCGTCCCCACGAGAATCAGACGACCAACTCAAACATTTGGGTGTTATTTATTTATCGCACTGCCGGATGCCAAGAAGACTTTAAATTCGATAAATAAATAATAATGCCTTTATTATAATGAAAATCAAATTCATTAATTTATTTGACAGTATATCCAATAAAACTGTTTAGCAACCTATACATCATCGTGCGCCCTATACTATTCCTAGTCCTCGTATGGCATTCCGAGGGAACACTCCCTAACACTTCGCGCGAACAGTGGAATCTCAGAATCAAAAAATCAGCCTATATCATGATTCCGATTGCTATCGATCAAATCCTAATTGATTTATACCACTTAGACAAGCACAGAAACATCAAATTCAATTCAGATAAGCACGGAATTAAAGCTATCAGATCGAATTTCGTTTTCGCGCCAAAACTGTTCTTCGCATGGAATAGTTTTAGAACTAAAATTCGATCCGAATTCTAACAATTATGATTCAAAACAGAAGGAATATGCTCTGATACCAATTGTTATGTCCTCGATTATCAACTCCTGGATCCTAGACTCAAATCCTAAGGAAATCGATTAGAATTATAGACAATGAGATTTCGATCGAAAACCTTCTTTGAAGAACTTGAGAGAGAACTCGTGTAGTGAGAGAATGAATTCTGATTTTCTCTCTCTCAAATTTGATTTGCAAGCCTTTTCCATCAATTGACTAAAATTCTCTATTAAGCACTATGTGTGTACAAGTATTTATACCAAACATATTTGGTATAAATACAAGTTAAGTCCTAATCTAAGGACAACTACAAATCAAGCCCCTAAATACAAGGACATCTAATAAAATCTAAGTGCAATTAAATCGTGTATTCTAAAAGATAGATGACGTAGATCGAAAACTTACGTACCATTGAGAAATTTAATTAGGAATTTATGCGAGCGAAAAATTAAGAAGTGGAATAGATAAATTAGATGTAATTCCTTCACGTGCGTACCATCGAAAACAGTATCTTCGATTTCATTTTATTTCGGTCGCAAATTTTAGCGGTTAAGAAATTTTCGACGTTAAAATTTCTCGATCGTAAAAACGCAACGATAATTTTGTTTGATCGAAATTTTTTTCGACGGTTGACTTAGTTTCTCGTTGACTACCTTCTCGATCGACAAACTTCGCGGCGAAAAAACGACTTTGCAATCGAAAACTGTCTCGCTCGGCAAAAGCCACGATGAAATTCCAGCGCATTTCTCGATTGTAAATTTACGCAGAATTTAATTTTCTCGATCGTTAATTTACACGAAAATTTTTCTCGAGCGAATAATTTCTCGCCTACAGTACCACTCCTCAAGTTGAACACTTAGAAAATTTTCTCTAAGTCATTCCACTGTAGCGGACCTTAGCGAATAAAATTTCGATCGAAAATAGAACGAAGACTTGAATTTACGATTAGCACTTAGGATTTTAAAAATGAGAATTCAATTTTTGAGAAAAAATTTAGCGGAGTGAACAGTGGTATTCTCACGTTAAAATACTTAGAAAAAATTTCGATCCAACTATTACATGCCTTACATTCAAATTTAGAAATTTCGTTAAACTACCACTACATTTTTCACATCCATATACCCTATGTGCAAAATTTTAAATTTCTATATCTATCAATCATGCCATAAACCATTATAGTTTGATATGATATATTTCGACTTCAAAGTTAAAATCGAACTAATGAGCTTTCTTACTTCTTATCCCTTCAGATGGATCACTACACTGCATACAACCACATCTATGACAAGACCCTGTATCTCAAGGTTCAGGACACCAATTTCCAACTCGATCTGACCACCTTTCGGTGTCCAGACGAGATCATAGTGTCCATACTACAAGGCCATCCCTTCCCGCATGTGCTCACGGTGACGACTTCAGTACCGATGGTCTATCTCCAACAGTTTTCGGGAAGAATCAAGAGACACGTAGTTGACGGCACCTACCGATTCACCACGATACTCGGAACGAGGCACATCAGCTTCAGCAAGGATGATTTTGGCCTCGTCTTGGACCTACCTTTCAGCCCCAACTACGACCCTCTGCCTACGGATGCAGAGATGATGCTTGACTTCCTCCAAATAGGATATCATTCGCCCAAGCTCGCACAAGTTCAGAGCAACGGCATCCCGCGTCCCTGGAAGATACTTTTTGGAATTATCAATAAGTGTCTGTCGCCAAAGCACGCTGGCTTCGACAAAGGCAACGGCAACATTCTCCGCATCTTCCACAGAATTGCATTCTCGTGGAATTACAATTTCGCTCAACTGATTTGGAACGATCTAGTAGAACAGATCAGACAAAAAGAGAACAAGTGCTCAAAGAATGTCCCGTATGCACGGTGGTTCAATGTGATTGCCCAACTCATAGAGCTTCACGAGAACATTCCTCGACTGCCTCCTGGAGGAAACTACCAACCACCGAGACTCAAGTTCTTTCACAACCCAAAGCTCACGGATCTAGATCAGCCGTCCATGTCGATCTTGTCGAGCTATCCGTCTTGCAGACCCCTCAGGAGACGAATGCCAACGCTACTGTCGGGAGAACCATCTAACCGAGGAGATGATCCGAGGGCCCCCGACGGACTTTGCAGTGAGCCCTCAACAATAACACCACAGCCATTAGGCCGAGTTGATAGATCAAGTGGCCCAGGAGCTTGAATGACACGTCACTACTTCCTAAATACGTACTTTGGCGGATTTTCGCAACGTAAGCAGCGGAAAGCCTATTTAATAAAAACTTTATAAACATAATAAATACAAATACGTCCAATGTCTAAGCCCAAAAGTCTTAAACCCGAACACACTTTTATTCATTGCGCCGAAGCCCCAAAAGTACACACTCAAAACCCCCACTACGCCATTTCACAGGTCGCGTTCCATGTACTACGCCGCCCTCAAAAGTCCGTGGAGCCACCCGCCATCAGCCGCCTTACCTACACACGTAAACCCTGAACTTTGCCCAGTAGATGAAAATATGCATGAATGCACGTGCTCTCACACCCCAATCCGGACACTTCACAAATGCACACTCAATATCTCACGAGCATACGCTCGTTCCTAATTTATCTCTCAACTCATAATTCAGGGCCCTAGGCTAAACTCGGCACCCACGCACGTAGTGACATACAATGCCATCATAATTGTAGTACGGCCCCTACCCGGTCTCAACTGTACCTACAATAGTGACGAGCAGCCCCTACTCGGTCTTAACCGCAAGTCTCAAACGATCACGTCTGTCTCCCACCAAGTGCTTCATCGAGTCGTAGCCTGACAACCATTATCAGTTACTCTACCCCACTCATCGACACTACACAACGTCACCGTGACCCCACACGGTTATCAATCCCCTCATACCACGTGTATGCAAATGTCGTGCAAGTAAAACGCATCCTATAAAATAACAACTTATTGGCCCGAGATATCATCTCGGCCCGATCTCGAAATAATATACCTTAAATAATCGGGCCCGAAACCCGCATTCTGCTTTACTCGGCCCGAAACCTTACCCACCAAACTCTCCCCTAAATTACCCTAAGAGTCCCGAAATTTAATTCTTTTCCTTTTAAGACCCAAATTTTTGCAATTGGTCCCTAATTTACAATTAATATATTTTAAAACTCTAACGCCCAAATTTTAAAATATCACTTAAATTCATAATTCCAAAATATGTTTCCGAATTTTAAAACCCCAAAAATCTCATAATTTATTTTTAAGAACCCGAAAATTTGAAATTTTATACTCCTAGCCCGAATAAACATCAAGTCCCCGAATATTTAAAACAAATTTCAGTTTGGACCCCGAAGTTTGAAAATTTACACAAAGGACCCCAACCTAATTTTTAATTATTTATTTAACACCCGAAACTTTTGAAAATTTCACAAAGAACCCGAATATTTAAATGACCTCCCAAATCTCACTCTTGTCCCGAGTTTTGTCAAATTCCACCCCGCACCCATTGTTTTTAAACATTCATTTTAGACTCCCGAATTTAAAAGAAACCCTAAAAAACCCTAATTTGCACTAATATCCAAATTTTCCAAATCTAACAAACTTGCCCTCAAAACTCCTAATTCTACTTTCTACCCTTACTTCTTAAGTCCCTCAAGAATCCGAATTTTAGTTCAACATGACCGATTTTGAAGCTTGAAGATTTATGTCCGAAAATCCTAACCCTACCCAAATTTTTCTCTATCCCCTTAATCAAAAGTTCTCTAATCCTAGTTCCAAGTGTTCATGGATCTAAAATTCACAAAGCTCATGTTCCTTAAGCTAGCCGAAACATATTCATAACCAATTAACATAAATTCACGCAAAATCATGTTTGGCTCATAAATACGTAAGGATCAAATGAAATAATGCAACACGTAAAATTCACGGCATACAACACATAAAATCTCGTCCCCTAATCTTGTTTACACATGTAGGTGATCTTCACCTACCTTAATTCCATAGAGAGCTACATCACGGGTTAATTTTTCTCGACCCTAGAATTTTGATCCCTAGCTCCTCATCGTCCGCGGGCTTCTCCCTCTTCTCCTTCTCTTCTTCTTCTCTTTTTCTTTCTTTTTCTTTCTTTCCTTTCTCTTCCTTTCTCCCTTGGCCTCTCTCTTTTTTTGTCTTCCCCACGGTTTCTCATCTCTTCTCTCTTGGTTCCTTCTCTATTCTCCTTTATTTATTTATATTGTCCTCATGTACCTCCATGTGTATTAGGTGATTAGTTGGTTTTGTTCTTGTCCTCAAGCACATGGAGATGACTTGGTCGTTATTATTTTATCCTATGGTTCCTAACTCTCATGGAGGCATATGTATGGAGGGAAATCATGGAGATGCCTTGTGGATTCTTGTCCTCAAGCAAGGAGTTCAACGTGTGTTATGCTTCTCCTTTTAGGTTCTTCTCTATTTTATTTAATTTATAGATTATTTGTCCATAAGCAAAGTAATGAGGTGTGTTAGGTTGTATATGTTAGGTGATTGTTGTACCAATTCCACATGGGTATTTTCGGCCCTATTTAATTTCTCAGCTCGGAAAGAAATTGATGTATGTTCGAAAATCGACTCCACACATTCCGAATATTATTGAAATAATCCCGTATAAATTTTTCGGGTATTACATTGAACCGGAGTCTCCAACTCAAGAAGCTCAACTACCTGATTCAGATGCCACGTTATTGATACAGTGGCACAAGAGTTGGAACTCGAGGCTCCACAACAAGCACTCGAAGAAGAAGGCTCAGTTATTATAACTGTGTTTCAGGAACCAATTGAGGAGGTTCGTACCAACGAAGCA
Organism: Craterostigma plantagineum; assembly: GCA_027422505.1. NCBI lineage: Eukaryota > Viridiplantae > Streptophyta > Magnoliopsida > Lamiales > Linderniaceae > Craterostigma > Craterostigma plantagineum. Next base: position 21,897,725 of record JAPQWV010000009.1, on the reverse strand, counting down.
CCGCTCGAGGCGGAAACGGGGCCTAGCTCACTTCGAGAGTTTCAAGTGACAGCCCAAGCCGATGAGGAGGCAGCATGTGATCCATCTCCTCATACGGCTACCCCGTCAGACACCGAGTCAGACGAGGAAATTCGTTCCATAAGACCGCCTCCCACTCAACACATCACGTCCGACGAGCCCGTCTTAGACGCTGTCGCATTTACATCAGACACGACGCAAATTATCTCTCCAAGAGCTGCGGACCCCACATCGCTCCATCTTGAGCCACAGTCCGATCCATCCGCGTCAGTCATGGCCGAGATTCAGAATTCGACTACTACCGGCCAGGACCCTCAAGTGTCTGATACACAAGTTCAATCAGAACCTGCCCTAACATCCATAGATGGATGGAAGTCTCGGACAGACTACGAGCCAGACTGAGTAGCAGGTGTTAGCTCTAGGGTTGTCAACAGGCGACATCAGTCGACCTGGTCCATCTTCTACGGAGGCGCCTGTCCCATTTGTGACTGAAGCGCAGTTTCAAGCAGCACTCTCTGCAGCCATCAAATCCCTTGAAGACAAAATGATGGAGAGTGTGCTGGCGGCCATTGAGACATCCCGCCGTGACACCGAGAAAGCACCAGTCTCAGGGGGCCCTTCATCACAAACAAACCTCACACCCCCACAACCCACACCAGCCGACCCTCTCATAATCCCAACCATCCTCATCAACCCATACACCATACCCATCACCGAACTCCACAATATTCTACTCGCCCGCCTCTTAGGGCTTCCCACCCGGACACCTCAGGAAAAATCACTCTACAGGCGTCTGGTGGATCATCCTGAGCCTCCTCCTCAATCCTGCCGAGGCCAAAGCTCCCGCTCAAGACGCCGACATGATGACCCTGACGATCAGGACCATCATGAGGGGGAGAAGAGGCCTAGGACATCTTCGAGTGGCCAAGGAGAAGGTCAAGGACAAGGTTCGAGCGCAACGCCGACAAGCATTGGAGTCGCTGAAACCTCACAACTCACTATACAAACAACCACCATGCACCACACCGCCCAAACTCTAACCCAAATCGACCCACCAACCTTCAACCTAAGGACGCCTCCGCTCACACCACCAACAACCTTCACAAGCCCCTTGCTTCCGGGAGAAGAAGCAAGTGTCGCAATGCTCGTGGCCTTAGCAGCTACTCAAGCCACTCCCAGCTCAACCGCTCCAGACCAATCGGGAACATCTAGACGTGGTGTCAACCCACACGAGTTCCTCGATAAATTCATCTTCGAAGGACAGTGAATGACCCACAGTATGCCCGATGAAGCTCAAAGACAGAGACTCAAGGACGTTCGACACTTCTTACAATGAGCTTCGGTTGACCTTGTTTGATAGAAGACGAAGAACTTCAGGAAGGTGAAGATCATGAGCAAATTCCCTCAAGGCTTCCAGAGTTGATTGCGCAACGAGCGGATTCTCCTACAAGACAAATGCCAGGGACCGTTCGAATTGACAGGCCATGGGAGAACATTAGGATTGAAATCCCATTCCTTGAAGAAGTTCGTCAGCACATATGGAGGTCACCGGACAAAGTCAAGCAGTTGAACGAATTCGAGCTCAGAGGCATCTCTCACTGGGAACAGCAGAAGATGATGACATATCTTTGGATGTTAACGCAACTTGGACCTAATATGAGGCTGGGGATTCCAAAAGAACGACTGAAGAGTCATTTCAAGGACCTATCCCCAAGTTAGCTGCTAAGCGTCTACAGTACGAAAGGCAGTCTTCCAACTCCATTCATTGTCTTAGAGCGAATAGACAGAACTCGAGAAGAGTAATCGAGAGCGACCTACCTTACCTCCCTACCGAGGAGGTGTACCATCTCTACCATCTTTACGTAGAGAAGTACAAGGGTCCTCAAGGCTTTATAAAAAATGAAGGACTCGAGGGACTCTACCGGTTAATGATGCGCCAAGTCAAGTACCATGCCGCACACGACCGTCAGATGGCTCTAGAGAGCAATATGAAGAAGGTCAACATGACCGCTCCACTCAACAAAGGACCTGAGATCGAAGGGCTTCCCAACAATCACGTGCACATAAGCTCAGTCTTAGGAGTCACCTACCACAATCCAATTGCCAAGAAGAATAGGTTGATGCTGACGACTGAGATACACAAATTCTATGACGGGACGCTTTAGGTCAATCAAGCACAAAGGGGGAGAATGTAGAATACCATTTGTATTGTGCTTTGATTTCATTAGTTGTCCTTATAATTAGGGACTTTATTTGTATTTGTCCTTAGTTTAGGGCTTGTTTGCTATTTATACCAAGTTTGTTTGGTATAAATAGGATTGTACACATTGAGCTTGATAGAGAACTTTAGTCAATTGATCCGAAAGGCCTCACAATCCAGTTAGAGAGAGAAACAACAGAATCATTCTCTCACTACCCGAATCTCTCTCAACTCTTCAATAAGGTTTTTCGAGAAATAAACTTTCTACTGTTTTAATCGAATTACTTAGGATTGAAGTCTAGGATCATAGGAGTTGATAATCGAGGACCTAACATAAGGCAAATGCGACTAGGATGACTCGTAGGAAACAATCCCCCAAACACCTTAGGAGACTATCTAACGAAAAGATCTTCCCCACAATCAAGCCTACAAACGCATTTGCCCGCGCTGAAATTCAACTTCCCTGCAAGGTTCAATCCACATGGGTTCCTAGATCTCCGCCTGAGAAGACAAAAGCCAAAAGGCCAAGTCTCCTATAGAGGCAAAACCCAAATCAACTACTTCGAAGATGGCTTGGGTATCCAAAACACCTATGACTAATAATTTAGGAACCAAATCTGAGCTATTTAATAAATCTGCTAATCTAAGAGGACACATTCTTCAGTGGGTACCTAAAGCTCTCTAATTTGTTTTTGCAGATCCATCATGTGTGGTACCTTGACTCTGGTTGCTCCACATACATGACGGATAATCAAGAGCTATTGAGCAACTACAAAGACCGGTTCGATGAAAGAGTCAGATTCGGCAACAACAATTCAGCTCTGTTTTGAGGATTCGGAGATATTATTCTGGACAATGTGACCATCAAAGATGCAGAATTTTGGACAGTCAGGACAAAGACCTCCTTCAAGGATTTCGGAAATCCAACTTATACACGATCAACCTGACGTCTGTACGGTCTTCGACTACTGTTTGCCTCATCTCTAGGACAAATATTCACAGGAACAGCCTGTGGCATCAAAGAATGTCTCACCTTAACGTCAAAGCTCTACAATGCCTTTCCACCAAGAAATTGGTTCACGGACTACCGACAAATTTGACGACACAAGAGCATTAATGTTCGGCATGCAACCTAAGAAAAATAAAGCGAGCCTCGCATCATGTCAAGCAAGTTGCCTCCACGTCACGTCCTTTGGAATTACTTCACATGGACCTCTGTGGACCAATGCAGACACAGAGTATCAATGGACGCAAGTACGCGCTAGTCATTGTAGATGCTTTTCTCGCTACACTTGGACAAACTTCCTCCGAACAAAGGATGAGATCGGGGTCTTGATCTTAAATTTTGTGAACACGACTCAGAACCTCCCTGCAGTAGACTATCCAAGTTATACGTACCGACAATGGCACTGAGTTCAAGAACAAGTTTCTCAGTGACTTCTACCAGAAACTTGGAATCAGCCAGCAATTCTCAGCCGCAAAGATGCCTCAACAGAATGGGGAGTCGAGAGGAAGAACCGTACTCTACTATAAGCCGCGAATACCCAATCTGGCCTCCCTTCCTTTGGGCTGAAACAGTAAATACCGCCTGTTTCACTCAGAACAGGACGGTCGTTCACAAGTGGTTTGACAAGACTCCGTAACAGATACTCAATCACCGAATACCCAATATTGCCTTCTTCAAGGTCTTTGGATGCAAGTGGTTTGTCCTGGTAAGTACGCTCTATAGGACGCAGGCTTTGTACAGATGAGCAGGAGACGTACTCCGCGACCAACCAGTAACAGATTACTGGGCACAAACCAACAAATAAATCCACCAATAACCAATCAACCAGTCAACCAATCCAAGACTAATCATACCATGCCACTCGCCAAAGCCTGCGTATGGCCGCCCTATGCAGGTCGTATTTGGTGGATGTACCACTAATACGCATGATAACCAAGGCAAGAATACACCCCACAAGCCTGTGTGGAGTCGTGACCGTCCCTTCCTTCCAGCCTATTCCTTGCCTGCCAGATGTGGTAGACAAGGGAAGCAAGAATGTGGCGATTAGCGGCATGAATCAGATGCTTCCCACGCCAACGGGCAGCCGCCCAACGAATACCAAGCTTCCAATCCCGATACGGCCAGATCCATCGGGTCCGTTGCCGCAGGAGCCGAATACATTGCCTGGAGAAGGGGCAATCAAAGAAGAGGTGCTGTGCTGTCTCGTAGTGCAACTCCTCGCAGAGGACACAAGCTGGTACCTGCCCGCTGAGCTATCCAAGGCTTGTCCCTAGTCGAGAGACGATCCTGCAATCCCAAGTATAAAATAAAAACTCATGCCGTGGTACCTTCAATGGCCCGCCAAATAAGGCCGCCCAACATACAGGGGCCCTCCTGTAGCGCATGGCATCCCTGGCCAAAGCCGTCGTCATAGATCCATCCGGTGACCCCGTCCATCGTACGCCATCCTGGTCCCCACGAGCTACAAAAGGCAGCAGTTGGCATCTCAAGGTACTCCACCGCCCCTTGCCCTGGCCAGTTCCACCCTTGCACAGTTAGGACCGCACTCAGCCGTGAGTCGAGAGGCAGCCCCATCGCAATAGGGCCCCGTGGGAATCTCTCCAAGAGTGACGTAGGCAACAGCCAGGGATCCTTCCACAACCAAAATGTGGAGCCATCCCCAATGCGAGGTAATCATAGATCTGATCACCGGGCGCAACTGCATCAGCTTCCTCCAGCTCCAAGCATCATTCGCCGAGACCCGTAGATCCCATAGCGAGCGAGAGTGCAGCCGCGTCCTATAGAGCCATTCGACCCAAATCGATTCTGGTGTCCTGGTAAGTACGCTCCATAAGTGCTTAAGCAATAGGGCCTTGTTGTCAACCGATATAGAGCGCAGTCCCAATCCCCCTCAGCTACAGGTAGGCATAAAACCTCCCATGCCACCTTAGCTGAAGTGCCTCCCCACAGAAACTTCCTAAAGCGCGTTTCCAAGGAGCGGACAACGCCTTTAGGTAACAAGAAAATACCCGACCAGTACGCGTGAAGTGCCTGCAAGACCGACTTAACCAGCTGTAGTCGGCCTGCATAGGACAACAAGCGATTGAGCCATGCTCCCAACCGCTGATCCACTCTCTGGAGAAGGGGTGCACAGTCGCCAATCGTCAGTCTAGTAGTAATGAGAGGCACTCCCAAGTAACGCACCGGTAGTTGGCCCACTCGATAGCCCATGATCGCCTGAATTGGTGTCGTCAATCCCTCAGCCCGCTTCGAGATGTACATCTCACTGTTGTCCGGATTAGGGAGCAATCCTGACAAGCGCGCAAACTCATCCAACGCCTTCTTCAACACCCCAACCGAAGCAGTGTCAGCATGGCTGAAGAGAAGAAGATCATCCGCAAACGCCAATGACACCAAACCCATCGTCTCACAGCGCCAATGATATTTGAATCGCGGTTCCTCCAAAATACAAGCCTTGAGCAACCCATAGAGTACCTCCATTACCAGGGTAAAGAGATATGGAGAAATGGGATCCCCCTGTCGAATACCCCTCTTGCCCGGGAAGAACCCGACCACCTGGCCGTTCAGGTTAATCGAAAATGCCGTCGTTGTCAGGCATGCTCGGATCCAGCCAATGTATGTAGGATGAAACCCCATGGCCCCAAGGACGGACAACAGAAAACCCCACTCAACCTTGTCGTACACCTTGGCCAGGTCAATCTTGAACATAGTCCGAGGCGGGCGGCCCTTGGACTTGTAGCCAAGGCACAGCTCCTGCGCCAGTAAGACGTTATCGCTAATCCGTCGCCCTGGGATGAACGCCGTCTGTGAGCCATGGACCAACGTAGAGAGGTGCCCTTTTAGGCGATTGGCCAAGATCTTAGATATAACCTTGTAGACCACGTTGCAACATGATATGGGTCTAAAATCTGTTGCACGCCGAGGTGTAGCTCGCTTGGGTATCAATGTGATGAGGGTGCTGTTCAGTCCCTTCAACAGTCTCCCTGTTGCGAAGAAATCTCGGACCGCCTTCACCACATCATCTCCCACTATTCCCCAAGCAGCACGAAAAAACGCGACCGTATAGCCGTCAGGTCCTGGGGCTTTCTCATCCCCCATAGAGAAAAGCGCCTCACGGACTTCCATGGCAGTCACCAGAGTGATCATAGAGGCTGCGTCCGCAGGGGAAAGCGTACGCGTCACAGCTCTCTGAACATCAGCAGAAAGGATCGGCGATGAGTGGGCCGATTGGCCCAATAAGGCCTTGTAGAACCCAATCAGCTCGCCCTCTACCTGATCCGGTTCTTCGAGAAGATCGCCGGTAGCCGTCTCAAGGGCGCAGATGCGGTTAGCAGATCGCCGCATGGCCACCCTACGAAAGAAGTAGGATGTGCATTGGTCGCCATCCTTCAGCCATGCAAGCTTGGCCCGCTGCGACAACGCCGATTGCTCCACCTCCACCGCTTTGGCATATAGCGCCCGACACAGTCTTTCCAGCTCGTAGAAAGAGTCCTCCGTAGGGAACCGTGATGCAAACTCCTGTGCAATATCAAGGAAGTGCTTCGCCTCCGTGACATTCGCCGTCAAATCTCCCTTCTCTCGTCGCAACCTCAGCAAGTCAGGCTTTAACATCTTCAGCTGCCGCACCAAAACAAACATAGGATAGCCGTACAAAGTAGTATTCCATACATTCTGAACAATGCCCAAGAAGGCCAGGTCCTTCGTCAGAAAGTTATCAAAACGAAAAGTCGCCTTATACTGCCGCGCCATAGTAGCCCCCAAAAGCACAGGCGAGTGGTCTGAGGTCGCAGGCAGGCCACACCTGCAAATGGTATCCATAAACTGGGCGAACCACTGAGGGTTGCCTAGTATACGATCCAGTCGCCGCCAGACCCCCGCATCTGCCCGCTGATGATTATACCATGTGAAAACCGGGCATAGTGTAGGGATCGTCATCAAATCAGCATCCACCAAGCACGCCTGAAATTCCTCCATGTCCAGCCTAGAGGGCGAACCACCACGTCCCTCACCCGTGTGCAAAATAGCATTGAAGTCCTCCATGACTATCCATGCATCAACCACACGAGTTGCTGATAGAGTAGTCAGTTCCTCCCATAAGGGCAGCCTCTCCTCCCTCCTAGACTTCCCATAAGCAAAAGACACAAAAATGATCTCCCCCGTCAACGCCAGCTCCACTCAACAATGTACAGCTTGGGTTGAAAACCCAAGGACATCCACCATCATGACAGTTGGATCCCAGCCTACCCATATGCGCGACGAAGGCCCATCATCATAGTCAAAAAACCACTGCCAATTAGCTCTAAGTCCACCTGAAATAAACCCCGCATTAGACACCGCCACCCGTGTCTCTAAAAGACCAATCATACGCAGCTCCTCACGTGAAATCAACTCCCTCACGGCCCTCCTGTGGTCTTGCTTATTAAGACCACGGACGTTCCAAGCTCCCACTGCTAACATAAAGGCACCCCGTTTCGGGCTGCATTTGCTTTAGGGCCCTTATGAGAAGTATGGTCAGTTTCTTCAGGCATATCCCGAAGTATATCAAATCGGTTATGCTCCCCCAAAGAGAGTAGACCGGAGTCGTCTGGCGGTCGAGACGTGCTCCCCATTCCCGACCCATCACCCACGGGCTGTCTGCCCTCGCTATCCGTAGCAGCCCTCACCAAAACGGCTTTTCCTCTTGCCCCCACCTGTTGCCATTCGTCCCGAGGGCCTGATAGAATCCGTGGCTCACCGTCCCTCTCCGGCTGCCGGGTCACTCGGCTTCCTTGTCCATGGCAGCCGCCATTGGGGATCGTGGCCATGGCTCTAGAAATAATGGCTGGCCCTGCATGAGCCAAGGGCCGCCCTCGAGGACGTCAGTGCGTGCCTCATCCGATTCAAATCTGAAAATGAAGAAGCCATTTGTGGTGGCCCGCACCTCAGCAAGCCCGTTCCACACGGATCTGAAGTAACGCTCGACGAATGGAAAATGAGGCTTACGACCAAGAAAATAACCCACGAGGGTGTTCTTCCAACGATCCCTACCTTGTCTCGCAACCTCCAATGACGCACGAACCACGGCCACGCCGTTAACAATAGAAGGTGGGGTATAAGATAATGTCATAGTGCGTGGCTGGCCACCCTTCTGCCCTGGAACGGCTGTCGCAAAGGTCGTAGGCATGGTCGGGCCACCAGCTGTCGTCCGGACAGGCCCGAGCCGTGAGAAACCGACCCAACACGCGGAAAGAACCCCGTCTTCGCAGAAACCCTAATTGCCGCCACCTTTGCATCACGACCACTAGGGCCTAGTGGTAGGGCCGACGCCGAAACCCTAGCAGTCGTCTGCCCCTTCGATCCCATCGTCATTGCGAGTTGTGGAGACGCCGGCTGAGATGTGTGATTATCCTTCGCAAGCCCATTGTAAACCCTAATCGGATCCTTATCTCCGTCAATGTCAGCCGTCACATCGTATGAATCTGCAATGAATTCCTCGTCAACGGCCTCATCCTCCATAACCATCGCCATCATCGTGCGAGTCGGCGGAGGTGTTCCCGGCCGTCCCCAGGGTGATCTTCCCGGCTGCCGTGGATTGCCCAGATTTTGGGTCGGCACCAAAATACCCCGATGTTGCGTGGGACTAAGCCCGGCCTCTGCCATAATCGGCGGTGATTGTTGCCACGTCGATCGTCATCGGCCTCCCCTATCTCATGGGATCCTCAAATCCGGGTCATCAGCGATCGGAATCGATCGCTATCAAAGCACCGCGCAAACTCCGAATACTCTGCAGCAAGTCTCTCCAAATCCGGCAACGAAGTCAAGCCTTGGATCGTCATCATCCCGCCGGCAGCAGCCTGCCCACTCCCTGACGTAGGTGAGGACGCCATAACCCTAACCCTAATGCCGCGTCGTCACGTACGAATAAAAAAACCCGTCAAACCTGCCCCCAATCTCTAACACACCCTCTAACGCCAACGGCCGGCCGAGGAATGGCCGGAAACGACGGTGGTGGTGATCGATCGATGAATCCCGCGAAGAAAATTGGAAAATCACGAAATGTGTGAAAATCGCACCTAGTGAAGGTGTGACGCGATTTTCCCTAAGGTTTAAGGATGATTACATTTGTTGGGGACCATGTTTCTATGCTTAATTGCTCAAATTGCGATTTATATGCTAGAAGACTTATTGATTTCATATGTTTGCATGTTAAATCAATTTAGGGGCATTAAGGTGGAGCATTTACCAAATATCATGCTTTGAGCTTCAAATATTTTTGATGTTTTTCTCTAAGTGTTGCAGATTTCCCGTATGCAACGCACTTCAATGAGGAGGACTTCACGATTTTTCACAATCTCGAGCTGATCGCATTGGTTTTAAAATTCAGGGGGAGCCTGATTAAAACAATTGTTAATTAACTCTAACATCACTAATGTGTTTGCTCTAAGTAATACAGATTTTTCATATCTCGAGAAAGGAGCTAGATGTTACAATTCAGACTTACAAGGAGTTAATTGCAGTTATTTTAATTTCTATGCGGACTAATTTCGTGGTATTAGCTGAAATTGGGGTTCATCTGATTAAAATAAGAAAACTTATCATCAAAAAATTGGGACTAAATGGTAATTTTCGACCGAAGGTTCTCGAGCGAAATTGAGTTAGGACCAAATTGTAATTTTCGATCTCAGTTTCTCGAGCAAAAATTGAAATGGGCCTGTCTAATCTGCGAACCCAACCAGTTTTGTCAGCCCATTGAAACGATTTTGCTTTTTGCAATCGAAAAAGTATTTCTCAAGCAAAACCCTCATTCGAGAATTCAACAGTGTCGATTGAACTTTTCTCTCGCGAAAAACTTAAAAAGACGAACACAAAATTCCCTCAAATCCTTTATTTTCAACAGATTTTCGTCTTTTTAAGGTAGAATCGACATTCTTTAGGTATTTACGTGTGTTGAAAGTCCGTTTGCGTCTGCATTATGTAGTTTTTCGCGTGATTAGGATTAGATTTTCGTCTGTTTTTCAAACTGTGAAAACCCGTATACTATCTTACAATGATTAAGGCCTGTTTACATGTTTATCGGGGTTAATGTTTGCATATTAAGATAGTTTCAGTGTTTTCGCGTCATCTGGTAGTATAGACTTTCGGAAATCTGCGTCTTAGACCTTAAATTTTGAGTTTCGACTTAACTTAGTTTTTGAATGTTTGAAGCCATCGAAGAACTTTCTCGATCGCAAGTCTCAATAGAATTTTAATTTGATTGAGATACTGTTTGTATCTACAAAAGTTGTCGATCGCTAAATTTGTTAGTCGTTAAGATAAAATGACGTTGACCGAAAATCACTTACCATGGAGAATGTTAATTCTAATTACAATTTTGTGTTAGAGAAAAACTTAAGTACGAAATTGAAAAATAATGACGTAATTTTACTCGACCGCAAAACTTACCATCGAAAACAGTACTTTCGATTTCATTTTATTCCAATCGTAAATTTTAGCGGTGATAAAATCAATTTTTAAACACTGAATTTCTTGATCGTAAAAATTCAGTGTAAAGGATAAGTCGATCGAAAATTCTCGGTGATTAACTTAGTTTTTCGTTGACTATTTTCTCGATCGACAAACTTCACAGCGAAAACCGACTTTAAAATATCGCTCGACAGAAGTCACGACGAAAATATTTTATTCGCGCGAAAAATTTGTCGATCCTAAATTTATGCGGAAATCAATTTTCTCGATCGTAAATTTACATGAAATTTTTTTCGATCGTAAAATTTCTCGGCTACCACTTAGAAAAATTTTCTCTAAGTCTTTAACACTGCAGCATACCACGCGAATAAACTTTTCGATCGCAAAATTATACGGAGACTTTAATTAGAAATAAACACATAGGAAATTAAAATGACAACTCAATTTTCGAGCGTAAAATTTCACGGAGTGAACAGTGGGTTTCTCGCGCAACAGTTAGAAATTTTTTTGAAAGAACTCTTATATGCTCTATATGTGACTTTCGAAAATTTCATTAAATACCATCGCATTTCCTCACTTCTGTATAATCTATAAGCAAAATTAAATTTTCCATATCTCTCAAGCATGAAATAAATTGTTTGAATATTATAGCTTGGCATGATATATTTGGACTCAAATTTAAAATTGAACTAATGAGCTCTCTTATGTCTTATCATTTCAGATGGATCACTATCCAACATAAAACCACATTTACGCCAAGGAAATGTACATCAACGTTCAAGACACGAACTTTCAGCTCGATCTGACTAGCTTTCGGTGTGCAGACGAGATAATGGTGTCTATCCAACAAGGCCATCCCTTGTGGAATGCTCTTACAACCACAGCATCAGTACCGATGGTCTGCTGCAGCAGTTTTGGGGATGCATTTAAGGCTACGTGGAAAGTGGAGCTTACTTCACCACGATGATCGGGACGAGGCATATAAGTGTACCATGGATCAATTTGGTTTGCTCTTGGATCTACCCTTTAGCACCAACTACGACTCGATGCCTTCGGATGCTTAAATGGTGCGTGACTTCTTACAAATAGGATACCGACCGCCGCTCACCAAGCTAGCGCAAGTACAGAGCAACGACATCTCGTATCCTTGGAAGACACTTTTTGAAATAATCAACAAGTGTCTATCGCCTAATCACGCCGGATTTGACAAGGTCAACGACAACATTCTTTGAATTTTCCACGAGATCGTCTTCTCAAGGAATTACGACGTCGCCCAACTGATCTGGAATGATCTCTCAGAATAGACTAAACAGAAGCAAAATGAGAAATCTAAGATCTGTCGTACGCCAGGTGGTTCTCCGTATACATTGCTCAACAAATGGAGATTTACGAGAACATCCCTCGTCTATCTCCTGGTGGGACTACCAGCCGCCCAAACTCAAGTTCTTCCACAACCCGAAGCTCACTGACCTGGACCAGCCATCGATGCCTATTCCATTTGAGCTGCTCCGTTTTGCCGACCCCTTGGGAGACATATACAATTGCTACTGTCGGGAACATCACCTTACCGACGAGATGATTCAAGGGCCCCCAACGGACTTCAATGTGAGCCCTCCACAACAACAACCAAGCCCTGAGGCCACGCTGATTCACGAAATGGCTCTGGAGCTCGAAGTGGAAGATACGACTCAAGGTCTCGACCATGCTATGAATGAAGAAGTCGTTCAAGACCTTGATGTCGAGCAGCCCGTGCATGTGAGCGTGCTTCAAGAGCCTATTGAGGAGGTTCTTATTCAAGAAGCACAGCTCGAAGCTGAAATGGGGCACAACCCACAGGCTACCACGCCTGAAACAGAGGCCTTGATCACCACGATCACACATGGAGAGCCTCAGGTGACAGCACAGGCCCATGAGGATGTTGAACAAGAATAGACTCCTCACACGGCTACCTCGTCCGAAGCCACGAATTCAGACGAGGAGGTTCAATTGGTCAGATGGGTTCCACGTCTTCGACTCCCATCCACTGAGCCCGTCGACATAGCTGTCACCAATGTTGTAAAATTCGCTAGGCGCTAGTCGGGCGCCCGAGGGGGCCCTAGCGCCTAAACGGGCTAGGCGGGGCCTAAGCGGTTTCTAGGCGGTTCCTAGGCGGTATACATATTTTTATTAATTATTTCTATATGTCAAATATTAGCAAATGTGGAATAAATTTATCCAAACATCCCTAACTAAATAATTTCAATCGCATCAATACAATAACATATCTTATTGTTTTATTTCATTTTATATAATTTGAATATTTCCATAAATATTCTAGCCACATGCAATAAACTCTCTTAGTTTAATGAAAAAAGATATATATGTTCATATTGTGGTAATTTAAAGAATTTTGGAGTTTGAAAGAAATATTTGTATCACTGAATTTAATGTAATCAAAACACTAGTAACTAAATATTATTTAATAAATAGAAATAGTTTCGGCCAAAGGACTAGGAGCGTGGGAATTTGAAATTTTTAATATATTATTTAATTTATTGAAAAATTACGTTGGCCGCATTTTTTTATTAATGGGCCGATTAATAGGGCTAATTCGCCCAATTAAGCCGATTAGTCGGCTGATTATCCGGTTGGCCGAATAATTAGCTGATTAGCACCTTTTCGCCACAGTGGCTTCCGAGTAGAGCCTAGGCTGCGCCTAATCGGCCGCCTAGGCCGAGTTTTACAACAATGGCTGTCATTACCATGTCAGAGACGATGCTGATCATCACTCCAAGTGCTGAGGACTTACCTTCGCTCACTCTTGAGCCGCAACACGAACCACAAGCATCAACTGAGGCCGAGATTCAGACTCTGACCATTACCGGCCCAGTTCCTCCAGTGTTTGATACGCAAATTCAATCAGAACTTGCAACAACATCCATTGATACGTTTCCTCCGGAATTATCTCAAGGATTGGATGGAAATCTCTCAATGTCGCAATCTAAAGCGACGGCGAGCCAACCCGTTGAGATGGTGTTCACTCAAGGGTTGACAACAGGCGACATCAGTCGTCCTGGTCTGTCATCAACGGTGGTGTTCTCGCCATTCGTGACCGGAGAATGACTCCATGCTGCTCTCTCCGAAGCTCTCAAATCGTTCGAAGATAAATTGATGGAGAGAGTGTACACGGCCATCGAGACGTCTCGCAAAGATAGAGGAAAGCACCCGTCTTCGAGGCCCCTTCGTGAAGACTTACCTCACACCCACTCAACCCATACTGACCACCACACCCATCCTATTACATAACCTTATCAACCCAGCTACTGTTCAGCGAACTCCACTCGATCCTAGTCACCCGATTATTTGAGCTAACCAACAGGACGCCAGAAGAAGATCTATTCAGACGTCTGGTGGATCGTCCTGACCCGCCTACTCCATCTTGCCGAGGCCAAGACTCCGCTCCGAACGACGACATGATGACCCTGATGACCAGGATCATCATGAGGGGGAGAAGAGGCCAAGGATATTCACGAGCAGCCAAGGCTCAGGTTCGGGCTCGGGACAGACAAGTACTAGAGCAGCTTATACCTCACGACCGCTACCCGATCCCAAACTACCACAACCACGCACCGCACCCAAACCCTTAGCCCAAATGAACCACCCACCATAAGAACGCCTCCGCCCACACCGCCTACAACGACAGTACAAGCCCACTGCTTCCACAAGAAGAAGCAGGCGCAACCGTACTCGCAAGCCTCACGGATACTGTTGCACCTTCCAGCTCAACTGCTCCGGACGAGTCGGGATTTTGACACATCAGGTCGACAAGTACATCTTCGACGGGCGGTGGTTAACGCACAACATACCCGACGTGATGGCAAGGCAAAGGCTCGAGGATGTTCACCACATTCTACGCAAAGCTTCGATTGACCTTGTCCTTATAGTATACAACTTAGCATTGTGCTTTGATTTAATTAGATGTCCTTGTAATTATGGGCTTTAGTTGTATTTATCCTTAGATTAGGACTTACTTGTTATTTATACCAAGTTTGTTTGGTATAAATACTATGTACAAATTCGAAATCAAAGAGAAAGTTTTAGAATTTGATCCGAATGGCTGCCAATTCATATTCTAGAGAGAGAAACACAAAGGACTTTCTCACACTAGTAAAATTATCTTTTTTCAATTGAGTTTTTCAATCGAAATTTGATTCTCGACAATTATGATTGAATTACTTAGAATTCATGCCTAGATTGATAGAGTTGATAATCGAGGACCTAACAATTGGTATCAGAGCAGATTCGTTCTTTTCTAAATCAAAAATAGTTAGAATCGGATCGAATTTAAATTCTGAAACTGTTTTCGCTCAAAGAACAGTTTTGGCGCGAAAGTTGAATTCGATCGGATAGCCTTATTTCTGTGCTTATTTGACTTGAATTTGATGTTTCTGTGCTCGCTTAGGTGCTAGAAACTGTTTGCGATTAGATCGATAGCGTTTAGAACGTCGATTTAGCAGATTTGATTGAGAAAAAGTTATTGTTCGCACGAAGAACAGTTAGAACACGTACTGATTTTGCTTAATTTCGATATATATTGCTTCATGACGTGTTTAATCGCTTGTTCGTGCATGTTCAGTAGCTGATTGCGAGCAAATACCTGCAATTTCACTTCCTAATTTGTTGTTTTTGCTTGAATCAGTGTTAATTAGGGTTCTAAGACTGTTTGTGCAATTTTCATTTTTCTCGCTAAGTCTTCGATCGAAGTAATTTCTCGATAGAAAATCCGCGCGAGATTTTTTCTCGGTCAGAACACTAAGTCAGCGCTATAGTCGTCGTCACTATAAGCAATTTTAGTTAGAAAACTTTCTCGAGCACTAGTCAGCAAATATCTTTTTCGAGGGAGACTTATTTTGACTTTGCATGCGTAAAACTTTCTCTCGAAAACATTTTCGGTCAGACATTAAAGTGACCTAGCGAAAATTATTTGCACTCGAAAACTTTTTCAGTCAACATATTTATTTTGACTCAGCGAGAAACTTACTAACTTACTGTTTCTTTGTGATCGAAATAAATTCATGATCCGGAAATTTTTCTCGACCGAACGATTTTGAGCAATATATTTCGCTCGAAACATATTTCGCTGGCAGACTTTCTCGCCCGAGAATAGTAACAATTACATTTTATCTCGACGAAATTATTTTTGATCAAAATTTAAAGATTGAATCAAAAATAATTCTCGAACTTCTTTTGAATGAAACGCTACTAACAAATTCATCACTTGCGAAGCATATTACATCATCTTCAACCCTCAAAACAAATAACGAAGATCCTCCATCAACTCTACTACAAACAAATCATGGATGCTTATACACTGGGAAATGACAACCGTCCTCCGATCCTTAAAAGAGGCGAATACACTGTATGGCGTAGCCGCTTTTGAATTTCATCGAGTTAAATAATCAGGCCCTTCTCTTGTCACTTGAACAAGGTCCAGCTCAGTTCTGGGTAAATGTACCTGATGACAACACTGGAATCCTCCAATTCCTGCCTCTAGGCGACTCAAAGAGCCTAGGGAATACACAGAGCAGGAAAGAGTTAGAGCAAAGGCTGATAGCCAAGAACACTCTAATGCAGGGTATCCCAAACGACATCTATTGACAGATCGACAGCCTTCCAACGGCTAAGGGAATGTGGGATGAACTGTATAAGATGATGCAAAGAAGTGAAGTAGGCATCAAGGCCAGAAGGCAAACATTCTCACGGTTTACGACTCTTTCAGAGCAAAACCTGAGGAGAGCTTACATGATCTCTATCACCAAGACGAACATGGAAACCAACATTCAATTTCTATCCTCTCTGCCCTCGGAATGAAAGAAGATATCAACTCAAATCAGACAAAACAAAGACCTTGAGGAGTTGGATATGCATGCCATGTTTGAAAATTTCGTACAGCACGAGGAAGATGTATGCGAGATTCAGAAGGAGCAGAAGGGCAAGCTGAACGAAGACACAGTTGCTCTACTCTCAGAGAAGCGGAGTTCAAAGTCAAGGAAAGAGAAGATCATTAGGTCTCCTACCCCTTCAGAGTCAGAAGATAAATCAGACTCAGACATGGAGCCAAATATGAAAGCGCTGGGAAAGCAGTTGGCCCTACTGGAAAAATGATGAGCAAGCAATACTTCACGAAGAAGTCCTCATCATCAGCCAACCGACATCGGACCTCAAGCTCAAAGAACAAAGAACGTGCACCCGAGACCTCCGAAGTCAAGAACGCCAAAGAGTCGAACAAGTACTTTAACTGCAGCAAACCAGGTCACTATGCCCGAGAGTGCATTCTTCCGAAGAAGAGAGATGCCAACTACTACTCCAAGAAGCTTCAGCTCACAAAGCAGAAGGAAGCTGGAGTAGCTCTCATGGCAGCCCAGTACAACTGGCTCAAGGACACGTCAAGTTCTGAGAAGAGATACTCACCCTCATGGCCCGCCTAGACGACAACTCTTATGCCGAAACCTCAAATCAGACGGATGACGACAACGCATCCACCTCATCACAAGAGGTAGATCCTTCTTCCACATTCTTAACCATGTTAGAATCGTATCAACTAGCATACACTAACATGAAATGTGAACGGAAAAGGGTAAAGGAAGTAGAGAAGAGTCTCAGGAGAGGATAACTAGTCTCGAGACATAACTTAGAAGCTCCAACGCACAAATAGCAAAACTTGCTAAGAGCTTAAATATTAGTGAGACCAGGAACCCTCAAATAGAGAAGCATGACTTAAAATTAAGGAATTAGAAGACATGCTAGAAAATAACTATAATTGTTCAATGAGAAAGCTGGCCTCAATTGTAGTAGGTTAACTGTAGCGACAACTAAGGTCACCAACCTAGAATCCCAATTAGATAAATCTAATGCTAAGGTTTGTGAACTCACGAAATCTTGATGCTTGTAAAGCCGCCAAATTAGCGGTGGAAAATAACTTTGCTCTCTTAGGAGAAGAATGTAAGAAGCTATACGCAAAAGTTAAAAAATTAGAAGATCTTCTTGTAAGAAGGGGACAAACCGATCAAACAATATTCTTAATCAACCCATGTACCTAGAATTCTATGACTATAAATTTGGCTTAGGATTTGGGAATCCACGTTGCTTGACGAAAGTTGACTGCAAACAACTTTACGATGTCAAGTACATGGGTTTAGACTAACGAATCTTATAGTGTTTACTAACGCAAAAGAAATAGATGCTTTAGAAGAAACCAAGAGAAAAGCCAAGACTATGGTTGAAATCCCCTTTTTTTGGGGAACGTTCACTAGCATAGAAAACGAAACAGGAGTACAGTGGTAGCGTACATGATGTCACTCACGACGCAACAAGCGGTAGCAAAAAACCGACCTGACAGCACATCGAAGAAATCCTTTTTTCCTACACAGATTGAATCAATGCTACAAGACTAGGGATCTTCCCAAAGGTTGGAGCCTTGAGTCAATTCATCTTGCCGAAGATCGTTCTACAAATGATGAAGCACAAGATCACCATTCTGAAAATTCTCTCTCTATACCCCCTATTGTTAGGAATATACAAGGGTTAAGAGCCTCTTTAGAAAAAGAATGAGAGCATTTTGAAGTTGAAAAGAAAATATAATAAAAGAGATGGAAAATCTCAAAGCTTCCTCCATCTCGCAACCCATTTCTCACGCAAAGAAAACATCATTCTGGAAAGCGTGAAGAAAGAAAAATTGTCTTCCCAATAACTATGTCACTAATACGTCTACAGGGAGCGTAGTACCAAAGCACAAAGGCGTGGGTGTCTAGAATAAAAATTGAGGAGTCCTTAGATTTAAATATCTCAAATGCTATTTCTCCTTCTGTAAAAGTTAAAGACAGTCGTTGAAATAAAAGAGCCATTTCTCATCTCAAAATTATTGCTTCTACATGCTCTTTAAAACCTATCACCTATAGAAGCACTAACTTCAAAATAGGCTCAACATCGACAGTAATAAATAATCATTTTAAAACAGATGCCGATAGAAAGACTCATAGGAACCAAGATCCAGCCCATTAAGAAGGCTTATAGTGCTATTCATGCTTTTTCTCACCTAGCGTATCCCGTAAAGATCGAATCCCCCAAGCACCTTAGGAGACTATCCAATGAAAAGATCTTTTCCCTGATCAAGCCTAACAAAGCATTTGCCCGTGCTGAAATTACTCTTCCGTGCCAGGTTCAACCCACAAGGAAGACGAAAGCCAAAAAGGCGACGTCTTCTACAAAGGCCAAGCGCAAAGCTACTTCTTTTAGTAACTTCGGTCGCTAAACCTTCTATTACCAATAATTTAGGAACCATATCTGAACCAACGGAAAGGCCAGATTCGGAAACAATGACTCGGCTCCGGTTCTCGACTTCGTATACATAATAATCCTGGAGAATCTGACAATAAAAAAATCTGACAATAAAGGATGTCTCGTACGTCGAAGGTGCGGCGCCCCTGACTTCTACCGCCCATTCTTATTACTAACTTGTGTGACTGCATGTGAGGTAAATGAAATCAATATACGAAAATGCGTACAAAATTTTTCCTTTTCTATAAAGGAAACTCTTCTGTAAAATACAAAAATATTCCTAGGACATAAATACAAGGTGAGTGCGCATGCATGTTTAAAATAATCTATCGGCCCGCCACTCAGGTCGCATCCATGTACACACTGCCACCTCAAAAGTCCTCCGGAAGCTTCAAAAATTGGCCTCGCACTCGTAAAGATCACGTACCGTGATCCCGTGAACCTACAACACATAAATACGTGGAATGAGCTTATAAAGCTCAGTAAGTGAAACCCATGCATGCCATGCACGTGTCCTAACTTCGCAAAGGCATCCGCGCCAATGCTCCCTAGACCTCATATTTTCTTTGTCTTGTCTTGTCATGTAGGGCCCTCGGTTATCTTGTTATGCACCATCATGAAGCTCGAATCCACAAGGGATAAATAATCATATAAGGCGCAATACCCACTCAAGGGAGGCTAACCCTAGGGCGCCTATTCTGTCCCAAGGTGGTTTCATACGCCACGAGGATGCTTCACACTAGTAGCCTAATCTGAGGTAGTCAACGCCAGAGGTACCCTCGGTGTCGCTTACTCCCTCAGCTCGCACCCTCCAGGTTTCACGATCCGTCATGAGGGCATTAGCCCTAAAATCATGTCTTGCCTTGAACATGTCATGTCTTGACGGTAGCGCCATACGACGTCACCATGGTAGCATAGAAGAACCGTGACTCAACTGTGAGTCGACATCAGACGCCCATATCGGCGAATCCTTATCGCTCTCGGGCGATCGTATATTATGCACGCTCTCATATCATGCATTTTGTACTAAACGTGTGTGCATATGCTCATGTCATGAATATGCGTGTCATGCCATCGTATAATGTAAATAAATTACTCATGTCATGTAACGTAATTAATTCACGTAGGAAGTCACATAAATCACAGAAACACATAACATATAATTTCATGCACATACATTTATGTGTTGTAGTTGGGACTTCCACTTACCTGGTGTCCTTAGCTATTTAGCTTATCGTACTGTAAATTGCTAATCTTCGAACCCTACGTATAGAAATATACAAGATTAGGGTATAATAGACTATTTATAGTTTTACGAAAGGGGCTTAGTTTGAAAACCCTAGTTTTCGACTCTTATGAATTTCTATTAAACGTGAATCTCGACAGGAAGTTCTAGTTTAATTGTGGGATTTCGAAGTAAGTTTTAAAGATGGATCTCGACATGATTTCGAGATGGATGTCGAGCTTTTACATAAAATTTCGAGATGTTGTCGACATTATAAACTAAATTTTGAGATGTATGCCGAGATTATGAACAAGATGTCGATATGTATTTATAACAAGATGTCGAGATGTATTTATAACAAGATAGATTTCGAGATGTATGTTTCGATATTACACATAAAGATCTCGAAGTTACTCTTAAAGCTAGATCTCGGCATGGATGTCGACATGAACTCGAGATCTTCCACAACATTTTGATATTCCAATCCTAAACATTTCGACATGGATCTCGGTTTGATCTCGAGATCCTTATATCAAGCTTCGAAATTAATTCCTGCAAAACTATGGCTTCGAGGTTTATAATCTGGACAGATCATATCACCATTCGACATACCTTAGATCATCTAACTTTCGATTGAAACTTATTTTTCCTAAGAACAATATAAATATCGTATGAACTTCAGTTATCACAACTCAATACTGATCATGAATTTTTGAAACTTTCGTGCATGGTGACATTTAAAACATGCTAAAACGTGTTAAAACTGATTTCAAGGTAGGAAATTGTACCCTCTTCCTAGCTTAGGTTTGATCTTGTTTTTGGAATTCCTTTGCCTTATCTCTAAGTTAGACGTTGAAAGCTTTTGTTGAATTCATCTCATTCTTTCGTTTCTTTCTCTTATCTAAAGTTGACGTGTGGAACTAAACAAATGACATCAATACTACGTTAATCCTTATCTTGATCGGACTAATATATATTATTTTATTACTTTACCTTACCTTCCACACTAATTTTTCGTACTACATGGAAAACCCTAGATTTCGATATTCTCCACTCATTTTTCTAATATCCTTTGATATCGAGATTTAAGATTTCGAGTTTTATCTATCTCGAGCTTCAAGGTTTTGACATCTATCAATCTCGAGCTTCAATATTTCGAGACCCAAAGATCTCGACATTCCAAGATTTCGAGATCTTAAGGTACCAAAATTGCTCTCTCTCTCTCTCTCTCTATATCTTTATGCTAAGTAATCGAGCTGTTTCACAATTCTAGTGTTTCGAGATCCCTGTCTAGTCTTTTCGAGATCTATTCCTACCAATTCGTGTTTCCCCAAAACGTGGTATCAACACTAAATCAAATCTTCTAAGTTAGCATGCCATGTACTAAAAGCCCTAAAATTAATAACTAACCTAAATTCAAAGCTACTTTCCATTTCCTACTTGTCATGTTGGCATATAACATGAAATCATTTAAGCACATAAAAATCACAAAACGTGGTCTCAAGCAGTCACGTAAGTCATATAATATGTATGCATATTTATTGGCCGGCTTACTTACGGGACTCGGGTATTACATCCTCCCCCCTTAAAAGGGATTTCGCCCCCGAAATCAGGTAGGGAAAATAGTTCAGGGTAGCGATTTCTCATATCATCTTCCCGTTCCCACGTATCTTCTTCGGTGGACTGATTCTGCCATAATATTTCTGACCAATGGAATTTCTTTATTCCATAATCGTTTCATGTCGTACATAAGGATTCCACTGGCTTCTCCTCGTAGCTTAAATCTGGCTTGAGCTGTTGATGGAGATTTTCAGTGTTCAATACATGACTTGGATCTGCG
Source organism: Craterostigma plantagineum (assembly GCA_027422505.1). Taxonomy (NCBI): domain Eukaryota; kingdom Viridiplantae; phylum Streptophyta; class Magnoliopsida; order Lamiales; family Linderniaceae; genus Craterostigma; species Craterostigma plantagineum. The sequence goes on along the minus strand of JAPQWV010000009.1, from coordinate 21,875,677 downwards.
ACGTATTTTCGTAGCGTCGATACGTGAAAGACATCATGCACTTGAGCTAACGAATTTGGTAATTCAAGTTGGTATGCAACTTCGCTAACCTTCTTAAGAATTCGAAACAGTCCTATATATCTCGAGCTTGCCCTTTTTCCCAAACCGCTTCACTCCTTTCATAAAGGATACCTTCAAAAATATGAAGTCATCTACTTGGAACTCCAATGGTCTATGCTTTTGGTCTGCGTAGATTTTCTGCTTACTTTGGGCCGTTTTCATCCTTTCTCGTATTTGAGTAATGGCTTTTGTCATTTCTTGTACTAGATCAGGGCCTAGTATTGCTGTTCTCCCACTTCATCCCAGTGGATGGGAGATCTGCACTTGCGTCCGTATAGAGCTTCATATGGAGCCATTCCGATCGTTGCATGGAAACTGTTGTTGTATGAGAATTCAATCAAGGGAAGGTATCGGCTCCAATTTCCTTTAAAGTCGAGCACACAGGCTCTTAGCATGTCTTCTAATGTCTGAATTGTTCGTTCAGACTGCCCGTCTGTCTGAGGATGGTAGGCAGTACTGAAGGACAACTTAGTTCCCATGGCCTTCTGCAAACTCATCCAGAACTTGGATAAGAACCTCGATCACGATCCGAAATAATCGAGATTGGAACTCTGTGAAGGTCGTACTATTTCTTGAATATAGAGTTTCGCGTATCGTTCCTTGAGAATGTTGACTGATAGGCAGAAAGTGAGCGGACTTGGTCAATCGATCAACGATGACCCATATAGCGTCGTGGACCTTTACCGTCTTTGGCAAGCCGACGACGAAATCCATCTCATAATGTGATCCCACTTCCATTCGGGTACTGGCAGGGATTGCAAGGTTCCTGCCGGTCTTTGATGCTCTGCTTTAATTTGCTGACACGTCAGGCATTGGCTTACAAACGTTGCTATTTCTCTTTTCATCCCTGGCCACCAATAATGGCTTCGTAGATCTCTGTACATCTTTGTTGCTCCGGGATGGATAGAATAAACGGTGGTATGGGCTTCCGTCATGACAGTCCTTCGAAGTTCGGCATCGTTGGGAACATATAGACGCCTTCTATAGTATAAAGTTCCGTCATCTCGTATGGTGAAGTCTAAGGATCTTTGCTCTATTGGTGCTTCTTTGATTTTCAAGTATAATTCATCGTTCTCCTGGGCCTTCGTAATCTGCTCCATTAATGTAGGTCGAAGTGTTAATGCTGCTAGTCTTGTCTCAGTCTCACCCGTAGGTATTAACTCCACTTCGAGCCTTTGTAACTCTGTGTTCACAGTCTTGCGGCTTAGTGCATCAGCCACTACGTTTGCTTTCCCCGGGTAGTAGCTGATTACACAATCGTAATCTTTGACCAATTCAAGCCATCGCCATTGTCGCATGTTCAACTCCTTCTATGTGAAGAAGTATTTGAGACTCTTGTAGTCAGTGAAAATCTCGCATCGTTCGTCGTATAAGTAATGTCTCCAGATCTTGAGAGCGAAAACGACTGCTGCGAGTTCAAGGTCGTGTGTTGGATAGTTCTTTTCATAATCCTTTAGCTGTCGGGAAGCATATGCAACTACGTTCCCGTTTTGCATTAGAACACATCCTAGGCCATTCTTAGATGCATCACTATAAACAGAAAATCCTCCAGTTCCTATGGGAACAGTTAGCACTGGGGCAGTGGTGAGTCGTTGTTTAAGTTCCCGAAAGCTCTGCTCGCAAGCGTCATCCCATTGAAATGGAGTATTCTTCTTCGTTAGCTTCGTCAGGGTTGATGCGATTTTGGTGAATCCTTGATAAATTTTCGGTAGTATCCGGCTAGTCCAAGAAAACTTCGTATTTCTGTTACATTCGTCAGTTGAGGCCAATTGTTAATAGCCTCGATGTTGCTGGGGTCAACAGAGATTCCATCTCTCGAGATAACGTGTCTAAGAAATGCGACTTGATTGAGCCAGAATTCGCATTTCTTGAATTTCGCATACAACTGCTTTCTTGTAATATTCCCAGTATGATCTTCAAGTGTTTTTCATGCTCCTCTTTGGTCTTCGAATAGATAAGAATGTCATCGATGAATACGATGACGCATTTGTCTAGGAATGGCTTGAATACCCGGTTCATTAAGCCCATGAATGCTTCTGGCGCATTAGTAAGCCCAAAAGGCATGACTAGGAATTCGTAGTGTCCGTAACGGGTACTAAAAGCCGTCTCCGGGACATCCTCTTCTCGAATCTTCAACTGGTGATACCCTGATCTTAAGTCTATCTTTGAAAAGACAGTTGCGCCTTGTAGTTGGTCGAATAAGTCGTCAATTCGAGGGAGGGGGTATTTGTTTTTTTTTTGGAGTAATTTCCATGTGTATATATATAAATGGATGGATGTACAAGATGAGTGAGGGTCAACCCCTCACAAGCAACCAGTAACAGACTACTGGCAAACTAAATCGAAAAACACATCATAAACTACCAAGCTACGCGCCAAAGGCGCCGAATTGCTGCCCGTTGGAGATCGAACCGAGCAGATGTCCCGCTAAGTCGCATACACACCATATCAAGGACCAAGGCCACCAGTCTGTCGGGGGTCGTGATGGTCCCTTCCATCCAGCGCTTGTTGCGAGCCTGCCAAATATGGTAAACCAATGATGCCAAGACATGACGGTAAGCCGCCGCAATGAGATGATGTCCACGCCATTTCCTCGAGGCCCACATAATGCCCTGGTGCCACTCCCTATACGGCCATGTCCACCGAATACGCCGCCTCAGCAATCGAAGACACTGACGAGAAAACCGACAATCAAAGAATAGGTGCTGAGCCGTCTCGTATCGTAGCACATCGCAAAGGACACAGGCAGGGGTGCCCGCTCGCTGGGCCACCCACGGCTTATCCCTCGTAGACAAGCGGTCACGTATACTCAGCCACAGAATAAACTCATGCCGAGGCACCTTAAGAGGTCCCCCAAAGAGGGCCGCCCAAGGTACAGGCTGCCGGCGAAGTCGGAGTGCCTCCCTAATCAGACGCGTGGTTGCACACCCATCGATCGCCCCCTTCCATATTATCCGCTCACGCATATTCGGATGACAACAGAGGGGGTATTTGTTCTTAATTGTAAGCTTGTTCAACACCCTATAATCGATGCAGAGCTGCATCGATCCATCTTTCTTCTTAACGAACAAAACTGGTGCTCCCCATGGTGAGAAGCTCGGCTGAATGAACCTTTTCTGCAACAGTTCATCCAGTTGCTCCTTCAATTCCTTCAGCTCAGCTGGAGCGAGTCGGTACGGTGCCTTAGAGATTGGTGCAGCTCCTGGTGTTAGGTCAATTGTGAATTGAATCTCACGATCCGGCGGAAGTCCGGGTAAGTGTTCAGGAAATACATCGGGAAAGTCTTGTACTACTGGAACTCCTTCTAGCTTCAGGGATGTACATTCTTCAGATAATATTGCGAATATTAGATAAGCTTCGCATCCTGTCTTGAGCAAACGATGTGCCTTCATTGCTGAAATCTTGGGAATCGTATTACTCTTGCTAGTTCCCATGAATGTGAATGGTTCCGTGTCTTTTAGGTTGAAAGTTACTTCCTTACAGTTACAGTCAATAACTGCTCCGTACTTCGATAGCTAGTCAATTCCTAGAATTACTTCATAATCGTTCATTGGAATGACTATCAGGTCAACGGGTAAGGTCCTAGCGTTCACTATTACTAGGCTATCTCGTAAGATTTGGTTGGTTCTCATAGAGGTTCCATGGGGGATGGTAACATTGTATTCGTAGCTAATTAGGTTAGGCATAACCCCAAGTCTCGCCACGTAGTTAGTAGATGCAAATGAATGCGTGGCTCCTGAATCAACTAATATGCATGTCGGGGTTGAATGGATAAGGAGAGTACTTGGAACCACAGACGGGTTATTATCCGCCTCTTCAGAAGTTAGCGTGTATACTCTAGCAGGTACTGTAGGTGGCCTAGCTTGAACGGGTGCTTGACTTCCAGATGCAACTTCCGTGCATGCCTTGGAGAAATGGCCTGTCTTGCCACACTTATAGCAGGTTGCATTCTGGGAGTAGCACACGCCCAGATGTCGCCGTGTGCACCTGGGACATATGGGGGTATGGTCATCGGAGGTCTTCCTTGACTAGGACTAAATTGTTGTGGGGGTCCAGGTCGGTTCTGGAAATTAGGCCTGGCATTCTTGGGGTTAAATGGCTTCTTTGGGTTACCTCCGCTCCACTTTGGTCCTTGGACACATTTTACCTTCGTCTCATGGGCTCGCAAAATTCGAAGTTCAGCTTGCTCTGCCATTAGAGCGCGTTCAGCCACTTGGGCATAAGTAACTCCTTGAGACCCAACCATGTTCACATCTCTATATAATTCGGGCTTCAAGCCCTCTAGAAAACGTTCCACCTTCAACGCGTCTGTGCTCACCATGTGTGTTGCAAACCGTGACAACTGTTCAAAGTTCCTAATGTACTCCGCCACTGTCATCGGGTCCTGTCGTAGATTGATGAATTCGTTCATTCGTTGGATTCGCACATGGGCGGTGAAGTATTTACTCCGAAAGAGTTCTTTAAACCGTTCCCATGCCATTGTCATTGGATCTTCAAAGGCGAGAATAGTATCCCACCATTGGCCTGCACTTCCTCTCAGCAGGAAGGCAACACATAAAACCTTCTCATCCTCTGGAATCCTACTATACTGGAACATACTTTCCAGTGTTCTCAGCCAATCCTTAGCTGCGGTAGGATCAATAGCATCTTCAAATGTTGGGGGATTGAGTTTACGATATCGCTCTCCAACAATCTCGACTCTTTCCGCTGAGAGAGTCCACTACTAGATTGTCCGCCCGTATTTCGTTGTTGCATCATTTCTTGAATTTGAGTGGACTACTGGCGAACAAGCTCCGTGAGTTAAAGGATCGCTGTATCACGATTATCAACAGGTGTAGCGACCCGAGTTTTCTAATTAGGGTTAGTGGCGGATTTCCGAAGCCGCGGAAAGCCCGTCTAACAAAAACTTTTTCCTAAAATATAATATATTACAACAAAATATTATCTACAGAGTCAAGTCTATACAACGGTCGTAGCCTCAAAATAACGCCAAAAGAACAGAAATCCTAAGTCGCTCCACAGGTCTTCATCCATGTACCGCCCTGCCCTCAAAAGTCCATGGAGCACCGCCACCAGCCGCCTCAGTCTTGACGCGCGTCGGCGTCAGACTCAGTACCTACAACACGTAAACAGTGAGCGATTTGCCCAGTAGGTGAATAGAAATGCATGTATGCACGTGAACGCTCATTCCCGGTCCCAATATCTCACATGCAATGTTCACTCTTTCTTTTCCCACAATCCTATCTCAAATCACACAACACAAGGCCCTAGGTCAGACTCGACACCGCCCATAATAATATACGGAAGCTTACACTAGCAGCGTTTTGACGATCACACAACTGCCCTGCTAGGTCGCTCTTCCGTAAGCGGTAGCCTACGCCGACAGCGTTTTGACGATCACGCAACTGCCCTGTCAGGTCGCTCCCTCCGCTGAAAATATAATCACGACGGTTTTGCACCTCGGGACGTTCACGCCCGAGTAGACAGATCGATCACGCCTGTCTGCCGTCAGGTGTCATACGAGTACCAACCTCGACTCCTCAACGAGTCAACAATCACAATCATCTCAGTCTACCCCGCTCGTCAATATCTCAAATCAACCGTCTCAATACGGTGTAAATATCTCACCTCTCTGATATGATATGCATATGACATGCATTAAAACGTGATAACATATGAATTCGTGATTTCACATGAAATATACGTAAAGCACATAAATCACGTAAATCATTGAAACACATAAAAATACGTAATTCAATAAGTGTTTACGCATTGTAGATGAATAATTCACCTAATTTTGAAATTTCCAAACTCTTAAGTCTCAAAACCCTAACATTATCAAAACCCTAAAATTATGAAAACCCTAATTTGTTTGAGAACTACTTAGTGTCGAAATTTTGTTGGGGGTTAAATGTCGAGATTTTAAGTAGCACCCAAAATGTCGAGATCTTTTGTTAGGGAATTAAATGTCGAGACTTATAACATGGAGAATGTCGAGATTGGTTAGAATTATTAAATGTCGAAATGGCTGGAGAAATATCGAGATTTGGTTAGTCAAACAACAAGGAAAATGTCGAATTGAGATAGAAGATGTCGAGACCTAGTCAAATGTCGAAATGTTTCTGAAAAAGTCGAGATCTGATTGAATCACCTAAATTTTATAATAATAAATTATTCGTTGGGAGGAGCTTATTAGTGGAGTTAAATGTCGACACTTTTGCATGACACATCTCGATATCCTACATTATAATATATCGACTCTCTTCTGATACTTTATCAAGAATTTCTAGGATGTCGAAATCTGTGGTTGAATAACAAATGTTGATATCTATATAAGCTTTATCGAGATCTTTTTGAAAAATAAATATCGAAACCTATTACTTCATACACGTGAGTGCTAACTCAAAACTTCAGAGTTCCTAAACATGTTAGCCTCAAAACATCATTCGTGCACCTTAATATAACAAGTTCGAGCATCTGAAATTCTAACCTAGTTAGTCGTTACAATCACACAAACTTTGTAAGGTTTAATCCAGCCATATAATAACATCACTTAGGTTACTTCAGTATTTCGAAACCTTCTCAGAACATAACTTGTAACCCTATAGAGTAGGACACGATTTTAATATATTAAGTAAATAAGATTTCCATGTGATAGAGAGTTTACCTAGTTTCACGTTTGGGGACAGCTCTTGCTAGGGTTGGGTTGTCGAAATTGTTTTTGCTTTTTAATGAAGCTCTCCTCTCCTCTATGGTTCTTTTAATTATTTGTTCTTATGCTATTCAAAGTTCTCGTGTTTTGATGTGGGGATATACATGCTTGTCATATCAATGGGTTGGACAGTGGGATGATGATAGATATGTAAATGACGTATTTTTCCTTTGGTTTTAAGTAACCCTTGAACTTATCATATAATAACTTATCATATACTTAATTATTTCCTATGACTTGGGCCTTAGAATACTTAAATTTGGGCCTATATGTCGAATGTTAGGTGTAACCCAAATAAAATTATCCTAATCACATCAATTGTATTAAAATTGCTCAATTTTAGAATAAATTCCAAATTACTAAAATATATATATATATATATATTATTTTATTCATTTATTTATTTATTTATTTATTTTTGCATAGCTAAATTTCGTTATCAAGTTTCCTAATTTAAAAAATTAATTCCAAAGATAATTACAGCAAAATTTCCGTATTAACTTTACGGGTATTACATTCCCCCCCCCTTAAAAGAATTTCGTCCCCGAAATTACGCCGACTGGAATAACTCGGGATAACGAACTCTCATATCATCTTCACGTTCCCAAGTGGCTTCTTCAATTAATTGATTCCGCCACAAAACCTTAACTAACGGAATAACCTTATTCCGAAGTTGTTTCATTCGTACATCAAAATCTCTACAGGCTTCTCTTCGTAACTCAAGTCGGGCTTGAGTTGTTGATAGAGAAGCTCGTTCTGGATCACGTGGCTTGGGTCCACGACGTATTTTCGTAATGTCGATACGTGGAATACGTCGTGAACTTGCGATAGGGACGCTGGCAACCCTAATTGATACGCGACTTCGCCCACTCGTTTGACTATCTTGAAGGGGCCTATGTATCTGGGACTTAGCTTGCCTTTCTTTCCAAAACGCTTTATTCCTTTCATTGGGGAAATTTTCAAGAACACTTGGTCACCTTCTGCGAACTCCAAAGGTCGTCGTCGATGATCTGCGTAACTCTTCTGGCGACTTTGGGCGGTTTGCATCCTTTCCCGAATCTTCGTCACAGCTTCTGTCATTTCTCGGATCATATTGGGTCCTAACAATGTTCGCTCACCGATTTCGTCCCAATGGACTGGGGATCGGCATTTGCGCCCGTATAACGCCTCGTATGGCGCCATCCCGATAGTAGCGTGGAAGCTATTGTTATAGGAAAACTCTATCAGTGGTAGATACTTACTCCAGTTTCCTTTGAAATCGAGCACGCAGGCCCTTAGCATATCCTCAATAGTTTGAATCGTTCGTTCAGACTGCCCGTCGGTTTGGGGATGGTAAGCAGTACTGAATGAGAGCTTGGTTCCCATCGCTTTCTGTAGGCTTTGCCAAAAGTTAGACAGAAATCTTGAATCTCGATCCGAGACGATAGAAATTGGAATTCCATGGAGGCGGATGATTTCCTGAATATACAATTCAGCGTAGCGTTCCATGGAAAAAGTGGAACTAATTGGAAGGAAATGAGCCGATTTGGTCAGGCGATCAACGATTACCCAAATAGCATCGTGGCCTTTCGTCGTTTTGGGTAAACCAACGACGAAATCCATCGTGATATGATCCCACTTCCATTCTGGAATGCGTAGAGGCTGTAGGGTTCCACCGGGTTGCTGGTGTTCCGCTTTAATCAATTGGCAAGTCATACATCGGTTCACGAATGCAGCGACGTCTTTCTTCATTCCCGGCCACCAGTACGTTATTCGTAAATCTTGATACATCTTTGTGGCTCCTGGGTGTACCGAATATGTGGTCGTGTGTGCTTCCTTCATTATCGTTTGTCGCAGCTCCTTATGGTTAGGTATATAAAGACGATTCTTGTATAGCAAAGCTCCATCCTCTCGGATGTTAAAATCTTCGGGTAGTGCCTCCTTCATTTTTAGGTAGAGTTCGTCTTCTTCTTGCGTTTTCTTGATCTGTTCTAGCAGCGTGGGTTGGAGAGTTAGCGCTGCTAGTCTTGCCTCAACTTCGCCCAAATTAACTACTTCTATTCCAAACTGATGTATCTCTACATTCACCGCCTTTCGACTTAGCGCATCTGCGACTACGTTTGCCTTACCCGGATGATAGCTGATGACGCAATCGTAGTCCTTGACGAGCTCCAGCCATCTTCGCTGTCGCATATTCAGTTCCTTCTGGGTGAAGAAATACTTCAAACTCTTATGGTCTGTGAAGATCTCACATTTCTCTCCGTAGAGATAATGTCTCCAGATCTTCAGAGCGAAGACCACTGCTGCTAATTCGAGGTCATGGGTTGGGTAGTTCTTCTCGTATTCCTTTAGTTGTCGCGAAGCATAGGCAATGACCTTTCCGTTCTGCATCAGCACACATCCCAAGCCATTCTTCGAAGCATCGCTGTATACTGCAAATCCTCCGGTTCCCGATGGTATTGACAATATCGGAGCAGAGGTAAGTCGTTTCTTCAACTCTTGAAAACTCTGTTAGCATGCTTCGGTCCATTTGAACGGAACGTTCTTCCTCGTCAGATTGGTTAATGTAGAGGCAATACTGGAGAAGTCCGCTATAAACTTGCGGTAGTATCCTGCAAGTCCTAGAAAACTTCGGACTTCGGTAGGAGTAGTAGGTCGTGGCCAATTATTCACAGCTTCAATTTTACTCGGGTCCACGGAGATTCCATTCCCAGAAATCACGTGTCCCAAGAAGGCTACTTGCTCAAGCCAGAATTCACACTTCTTGAATTTGGCGTAGAGCTGTTTCTCTCGCAGGATTCTTAAGACAGTTCGTAAATGACTTTCGTGTTCGTCCCTTGTCTTAGAATAGATTAGAATATCGTCGATAAAGACGATAACAAACCGATCGAGGTAGTCTTTGAAGACTCGATTCATCAAGTCCATAAAAGCGGCTGGGGCATTTGTCAGTCCAAAAGGCATGACCAGAAACTCGTAATGGCCATACCTCGTACTGAATGCAGTTTTCGGAACATCTGCCTCCCTGATCTTTAACTGATGGTATCCCGAACGGAGGTCAATTTTCGAGAATACCGAAGCTCCTTGCAATTGATCGAACAGATCATCGATCCTTGGCAAAGGGTATTTATTTTTGATTGTGATCTTATTCAACTCCCTGTAGTCGATGCAGAGTCGCATCGACCCATCATTCTTTCGCACAAAAAGAACGGGTGCGCCCCACGGCGAAAAACTCGGCTGGATAAACCCTTTAGATAGTAGGTCATCCAGCTGTTCCTTCAATTCTTTTAACTCGTTCGGTGCTAAACGGTAAGGGGCTTTAGAAATTGGGGCTGATCCTGGCATCAGATCTATCTTGAACTGTATTTCTCGATCAGGGGGTAACCCCGGGAGATCGTCGGGAAATACATCAGAGTATTCGTTAACTACAGGTACATCTTTTAGTTCCGGCTGAGGTAAGTCCTCCGCCTTCACTGCATACACGAGATAAGACTCACAACCTGACCTCAAGAGTCGTTGAGCCTTCAGAGCCGATATTCTTGGAATACTATTCTTATCTGGTTTACCCGAAAAAGTGAATGCTTCTTCTTCGGGCAGTTGAAATTTAACGACCTTCTTGTTGCAATCTATGATGGCTCCATATCTTGAAAGCTAATCCATTCCGAAGATGACATCGTAGTCGTTCATCGGGATTACAATCAGGTCGGCACTCAAGTTCCTACCCTCAATAACTACGACGCATCCTTTCAGTACTTGGTTGGTATGCGTCGGATCCCCGTGTGGTAAAGTAACTACATAGTTGCATTCAGATGAGGTAGGAGATATTCCTACCTTCGTCACATACTTAGCCGACACAAATGAATGTGTGGCTCCAGAGTCAATTAACACCGAAGTGGGCACGTTATAGATAGTTAACGTACCCGTCACAACAGAAGGGTTCGCCTCGGCCTCCTCATTGGTAAGCGTGAAAACCCGTGCAGGAACCGGTGGAGGTCGAACTGGTGTTCGGGTCGAGTTCTGGGGCATGATCGTGTTACAGTTCCTTGCATAGTGCCCCATTCTTCCGCATCTGAAACACTGTGGATTTGGGTTGGGTCTGGGTTGATAACAGGGGCCGACATGGTAACGGCCACACTGTCTACATTGGGGTGCTGGGTTTGGAGGTCTGCTCTGGATATTTACAGGCCCCTGATTCAGCGCCGGGCGCCAGTTCTGTTGGCCCTGGCGATTTCCTTGGTTACCTTGACCTTTGTTGAAAAATTGGCGCTTGCGGTCACTTCCAGGTCCTTGCTGACTCTCCCTCCTCTTCTTCGCCTCCTGAGCTTCGGAAATCTGAGCCTCAGCCTGCTCCGCTACCATGGCCCTTTCTGCTACTTGGGTAAATTCCATCTGTCGGGCCCCCGAAATACTTAAGTCGCGATAAAGCTCAGGTTTGAGGCCCGTAATGAATCTCGTCACTTTGAGTAAATTTGTTGCCACCATGTGAGGAGCGAAACGGGACAGCTCCTCGAATCGACGGATATATTGAGTTACAGGCATTCCTCCTTGCCTGAGATTCATAAATTCTAGCATCCGTGGTTCCTGTTCATGGGCAGTAAAATATTTGCCGTGGAACAATTCTCTAAATCGTTCCCACGACATATTCATCGAATCTTCTAGGACTTTAACGGTATCCCACCAGAAGCGGGCATTCCCTCTGAGCATAGAAATGGCGCAAAAGACCTTCTCGTTTTCAAGTACACGGCTGTAGATAAACATATCTTCTATAGTTCGTAGCCAATCTTCAGCCACTGCTGGGTCCGTAGCATCGGTAAAGGTTGGGGGATCCATTTTTCGAAAGCGCTCTCCTATAATTTCTACACGCGCTGGCTGTGGGGAAGGACGATGTTCAGACGAGCTATGATGATGAAGTAGCTCGTCGATTTGATCTGACTGGCGATTGATATGGTCTGACTGACGTTGAAGCAATTCGGTCAGTCGTAAGATAGTAGAGTCCCTTTCATTCGGAGGGGACTCTGGCTCAGCCCTACGGCTGGATTTCAGCCACATGTTCACTACGAGTTCTTGGCATTTTTCAACTACTATCTACAATAATTTACACAAAGCACATATCAGATAACACATAATCACATAATCAAGCATTTAACTTACAAGCCAGGCTGGTTCTCCAGGCTTTTGAGCGACAGTACATGGACAGTCTTCAGAATCTAAAGCCTACGCTCTGACACCACCTGTAGCGACCCGAGTTTTCTAATTAGGGTTAGTGGCGGATTTCCGCAACGTAAGCCGCGGAAAGCCCGTCTAACAAAAACTTTTTCCTAAAATATAATATATTACAACAAAATATTATCTACAGAGTCAAGTCTATACAACGGTCGTAGCCTCAAAATAACGCCAAAAGAACAAAAATCCTAAGTCGCTCCACAGGTCTTCATCCATGTACCGCCCTGCCCTCAAAAGTCCGTGGAGCACCGCCACCAGCCGCCTCAGTCTTGACGCGCGTCGGCGTCAGACTCAGTACCTACAACCCGTAAACACTGAGCGATTTGCCCAGTAGGTGAATAGAAATGCATGTATGCACGTGAACGCTCATTCCCGGTCCCAATATCTCACATGCAATGTTCACTCTTTCTTTTCCCACAATCCTATCTCACACAACGCAGGGCCCTAGGTCAGACTCGACACCTCGCGCGCCCATAATAATATACGGAAGCTTACACTAGCAGCGTTTTGACGATCACGCAACTGCCCTGCTAGGTCGCTCTTCCGTAAGCGGTAGCCTACGCCGACAGCGTTTTGACGATCACGCAACTGCCCTGTCAGGTCGCTCCCTCCGCTGAAAATATAATCACGACGGTTTTGCACCTCGGGACGTTCACGCCCGAGTAGACAGATCGATCACGCCTGTCTGCCGTCAGGTGTCATACGAGTACCAACCTCGACTCCTCAACGAGTCAACAATCACAATCATCTCAGTCTACCCCGCTCGTCAATATCTCAAATCAACCGTCTCAATACGATGTAAATATCTCACCTCTGTGATATGATATGCATATGACATGCATTAAAACGTGATAACATATGAATTCGTGATTTCACATGAAATATACGTAAAGCACATAAATCACGTAAATCATTGAAACACATAAAAATACGTAATTCAAATAAGTGTTTACGCATTGTAGATGAATAATTCACCTAATTTTGAAATTTCCAAACTCTTAAGTCTCAAAACCCTAACATTATCAAAACCCTAAAATTATGAAAACCCTAATTTGTTTGAGAACTACTTAGTGTCGAAATTTTGTTGGGGGTTAAATGTCGAGATTTTAAGTAGCACCCAAAATGTCGAGATCTTTTGTTAGGGAATTAAATGTCGAGACTTATAACATGGAGAATGTCGAGATTGGTTAGAATTATTAAATGTCGAAATGGCTGGAGAAATATCGAGATTTGGTTAGTCAAACAACATGGAAAATGTCGAATTGAGATAGAAGATGTCGAGACCTAGTCAAATGTCGAAATGTTTCTGAAAAAGTCGAGATCTCATTGAATCACCTAAATTTTATAATAATAAATTATTCGTTGGGAGGAGCTTATTAGTGGAGTTAAATGTCGACACTTTTGCATGACACATCTCGATATCCTACATTATAATATATCGACTCTCTTCTGATACTTTATCAAGAATTTCTAGGATGTCGAAATCTGTGGTTGAATAACAAATGTCGATATCTATATAAGCTTTATCGAGATCTTTTTGAAAAATAAATATCGAAACCTATTACTTCATACACGTGAGTGCTAACTCAAAACTTCAGAGTTCCTAAACATGTTAGCCTCAAAACATCATTCGTGCACCTTAATATAACAAGTTCGAGCATCTGAAATTCTAACCTAGTTAGTCGTTACAATCACACAAACTTTGTAAGGTTTAATCCAGCCATATAATAACATCACTTAGGTTACTTCTGTATTTCGAAACCTTCTCAGAACATAACTTGTAACCCTATAGAGTAGGACACGATTTTAATATATTAAGTAAATAAGATTTCCATGTGATAGAGAGTTTACCTAGTTTCACGTTTGGCGACAGCTCTTGCTAGGGTTGGGTTGTCGAAATTGTTTTTGCTTTTTAATGAAGCTCTCCTCTCCTCTATGGTTCTTTTAATTATTTGTTCTTATGCTATTCAAAGTTCTCGTGTTTTGATGTGGGGATATACATGCTTGTCATATCAATGGGTTGGACAGTGGGATGATGATAGATATGTAAATGACGTATTTTTCCTTTGGTTTTAAGTAACCCTTGAACTTATCATATAATAACTTATCATATACTTAATTATTTCCTATGACTTGGGCCTTAGAATACTTAAATTTGGGCCTATATGTCGAATGTTAGGTGTACCCAAATAAAATTATCCTAATCACATCAATTGTATTAAAATTGCTCAATTTTAGAATAAATTCCAAATTACTAAAATATATATATATATATATATTATTTTATTCATTTATTTATTTATTTATTTATTTATTTTTGCATAGCTAAATTTCGTTATCAAGTTTCCTAATTTAAAAAATTAATTCCAAAGATAATTACAGCAAAATTTCCGTATTAACTTTACGGGTATTACAACAGGAGTTGCGGGTTGCTTGCCTTTGTCCGCACTCCCACTACCGTCACCCCGTATTCTACCCATTCCTTTTCCTATACCCTAATAGTCCATAAGGCCAATAACATACGCACATACAACATTCATAGAAACATAAAACTTACTAGCAAGACCGCTTCCGTGCTTTTGAGTGTGTGTACATGGACAGTCTACAGAACTTGTAACCGAAAGCTCTGATACCACCTGCGGCGCCCCTGACTTCTACCACCCATTCTTATTACTAACTTGTGTGACTGCATGTGAGGTAAATGAAATCCACATACGAAAATGCGTACAAAAGTTTTCCCTTTCTATAAAGGAAACTCTTTTGTAAAATACAAAACATTCCTAGGACATAAATACAAGGTGAGTGCGCATGCATGTTCAAAATAATCTATCGGCCCGCCACTCAGGTCGCATCCATGTACACACTGCCACCTCAAAAGTCCTCCGAAAGCTTCAAAAATTGGCCTCGCACTCGTAAAGATCATGTACCGTGATCCCGTGAACCTACAACACATAAATACGTTGAATGAGCTTATAAAGCTTAGTAAGTGAAAGCCATGCATGCCATGCACGTATCCTAACTTCGCAAAGGCATCCGCGCCAATGCTCCATAGACCTCATATTTTCCTTGTCTTGTCTTGTCATGTAGGGCCCTCGGTTATCTTGCTATGCACCATCATGGAGCTCGAATCCACAAGGGATAAATAATCTTATAAGTGTCAATACCCACTCAAGGGAGGCTAACCCTAGGGCGCCTGTTCTGTCCCAAGGTGGTTTCATACGCCACGCGGATGCTTCAAACTAGTAGCCTAATCTGAGGTAGTCAACACAAAGGTACCCTCGGTGTCGCTTACTCCCTCAGCTCGCACCCTCCAGGTTTCACGATCCGCCATGAGGGCATTAGCCTTAAAATCATGTCTTGCCTTGAACATGTCATGTCTTGACGGTAGCGCCATACGACGTCACCATGGTAGCATAGAAGAACCGTGACTCAACTGTGAGTCGACATCAGACGTCCATATCGGCGATCTTTATCGCTCTGGGGCGATCGTATATTATGCACGCTCTCATATCATGCCTTTTGTACTAAACGTGCGTTCATATGCTCATGTCATGAATTGCATGTCATGCCATCGTATAATGTAAATAAATTACGCATGTCATGTAACGTAATTAATTCACGTAGGAAGTCACATAAATTCACAGAAACACCTAACATATAATTTCATGCACATACATTTATGTGTTGTAGTTGGGACTTCCACTTACCTGGTGTCCTTAGCTATTTAGCTTATCGTACTATAAATTGCTAATTGTAGCACTCGGGTCCTCGTGAATAGTAGGGCCAATAAATTTGCGTGAATGCTAATTAAAATTATGTGCCTTTCGTGCGTTAATTTCGTGCCTATGTGACTTACGTGAAATTTAGTGGGGAAAATTACGTGTCTAGGTGATTTTGTGAAATTTGGTGCAACTAATTTGTACCAAGTAATCCTTAATTGATTTAGGAAATTTTCGAAAATAGGCTAAAGGAAATTTGGGTCATGAATAAAGCTTGAACAAGATTTAAGAATTGGGCTAAATACCTTGGGCCCAAACTCACCTAGGGATATTGCTAGGACAAACTTTCCCTAATTTATGGGATATTTCGTTCCATACATCCCATCACCATCACTTAATAAACAAATAATTACCTAAAAACCATTTGGAACCTCACGAACTCCATTGGAAAAGGACCACCGAGAGCTCAAGCAAAAAGGGAACGAGAGGTTGGGTTGAAAACCACACAAGTTCGAGCTAGGTATCGGTCCCTAACTGTGATGTTTATATTTTATCCCGGGAATTAATATCATTTAGGGATTAGAAGCACGAGAATAGCATACGAAGGACTTGGGCGATTTTAGTCCTTAAACACACACTTTCTTGCCTTGATTTGGTGCTCTAAGTCTAGATTAACATAAGTTAGGAATTTTTAGGGCACGAAAAATAAGTCTAGGTTTGCCTTTTTGATTAAGCTCGAATTTTAGGTTTAGGAGATTCGTACCGATCTTCAACGTGTTCTTAGAAAAGCCGCTTTTTAATCCTTAAAAATAGAGTTCGTCGAACTGAAAGTTGTATTTGTAAGACAAGATTCGCAAAACTCAAGTTTCGCGAATCCTAAATCTCACAGTGTATGAGTTCGCGAATTCGACCTGGAAAATTTTACGGGTTGGACGATTTGCGAAACAGTATTAATAAAGGTAGTAAAACTTCGCGAATAGACCCTTTGGCGAACCAAAGTTTTGCGGGTTCAAACGAGGATCGCGAACTCTTGATTTCGCGAACTCAAGTGACACACTCGGTTATTCGTGAATTAACTGGTTCGCGTACCTATACCTTTCGCGGGCCGTGATCATTTTGCGAACTCACACATATTTCACGGGCCGAGTACATTTGGCGAATCATGAGCTTCACGAATTCATGTGAGCTGTGATTTTGCGAATTCATCATAAAGTATGGATATAAAATATTAATATCATGTAGTTTGGCGAATTGTGTATGATGTTGATTCACGAATTGTTAGAGGCTACACTTGGCGAATTATTATGGAGTTAGTAAACCAATCACAACATAAATAAGTTAATGGAAAGGTGAGTCATCGTGAACCATTTAACCACCAATGAGCATCTCACAAATTGAGTACAAATGGGAAGTCCACGAAGCACAATTGAATAAAGAAATATTATAAGTTAGAATGGACTTACACTTGGTGAATTAACTATACTAGGCAATAAGAGTCACGAATTTTTGAGAGGTTGGAAAGTGTGCACGCAAAGTCCAAAGGGAATAAAATAATGTTGTTAGGTATTCACGTGAAGTGTTAATACCGATAATTATATAAACCTAATAAATTATGCCACGAATTTCACGAACTCAGGTAGACTCAACTTCACTTCGCGAACCATGGAGGGAATTTTACGAATTGGAGTGTCACGATCTTGGTCTGTTTGCGGACCCTATTGCGAACCCGAACTACTAGACGAATTATACCACTTCATGAATTAAAATATTTCACGAATTAGGGTTTCTAGATTTCGCAAACTTATAAATACTTATTTATTTATTTTCGTAGGTTGACTCGAATTTAATAGTATACTGATGTTATAATTTTATGCTTAAGGTCGAAAATTAGAAATTTCGCCGGATCAGTAGCTAGAAATCTACGGACGCCAGGTAAGTGGAAATCCAACTACAACACATAACATGTGTGTATGTGCCTAAATTATGTGATTACTTGATAAGGTCCTTACGTGCTTATGCGAATGTGTATGATATTATTTCATGATTGTTAGCTAGCGTTATGGCATTAACACATTCTGCATATGCACGAGCATGCACGAAACACTTGGGGTTAATAAAGTGGTGAGCGTGCATGATTATGTCGCAAATAGCGAAAAATAGATGCCGAGGTGGACAATGATGTCATAAGCTAAGTTAGTGGGCGGCTTCCGGGGCACCGAGACGGCGTTGATGCGCCGTCAGCGACGTTGATGCGTCGCCAGTATACGACGACGTTGATGCGTCGGGGGATACCATGGTGGGGTTGATGCCCTCATGGTCGGGTTGATGCCCTTATATCCCCGATTAGCGTGGTTGGGTTGATGCCCTCATGCTTTAGTATGGCTGGGTTGATGTCCTCATACTTTGGGCCGATGCCCGTGGTTGGATAGAGCTCTTTACGGTGTACGCCTGGGTAAAAGTCTCCCAAGGGCCCTAAGATAAAAGATATGAGATTGAGTTCGATCTACAAGACGTAAGATGCACAGTTGACTTCTCTCTCTAGCGAATTCCCTCTCCAAACCCTAAGACTTTTCACCTTCCTTCACCCTCCCTCACCACCAGCCACCACCAGCCACTGTTCCGTCGTTCCCTGATCGGCGCCGGTCGCTCCCCCACCCTCCATCGCCGGGCTCAAACGGCAATGGGTGGGTTTTAACCTCATCTCTCATATCCCTTCTCCCTTGTGACCTTTCATATTCCCACACCATTTTTTTCGTTGTCTCCATGGATGCTTCGGACTTTTTGGATTCTCTTGGACCTGTGCCGGATTACGGACGTATTAGGAACAACGTGGCTGACTTTGATGCTCGGTTCGACGTGGCGGCCTTTTAAGCGACGGTATGCCGTGTCATGGGAGCTTTGACCAAAAGTGGAACGGATGCAAGCCGCTCTGCGCCGTCGTTACCTACACCTGCTCACGTCCGGTCTGGACCTGCGCGACCTACACCCTCCAATAACCCACGGCCTTGGATACCGAGTCGACGGGAACGCCGACTACCAAGTATGACTATGCCACTTCGGGATGCCCGCCATGAGAGCCGATTTCCAATGCGGCAGGGCACGCCTCCTCCGCCATCCAATGGTGCTCCGATCATTGAGGATGATTCTGACGAAGAGCAGCCCCCTCAGACGACGGACCTTGCTCTGGGCAGATCGCTGATAGGCTCTAATGGGCCTAGGGTTTCTACGGATGGGCCTCGGGTACCCACTTTCGCCGGAGTGCCGCCATCCCTGAGCGGGCCTAGGGTTTCAGTTAGCACCACACCACATGTTCCTTCCCATGCCGGGTCTGAGTCGTCGGAAATGACTCCTAATATACCGGGGGCCTCCTGTGCGCCGGTGGTTCAAGGCGATAAAGGTGATCGACATCTTACTCGCCGAAAGCAGCCGATTCGGTTTGCTCTGATGTATACCGCACCAACGGTGATTGATGGCGTGGCTGAGGCTCGACCTTCCTGGGAAGTTGCCCGCAAAGGCTTGGCGAGATGGGATCACACACTTGTCGGGTATTTCTTAGGAAAAAGGCCATATTTCCCCCACTTTGAACGCTTCGCTCGGTCTATTTGGTCGAGTCTCCTTGAAGTTCGTTCAACGATTAACGGTTTCTTCATGATTCGGTTTGATACGGAGGCCGCATCAACATCGGCTCTTGAGGGGGGTCCTTGGCTCATGCAAGGCCAACCCCTTTTCCTCGAAGCATGGCGCCACGGTGTTGGAGGCTGCCCGAAAAACCAGCCCATGCAGCAACATAAGAGACCATCTGCCGTACGTTCAACTGAATCTACCAAGAATGTTCGACCACCTACGAATGCACGAGCTAGTCGAGTGGAAAATAAGGGCAAATCCAAGGTGACGGATGAGGCAACCTCTGTCGCGCTAATTGTGGCAGGCATCTCCCATAGAGGTCCACGCAGAACTAACACAGAACAAGCTTCGACCAGTGCAGCCGTGCACCATTCCCCCACCTTCGTGGATCATAACCAGTTTGAGGCCCTAGCTGACCTCGACGAGAGCTTTGTTTTGACTAAGGGTCCTATAGCAGCCCTTTCCGATGTTTACCCATGATCCCGGTCGCCTCATGGAATGTACGTGGTCTAAACAGGTTAGATCACAGATGGGCGGTGGGGGAGTTAATAACAAAGTACAAAATTGGGATTATTGGGCTGATTGAAACTAGGGTTGCCGAACAGAATGCTGAAGCGCTGGCTACCTCGATTCGTCAATGGAACTGGTTCTATGACTATGGCGATGGCCCGGCGTCTCGTATCTGGGTAGGTTGGGACTCGAGGATCCTTGGTGTCACTATTGAGGCTTACTCTAACCAGGTGGTCCATTGTAAGATCTATGTGTTAGAGGAACGGATGGAATTCTACGCCTCCTTCGTTTATGGCCACAACACGCGGGCGGAACGATGTGCACTATGGGCTGATCTTACGGCGAAGTCACGCGAACGGGCTAACCTACTTGGTGACTTTAATGCTATCATCGACAGTTCTGAGGCACGGGGAGGTGCCCCTACGGGGGGCTGCCGTGACTTGGCTGCTTGCTTTACGAATTCGGAGCTTGCTAATCTGCCAAGGATCGGATCATTCTACACGTGGTATAATCAGCAAAGCGGTACCTCCGGTATTTGGCGCAGACTAGACAGAATTGTGGGCAACCCGGCATGGTTTGCTCGTTTTGGAGACCTGGCTTACCGTTGCACCACTCCGGCCACGTCGGACCACTCCCCACTTGTTTTGGAAGGCACGAATCTGCAGCGTGCAAAGGGGGATAGTTTTCGGTTTGACAACTACTTGGCGCAAGACCCTCGATTCCTTCCATTAGTGGAGAATACGTGGTCTCATTCCATTAGTGGGTACCCCATGTTCTCTGTTGTGCGAAGGCTAAAGAATATCAAAATGGCTCTTAGGAACTTAAGGCGGACTAAGGGCGATCTTAACCGTAATGTGCTCGAGGCGCGACGCTTTCTCGACATAGCTCAGGAACTTGTTGCTCAACATCCCTTCGAACCTCACCTCCTCATTCTAGAGAAACGGTGTCGCCTTGTCT
The DNA here is from genome assembly GCA_027422505.1 of Craterostigma plantagineum. Taxonomy (NCBI): domain Eukaryota; kingdom Viridiplantae; phylum Streptophyta; class Magnoliopsida; order Lamiales; family Linderniaceae; genus Craterostigma; species Craterostigma plantagineum. The sequence goes on along the minus strand of JAPQWV010000009.1, from coordinate 21,854,857 downwards.
ATGCTAGGGCGGTAACGGAACATTCAGCCATGACTCAACGTGCGAAGGTTGCATGGTTAAAGGATGGAGACCAATGCACTGCGTACTTCTTCACATGGGGAAACATTTGATGGAGACGACCAAGTGCGGGCTGAACTGCTTCGTTACTACATGGACCTCCTTGGGCAATCTGGAAGGCAAACTCCACTCTCTCTACCTGATATTGCCCCGTTTATTGCGAGGAAACTCAGTACTAGCAATGCGGCCAAGCTAATCGAGCCAATTACGGATAGAGAAATTAAGGCGGCGGTATTCTCCATTGGTGATAACAAATCACCGGGCCCGGATAGCTTCTCGGCTGCCTTCTACAAACGCGCATGGGACATTATTGGTACGGATATTACGCATGCCGTTCAGGACTTTTTTCGCACGGGGTTCCTCTTGGGGCAGATCAATTCCACTCTCATCACCCTTATCCCCAAATGTGACAACCCGCGCATGGCAAAGGATTTCAGGCCGATATCGTGCTGCAACGTCCTGTACAAGATCATCTCGAAGGTCTTAGCTAATCGCATTCGTGGCTGCTTGGGATCCCTGGTGCATCCGACACAGACTTCTTTTATTCCAGGAAGACGTATTTCGGATAATATCCTCCTTGCACAGGAAATTTGTCATGGGTATAATAGCGCTGGGCTGCCCGAGCGTGTGGCTTTCAAAGTTGACTTAGCTAAGGCTTACGATAAAGTGGAGTGGGATTTCCTTTTACTGACTCTTGAGGCGCTTCACTTCCCGACGACCTTTATCGGTTGGATCCGTGCTTGCCTCACTACGCCTTGCTTCTCCATTAATATTAATGGACGGCCTGAAGGCTTTTTCAGGGGAAGGCGAGGGCTACGTCAGGGCGATCCTATCTCCCCGTACTTGTTCACCTTGGTGATGGAGGTCCTTCACGGCATCATCAAAGAACAAATTCGTACGTGCGACTGTTTTCGCTTTCATTGGAGGTGTGAGCCGACCGAGCTATTTATGCTCACGTTTGCTGACGACTTGCTTATATTCTCGCATGCTGACGCCGCTTCGGTTGGAGTTTTTAAGACCAGCCTGGACCTATTTGCGATCCTTTCTGGATTACGGGCCAATGACACCAAAAGTGAGATGTTCATTTCCAAGAGGGCCGAACGATTGAAGGGGCAAATGCTTGACATCATGGGATTCCAACCGGGCTCACTACCTGTGCGCTACCTAGGCATCCCGTTGATCACCTCAAGGCTAACCATCGCTTATTGTGATCCGCTCCTTCCTAATATTGATCGGCGCTTAGGCTCGTGGACTAATCTCTCTTTATCTTACGCAGGAAGAGTTCAACTGATTAGGTCTGTTCTTATGGGCATCCATACGTACTGGGCTGGAGTCTTCTTGCTCCCAAAAGGTATTATACATGCGATCGAGAAGCGGCTTAGATCGTTCCTATGGAAGGGGTCGAGCGCTAAAGTTGCATGGAATGACATATGCGTGCCTAGGGAGGAGGGCGGCCTTGGCCTGCGATCGATTGAGACGGACAACAAGGCGTTGCTGTTGCGCCTCCTTTGGAGTTTGATGAGTGGTGAGGATACGTCCATCTGGGCTACTTGGATTCGACGGACTAGGTTGCATAATAAATCGCTTTGGTCAGTTACAGCTACTGCGACGACCTCATGGACTTGGAGGAAGATACTGAAGCTTCGACATGACTTTCGACCGCTCATTGATTTTCACATTGGAAATGGCGCTGACACGCGCCTCTGGACTGACCCGTGGCTGATCGCTAGCCCTTTGGTGGAGCACTTTCCTCGTGGACCTATGGTTATGGGCTACCTCTTGATTCTAGACTCAGCTCTGTCATCAACGAGCTTGGCTGGAATTGGCCGTCCCAATCCACGACTGAGTACATGGACATCGCTCCTCTTCTCCCACCTGTTCGGCCGGATGAGGAGGATGGGATACTTTGGAAGGCCTCTTCTAGCGGCAAATTTCACCACTAGCTCTGCCAGGGAAAGCTTGCGGTTGCACCATCCTAAGGTCCCATGGTATACACTTTTTGGTGGTCCGATATCTGTTCCTAGACACGAGGTTATCATGTGGCTTGCTATTAGAGATAGGCTGGCGACTAAGGATAAGGTGTGGGTTGCGGCGAAGGCGGGTAACAATACCTGTCTCCTTTGTGATGACCAGCTCGTGGAGACTACGCGCCACCTGTTTTTCGATTGCGCCTTCTCTAGACGGTGCCTCTCGCTGACCCGCAACCTGCTTCGCTTTGGATGGCCGTATACGGACTGGGTTTATGCTATTCGTCGGGCGGCCGTGAGATGGCAGAGCCGTCACCTTGCCTCATTGGGTCCGCGTCATGCTTTGGCTTCGTTGATTTACCACCTGTGGTTCGAGCGCAATCGGCGGTGGCATGATGGACGACGGCGCTCCCCTGAGCAGATCATTTCTGAGGTTGAGACTCTTCTTTGTATGCGCCTGTCCACCTTGCCGCCCAGTTATGAGCTCCAGCTCTGTGCCATGCGTCGGGTCTGGCGTATTGTTTGGTCGTCCTAGGGCGGGTTGTTGTGGTACTTGGTTCTTGATGGGTTGTGTACTGGTAGCATGTTACCAGTTTGTTCCTTTTTTTCCTGTGCCATAGCATGGATGCTTTGTACGAACCTATTTCCTTTTTCTAATATTAATGACTGTTCCCCAAAAAAAAAAGACGTAAGATGCACTGGCGTGGATTGCCTTTGCGGGGTTTTATCACGTGCACGTCATGCATGATTTCTACTTACTGAGCATATCGCTCACCCCTTAAGTTATGTGTTATAGGTACACGCGACCATGGTACGTGATCGCTTGGGTGGCAAGGAAAATCTTTTGAAGCTTCCCGCAACTTTTGGGGTGGAAGTGTGTGCATGGATGACGACCTGTGAGGCCGGGCGCATAGAAATTCTTTTGCTGCACATGTAGACACTTCCCGTGTAATTAAGTTTTACATGTAGTTAGGAATTGGAAGCATTATTTTGACATGTAAAGAACAATGTTCCATTATATAAATGGAAAAATTTCATACGCATTTCCGCATGTCTTTCAAACAAATCATCACTAGGCACCTAGGATAACGATAGAATAGGTAGTCGGGACAGCGGGTCTTGACAGAGTGGTATCAGAGCTTCGGTCACAGGTTCTGTAGACTGTCCATGTACACACACCCAAAAGCGTGGAAGCAACCTTGCCTATAAGTGTTGGGTTTATGTGAACTTTTGTGTTGCATAATTTATTGGCCATAGGACTGTCAGTGTTGATCAGGAACGATGGTAAGCCAACAGTCAACTCAAATCCAACAGTTAATCCAGCAGAGCAACCAGAACGCTGGGCCTACACAGGCCGAAAGGACAGAGATAGTAGGGGAAAGGTTCCGAAGGCTGAGCCCACCAACCTTTGAGGATACAGCCGACCCGACTGCAGCGGAAGATTGGATAAGAACTCTAGAAACTATGTTCCTATACAGTTGAGTTCCGGAAGCGGAGAAAGCCCTATGCGCCGCGTTCTTGCTGAGGGGAAGCGCGGGGCATTGGTGGGACACGATCATGGTGCTCGAAAACCCGGCGACCATGAGTTGGGAAAGATTTAAGGAACTATTTAGAGGCAAGTACCTTACGGCCCTAGTGAGAGCTCAGCACCTGAACGAGTTCATCAACCTCAGACAGGGGTCAATGACAATAGCTGAATATATCAGGAAATTTGAGCAGCTGTCGAGGTTCGCTGCCCACATGGTGAGCACAGAGCTTTGAAGATTGAACGTTTCCTTGAAGGCCTAAAGCCTGAACTGTATCTGGACGTAAGTATGGCTGGACTTCAGGGAAAGGTTCCGAAGGCTGAGCCCACCAACCTTTGAGGATACAGCCGACCCGACTGCAGCGGAAGATTGGATAAGAACTCTAGAAACTATGTTCCTATACAGTCGACTTCCGGAAGCGGAGAAAGCCCTATGCGCCGCGTTCTTGCTGAGGGGAAGCGTGGGGCATTGGTGGGACACGATCATGGTGCTCGAAAACCCGGCGACCATGAGTTGGGAAAGATTTAAGGAACTATTTAGAGGCAAGTACCTTACGGCCCTAGTGAGAGCTCAGCGCCTGAACGAGTTCATCAACCTCAGACAGGGGTCAATGACAATAGCTGAATATATCAGGAAATTTGAGCAGCTGTCGAGGTTCGCTGCCCACATGGTGAGCACAGAGCTTTGAAGATTGAACATTTCCTTGAAGGCCTAAAGCCTGAACTGTATCTGGACGTAAGTATGGCTGGACTTCAGGGAGCCACCTATGCACAAGTGGCAGAATGGGCCATGGTGGCGGAGCAGGCCGAGGCCAGGATCGTTCGTGCCCAGGAGGCTAAGAGGAAATTTGCACAAGTACAAGGGCCACAGTGGAGCGGGGTAAATCAGAAACGACAGTTTGTGCCCAAAGGCGGGAAGCCAAATTTTCAGAACAAACCACCACAACGCCCACAAGGGATGCCAAACCGACCGCCGAACCCGAATCAAGGAGGGTTTCCAGCGCCTATCCCGAACTGCCTGACGTGCGGAAAGAGACACACTGGAAACTGCTATGCCCAAACCAACAACTGCTTCAGATGTGGGAAGCCGGGGCATTTTTCTAGAAATTGCCCGGAGAACATGTTAGGGAGCCAAACCGGGAGTCAGGCAAGACCACCGGCCGTGCCAGCCAGAGTATACACCATCACCTCAGAGGAAGCAGAGGAAAACCCGTCTGTGGTGACAGGTATCCTATCTATCCACCAAACTCCCACGTGCATACTAGTAGGCTCAGGGGCCACGCACTCTTTTGCATCCATGAAGTATGTGACTAGACTCGGGGTTACGCCTCATCAGTCTGAGTGCGAATATAATGTAGTAATGCCCCATGGGGATCCGACTAGAACTAACCAGATACTGAAGGATAGTCCAGTGTTAGTTGGCAATAAGGAACTGCTTGTAGATTTAATAGTCATTCCAATGAATGATTACGAGGTCATTCTTGGGATGGACTGGTTGTCGAAGTATGGAGCTGTGATCGACTGTAACCGTAAAGTAGTCACGTTCAACATAGAAGGAAGTGAGCCTTTTACTTTCGCGGGGGTAGTAAAGAAAAGGAGTGTATCGAGAATATCGGTGTTAAAGGCCCAACTATTAATCCGAGCGGGATGTGAAGCATATTTCATTTTTGCGGTGAAGTCGGAAGAGAGTTCATCCCCGAAATTGGAAGAAGTACCCGTGATTCGAGATTTCTCAGACGTTTTTCCCGAAGACTTACCAGGGTTGCCACCTAATAGGGAAATTGAGTTCACCATAGACCTAGTGCCTGGAGCAGCACCTACATCCAAGGCGCCTTATCGGTTAGCGCGACAGAATTGAAGGAGCTCAAGGAGCAATTAGATGAACTACTACAAAAAGGACTTATTCAGCCGAGTTTCTCTCCCTGGGGAGCGCCAGTCCTGTTCGTAAGAAAGAAAGACGGAACCATGCGACTGTGTATTGACTACAGGGAGTTGAACAAAATAACGATCAAGAACAAGTATCCCCTCCCAAGGATCGATGATCTATTTGATCAACTACAAGGCGCTACGGTGTTTTCAAAGATCGACCTACGATCAGGATATCACCAGCTAAAGATTCGGGAGGAAGATATCCCTAAGACTGCCTTCAGTACGCGCTATGGACACTACGAGTTCCTAGTCATGCCTTTCGGGCTGACTAACGCGCCGGCAGCTTTTATGGATCTGATGAACCGAGTGTTCAAACAGTTTTTGGATAAGTTCGTCATAATGTTCATAGACGACATTCTGATCTATTCAAAGACAAAGGAGGAACATGAGCAGCACCTTGGAGTATTACGAGGAAAGCAGTTGTACGCCAAATTTAAGAAGTGCGAGTTTTGGCTAGACCAAGTAGCCTTCTTGGGACATATTATCTCTGGAGCGGGAATTTCAGTAGATCCCAGCAAAGTCGAAGCCATCAGCAACTGGCCTCCACCAACAAATGTGACCGAGGTATGGAGTTTCCTCGGCCTGGCAGGCTATTACAGGAAGTTCATCAAAGACTTCTCGAAAATCGCCTCAACGCTGACGAAGTTAACGAGGAAGAACACGCCGTTTCAATGGAGCGAGGAATGTGAGCAGAGCTTCCAAGAACTGAGGCGACTGACTACGGCCCCAGTTCTCACGATACCATCAGGAACCGGGGGATTCTCAGTATACAACGATGCTTCGAAGAACGGATTAGGATGTGTGCTAATGCAGAACGGGAACGTAGTGGCCTACGCCTCACGTCAATTGAAGGAATACGAGAAAAACTATCCAACGCATGACCTGGAATTGGCAACAGTGGTCTTTGCCCTGAAGATTTGGAGGCACTACCTATACGGAGAAAGGTGCGAAATCTACACGGACCACAAGAGCCTGAAGTATTTCTTCACGCAAAAAGAGTTGAACATGAGGCAGAGGCGATGGCTGGAACTCGTGAAAGATTACGATTGCAAAATCAACTACCACCCAGGCAAAGCGAATGTGGTAGCAGATGCACTAAGCCGAAAGACAGTAAGCACAGAGTTACAATTGCAAGAAAAGGATGAGCTTTACACGAAAATCAAAGGAGCGAGGATAGAATAGTCGATAACAGACTATACGTTCCGAGAGGACGGGAGTATGTACTGCAAGGACCGGTTGTATGTACCCGACAATGCAGAGCTCCGACGAACCATAATGGCGGAAGCTCATACCACACCGTACTCAGTACATCCTGGAGCTACAAAATTGTACAGAGACTTACAGACGAACTACTGGTGGCCAGGAATGAAAGAAAGATGTAGCCAAGTTCGTGAGTTAGTGCCTTATTTGTCAGCAGATTAAGGCGGAGCATCAACGACCGGCAGGAACGTTACAGCCGTTACCCATACCGGAATGGAAATGGGACAACATAACGATGGATTTCGTAAGCGGAAGAACGTGAAAGGGCACGATGCAATCTGGGTAATTGTAGACCGACTTACGAAATCAGCCCATTTTCTGCCGATTAGTACGATGTTTTCCGTGGAGCGGTACGCGGAGCTGTACATCCAAGAAATAGTGAGACTCCATGGAATACCATTGTCGATAGTTTCAGACCGTGACTTAAGATTCCCATCCAAGTTCTGGACGAGCTTACAAAAGGCGATGGGGACAAAACTGTCATTCAGCACGGCCTATCATCCGCAAACGGACGGTCAATCTGAGCGAACCATCCAGACATTGGAGGATATGCTACGAGCCTGTGTGCTCGATTCCAAAGGCAAATGGAGCAAGTACCTTCCACTCGTGGAATTCTCGTACAACAATAGTTTTTTTTTTGGAATAGGTCCCGATTTTATATATATGTAGGTGAAAGTATACAGAATGGGTGCGAGTATAACTCGACACATGCAACCAGTAACATACTACTGGTGAACAAACCAAAGGGTAAAACATAAATATCTACCATGCCACTCTCCAAAGGCGCCGAATAGCAGCCTGCTGTAGGGCATGCTTCTCACCTAAAGTCCCAAGCCGAGCACCAAGGATACCAAGGGCCGTGGCCACGACATGGGCAGGGGTAGAACGGATGTTTTCCCTCCATCGCCTGTTCCGCTCCTGCCAAATGTGATACACAATCGATGCAAGGACATGTCGATGGGCAATATGAAATAAGTGTCTGCTTCTCCACTTCAGAGCAGCCCAATGAATGCTCCTGTCCCAATCAATATAAGGTATCCGCCACCGTATCCTGTCCCTAAGCAGCCATCGGCACCTCAAAGAAAAAGGGCAAGAAAAGAAGAGATGAGAGATCGTCTCCCGACTCCCGGTATCACAGAGGAGGCAGCCATCCGTTCCCGCGCGCTGAGCCACCCATGGTAAGCTACGAACGGATAGACGCCCGCGTATAGCAAGCCAGAGAATGAACTCATGGCGTGGTATACGTAAACAGCCCCCGAAGAGAGAAGCCCAATTGACTCTGTCCCGCCGCGGTCGAGTGGCCTCGCGAACCGCCCTCGAAGAGAAATGTCCATCAGGTGTCCCGATCCAGCGAACACGATCAGACCGCGACGGCTCCACTTGTGGTAAAAGAGGGCCAATATCCAGAAACTCGGATGACGTCGTGGCTGACCAAGACCAACCATCCGACGTAATGACCTCACTGAGGCCTGAGTCATGAGGCAGTCCCATCACCATCGGCCCCCTAGGAAATCTCTCCATCAGCGAGGTCATCAGCAGCCAAGGGTCCTTCCATAGCCATATGGATCGCCCGTCTCCCACCTGATAAGATATGAAGGAGCGGAGGGCGTTCCGAAGCTTGAGCAACTTCTTCCAACTCCAAGATGTGTTGCTCCCCGGTGACATCTCCCAAATAGATCTGTTATGCAATCTAGTGCAGTACAGCCAATCAACCCAAATGGAGTCTGGAGCATGCGAGGCCACACTCCATAAATGTCGGAGAAGCAGCGCTCGATTATCGGTCTCGATTATCCCAAGTCCTCCCTCGGCAATCGGTAGACAAATATCAGCCCATGCAACTCGCGCCGGCGAGCCAGCCCATAAGAATTTCCTCAAGAGCGCCTCAATAGCCCGAATAACCCCCTTCGGGAGAAGGAATATACCCGCCCAATAGATATGAAGAGAAGAAAGAACGGACTTGATAAGTTGCACTCTCCCAGCGTAAGAGAGCGACTTGTTCAGCCAGGATCCCAACCTCCTATCGACCTTCTGAATTAAAGGCGCACAATCAGAGATAGAGAGTCTACCTGGAATCAAAGGAACCCCCAGGTAGCGCACAGGCAGATGCCCCTGAGGAATGCCTAGAATCGTGTGAAAGTGCGGCGCTAAACTCTCAGCGCGCTTGCTCACAAACATCTCGCTCTTGGCGGGGCTCGGCTCTAACCCCGAAGCCCCCGCAAAGTCATCCTGCGCAGCCTTAAGGACCCCAATCGAAACCTCATCAGCATGACAAAAGAGTAACAGGTCATCCGCAAACGCAAGCATGGCCAGCTTCGACGCCTCACAACGCCAATGATAAAGAAAGCGCGGTTCAAGGCAGATGTGTTGTGTAACCATCCCCCGTAGAATCTCCATCAGCAACGTGAAAAGGTACGGGGACAACGGGTCCCCTTGTCGAAGACCTCTCTTCCCCTGGAAGTACCCCGCCTGCGTTCCATGTAGGTTAATAGAAAAGGTCGTGGTAGTGACACAACAGCGAATCCAATCAACAAATGTCGGGTGGAAACCCATTGCTTCCATAGCAGCCAGTAAGAAGCTCCACTCGACCTTATCGTAGGCCTTAGCCAAATCCACCTCGAGCGCAACTCGAGGGGGACGGCTCATGCTGTTATACCCCAAACAGATCTCCTGGGCTAAAAGAATGTTATCACTGATCTTCCGTCCCGGGATAAAAGCCGTCTGAGTCGGATGAACGAGCTCCCCAAGAACAAGCTTCAACCTGTTGGCAATAACCTTAGAGATTACCTTAAACAGGACGTTGCAGCACGAGATAGGTCTATAGTCAGCCGCTGTCCTCGGTGAGTCCCCCTTCGGAATGAGCGTGATGGACGTGCTATTAAGGCCCTTAAGCAATCGGCCCGTAAAAAAGAAGTCCTGAACCGCGAGAATGAGATCCTCCCCAATAATACTCCACGCCGCTTTAAAGAAAGCGGCCGTAAATCCGTCCGGTCCCGGAGCTTTCTCGTCCCCCATGGAGAAGAGAGCCTCCTTGATCTCAGTCGGCTCAATAGGTCTAATCATATGAGAAGCCGTATCCCCCGAAAGAGATCGAGTGATATAAGGCGCAAGATCCGATTGGGTAACCGGATTAGGCCTCGCCGAGACGCCCAACAGGTCTCGATAGAATCGCACCAACTCATCCCGAACAGCCCCCTCACCGTGGATCAGCTCCCCGCTCTCGGACTCCAATGCTAGAATCCGATTCCTTGCGCGTCGCATAGCTACCCTTCGGAAGAAGAATGACGTGCACTGATCACCCTCCTTAAGCCAAGATAGCTTGGCCCGTTGTGACAACGCAGAGTGCTCCATATCAACAGCCCTCGTGTATAAGACTCGGCAGAATCGCTCCAAGTCGTGGAAGAACGTCTCATCCGGGAATCTGCTTGCGAAATCTTGACAAATGTCGAGGAATCGCTTGGCTTCAACAACATTCACCGCTAGATCCCCCTTCGACCTACGCATCTGTCGAAATATATGCTTGAGGTCCTTAAGGCGTCTCGTGAGAACATACATAGGATAACCGGATCGCGCAACATCCCACACCCGCTGAACCTGCGCTAAAAAGGATGCATCGTGTATCAAAAAGTTATCAAAACGAAACGTCGATAACCTCGGGGTACCACGGACTTCGCCAAGAAGCAACGGGCTATGATCAGAAGGCCCGGGCAGATCAGCCCTATAAGAACAGTCGGGGTACTTGGCGAACCACACCGGATTACCAAGCACGCGGTCAAGTCTTTGCCAGATTCCCGCCTCGGCCCGCTGCTGATTATACCACATAAAAAATTGTCCGGTATGCGGCAAAGTCATGAAATCCGCTCGTAGAACGCAGTCGCGTAAATCACGAGTATCGCGATCCGTAATGACTCCTCCCCTTCCTTCCGCAGCTTCAACAATAGCATTAAAGTCACCTAAGACGATCCATGGGTCATTGTGGCGTAGAGCAGACGTACTAACAATATCCTCCCAAAGCTCGCACCTCTCCTCCCGACGGTTCTTCCCATAAATGAAAGATAAGTAGGTGGTCTCATTAGCAGCAATAGAGAACACCTTACAGTGGATAGATTGCGCAGTAAAGGCCTCAACAGAGACCTGAATCCAAGATGGGTCCCATCCAACCCAAATGCGTGATCCGGGGCCACCATCATAATCAAAAAACCACGTCCATGCAGAGTTAATTCGGCCCGAGATGGAAGCCGCATTAACTGTCGAAACCCTAGTCTCCAAGAGCGCAATCAAATGCAATCCGTTCCGTGCCACCAACTCCTCCGCTCCTCTCCCGTGGTCCCACTTGTTTAGACCACGCACATTCCACACCCCAACACTGATCATGGATCACCCCTCGAACGGGCTGCAGAATTAGGACTCGATGAGGTAGAAGGTAACTCACCAGATTCGGAGAGACCCTGAAGTACCGAGAAGGAGTTCATATCAGCTCCGGCCGTCTTCGAGAGAGCCGCAACTCCATTCAGCCGAGGCGGGCTGATTCTTGGGGAAGTAAGTCTCGGCGAGCTTTGTCGAGGCGATTGATTAGGATTAATCCGTGGCTCGACCGCATTGTTGAGGGCCGTAGCTTTCGCTTTTCCCTTGTGGCCTGCACGGTTCCATCCACGATCGGGCTGGGCTCCAACCGATTCGTTTGCGCGACGACGGTGTTGGACCCGGGCTGGATTCTGCGTAGTATTATTCCCCTTATTCCGTGGGCAGGCGGCCGATGAATGCATCCATGATTCACACTCCCCGCATTTTGTTGGCTTCCATTCATACTCGACCCGTACAAGAACGCTACCATCCCATCCACCATCGGCATTCGGTAGGCGAATCTGAAACTTGTCGATAAACGGCTCGTCTAAATTTTTCATGACACAAACTCGCGCAAAGTCAATACGAGTCATATTGGTCGTCCCACCATCCGTAAACAATGGACGCCCAACCGCACTAGCCACAACACCGAGTCCCTCCGTAGTCCAGAATTCCCCGGGCACGTGCCATAATCGAATCCAAAGAGGAATCTCGGATTGGTCCCGCTTATCAAGGGCCATGCCCGGACGCCATGCCTCGAGAAAAAGAGGCTGCCCATGCATAAGCCACGGGCCTCCTTCCAACACCCGGTTCAGCGCCTCCTCGGACTCAAAACGGAACTTGAAGAACCCGTTTTGTGTCGCCTTGACCTCGACAACACCCGCCCACAAATTACTGAAAAATCTCTCCACGAAAGGAAGGAACGGTTTCTTCCCAAGGAAAACAAGTGTATGATCCCTGCGCGCGAAACCCTTCTTCGCAACATCCCACGTGGGTCGTACTCCCGTTTTGTGTATGACCTCGACAAGCAAGCCGTCAATGAGCGTAGGTGGCGTATAGTCCAACTTGATTCGCGTCATCTTCTCCCGCCCCGTCATAGAAGAGCCTGTGAGTCTAGCCACATACGAATCAGTTCCCGATGCACTCCCGTTTTGTGGCCTCACGTCATCGTTAGCACCATCAGAAATAGCACTGGAATTTTTCGGCGGCGGTGGTGTACCCTTCCGATCGGCAACCCGTTTCAAAATGGATACAGCTGGCCGTCGATTTGGATCCCATCGAGATTGATTCCGATTCCGATCAGACCTATCAAGAACCTTCGAGCCCTGCGAAGAATCCCTAGAGACGTTCTCAGCCGTCGCTGAACTCGCCGGGACAGCATCGGCGGTTTCAGTCGTAGTAGTAGAAAACCCTAGACTTTTAGGGTTTCGCTGAAATTCCGTTTCCACATCCGATGACGGCTCAGAGCTTACGTCGCCCCAATGGCCGATCGACGAGTTCTTGACAATCGGATTGTTAGCCAAATTGGCGGCAACCTTTCTCCCCATAACGCGATCAGCTAGTGCTTTACACGATTCAAAGTCAAATGACGCTGCGAATTCGGGATATTTCAAACGGATAAACTCTAGATCGTGAGATAAATCCCGCGCTGAACGATCGAAATCCCCGGTATGCGATTCCGTAATATCAAACGATCCAATTGTAATCCTCTCGGACTGATTCAGATTCGACTTATCACCGTCGCAATCTTCCAAGGAAGAAACGCCGCCACGTTTCTTGGTCACCAAGAGATCAAACGCGGCCCCATCATCGCGTATACCAGATCCCGGGAATTTCTCCAATTCCGGCGTAAGTATCCTAATTCCCCGATCAGACGAAGGCGTGGATGACATCAAAGAGCCGATCATGGTCGAAGAAGACGCCATGATATTAGAATCAAGGGCGAACGTAACAGCCCTTGACAAGTTTGAACGAGATATTCAAACGCAAATTAGACGAGAAGGATTAAAATCCTTCCACCGCCGTGAGAATCCGGCGATGGAGGGGACAGGAAAGAACTTCGACGATCTGCAAGGTGGTGACGATCGGCGCCGGCGAGGTGATGGAGAAACGCGGGATTCAAATTTTAAAAGATGGCTAGGGTTTTTTCGTAGTGTGTGAAAATCGCACACAGTAATGGTGTAATCGAAGAGGCGTTGCATGAGCTATTTTGATCCGTACAACAATAGTTACCAAGCCACGATTGGAATGGCCCCATACGAAGCTCTATACGGGCGCAAGTGCAGATCCCCTGTACATTGGGATGAAGTCGGTGAAAGGGCGATGCTAGGCCCAGATATGGTACGAGAAATGACAGAAATCATCGCAATGATACGAGAAAGAATGCAAATAGCACAGAGCAGACAAAAGAATTATGCGGATCGGAGACGTAGACCATTAGAATTCAAAGTTTATGACTGGGTTTTCATGAAAGTGTCACCGATGAAAGGCGTTAAGAGGTTCGGGAAGAAGGGAAAATTGAGCCCGAGGTATATTGGTCCATTCAGAATAGTGAAAAGAGTTGGTGAAGTAGCCTACCAATTGGAACTACCGACATCATTATCACAAGTGCACGATGTGTTTCACGTCTCAACCTTACGGAAGTACATTGCTGATCCGAATCATGTGCTGAAGGACGAATTTCCACACCAACTACTGAAGCCAGATCTCAGTTACGAGGAAATACCCCTCGAGGTTTTGATGCACGAAACGAAAAGACTAAGGAATAAAGAGATTCCCCTAGTAAAAGTGTTATGGCGGAACCAGTCGATAGAGGAAGCGACTTGGGAACGTGAGGACGAGATGAGACACCACTATCCGGAATTGTCCAAACAAGCTGATTTCGGGGGCGAAATCCTCTTTAAGGGGGGGGGAGGATGTAGCACCCGGGTCCTCGTGAATAGTATGGCCAATAAATTTGCGTGAATGCTAATTAAAATTATGTGCCTTTCGTGCGTTAATTTCGTGCCTATGTGACTTACGTGAAATTTAGTGGGGAGAATTACGTGTCTAGGTGATTTTGTGCAACTAATTTGTACCAAGTAATCCTTAATTGATTTAGGAAATTTTCGAAAATAGGCTAAAGGAAATTTGGGCCATGAATAAAGCTTGAACTAGATTTAAGAATTGGGCTAAATTAAAACCTTGGGCCAAACTCACCTAGGGAAATTGCTAGGACAAACTTTCCCTAATTTATGATATTTCGTTCCATACATCCCATCACCATCACTTAATAAACAAATAATTACCTAAAAACCATTTGGAACCTTACGAACTCCATTGGAGAAGGACCACCCAGAGCTCAAGCAAAAAGGGAACGAGAGGTTGGGTTGAAAACCACACAAGTTCGAGCTAGGTATCGGTCCCTAACTGTGATGTTTATATTTTATCCCGGGAATTAATATCATTTAGGGATTAGAAGCACGAGAATAGCATACGTTAGGACTTGGGCGATTTTAGTCCTTAAACACACACTTTCTTGCCTTGATTTGGTGCTCTAAGTCTAGATTAACATAAATTAGGAATTTTTAGGGAACGAAAAATAAGTCTAGGTTTGCCTTTTTGATTATGCTCGAATTTTAGGTTTAGGAGATTCGTACCGATCTTCAACGTGTTCTTAGAAAAGCCGCTTTTTAATCCTTAAAAATAGAGTTCGTCGAACTGAAAGTTGTATTTGTAAGACAAGATTCGCAAAACTCAAGTTTCGCGAATCCTAAATCTCACAGCGTATGGGTTCGCGAATTCGACCTGGAAAATTTTACGGGTTGGACGATTTGCGAAACGGTATTAATAAAGGTAGTAAGACTTCGCGAATAGACCCTTTGGCGAACCAAAGTTTTGCGGGTTCAAACGAGGATCGCGAACTCTTGATTTCGCGGACTCAAGTGACACACTCGGCTATTCGCGAATTAACTGGTTCGCGAACCTATACCTTTCGCGGGCCGTGATCATTTTGCGAACTCACACATATTTCACGGGCCGAGTAAATTTGGCGAATCATGAGCTTCACGAATTCTGTGAGCTGTGATTTTGCGAATTCATCATAAAGTATGGATATAAAATATTAATATCATGTAGTTTGGCGAATTGTGTATGATGTTGATTCATGAATTGTTAGAGGCTACACTTGGCGAATTATTATGGAGTTAGTAAACCAATCACAACATAAATAAGTTGATGGAAAGGTGAGTCATCGTGAACCATTTAACCAACCAATGACATCTCACAAATTGAGTACAAAATGGGAAGTCCACGAAGCACAATTGAATAAAGAAATATTATAAGTTAGAATGGACTTACACTTGGTGAATTATATATATACTAGGCAATAAGAGTCACGAATTTTGAGAGGTTGGAAAGTGTGCACGCAAAGTCCAAAGGGAATAAAATAATGTTGTTAGGTATTCACGTGAAGTGTTAATACCGATAATTATATAAACCTACTAAATTATGCCACGAATTTCACGAACTCAGGTAGACTCAACTTCACTTCGCGAACCATGGAGGGAATTTTGCTAATTGGAGTGTCACGATCTTGGTCTGTTTGCGGACCCTATTGGCGAACCCGAACTACTAGACGAATTATACCACTTCATGAATTAAAATATTTCACGAATTAGGGTTTCTAGAATTCGCAAACTTATAAATACTTATTTATTTATTTTCGTAGGTTGACTCGAATTTAATAGTATACTGATGTTATAATTTTATGCTTAAGGTCGAAAATTAGGAATTTCGCCGTAGCTAGAAATCTACGGACGCCAGGTAAGTGGAAATCCAACTACAACACATAACATGTGTGTATGTGCCTAAATTTTGTGATTACTTGATAAGGTGCTTACGTGCTTATGTGAATGTGTATGTGTATGATATTATTTCATGATTGTTAGTTAGCGTTATGGCATTAACGCATTCTGCATATGCACGAGCATGCACGAAACACTTGGGGTTAATAAAGTGGTGAGCGTGCATGATTATGTCGCAAATAGCGAAAAATAGATGCCGAGGTGGGCAATGATGTCATAAGCTAAGTTAGTGGGCGGCTTCCGGGGCACCGAGACGGCGTTGATGCACCGTCGGCGACGTTGATGCGTCGCCAGTATACGAACGACGTTGATGTATCGGGGGATACCATGGTTGGGTTGATGCCCTCATGGTCGGGTTGATGCCCTTATATCCCCGATTAGCGTGGTTCGGTTGATGCCCTCATGCTTTAGTATGGCTGGGTTGATGCCCTCATACTTTGGGCTGATGCCCGTGGTTGGATAGAGCTCTTTACGGTGTACGCCTGGGTAAAAGTCTGCCAAGGGCCCTAAGATAAAAGATATGAGATTGAGTTCGATCTACAAGACGTAAGATGAACTGGCGTGGATTGCCTTTGCGGGGTTTTATCACGTGCACGTCATGCATGATTTTCTACTTACTGAGCATATCGCTCACCCCTTACGTTATGTGTTGTAGGTACACGCGACCACGGTACGTGATTGCTTGGGTGGCAAGGAATCTTTTGAAGCTTCCCGCAGCTTTTGGGGTGGAAGTGTGTGCATGGATGACGATCTTTAGAAAAAGGAAATAGGTTCGTACGAAGCATCCATGCTATGGCACAGGAAAAAAAGGAACAAACTGGTAACATGCTACCAGTACACAACCCATCAAGAACCAAGTACCACAACAACCCGCCCTAGGACGACCAAGCAATACGCCAGACCCGACGCATGGCACAGAGCTGGAGCTCATAACTGGGCGGCAAGGTGGACAGGCGCATACAAAGAAGAGTCTCAACCTCAGAAACGATCTGCTCAGGGGAGCGCCGTCGTCCATCATGCCACCGCCGATTGCGCTCGAACCACAGGTGGTAAATCAACGAAGCCAAAGCATGACGCGGACCCAATGAGGCAAGGTGACGGCTCTGCCATCTCACGGCCGCTCGACGAATAGCATCAACCCAGTCCGTATACGGCCATCCAAAGCGAAGCAGGTTGCGGGTCAGCGAGAGGCACCGTCTAGAGAAGGCGCAATCGAAAAACAGGTGGCGCGTAGTCTCCACGAGCTGGTCATCACAAAGGAGACAGGTATTGTTACCCGCCTTCGCCGCAACCCACACCTTATCCTTAGTCGCCAGCCTATCTCTAATAGCAAGCCACATGATAACCTCGTGTCTAGGAACAGATATCGGACCACCAAAAAGTGTATACTATGGGACCTTAGGATGGTGCAACCGCAAGCTTTCCCTGGCAGAGCTAGTGGTGAATTTGCCGCTAGAAGAGGCCTTCCAAAGTATCCTATCCTCCTCATCCGGCGGAACAGATGGGAGAAGAGGAGCGATGTCCATGTACTCAGTCGTGGATTGGGACGGCCAATTCCAGCCAAGCTCGTTGATGACAGAGCTGAGTCTAGAATCAAGAGGTAGTCCCATAACCATAGGTCCACGAGGAAAGTGCTCCACCAAAGGGCTAGCGATCAGCCACGGGTCAGTCCAGAGGCGCGTGTCAGCGCCATTTCCAATGCGAAAATCAATGAGCGGTCGAAAGTCATGTCGAAGCTTCAGTATCTTCCTCCAAATCCATGAGGTCGTCGCAGTAGCTATAACTGACCAAAGCGATTTATTATGCAGCCTAGTCCGTCGAATCCAAGTAGCCCAGATGGACGTATCCTCACCACTCATCAAACTCCAAAGGAGGCGCAACAGCAACGCCTTGTTGTCCGTATCAATCGATCGCAGGCCAAGGCCGCCCTCCTCCCTAGGCACGCATATGTCATTCCATGCAACTTTAGCGCTCGACCCCTTCCATAGGAACGATCTAAGCCGCTTCTCGATCGCATGTATAACACCTTTTGGGAGCAAGAAGACTCCAGCCCAGTACGTATGGATGCCCAGAAGAACAGACCTAATCAGTTGGACTCTTCCTGCGTAAGACAAAGAGAGATTAGTCCACGAGCCTAAGCGCCGATCAATATTACGAAGGAGCGGATCACAATCAGCGATGGTTAGCTTCGAGGTGATCAACGGGATGCCTAGGTAGCGCACAGGTACTGAGCCCGGTTGGAATCCCATGATGTCAAGCATTTGCCCCTTCAATCGTTCGGCCCTCTTGCAAATGAACATCTCACTTTTGGTGTCATTGGCCCGTAATCCAGAAAGGATCGCAAATAAGTCCAGGCTGGTCTTAAAAACTCCAACCGAAGCGGCGTCAGCATGCGAGAATATAAGCAAGTCGTCAGCAAACGTGAGCATAAATAGCTCGCGGCTCACACCTCCAATGAAAGCGAAAAGAGTCGCACGTACGAATTTGTTCTTTGATGATGCCGTGAAGGACCTCCATCACCAAGGTGAACAAGTACGGGGAGATAGGATCGCCCTGACGTAGCCCTCGCCTTCCCTTGAAAAAGCCTTCAGGCCGTCCATTAATATTAATGGAGAAGCAAGGCGTAGTGAGGCAAGCACGAATCCAACCGATAAAGGTCGTCGGGAAGTGAAGCGCCTCAAGAGTCAGTAATAGGAAATCCCACTCCACTTTATCGTAAGCCTTAGCTAAGTCAACTTTGAAAGCCACACGTTCGGGCAGCCCAGCGCTATTATACCCATGACAAATTTCCTGTGCAAGGAGGATATTATCCGAAATACGTCTTCCTGGAATAAAAGCAGTCTGTGTCGGATGCACCAGGGATCCCAAGCAACCACGAATGCGATTAGCTAAGACCTTCGAGATGATCTTGTACAGGACGTTGCAGCACGATATCGGCCTGAAATCCTTTGCCATGCGCCGGTTGTAACATTTGGGGATAAGGGTGATGAGAGTGGAATTGATCTGCCCCAAGAGGAACCCCGTGTGAAAAAATTCCTGAACGGCATGTGTAATATCCGTACCAATAATGTCCCATGCGCGTTTGTAGAAGGCAGCCGAGAAGCCATCCGGGCCCGGTGATTTGTTATCACCAATGGAGAATACCGCCGCCTTAATTTCTCTATCCGTAATTGGCTCGATTAGCTTGGCCGCATTGCTAGTACTGAGTTTCCTCGCAATAAACGGGGCAATATCAGGTAGAGAGAGTGGAGTTTGCCTTCCAGATTGCCCAAGGAGGTCCATGTAGTAACGAAGCAGTTCAGCCCGCACTTGGTCGTCGCCATCAAATGTTTCCCCAGCTTCGTTCTCAAGGGAGAAGATACGATTCATGGCCCTTCGAGTAGCTACTTTCTTGAAGAAGTACGCAGTGCATTGGTCTCCATCCTTTAACCATGCAACCTTCGCACGTTGAGCCATGGCTGAATGTTCCGTTTCAACCGCCCTAGCATAGACAAAGCGACACCGTTTCTCTAGAATGAGGAGGTGAGGTTCGAAGGGATGTTGAGCAACAAGTTCTTGAGCTATGTCGAGAAAACGTCGCGCCTCGAGCACATTACGGTTAAGATCGCCCTTAGTCCGCCTTAAGTTCCTAAGAGCCATTTTGATATTCTTTAGCCTTCGCACAACGGAGAACATGGGGTACCCACTAATGGAATGAGACCACGCATTCTCCACTAAGGGAAGGAATCGAGGGTCTTGCGCCAAGTAGTTGTCAAACCGAAAACTATCCCCCTTTGCACGATGCGGATTCGCGCCTTCCAAAACAAGTGGGGAGTGGTCCGACGTGGCCGGAGTGGTGCAACGGTAAGCCAGGTCTCCAAAACGAGCAAACCATGCCGGGTTGCCCACAATTCTGTCTAGTCTGCGCCAAATACCGGAGGTACCGCTTTGCTGATTATACCACGTGTAGAATGATCCGATCCTTGGCAGATTAGCAAGCTCCGAGTTCGTAAAGCAAGCAGCCAACTCACGGCAGCCCCCCGTAGGGGCACCTCCCCGTGCCTCAGAACTGTCGATGATAGAATTAAAGTCACCAAGTACTATCCACGGTAGGTTAGCCCGATCGCGTGACTTCGCCGTAAGATCAGCCCATAGTGCACATCGTTCCGCCCGCGTGTTGTGGCCATAAACGAAGGATGCGTAGAATTCCATCCGTTCCTCTAACACATAGATCTTACAATGGACCACCTGGTTAGAGTAAGCCTCAATAGTGACACCAAGGATCCTCGAGTCCCAACCTACCCAGATACGAGACGTCGGGCCATCGCCATAGTCATAGAACCAGTTCCATTGACGAATCGAGGTAGCCAGCGCTTCAGCATTCTGTTCGGCCACCCTTTTTTCAATCAGCCCAATAATCCCAATTTTGTACTTTGTTATTAACTCCCCCACCGCCCATCTGTGATCTAACCTGTTTAGACCACGTACATTCCATGAGGCGACCGGGATCATGGGTAAACATCGGAAAGGGCTGCTATGGGACCCTTAGTCAAAACAAAGCTCTCGTCGAGGTCAGGTAGGGCCTCAAACTGGTTATGATCCACGAAGGTGGGGGAATGGTGCACGGCTGCACTGGTCGAAGCTTGTTCTGTGTTAGTTCGGCGTGGACCTCTATGGGAGCTGCCTGCCACAATTAGCGCGACAGAGGTTGCCTCATCCGTCACCTTGGATTTGCCCTTATCTTCCACTCGACTAGCTCGTGCATTCGTAGGTGGTCGAACAGTCTTGGTAGATTCAGTTGAACGTACTGCAGATGGTCTCTTTTGTTGCTGCATGGGCTGGTTTTTCGGGCAGCCTCCAACACCGTGGAGCCAAGAGTCACACGAGGTACACTTCTTTGGCCGCCATTCATAATCAGCGTGGATTGTAACGACGCCCACAAAGCCACCATCCTTGGTGGGAATTCTGACATTGAAGGACTCAACGAAGGGGGCCTCCAAGGAGATGTCAACACAAACTCTCGCAAACTCCAGTCGTTCCATCTTGGCTGTCGTAACGTCCGCAAAGAGAGGCTTTCCAAGGACACTTGCCACAATGCCAAGGCCTTCCCGTGTCCATAACTCCGATGGCACATTCCTAAGTTTGACCCATAAAGGGACCGATTGGTGTTGCTTTTTATCGAAAGACATGCCCGGGCGCATGCTTCGAGGAAAAGGGGTTGGCCTTGCATGAGCCAAGGACCCCCCTCAAGAGCCGATGTTGATGCGGCCTCCGTATCAAACCGAAACATGAAGAAATCGTTAATCGTTGAACGAACTTCAAGGAGACCAGACCAAATAGACCGAGCGAAGCGTTCAACGTGGGGGAAATATGGCCTTTTTCCTAAGAAATACCCGACATGTGTGTGATCCCATCTCGCCAAGCCTTTGCGGGCAACTTCCCAGGAAGGTCGAGCCTCAGCCACGCCATCAATCACCGTTGGTGCGGTATACATCAGAGCAAACCGAATCGGCTGCTTTCGGCGAGTAAGATGTCGATCACCTTTATCGCCTTGAACCGCCGCACAGGAGGCCCCCGATATATTAGGAGTCATTTCCGACGACTCAGACCCGGCATGGGAAGGAACATGTGGTGTGGTGCTAACTGAAACCCTAGGCCCGCTCAGGGATGGCGGCACTCCGGCGAAAGTGGGTACCCGAGGCCCATCCGTAGAAACCCTAGGCCCATTAGGGCCTATCAGCGATCTGCCCAGAGCAAGGTCCGTCGTCTGAGGGGGCTGCTCTTCGTCAGAATCATCCTCAATGATCGGAGCACCATTAGATGGCGGAGGAGGCGTGCCCTGCCGCATTGGAAATCGGCTCTCATGGCGGGCATCCCGAAGTGGCATAGTCATACTTGGTAGTCGGCGTTCCCGTCGACTCGGTATCCAAGGCCGTGGGTTATTGGAGGGTGTAGGTCGCGCAGGTCCAGACCGGACGTGAGCAGGTGTAGGTAACGACGGGGCAGAGCAGCTTGCATCCGTTCCACTTTTGGTCAAAGCTCCCATGACACGGCATACCGTCGCTTCAAAGGCCGCCACGTCGAACCGAGCATCAAAGTCAGCCACGTTGTTCCTAATACGTCCATAATCCGGCACAGGTCCAAGAGAATCCAAAAAGTCCGAAGCATCCATGGAGACAACGAAAAAAATGGTGTGGGAATATGAAAGGTCACAAGGGAGAAGGGATATGAGAGATGAGGTTAAAACCCACCCATCGCCGTTTGAGCCCGGCGATGGAGGGTGGGGGAGCGACCGGCGCCGATCAGGGCACGACGAAACAGTGGCTGGTGGTGGCTGGTGGTGAGGGAGGGTGAAGGAAGGTGAAAAGTCTTAGGGTTTGGAGAGGGAATTCGCTAGAGAGAAGTCAACGAAAGTCAACGCACGGATGGTATGTTACTTGTCCTCTGGAACTATTACACATGGACCTCTGTGGATCGATGCAGACACAGAATATCAACAGACGCAAGTGTGTCAATGTTCGACGTGTCAACTAGGAAAAATGAAGCGAGGGTCTCATCATGTTAAATTGGTTGCCTCTACTTCACGTCCTCTGGAACTATTACACATGGACCTCTGTGGATCGATGCAGACACAGAGTATCAACAGACGCAAGTACGTGCTAGTTATTGTCGACGACTTTTCTCGCTACACATGGAGATGGTCCTCCGAACTAAATATGAGACAGGGGACTTGATCGTAAATTTCGTGAACTCTACTCAGAATTTGCTGAAGCAGACTATCCAAGTCATCCGAACGGATAACGGCACTGAGTTTAAGAACAAGTACCTCAGTGACCTTTATCAAAAACTTGGTATTAGTCAGCAATTCTCAGCCGCCAAGACGCCTCAGTAGAACGGGGTAGTAGAACGAAAGAACAGGACTTTAGTGGAAGCCGCACGTACGATGCTCATCAACTCCGAACTCCCACATTTTCAATGGGTTGAAGCAGTAAATACCACATGTTTCACTCATAACAGGATGGTCGTTCACAAGCGATTCGACAAGACTCCATACGAAATCATTAACAAGCGTATACCCAATATATTTTTCTTCAACGCTTCGGGTGCAAGTGCTTTGTGGAGAACGACAGAGAGCAGCGTGCTAAGTTTGACCCTAAAGCATTCAAAGCCACATTCGTCGGGTATTCGTTAACTTCTATGGCGTACAGAGTTACATCAAGTCCAACCGCACAATCAAAGAAAGGTACAATGTTACTTTCCAAGAAGTAGCAGAGATGGCTTCTGGGTACATCAGTCCAGGACCCGTGCCCAACACGTTGGCTCCTGCATACCTCAGTTCAGGACCGGTGCCTAACCGGATGGCTTCTGAACACAATAATTCAGAATCCGTGGTCGCCGGTGTGTTGGCACAAAACCAACACCGAACGGCAACAACTCACGACTCATCGTCAGAAGAAGCTGTGAGACTTGCTCTAGAAGACTTGGACTCTCTATTTAAGTCCGTATATCGGCCAAACAACGTCGATATTACACCTTCAGTGGACCCCCCACTTGATGAAGCCGATGTACCAAGTTCATCAATTGTCCCCACCTCACCCGATTCAAACTAACTTACCGCAGATTTTTGAGGAAGTCTCATCAGAGTCGCCAAACTCAAGTGCAGAAATGGAACTTGCTAGGAATATTTTAGAAGTGTCCAAAATATTTATTCTAAGTCTTTTTATTTCTTTATGATGTATTTTATATGCTTTATTTAGTTAAATGGTTTGTAGTTGTAATGGGCTTGTTAGGGGCCCAATGGGCTTACTACCTTTCCAAGGTATTTAAGCTTAAACCCTAACAACGTTGTAATCTAAGTTTCCATTTGCTAAATTTACTTCACATACGCAAAACTGGCAAAAGCCCCCAAACACTGTTCAAGTATTGTAGAATATCATGTCTTAAGTTGTGCTTTGATTTATTAGCTGTCCTTGTAATTTGGGACGTTGCATGTATTTGTCCTTAGGTTAGGACTAGTTTGATATTTATACCAAGTATATTTGGTATAAATAGATGTACAAACATTGAGCTAATAGAGAAGGTTTAGTTTCTAGAGAGAGAAACAACAAATATCTTCTCTCACTACAAAGATTCTCTCTCGTGTTCTTCAAAAGAGGTTTCCGATCGAAATTCGATTCTATTCAGTTCTAATCGATAACCTTAGAATTCATGTCTAGGATCATAGAGTTGAAAAACTAGGACCTAACAATTGGTATCAGAGCAGATTCGTTCTGTTTTGAATCGAAAATTGTTAGAATTGGATCTAAATTTGAGTTCGGGTACTGTTCCATCGAAGAACAGTTTCGCGCGAATCTCAAATTCGATCTAATAGCTCAATTTTACGTTTAATTGGTTTGAATTTGATGTTTCTGTGCTCGATTTAGTGATATTCATTGATTGCGAGTAGATTCGTAGCTGTTTGAATTTCGATTTAACAGAATCGATCGAACTTATCGATTACTGTTCACGCGATAAACAGTTTGAACGTGTTCTGATTTTGATCAAATTCCATATACCTTGCTTCATAACATGTTTAATTACTTGTTCGTGTGTGCTGAGTAGATGATTGCGAGCAAATACCTGCAATTTCACGTTCAAATTTGGTGTTTTTGCTTGAATCTGTGTTAACTGTATTCTGTGAATTTTTGCGATAATTTCAATTTTTTTCGCAAGGTTCTTCGATCAGATTAATTTCTCGATTGAAAAACTCTGCGCGAAAATTTTTCTCGATCAGAATACGGAGTTAGACCTAAAGTCGCCTCTATCAAGAACGACTTTAGTAGAAAAATTTATCGAGCATTACTTAGCGAAATTTCTTTTCGACAAAGACCAATTTTGACTTTGCGCCGTCAAACTTACTGTCGAAAAACTTTTTCGGTCAGACTTCTCAGTTTGACTAAGCGAAAATCATTTGCGTACGAGAAACCTTTCAAGTCAACGAATTATATTGACCAGCGAATAACTTATTAAACACATTGTCTCTTCGCGCTCGAAATAAATTCACGATCCAAATTTTTATTCTCGACCAAAAGTTTTTAAGCAATTTTTCTCGCTCGAAAAATTTTTCTGACGTACTTTCTCGCACGAGAACAGTAACAGCGCCAATTTTTCTCGAGCAATTAATTTTTGATCAAACTTCAAAGATTGAGTCAAAAATTATTCTCGAAACTGCTCTAGAATCAAACGCTACTAACTAATCTGCTACTTGTGAAGCACACCACATCAGTTCAAGACATCAAAACAACAAACAAAGATCCTACATCAACTCAAAGAAGAATATGCCTATTCTCTAGGAAATGATAATCGTCCTCCAATTCTCAAAAGGGGGCGAATACACAGTTTGGAGAAGTCGGTTTTTAAACTTCATCGAACTTAAAGATCAGGCTGAAGATCTGCTCAAATCACTTCATGATGGACCGAAAACTTTTTACATAACCCAAGAAGGTGATAGCTCGAACAATCCTCCAATCGAACCCACCAGGCGAATAAAATTACTTAGTGAGTACGATGAAGCTGAGAAAAGAAGAGGCTTGGCTCTACTGGTCAAGCTGGTGCGCTTAGGGTCATGTTGGGAGAGGACCTGGGTTCGAATCTCATTCCTGTGACATTTCCTTAGGCCTGCCAAAATGGGCCCAGACATGTGCGATTGACCTGGTCGTCCTGCTTAGCTGGTAGTGGGCCGGCCCTAGGGTTTCACCATCAGCTTTCCCCGGTTACCAAAAAAAAAAGAAGAGCAAGAGCAGATCTTATAGCTAAGAACACACTGGTGCAGGGCATCCCGAACGATATCTATAGACAAATAGATAGCATCCCAACTGCTAAAGAGATGTGGGATGAACTGGAGCGAATGATGCAAAGAACCGAAGTCGGTGCCAAAGCTGAGAAGGCTAAAATACTCACAGCTTATGCTTCTTCAAGGCCAAAAGTGAGGAGAGCTTACACGATCTTTATCAGCGGTACCTCACTCTTCTCAACGAAATGAGGAAGATTGAGATAAAAAATACTAACATGGAGATGAACATTTGGTTCCTCTCCGCACTGCCCACCGACTGGAAGAAGATCTCTACCCAACTCCGACAAAATAAGGACTTGGACGAGATGGATATTCACGCTGTTTTTGATAACCTCGCACAGCATGAAGAAGACATAGGCGAGTTACAAAATGAGCAAAAGGGCAAACAGGCCGAGGACTCCATGGCTCTAGTTTCTGAGAAGAAGAGCTCCCGCTCATGCAAGGAAAAGCACGTCAAGCTCCCTAGCTCCTCAGAGGATGAAGACACATCTACTTCTAAACTTCCCTCTGAGATCAAAGAATTTGGCAAACAGCTGGCATTAGTCGCCAAGATGATGACAAAGCAGTACTTCAAGAAGAAGTCGTCATCTTCTGCCAACAGACTTCGAACTACAAGCTTGAAGAATAAAGACAAGCCGGCTGAGTCCTCAGAAGCCACAATTTCCAAAGTCATACTAAAATGTTTTAATTGTGAAAAAACAGGTCACTTTGCCAGGGAGTGCACCCTCCCAAAGAAAAAGGATGCTTACTACTACTCCAGGAAGCTTCAACTATCCAAACAAAAGGAAGCTGGAGCAGCTCTTATGGCAGAGTAGGACCACTGGCTAGAGGACAGCTCAGATCCTGACACCGACAATCTTGCCCTAATGGCACGCCTTGATGATGAAAAGGAAGATGATACTCCCGCAGAGACGGATGATGAAAAAGCATCCACCTCATCTCAGGAGGTAGAAACCTCTGACTCTATACAAATTCTGACTTGTTAGCTGAGTTAAGCTCTAAATTTGCTAACATGGTAACTGAGCAAAAATGAGGAATAAAAGTAGAGAAAAGGCTTCTAAGGTCTAAGGAAACCATAGCTAGTCTCAAAGAACTAGTTAGGAGTTCTAGTCTCAAAATAGATGAACTGACTAAGAGACTCCAGTCTGAAGAGACTAAGCACACCTCATTAGATAAGCATAGTTCGGTAATAAAATAACTAGAGGACAGGCTAGACAATAACCACAAATGTCTACTAAGGAACTTGGAAGAAAAAAGTCTTGTAGAAAATAGACTTGAGACAGCAACTAAGAAGGTCACTAATTTCGAAGAAGAATTGACTAAGTCACATTCTAAGATTAGTGAACTACGTAAAAGTCTAGACGCCTGTCAGGCCGAAAAGAGTACCGCTCTAAATAACTATGCTACCTTAGACGCTGAGCGTAAGAAGTAGTAATTGAGAAATTAGAAGATCTTTTTGTGAAAAGGGCACATACTGATCAAACTATATTTTTGAATCAGCCCAAGGACTTAGAATTCTATGACTGTAAGTATGGCTAGGCTATGAGAACCCACGTAACTTGAAGAAAGTTAATTGCAAACAACTTTATGATATCTCGTACATGGGTCTCTGACTAACTTTTCTCATGAACTTTACTAACTCAAAAGTAACGTTTGAGGAAGAAGCAAAGAGCCAAGCCAACACTAGGGCTGAAATACCCTTTTCCTACATCGAACTGAATCAACGCGACAAAACTTGGGTACCTCCCAAGGGCTGGAACCTTGAAACAGTTAATTTTCTTGAAGAACATTCTAAAACTGAGGAAGTTCAAAATCATCATTCTAAAAATTCTCTTTACATCCCTCCCACAGTTAAGAAAATAGAGGAGTTAAGAGCCGCTTTAGAAAAGGAAAGAGAGGATCTTGGAGCTGAAAAGAAAAGATTCTGAAAAGAGATGGAAAATCTCAAAACTTCCTCCCAAGCCACTTCTCACGCATCTTCCTCAAAGGAAAAAATATTCTAAAGAGCGTGAAGAAAGAAAAATCGCCTTCAAACGATCAAAACGAAAAATTAATATCTTGAAAAATGATAAATCTAATCCTAGTTCACTTATGTTTACAGGGAGCGTAGGGCCAGTATTAGAATCAAAGGCGAGAGTGTCTAATAGTAAAATAGAGAAGTAAGACCGTAGATTTGAAAACTTCCAATAGTACATCTTCTTCTGTACAAATAAAAGACACTCGTAGAAATAAAAGAGCTGTTTCTTCCGTTCAAATAATTGCTTCTACTTGTTCTCTTCAGTCCTACCATTTTTAGAAGCACTAATTTTGAAATAGTACATCAGAAATTAAAAATAATCATTCTAAAACAAATGTGACCAGGAAGACCCATAGGAAACAAGATCCAGCCATTAAAAAAGGCTTATAGCGCTATTCATGCTTGCTCTCACCTAAGGTATCCTGTAAAAATCGAATCCCCCAAGCACCTTAAGAGACTAGCGAATGAAAATATCTTTTCCTCGGTCAAGCCTACCAAAACATTTGTCCGCACTGAAATTAATCTTCCCTGCCAGGTTCAACCTAAATAGGTTCCCAAAACTCCGCCCAAGAAAACAAAAGCCGTAAAGGCCAAGTCTTCTACAAAGGGCAAACCCAAATCGACTTCTACGAAGATGACTTGGGTCACTAAAACACCTACGTGTACTAATTTAGGAACCATATCTGAACCAACACCTAAATCTGCTAATCAAAGAGGACCCGTCTATAAGTGGGTACCTAAAGCGCTCTAATTGTTTTTGCAAATCCATCATGTGTCGTACCTCGACTCTGGTTGCTCCACACACATGACGGGAATACAAGAGCTGCTGAGCAACTACAAAGACCGACCAAATGGAAAAGTCAGATCGGCAACAACGACTCAGCCTCCATACTAGGGTTCGGGGACATCATTTTGAAAAATCTGACGATAAAGGATGTCTCGTACGTCGAAGGTTTCCGCCATAACTTGTTCAACATAGGACAATTCTGCGACAAAGGATTCTAAGTGGTCTTTCTTGCTGACCGGTGCAGAATTTTGGACAGTCAGAACAAAGAACTCCTCGAAGGACTTCAGAAATCAAATCTTTACACGATCAACCTGATGTCTGTGCACCCTTCGACAGCTGTTTGCCTCATCTCTCAGACTGTAATTCGGAGGAACAGCTTATGGCATCAACGTATGCCTCATCTCTCAGACTATAATTCAGAGGAACAGCTTAATCAACTTATGTCTCATCTCAACATTAAAGCTCTTCAACGGCTTTCGATGAAAAAGTTGGTCTACGGTCTTCCAACTATAGTATTACAGAAAGAGCATCAATGTTCGGCGTGTGCATTAGGAAAAATGAAGCGAGCATCTCATCAAATAAAACAGATTGCTTCTACTTCTCGTCCACAGGAATTGCTTCACATGGACCTCTGTCGACCTATATGCAAACACAGAGTCTTAATGGATGCAAGCACATTCTGGTCATTATTGATGACTTCTCTCGCTACACTTGGACAAAGTTCCTCCGAACCCAAGATAAGACAGGGGACTTGATCGTCAATTTTGTGAACACTACTCAGAATTTGCTGCAACGAACCGTCCAAGTCATCTGCAAAGACAACGGCACTGAGTTCAGGAACAAGTTTCTCAGATTCAGACACTTGGCATCAGTCAGCAATTCTCAGCCGCTAAGACGCCTCAACATAACGGGGTCGTTGAAAGGAAGAATATGACTCTAGTGGAAGCCGCCCGTACAATGCTGATCCATTCCGGCCTCCCACACTTCCTTTGGGCTGAAGCAGTAAGTACCGCCTGTTTCACTCAGAACAGGACGGTGGTTCACAAGCACTTCGATAAGACTCCGTAAGAAATAATAAGCAAGCGAGTACCCAATATCTCATTCTTTAAGGTCTTCGGGTGTAAGTGCTTTGTGGCGAACAACAGAGAGCAACGTGCTAAGTTCGACCCTAAAGAATTCGAAGCTACATTCGTCGGGTATTCATCAACGTCAAAGGCGTACCGAGTTTACATCAAGTCCAACCGATCAATCAAAGAAAGCTACAACGTCACTTTCCACGAAGTGGCAGAAATGGCTTCTGGTCACATCAGTCCAGGACCCGTGCATAACCCTATGGCTCCTGCACACCTCAGTTCAGGACCCCTGCCAAACTCGATGGCTTCTGAATACGACAGTTCAGAACCCGTATGCTGGTGTGTTGGCACTAAACCAGCAGAAGATGGCAACAACTCCGGACTCAACGTCTGAAGAAGCTCTGAAACTTGCGTTGGAAGATTTTGACTCTCTCTTTGAGCCCGTATCGGCCAGAAACCATTATTGCTACACCTTTAGTGGAGCCCCCACTCGACGAGGCCGACGTACCGAGCTCTTCAAATGTTGCTACCTCACCCGATTTAGAATTATCACAGATCACTGAAGATCCTACAAGAGTCAATGAGGAAGTCTCATCAGAATCACTCGATTCAAGTGCAGAATCTTCGCCTTTCGTGATTTGTGCTTACGTGATCCTATGTCCTTTCCCATGTTCTATGCTATGCGTTGTCTGTCTTTAAATGCCATATCTTATATTAATTGAACTAACTAATATAATAAAAATCCAAAAATATTATACATATAAGTACAATACTAGGGGAATGAAGATATCTTTAGGACGCTCGATCTAAGTCACGTATGAATTTCCCTGACATGCGACTGATCAAGTGCTTAATTTTGTCAGTCTAAACCGCTTACATGTGTCTAAAGTTCTTTCGTAAATTCCATTAGACACAAAGCCACTTTATATAAGTGAGATTTCTGCCTTTTATCTCTTTCAACGGTTCTATCCTTGAGCGAGTCACACAATCATTGCTTGTCTTAACTATTGATTCTTGGTCTCATACTCGCCTTGTGTTAGAACGTTAGGAAAATGATTAGGGCACTTAGGAAATCCTCACTCGGCCAAATATAAAAAAATTTCGTTCTTTTAACATTGCCTTTAGTCATCCATTTTGAGCATTCTCCGAATTCCTTTTGTTTATTTGAAAACCCTTTGAGCCTTCAACCAACTATCTAGATTTTCGGCGGGATGTTCAAACAAGAAAAGGAGGGGGAGAAATATGAGACAGAAACAAAAAAAAGAAAAAATGACAAAAGAAGGTGGAAAGCGCACACGAGGAATGCTCAACGCACAAAAAGCAGACCAAAAGAACCTGCCTCTCGATACTATCAATCGCAAAATATTTATGAAGGGGCATGGATCTTGCTGTGAACTTCTCCACCGATAATCCCGTATACTCGTCAGAACGGCTGGAAAGAGGAGCACTACGAAGTGAACTTCTCCAACGATAATCCGGTCTTATATCGAGACAATGAGAAGAGGAGCACGGCCTTGGGCTCGAATTCCATAACTATGAACTTCAAATCGATAATCTCTGAAACCTCTCTAGGGATTAAGAGAAAAGGAGCACGGTATCGGCCCAAGAACCAACAAGAAAGAACTTCGCCTTAGATAATCTCTCAGCCTCGTAGAGAAGTGGAGCTTCAGCTTGAGCAAGTGCAGACGAATATGGAAAAATTTAAAGGATGAGAATGAAAAGACGAAAGAGAAAAATGCCGGAGAAAAGGAGAACGACGAAGGAATGGAAGAAGACATAAATCTCACATTTCCCAATAAGTTCCCTGTCCTTCTTAGTCATAACCAAATTAAAGCCTTCAAAGTCCCTTTAGTTCCAAAACGACGGTCTCTCGCTCGGTGAAATGATTAAAAGCACCTCGATCACAGGTGAGTAACCAGTGGTATTAAACACTTAGTAAAATTTTCGACTAAACTTTCATATGACCTATATACATATGTCGAAATGTCAATCTCTTCAATATTGACTTTCGTATACCTATGTGCCAATTCATATACTCTTCAAGTTAATTTCGACTCAATTTAAGTTCTTGAACTAATGATTTGCTTTTCTTAACTGATTTTCAGATGGATCATTATCCAGCCTACAACCACTGCACAAATTTTCAACTCGACCTGACTACCTTCCAGTGTTCGGACGACATTATTGTGTCCATTTTACAAGGCCATCCCCTATGGCATGCTCTTACGGTGACGGCCTCGATGCCGATGGTCTACCTTTAACAGTTTTGGGGGATGATCAAGAGCCACATTATTGAAGGGGCGTACAATTCACGACGGTGGAAGGGACGAGGCATATATGCATGAACAAGAATGACTTCGGGCTGGTCCTCGACCTCCCCATCAGCCAAAATTACGATCCCCTTCCCACTGATGCTGAGCTAGTGCGCGGCTTTCTACACATGGGATACTGTCCGCCGCTCACCAAACTTGCTCAAGTTCATAGCAACGACATCCCATACCCTTGGAAGACACTTTTTGGTATCATCAACAACTGTTTGTCGCCAAAGCACGCCAACGTTGATAAAGGCAACAACAACATTCTCTGTATTTTCCACGGAATCGCCTTCTCATGGAATTACGATTTCATTGAACTGATCTGGAACGATTTAGCAGAGCAAATCTGACAGAAGGAGAATAAATGCTCAAAGAATGTGCCGTATGCTCGGTGGTTCTTCGTGATTATCAGACAATTCATGGAGATATACGAGCAGAACATCCCTAGTCTACCTCCTGGAGGGAATTACCAGCTAGCTCCGCTCAAGTTCTTCCACAACCCGAAGCTAACGGATTTGGACCAGCCGTCCATGGCCATTCCGTTCGAGCTGCTTCGTCTTGCCGACCCCCTCGGGAGACGAATATCAACGCTACTATCGGGAACACAATCTCACGGAGCAGATGATTCGAGGGCCCCCGACAGACTTCACTATGAGCCCTCCCCAACAACAACCCTCAAGCCCTGAGGCTGCGATGATCGATGCAGTGGCCCAGGAGCTTGAACAGGAGCCTCCAATCCAAGAAGCTCAACTACCAGATCTTGATGCCACAATGATCGACGAAGTGGCCCATGAGCTGGAAGTTGAAGCTCACGTCCAGGAGCTCTAAACAGAAGTGGACTTTGATGTGCGGCCTGCCTAGCCCGGTTGCCTTGCTTTGGTTGGCTCGTTCCTCCTGGTGTTACTGCGTCTTGTGCTTGTTTTGACGTTACGGTGGGGTTTTACGGATGGGCGGCGCACTTTGGCGTGGTTACCTTGGTTTCTCTTCTACACAGATTACAGGAGCCCGACCTGCCCTGCGGATGCCTCCCTTTCCCGCCTGAAGCTTATCCTGCGTGATATCTTCGGTTTTTGTGCCTTCTGGTGCTGTTTTGGCACTTTGCTGGGCTTCCCTTGCTGGCACTTCACCTAGTGCCAGGAGCCTGTTGATGGATACGGCTTGCTGACACCTTTGTAGCCTTGTCATGATTGACCCCGTGTATTGTCGTGATTACTTTGTGTTTTTGGCTTTGGTCCTGTAGGGACCTTGTAGGTTGTCTGGGTCGCCTGGTCTTTGGTGCCGGCTAGTCGGTTGTTTCACTTCCGTTTGATGCGTCATGAGCGATATCATGCACGCTGCTCTGTAACTCCTGTTTTCTGTTTTCTATTTATTTTAGTAACTCTTTCCAAAAAAAAAGTTGCTGGGCAGTCTCCACATGCAGTTCATCGCAGAGCACGATCGCTGGCGTTCCCGCCCTCTGAGCTACCCAAGGCTTGTCTCTAGTCGACAAGCGGTCCTGTATGCCTAGCCATAAGATGAACTCATGGCGTGGGATCTTCAAAGGCCCTCCAAAAATTGTAGACCAACAGGTGTGTTCCCTCCTAAATCGAATCGCATCCCTCGCCGTTGTAGTCGTCATGATACCCGTCGATGAGCGTGTCCAAATCATCCCATCCTGCTCTCCTCGAATCACCTGAGGAAGGAGGCGACTGATCTCAATATATTCGACCGACCCCTGACCTGGCCAGTTCCATCCCTGGTCACTAATAACCGTACTCAGGCAAGAATCAACAGGTAAACCCATTGCAATAGGTCCTCGAGGGAATCTATCTAGTAATGGTATATGCAACAGCCAAGGGTCCTTCCAAAGCCATATAGTCGAGCCATCAGCAACCCTAAATGTAATGTGTGGACGTACCACTGGTCTCAGTTGCATCAGCTTCCGCCAACTCCACGCATCCTTTGGTGAGATCGAGAGATCCCACACAGATCGAGAATGTAGGCACGTTCTGTATAGCCACTCCACCCAAATTGAGTGGGATCTTGTGAGCACACTCCACAGTTGCTTCATGAGAAGTGCCTTGTTGTCAACCTCAATAGAGCGAATGCCCATTCCCCCCTCAGACACAGGGAGACAAAGTACCTCCCACGCAACCTTTAGGCAGGAGGAAAACCCCCGACCAGTATGCATGAAATGCCTACAGCACCGACTTAATCAGCTGGAGTCGGTCGGCGTACGACAACGATCTATTAAGCCAAGACCCAATGCGACGGTCAACTCGATGTAGTAAAGGCGCACAATCAGCAATCGACAGACGTGTAGTAATCAACGGTACCCCCAAGTAGCGGACTGGAAGCTGTCCCACTCGATACTCCATCAGTGCCTGAATATCATGTGATGTCAGCCCTTCTGCCCGACGTGACAAGTACATCTCGCTCTTGTTCGGGTTTGGGAATAACCCTGACAGAGCCGCAAAGCGCCAAGAGCGTCCTTCAGCACCCCTATCGACACTACATCCGCATGACTGAAGAGCAGAAGATCATCCGCGAACGCCAGAGAGGCCAAGCGCGTCGACTCACATCTCCAATGATAAGTAAATCTTGGTTCCTCAGAAATAGATAAGGAGATCATCCCATGCACCACCTCCATTATCAGAGTAAACAGGTAGGGAGATATGGGATCTCCCTGTCGAAGTCCCCGCTTCCCCTCAAAGAAACCGACCACCTGGCCATTCAGGTTAAGTGAAAAAACCGTCATCGTCACACAAGCTCGAATCCACCCTATGAAGGTTGGATGAAATCCCATTGCCTCCAAAACAGCCAATAGAATGTCCACTCCACCTTATCATAAGCCTTAGCAAGGTCAATCTTGAACATGGCTCGTGGCGGCCTTCCCTTCGACTTATAACCAAGACACAATTCCTGTGCCAATAGGATATTGTCGCTGATGCGCCGACCAGGTATAAACACCGTCTGCATCCCATGCACCAACCCTAGCAGAAACGGCTTCAGTCTGTTCGTCAAAATCTTGGAGATAACCTTGTACGGCACATTGGTCCCCATCATTCAACCAATCAAGCTTTGCCCGTTGCGACAGCGCCGTGTGTTCCACATCTACTGCCTTAGCATACAGTGCACGGCACAACCTCTCTAGATCGTAGAAGAGACCCTCGTGTGGAAAGCGTGATGAGAATTCCTGTGTCTCAAGGAATCGTTTTGCTTCGGTGACATTTTTAGCTAAATCTCCTTTAGCCCTCCTCATCTGTTGAAAAATCGATTTCAACATCTTCAACTGTTGTACCACAACGTACATGGGAAACCCATGAAACGGCATACTCCAAATGCGCTGCACTTGCTCCAAAAAGGCGTCATCCTTTGTCAAGAAATTCTCGAAGCGAAACGTCCCCTTACAACGTCGCGGCGTAACTGTGCCAGAATAATGGGCGCGTGATCTGACGTCGATGGCAACCCACCTCGACAGACAGAATCAGGATAGCATGCAAACCACTGTGGGTTGGCCACCATGCGATCGAGTCTCCTCCAAATTCCCGCGCCATTCCTCTGCTGATTGTACCACGTGAAAACTTGGCCCGTCATAGGTATCATGGCAAGATCCACCCCTACTAGACAAGATTGAATCTCTTCCATATCCTGCCTAGCTGGAGCTCCCCCGCGTCCCTCACTCGTGTACAATATAGCATTGAAGTCCCCCAGGACCATCCATGCATCCGCCACCCGTGCCTGGGACATAACCATCAATTCTTCCCACATAGGAAGCCGCTCTTCCCTCCTGGACTTCCCATACACAACCGAAACAAACAACACCTCTCCCTTCTCCAGCGATATCACACGACAATGAACAGCCTGAGTGGAGATCTCAAGTATATCCACTGTGACTATCGAAGGGTCCCACCCTAGCCAAATCCGCGTCGATGGACCCTCATCATAATCAAAAAACCAATGCCATTGTGGTCTAATGCCGTTCGATATAAACCTCGCATTAGACACAGCCACCCGTGTTTCCAAAAGCCCTATCATACACAATTGCTCCTTCGCTATCAGATCCCCCACCGCCCTCCTGTGGTCTTGTTTGTTAAGACCACGTACATTCCATGCAGCCAGCGCTATGAATGAAGCCCATCATGGGCTGCGTTGTCTTTAGGGCCCGATTGAGGTAGTAGATTGTCCGTCGCTTCCGTCACGTCACATAATATCGCAAAGCGATTATGGTCATTCTCCGACTCCAGCTAGGCAGTCGGATGGCTTGCCATCCGTGGCGCCTCTAGGGTATGCCGCGATCGGCTCGTCTCCCCACGGCTTATCTCCACTTGCATACCTTCCGGCCGGGAATCCTTACCAGGTCTAGTCACCATGATTGCCTTTCCATTCGCCCCTACCTGATGCCACTCCTCATGGACCTTGCAACCTCTTAAGGCCAAGCTCCCTCCGTTCAACCTGTTTGTTGCGAGGCTGGTGCCTCATCGGCATGTTTTGTTGTCTGTTCCGCCTAGATCGGTTCTCCTGTGGTAGCAGTTCCCCAACAGCGCGCGAGTGCTCCTGGCGCGGCGTAGCCTTAGTCCTCTCAACTGTTTGCGGGCGTTTTGGACAGCGCGCCTCCCCATGACTCCACGATGAACATGTCGTACACTTGGTGGGTCCCATTCCTTGAAGAAGTTCGAGAACACATTTGGAGGTCACCGGACAAAGTCAAGAAGCCGAATGAGTTCGAGCTTATAGGGATCTCTCACTGGGATCAGCAAAAGAGAATGACGTATCTCTGGATGCTAACCCATCTTGGACCAGATGTGAAACTGGGGATGACTAAAGGACAAGCAAAGAGCCAGAGTCTTTTCCCCAATTTGTCAGCTACTCAGTGTTTACTGCGCTAAAGGAGGTCTTCCAACACCGTACTACGCCATCGAGCGAGTAGACAAAACTCGAGAAGAATTAAGGGAGAGCGACCTACCGTACCTCCTTGCCGAGGAGGTGTACAACCTCTACCAGCTGTATGTGGAGAAGTACAAAGGTCCTCAAGGCTTCATCAAGAAAGGTCTCGAGGGACTCTACCGATTCATGGTGCGCCAAGTCAAGTACTTCGCCACACACGACCTTCAGATGGCTCTGGAGAGCAACATGTAGAAGGTTAACATGACCGCTCCGCTCAACAAAGGACCTGAGATCGAAGGGTTTCCCAACAATCACGTGCACATCAGCTCAGTCTTAGGTGTCACCTACCACAATCCGATTGCAAAGAAGACTAGTTGATGCTGAAGACTGAGATTCACAAATTCTTTGATGCGACGCTCAAGGTCATCAGAAAGAACATAGAGCAGAGGTTGGAAGAGATCAACAGAGCGATGATGATGAGGATTCACAGGTTTGTGAGAGAACAACCACTCCTGATGGAACTGCTTGATGACATCGAGGAGCGACTGGAGCTGAGGAATACGCTCAGGAACTTCGAGTATGCACTGGGCTTGCGCAGGTCGTACTTTGCCCGATAAGGACAAATAGTTCGGAAAAGCAATCAAGCACAAAGGGGGAGATTGTAGAATACACTTGTAATTGTGCATTGATTTTATTAGTTGTCCTCGTAGATTGGGGCTTTTATTGTATTTGTCCTTAGTTTAGGACTTAGTTTGTTATTTATAACAAGTATGTTTGGTATAAATAGATGTATAAACATTGAGCTTAATGAGAAATTTTAGTCAATTGATCGAAAAGCTTGCAAATCAAATTCTAGAG
Source organism: Craterostigma plantagineum (assembly GCA_027422505.1). Classification (NCBI taxonomy): domain Eukaryota; kingdom Viridiplantae; phylum Streptophyta; class Magnoliopsida; order Lamiales; family Linderniaceae; genus Craterostigma; species Craterostigma plantagineum. Next base: position 21,817,207 of record JAPQWV010000009.1, on the reverse strand, counting down.
AGAGAAAGTCAGAATTCATTCTCTCACTACTCGAAATCTCTCTCGAAGTTCTCAACGAAGGGTTTTCGATCGAAGTCTAACTCTTTACAATTCTAATCGAGTTCCTTAGATTTCAAGTCTAGGATCTAGGAGTTGATAAATTAGGACCTAACAATACGCATGCCACGTGTACTTGCTACTTAAAATCTCACTTAAGTCACAAAACACTTAATCATGGGGTACATAAACACAGACAACACCGCAATCATATACTACGCCGTCACGTAAGTCATATAATGATTTTATTGGGCGACCTACCTATGGACTCGGGTATTACATGTAGTCTACGCATTAGCGTAATATATTATATATTTTAAGAAAAAGTTTTTTAGACGGGTCTTCCGCGACTTACGTTGCGAACATCCGCCACCAAATATGATTAGAAAGCCAGGGTCGCTACATACTCGCCTTGCACTAGATCGTTAGGAAAATGATAAGGGCATTTAGGAAATTCCTCACTCGGCCACATGTAAATTTCAATCCTTAATATAGCCTTTAGTCATCCACTTTGAGCCTTCTTCGATTCTCTTTTCTTCATTTGAATCCCGATCAAGCTTTCAACCAATTGACATAATCTTCGGAGGGATACTCAAACGAGAAAAGGAAGGGCTTGCAAATCAAATTCTAGAGAGAGAAAGTCAGAATTCATTCTCTCACTACTCGAAATATCTCTCGAAGTTCTCAACGAAGGGTTTTCGATCGAAGTCTAACTCTTTACAATTCTAATCGAATTCCTTAGATTTCAAGTCTAGGATCTAGGAGTTGATAAATTAGGACCTAACAATATGTATGCCACGTGTATTTGCTACTTAAAATTTATTAAGTCCTCATGCCCTCACTTAAGTCACATAACACTTAATCATGGGGTACATAAAGACATACAACACCGCAATCATATACTACGCAGTCACGTAGGTCATATAATTCACATAATATGCATGTAAAATTTTATTCGGCGACCTACCTATGGGACTCGGGTATTACATGTAGGCTACGCTTAGCGTAATATATTATATATTTTAAGAAAAAAAATTTGTTAGACGGGTCTTCCGCGACTTACGTTGCGAACATCCGCCACCAAAGATGATTAGAAAGCCAGGGTCGCTACATACTCGCCTTGCGCTAGATCGTTAGGAAAATGATAAGGGCATTTAGGAAATTCCTCACTCGGCCACATGTAAATTTCAATCCTTAATATAGCCTTTACTCATCCACTTTGAGGCTTCTCCGATTCCCTTTTCTTCTTTTGAACCGATCAAGCTTTCAACCGATTGACATAATCTTCGGAGGGATACTCAAATAAGAAAAGGAAGGGGAGGAATAGAAGAAAAGAAAAGAAAAAGATGACAAAAGAAGGTGAAAAAAGCACACGACGAATGTTCAACGCACAAAAAGCAGTCCAAAAGAACCTGCATCTTGACTATCAAAATTCCAAATCATTAGAAGGGGGCATGGATCTTGCTGTGAACTTCTCCTTCAAAGTCCTTTTGATTCCAAAACTACGGTCTTTTTCATAGGTGAAATGATTAAAAGCGCCTCGATCACGGGTAAATTGACTTAAAAGTGCCTCGATCACAGCTTTTCCTTCGTGATACTGTCATCGGTTTGTGTGCTATTTGGCACTGTTTTGGTACTTAGCCGGGCTTCCCTGCTGGTACTACACCTGGTGCCAAAAACCTGTTGTTGGAAGCGGTTCATCGACACCTACGTAGCCTAGTCATGATTGCTCTTATCTCTGTTGTACCTTTGGCTTTGGTCTTGTTGGGACCTTGTAGGTCGTTTTTGGTTGCCTGGTCTTTGGTACTGGCTGGTCGGTTGTTCATTACCGTTTGGTGCGTCATGAGCGATATCATACACGCTGCTCTGTAACTCCTGTTTTTCCGAATTGTAGGAATGAATTTCATTGGTAACTCGTTCTCTCTCTAACTTTCTCTCTCTACGTTTTCTCTCTTACAAACCCTAAAATCCGTCACTCTTCCTCACGCATCCCCTCACTACCGCCGGTGACCACCATCCGCCTCGCCACTGATCGGCACCGGTCGCTCCCCCACCCTCCATCGCCGGGCTCAAACGGCGACGGGAGGGTTTTAACCCCATCTCTTCTACCCCTTCTTCTTAGTGACCTTTCGACTTCTCACCTTCTCGTTTGGAATAATTCCCGTGTGTATATATATAACTGGGTAAATGTACATGATGGGTAAGGGTCAACCCCTCACAAGCAACCAGTAACAGACTACTGGAGAAACAAACTACGTAAGATCAACTTAGCATAAACTACCAAGCTACCCGCCAAAGCCGTCGGATGGCCGCCCTTTGGAGAGCAAACTTAGCCGAGACTCCACTAAGTCGCACACAAACCAAATCAAGAACAGTATCCACAAGCCTCTCAGGAGTCGTGATGGTTCCCTCCTTCCAGCGCTTGTTGCGTGCCTGCCATATATGATAAACCAACGAGGCCAAAATATGACGATGAGCCGCCGAAATAAGATGTTTGCCACGCCATTTCCTCGAAGCCCATAATAACCCATCGGCCCAATTCCGATACGGCCACGACCAGCGGATCCGACTTCTAAGTAGCCGAAGACACTGGCGAGAGAACCGACAGTCGAAAAACAGGTGCTGGGTCGTGTCGTACCTTAGGACGTCGCATAAAACACAAGCCGGCGTACCCGCTTGCTGGACCACCCAAGGCTTATCCCTCGTGGCCAAGCGATCTCGTATACTCAACCAGAGAATAACCTCATGTCTGGGGACCTTTAGAGGTCCTCCTAGTAGGGCCGACCATGGCACCGGCTGTCGTCTAGTGCGTAGCGTCTCCCTAATCAGGCGGACGGATACTCGCCCATCCATCGACCCCCTCCATACTATGCTATCGGACACGGTCAGGTCAGCAGGTGGAAGCTGGCGGCTAAAATCAATGTACTCAGTCGTCGTCCTCCCCGGCCAGTTCCAGCCAGTGGCATCAATGACAGAGCTCAACCGTGTCCCCAATGGTAGCCCCATTGCTAGCGGCCCTCGTGGATAGCGTGTGAGGAGTGGCGATTCTCGATGCCAAGGGTCCTTCCACAACCATATCTTCGAGCCATCTCCAATCCTGAATACGATAAGTGGGAGGATGACGGACCTCAGCTGCATAAGCTTCCTCCAGCTCCATGATGTATTGGCTGAGACCGGAATCGCCCAAATCGACCTCGCCTGTAGTCGTGTACTGTACAGCCAGTCCACCCAAACTGAATCACACGTACGTGTAATCACCCTCCAAAGAAGGTGTACAAGTAACGACCTATTATCAATAGCTATCGATCGAATTCCCAAACTCCCTTCAGAGGGTGGGAGACAGATATCATCCATGCAACCTTGGCCGAGGCGCCACCCCACAAGAAGTTCCTAAAGCGCGATTCCAAGGCACGGACCACACCCTTTGGCAAAAGGAAAACCCCCGACCGATAGATATGTAGCGCCTGCAGGACGGACTTTATCAGTTGTATCCTACCCGCATATGATAAGGATTGATTCAGCCATGATCCCAAGCGCGCGTCCACTTTCTATAATAGTGGCCCACAGTCTCCAATCGTAAGGCGTGATGAAATAAGTGGGACCCCCAAATAGCGAACGGGTAACCGGCCCTCTCGAAAACCCATAATAGCCTGTAGTTGTTGCTTCAGCCCATCAGCCCTCCGTGATAGGTACGTCTCACTCTTATCAGGGTTTGGGTATAGCCCTGAGAGAGTCGAGAAGGCCGTCAATGCACTCTTCAGAACCCCCACAGAAACGGCATCAGCGTCACAGAACAAAAGAAGATCATCGGCGAAAGTCAGCATAGACAAAGCTGTAGCCTCACATCTCCAGTGGTAGCGGAACTGTGGTTCCCTTCGTATGCACTCCTCAACTAGGCCATGCAGAACCTCCATAACTAGCGTAAAGAGATAGGGCGAAATGGGGTCACCCTGCCGTAAGCCCCGCTTGCAAGCAAAGAATCCCACCCCTCGACCATTCATGTTAATGGAGAAAGTCGTCGTAGTCAAACATGAACGAATCCACTCAATATATGTTGGGTGAAATCCCATAGCCTGAAGTGTGGCTAGTAGGAAGCTCCATTCAACCTTATCGTATGCCTTGGCGAGATCCACCTTGAACATAGCTCTGGGTGGGCGGCCCTAGCTCGTATATCCCAAGCAAAGTTCCTGCGCCATAAGTATGTTATCGCTGATGCGCCTCCCAGGAATGAACGCCGTCTGCGAATAGTGAACCAGATCGCCCAGTGATGTCTTCAGCCTATTCGCCAAGATCTTGGAAATGATTTTGTAGATGACATTGCAGCAAGAGATCGGTCGAAAGTCCGTTGATCTCCTCAGCATCGCACACTTCGGGATCAACGTGAGAAGCGTACTATTCAGGCCCTTCAATAGCCGCCCAGTCACAAAGGAGTCTTGAACCGCCGCTGTAAGGTCCGTTCCCACCACTTCCCACGCAGCTTTGAAAAACGCAGCTGTATATCCATCAGGACCGGGCGCCTTCTCATCCCCCATAGAGTAAAGCGCCTGTCGTACCTCATATGCATCCACCGGCCGAACCATGTCTGAAGACGCCGCTGGGGAAAGCGTGCGCTTTATGCATCCCTGCACGTCAGCCCGTGCAACTGGTACATCCCTCGCAGACTGACCCAGCAATCCTTGATAGAAGTCCAAAAGCTCCCCTTCCACCCCCTCTGGCGTATCCAAGAGAACCCCACCCCCACTCTCCAAGGATAAGATTCGGTTGGTCGCACGACGCAGGGCAACTCTCCTGAAGAAGTAGGCCGAGCACTGATCCCCATCTTTAAGCCATGCCAACTTAGCCCGTTGAGACAAGGCCGTTTGCTCAACTTCCACTGCCCGGGCGTAAAGTATACGACATTGGTGCTCAAGATCATGAAATAAACCCTCCAGTGGATACCGCGCCGCAAAGTCTTGGGCGGTTCCTAGAAATCGCATTGCCTCTGTGACATTTGCCGCCAGATCTCCTTTCACACGCCGCATCTGCTTGAAAACAGGCTTAAAAATTTTAAGAAGCTTTCTCTCTCTAGCTTTCTCTCTCTAGCGAATTTCTCTCCAAAAAACCCTAACAGTGACCGTCCACCTCCCATCTCTTCCGACCACTCCCACACGGCCGCCGGCGGACTGAACCACCCACTGCGTCTCGCCTGGACACACCACACCTCCCTCCATCACCGGGATCAGACGGCGATGGGAGGGATCTAAAACCCATACTGCCCCATCGTCTTCTCTCTTCCAAAAAACCCCTTCGTGACCTTTCATATTCCCACCTTCTCTTTTGGTGATTGTAACCCACCATGGATCCTTCTGAAGACCTGGATTTGCAAGGGCCCTTGCCGGATTATGAACTACTACGATGCAAAATAGCTGAGTTTGGCGATCGCTTCGACGTCGAACTGTTTGAAGACCTCATGACCCGCCTTAAGGGCGGCAGAACTAGACCTACAGGGCCGCCGGCGACCCACCCAGGAAACTCTAATGGACGTCCGGACGGTGAGGATGAACACAACCCTCGTAACATGCCAACGATACCGCTGCACCACCGTCGCCCGCGACGCTTAACTCACAATATTCAGCCGGTTCGCCACCAACACTCTGATCGCCGTCTCCCTATGCGCCAGGGCACGCCGCCGCCCCCTTGGGCTCAGGGCCGATCATTGAGGACGCCTCAGAGGATGACGAGGTGCACATGGCGAATAACCTAGCCCAGCACACCGCTAGGGCTTTGCCCCAAAGACACCCCTCTCTTGGGCCTAACAACACAACAAATGGGCCCCTTACTACACCGGCGACGCCGCCGGGTCAACTACCTACGCCGGCTGCGTCCGAACACGTGGGCTCTACCAGTCCGGCTGGGGCTCCTCCACCTCTCGGAACCGAATCTGCCACTGACCTCCCCCGCACCATGCCGGAAACTGTGTCGCCCCCCAGGGCCAGCCATCAGGCTTCGACCCATGTGCCATCCCACAACATCGAAAACCCTAGAACCGGGTTAGAGACTGAAGAAGGGAGAGACAAAAACGCGAACCCTACCTTGCTGCCGTGATCCAAGGACCCAAAGCCAACAATGGACAGCTCCACGGTGTTCCCCCAGTGCGGCTTGCACTCACCTATACGGCCCTCACTATTATCGACGGAGAGGCTAAGGCCTGCCCATCTTGGGCCATTGTTAAGAAAGGTACGGCGAGGTGGGAACATACCCTCGTGGGATACTTCCTGGGAAAAAGACCATACTTCCCTTACGTAGAGCGCTTCACTCGATCCATCTGGCCCGACCTTGTAGAAGTGCGAGCTACGATCAACGGGTTTTTCAAATTTCGTTTTGCAACGGCAGATGCCGCAACTGCTGCCCTGGTTGGTGGCCCTTGGCTTATGCAAGGGCAGCCCCTATTCCTTGAAAATTGGCGAATAGGCATGTCCTTCGAGAAGAAGCCGCACGGGGCTGTCCCATTATGGGTTAAGATGCGTAATGTTCCCAGCGAAATGTGGACACAGGAAGGCTTAGGAATCATCGCTAGCGTCATTGGAAAGCCCCTCTTCGCTGATGCCCTTACAGCTAGTGCCGAACGGCTTGAATACGCACGGGTGTGCATCGAGAAAACCCTTGACGAACCTTTCATCGACAGCTTCAAGGTTAGAATCCCGACTGAAGATGGAGGATACTCGGGCGAGGTACCAATCATAGTCGAGTACGAATGGAAACCTAAGAAATGCCCCACATGCAACGATTGGACTCATAGCCCAGGAAGCTGCCCAAAAAACCAAGCCAAGCAAACTGCGGTGCATACACGGGCGAACAATGCACGACGACCGCCTCGTCCACACCAGCCGAGTAAGCCCAATGCCATGGCCGTGGCTCATCAGCCCCCCCCCCCCCAAGGGTTCCTAATCAGCCCAGACCTGACCCCCACCCACACAATGAATGGCACCAAGTCAAAGCTAATGGAAAGGGCATTCGAAAAGATCCTCCCAAGGTGCCGCTGCAGACGGTCAGGACACACGGCCAACACACACAAGAAAACCAGCCCATGCAGCCAAGGCAGCCAAATGATGGCAGCTCGACAAGCACGGCATCGACAAACACGCCCACCATCGCAGACCATAATCCTTTCGCAGCGTTGGCTGAATTGGAATGGATGCTCACTACAAATCAGGGTCCTATAGCAGCCCTTAATGAGGTTACTCCATGATCCCTTTCGCCTCTTGGAATGTGCGTGGTCTAAATAGGTTAGACCACCGATGGGCGGTGAAGGAGTTGATTACTAAACACGATCTTAGAATTATTGGACTTATTGAAACAAGAGTCTCGGAACAGAATGCCTCTGACGTATCCCAATCAATTAGGGCTTGGAATTGGTTTTATGAGTATGATGACGGGCCGGCGTCTCGTATATGGGTTGGCTGGGACCCGCAACCCGTTACTGTTACCGTTGAAGCGCATACCACTCAAGCGGTTCATTGCAAGGTACTCGTATTGGAAGAAAGGCTGGAATTCTATGTTACCTTTCTTTATGGGCTGAACATTCGACTTGATCGACGGGATCTTTGGGCCGACATTGTCGACACTTCGTGGGAGCGGGCAAACGTACCTTGGGTAGTGACGGGGGACTTTAATGCTATTCTGGACAACACGGAAGCCCGTGGTGGTTCCCCCGGCGACGGCTGCCCTGACATGGCTGCTTGCTTTACTTCGGCTGACCTCATAGGTCTGCCTAGGGTGGGACCCTTCTTCACTTGGTATAATCAACAATCTGGGCCTGCGGGTGTCTAGAGACGCCTTGACAGAATGGTGGGCAACCCGGCTTGGTTCACCCGATTTGGCGACCTGACTTATCGTTGTGCCCTACCTTCGACCTCTGACCACTCCCCGCTGATCCTGGAGGCTGATACCCCTCGGTGCGCAAAGGGGCCTACTTTCAGATTTGATAATTTCTTAGTCAACGACCCACGTTTCAACCCGCTGGTGGAGGATTCATGGCATCGTCGCGTGGCTGGTTACCCTATGTACTCCGTGGTACAAAAGCTCAAGGGGATTAAACAGGCCATGAAGCAACTACGGCGAGACAAAGGAGATTTAAATCGCAACACTCTTGAGGCGAGGCGGTTCCTCGATATTGTTCAAGATTTAGCTGTCCACCACCCCTTGGAACCTAACCTCCTCCTCCTTGAAAAACGGTGCCGTTTTGCGTATGCCAAAGCTGTCGAAATGGAACACGCGGCACTAACTCAACGCGCCAAAGTGGCTTGGCTCAAGGATGGTGACCAATGCACCTCTTTCTTCTTCAAGAAGGTGGCCACACGTCGAGTTTGCAACCGGATTTTCTCCCTTGAAGACGAAGCCGGGACCACTTTCGAGGGGGATGATCAAGTTAGGACTGAATTGATTCGCTACTACACTGAGCTACTAGGACACTCTACTCGTACTGCACCCATCTCCTATGACATAGTTGCTCCCTATATGGAACGGAAGCTAAGTATGGATGAGGCGGAAGCTATGGTTCAACCGATCACGGATGACGAGATCAAGAGAGCACTCTTCTCTATCGAGGATAACAAATCTCCTGGACCGGATTGGTTTTCTTCTGCATTCTTCAAAAAGGCGTGGCCCACAATTGGGACGGAGATCACACATGCGATAAAGGAATTCTTCAAGACGGGATTCCTCCTAGGGGAACTTAATACGACACTCATCATGCTTATCCCTAAAGGCGACAACCCTCGGATGGCAAAGGATTTCCGGCCTATTTCTTGCTGCAACGTCCTTTATAAAGTCATTTCAAAGGTCATGGCCAATCGTCTCAAGGGCTGCCTTAGCCGACTTATCCACCCGACACAAACAGCCTTTATACCGGGTCGCCGAATTGCGGACAATATCCTCCTTGCTCAGGAAATCTGCCAAGGTTATAAGAGTATGGGCTTGCCCGAACGTGTAGCGTTTAAAATCGATATTGCAAAGGCCTATGACAGAGTTGAGTGGGACTTCATTCTGATCACACTAGAAGCGCTCAACTTTCATCGTACCTTCATTGACTGGGTCCGTGCTTGCCTTACGACACCCTCTTACTCCATCAATATCAACGGACGGGCGGAAGGATTTTTCCACGGACGTCGCGGCCTTCGGCAAGGTGACCCTATCTCACCGTATATCTTCACTATTGTGATGGAGGTCTTATATTGCATCATCGCTGATGTATTAGACGTAGCGCCACCTTCCAATACCATTGGAAATGCGACGCTACTTCGTTGTTTATGCTCACCTTCGCGGATGACCTCCTCCTCTTCTCCCATGCTGACGTGGCTTCGGTTGGGATTTTCAAAAGTTGCTTGGAACATTTTGCTACACTCTCTGGATTATGTGCAAACCCTCAAAAGAGCGAGATGTTCATCTCTAAACGCGCCGAACAAATGAAACACGCTATTCAGGCTGAGATGGGAATCCCGCACGGATCCCTTCCTGTTAGATACCTTGGGGTTCCACTCATCACATCGAGACTGACGATTGCAGACTGCGCCCCCTCCTTAGAAGCATCGATCGACGGTTGGGCTCCTGGACAAACCTTTCTCTCTCATATGCAGGACGGGTCCAACTTATAAAGTCTGTCCTCCTTGGATTCCACACGTATTGGGCGAGCGTCTTCCTCCTCCCCAAAGGCATCATCAAGATTATTGAGGCTCGTATGCGTAAGTTTTTATGGAACGGCTCGTCTGCAAAAGTTGCTTGGGCTGATATCTGCATTCCAAAGGAGGAAGGTGGGTTAGGGATCCGATCAATTGACACGGATAATAAGGCACTCCTGCTGCGGCTTCTCTGGATCCTTCTTAGTCGGGACGATTCTTCGATCTGGGCCTCCTGGATCCGGCAAACCCGACTCCATAACACCACGCTCTAGACTATCAGACCTACGCCGCGCACCTCGTGGATTTGGAGGAAGCTCCTTAAGCTCCGCGACCACATTCGACCTCTTATCACATTCAGCATTGGGAATGGGGCATCCACCAGGCTATGGACTGACCCGTGGCTCTTCACTGTCCCCATGATAGAGCGCTACCCCCGTGGCCCTATGATCATGGGCCTTCCTCTTGACTCTAAGCTCAGTACAGTCATCCGGGAGGATGGCTGGTGCTGGCCTGCTCGCACATCGACGGAATACCTGGATTTCGAGCACTTACTCCCACAGGTCAGACCTTCCGAGGAGGATACGATCACGTGGAGAGCTGCTCCGAATGGTATCTTCTCTACACGATCGGCTAGAGAGAGTATTCGCAGGCGGCGTCCTAAGGTCCCTTGGCACACGCTCTTCGGAGGCCCACTTGCCATTCCTAGACATGAGATCATTCTGTGGCTTGCTATCAAAGATAGGTTGGCAACTAGAGACAAGCCTTGGGTCGCGGCTAAGGCGGGTTCCTCTACCTGCCTACTTTGTGACACTCAGGAAGTTGAGACCAGTAGGCACCTGTTCTTCGACTGCCCTTTCTCCAGACATTGCATACGCATCCTCAGAAGATGCGCCTCGGTTGGCTGGTTGGGGACTGGCCGGCTGGCATCAGGTGGGCGGCTCGACGCTGGAGGGGAAAGCACTTAGCTAACTTAGGCCCTCGTCATGCGTTGGCCTCGTTGGTCTACCACTTGTGGATGGAACGTAACAGAAGATGGCATGATGGGAGACAACGATAACCAGGTCATATTATGGCTGATATTGAAACATTACTTTGCCTTCGTCTGTCTACTCTCCCCTCTAAGTATACGTTACAATCTCGTGCTCTACGGCGGGTGTGGCGTATTGCTTGGTAGGAGTGTTGTTTCTTTGTCGGGTGGTCTTGTTTTCCCTTTTCAGGTGGTCTTCGGGCTGCTCACGACTCATCCACTCTTCCATGTTGGTTTCGCTGGGAGGCCTGAACCGTGGACTCAGGGAGGACCTCATCTTTCTATTTTTTCGCCTTCCCCTCCTTTCCTCTCCTTTTTGCTCTGGCAATGTGCTCTGCTTCCTCCTTTCCTCGTTTCTTTGTAGGTGGGCTGCTTTGGGGGCTTTCCCGAGCTGTAGGTGTCCCTTGCTTGCGCTGCTGGAGGACCTCACTTGGGTGCTGTGGCCTATCTTTGGCGGAAAGAAACTGGAGTTTGGCGTCATCACGCCTGTTCCCCCGACCGGCCTCGCGGACGCACTTGTTGCGTTGCCCCTTCCGCTTTTAATTCCTTTTGGAATTTCTTTTTGGTGCGCCTGCACCTTGTCCGCACGTCACTCGGCTGCCCTGCAGGAATTGCATCTGGTGCCTGGGTCCTGTTGATTGGAGAAGGGATTTGGACACCTTCTGTTGCCTTTGCTTTTCTGATTAGCTTGTACTTTTGTTTGGCCTGGTCTTGTTTGGGACCTTGTTGGTGTCTGGGCTGTTCCGGTTTGTTGATGTGCTTGCTGGTCGGTTGTTTCATTACCGCTTGTCGCGTCGTGAGCGTCATCACGTACGCTAACCATGTACTCCTGTTTCTTTCTTTTATTTAGTGAAAATTCCCAAAAAAAACAGGCTTAAGCCGCTTCAGCCTATTCATCAGCACGTACATAGGATAACCATCCGTAGACGTCTCCCATATTCGACGTACCTGCCCCAAGAACGTCGGCTCCTTAATAAGAAAATTTTCGAAGCGAAAACTAGGACCTGTTGGCCTAGTCTCCACCGCACCTAAGGTAAGTGGCGAATGATCCGACGTGGCTGGTAACTCGCATCGATAGTACCCGTCTGGACACTTGACGAACCACTGTGGATTCCCCAACATGCGGTCCAATCTGCGCCAAATACCCGCTATCGCCCGCTGCTGATTATACCATGTAAACTCCTGGCCTGTGGATGGAAGAGATGATAAATCCGCCTGTACCATGCAATTGTTGAACTCTGCCATATCAAGAGCATTTGGGGACCCTCCCCGGCCCTCGCTCGCATGCATGATGGTATTGAAATCCCCGGCCACAAGCCATGCATCATGCACACATTGAGCTGAAAACTGTATAAGCTCATCCCAAAGAGAACGTCGATCTTCACGTATGGAATTCCCATAAACGAGAGACGAAGATCTTCTCACCCGTACCCAACACCTCAGCTTGACAATGCACTGCTTGGCTAGATTTCGCTACAATATTAACCCGAAGCCAAGACGGATCCCAACCCACCCATATGCGTGTGCCTGGTCCATCCTCATAATCAAAGAACCACTCCCAGCGGGTTCTTAGGCCCGCTGAGAGCCGAGCCGCATTAGCAACAGAAACCCGGGTCTCAATAAGACTAACTAGTCGCAACCCCGCCCTCCCAATCCACTCCCCCACCGCCCTTCTGTGGTCTTGCCGATTAAGACCACGGACGTTCTATGATCCCACCCGTATTATGAATGGGCCGAATGATGGGCTGCGTTTGCTTTAGGGCCCATAGTAAGAGTCATCGTGATTCTATCATCGTCCTCCAATTCACGTAGTATTGCGAAAGCGTTGTGATCGGACTGGTCAGCATCCGCCTTGCGTCGGGGTAGGGGCGGGTTGCTAGACGTACTCGCATCATGAGAGCCATCATGGTTAGGTTGCCCGACGCTCTTCGAGGGCGAAGGAGTGGTATCGCCCTGGCCTTTCCGTAAGCACCCACTTGTTGCCAATCTGTTTGGACCACCCTTCCTTTAACTCCATCCCTACGACTACGCCTCGGCTGATCTCGTGCATTAGCCAGATCCTTAACCCCCGTAGATGGTGGTTTGTGAGCAGGTGTTGACCGCGGTTGTGGCGTAGGCTAAGCTGCCTGATGCCGCACTTGTCGCTTGGGGCATTGTGTATCCCCATGGGCCCATGTCGCGCACCTAGCACACCGCGTCGGGCGCCATTCATATTCCACCCGAACATGAATTATCCCGAACGAGCCGCCCTCCTCCTTTGGCACCTCGATGAGCACTTCATCAATGAATGGCTTGGTAAGCGTCTTCATGATACACACTCGCGCATAGTATATCCTCTCTCCTTTTGCCGTGATCCCATCGGCGAAAAGCGGACGACCCACTCCACTAGCGACGATCCCCAAGCCGGCTTGGGTACAAAACTCACTAGGGACGTTCCATAGCTTGACCCATAGTGGAACCTCGACGAGCTCCTTTCGCTCCATCGACATACCCAGTCGCCACTCTTCTAGAAATAGTGGTCGGCCTTGCATAAGCCAAGGCCCACCCTCCAACACCGAATTCATAGCTATGGCTGACTCGAAGCGGAACCGAAAAAACCCATTACGGGCTCGCCCGAACCTCGACCAATCCAATCCACCTCGCCCGTGCAAATTGTTCAACGAAGGGAAAATATGGTTTGCACCCTAGGAAGTACCCGACCAAGGTGTGGTCCCACCTAGCAAGTCCTTGTCGAGCCACCTCCCATGCCGGGGATACCACCGCAATATTATCGACAGTCGACGTGGGAGACACGTAGTCAAGGGCAAGGCGCTGCTCCCCTTGCACCTTACGTTCCCCTTTGCGCATTGGGTTGCGCCTATCAGCTTCCGTGAGCACTTCAGCAAAAGACTTGGCGGGTGGGACGCGTGTCTCAGCTCCCGTCTTCTCCATCGTAAGAGTTGGCGCAGCCTCGATCGCCAAACCCCTAGGCCCCGTGACAGCCATGACCTCAACAGGTGGTGTGTCGCGATCGTCCCGAGCATCTATGGCAGACCCCATATCCACACACCGCCTGGCTGTAAGACGTGGCGGTGGTGTATCAGGATTCCTTTTAGCGGGACCGTTACCCCACCAAACGGGATTTTCATCACAGCTGCTACAGCTGAGGACCGCGTCGACGATCCATCAATCGGGCCGGCCACAGCCGTCTTCGTAACCCTAACAATCGTTCCATCCACCGCCGCAGCGGAAGACGCAGCCGTTGGACCATCAGCCCCCGGGGATTTGCCGCTAACGCATTGGATTGCGTGACCCGAGTCCGACGAAACCCTCGCTGTCTCGCCATCGCCCTCGACAGTTGGCACCCAAACCCTAGCCCCATTCTGATCAGCCCCTGTCCTTGTCGATCGTTCAGCAATTGCGCAGGCGTTCTCCACCGGCCCACTGGATTCCGTCACACGGACAATAGATCTGTCACGATTCACAATCTGCGTCCCTTCAGCGCCGGCAATCTTGTTTTGCAGTGCCCGGAATCGGTCCACATCGAAGCATGCTGCAAAATCCGGATATGCCGCGGTCAAGGCATCCAAATCCGAGAAAACCGGTGCAGCCCCTTGCATCGTCGGTGCTGGCTGATCGCGCTCCATCGCCACCGGGTCAGCGATCGTCACCAGGGCCCGATCAGGTGGATCGGGTGGATTCCCCGGAGCTTGCATATCGCCAAGAAACCCTAGTCGCCACAAAATATCCCAAAAACCTTGCTCCAATCAGTCCCACGTCGACCAGATTGGTGAGGGAGGATGCCAGGATCACCGGCCGGCCAAGAGTGACCGGAGACGATGGCAATCGGACGTCAAACACACGAAGAAAAGCTCGAAAATTGAAACTCTCGCCTACTGTGTGAAAAATCGCACACACTAATCGATCGAAAGTAAGCTTCTAATGCAGGGCAACCGGATGACGTAGAAGCCTACATGAATCGGATATCCGTGAGTTTTGACATTTAATGTCAGAGCATCCAATATATTGACATCGGTCAATGATAATTGGAGATTTGGATAGACATTAAAATAAACTGGACCATGTGCCAGACTAGATTGAATTATTCCCATAAGGGATTGTTTCCAGTCGAGATTTCTACCATCTCTAAGAGCTGCTATAAAGCTCTCTGGTAAACCTTCTAAAGTCAAAGGCTTAAAGGCTACATGTACTAACCCAATATGAATAAATTTATGATTTATTCTATATTTTTCTAAGTCTCTATTACTTAGAAGTCTAATAACCATTTCTTCGTTATTCAAAGAAATTGTTTCCTCAGTAGTTTTTACTACCTGTTTTGAACCCACTCGTTTTGAACCATTCTCTTCTCTTTTTGCTTCTTGACTTTCATGTGCTTTCTCCCTTGCCCCCCTCTGTCTTTTGTCCCTTGTTCTTGGGTGCAGGTGGCTTTGTTGGGCTTGGCGGGGATTGGCTGTGTTCTTTGGGGCATGCTGCGTGGTCATCCTGGCGTCAGGGCTGTGTGTGCGGGTTCCACGGTCCACCTGGAAGGTCATCCCACCGGTTGGAAAATAGGAGTTGGCGCACTTGCGCCCCTCACCGACCTTTTTGCGGATGGTCCATTCCCCCGCTTGGAGCGAACACCTAGTGTTACGGCCTCCGGTTTTTGTGCCCTTGGCGCTGTTTCGTGGCATTGTCCCTTTCCCACCTGCTGATACTGCATCTGGTATCAGGCTCCCGGTGATGGAAGTGGTTTTGACACCTACGTAGCCTTGTTATGCTTGACCTCTCTGTAATATTTTGGCTTTGGTGTTGTTGGGACCTTGTAGGTTGTCTGGGTTGTCTGGTGACGTTGCCTCTAGGTCGGTTGTTCATTACCGTTTGGTGCGTCGTGAGCGGTATCACGTACGCTGTACTGTAACTCCTGTTTTTCCATTTATTTAGTGACCCTTTCCAACAAAAAAAATTTTACTACCTGTTTCAAGCCTAATTTCTCGAAAGTTCCTAATTCATAGATTATTTTATAATCTATTCTAGGAATTGTCCAACGATTTAATTTGTCTAAATCTTGAGGGATATCATACTCCTCTTCAATACTGTTTTTAACAGTATCTTTTCGTCTCATCAAATTTAACATTTGAAAAAGACCGTTAAACTACACCTTAACTTCTTAATAACTCCACCATGGCTCTGATACCATACGTCAAAAAAGAAATTGGGAAAAAGGTACGTGGCGTTGTTAAACCTATTAGTCCAGTTATCAAGCTGTAAACAGTTTGATCCCGTTCGGACCCAAGGTATTCCAGCCTATATACCATAATCCAAAATTTTATTTTTGTGATCGTTAGAATTAAATTATCGGATACAAGGATTTTACATGATAAAATTTTCATTTGACTTAATTCAATCGGTAACAGCCATGCCCTCAAACGCCTATCTTTCGGCAACACGGGCTTTGCCAAGAGCCGACACAGAATTAATCAAAATCAAATTTTTTCACAACCTTTATCCAAAATTTAATTCTTTTAATCGATTTTTAAAAGATTTTAAATTTTGGATAATGGTTGTGAAAAAATTTGATTTTGATTAATTCTTTGTCGGCTCTTGGCAAAGCCCGTGTTGCCGAAAGATAGGCGTTTGAGGAGGGTAAATCGAATTTAAATTTTTCCCCGTTGAAAGTTTATAATTTCTTTCAAGAACTGAAATCATGTTTTTAAAATATTTTTCTAAAAACCAAGACATAAAAGGTAACATTCCATTCCTTTTTGACAAATCATTATAAAATTCATCTTGAAAATTAATTTTATCTTCTTTATTGAAATTTTCAAAAAACCATTTTCTGAAAAGTTCCAATTTAGGTAAATTAAATTCTTGATTTATTTTTTTTCTTGCTGGTGAACCCGGACTAAAATCAATTTTGGGTTTTAAATCCATTAAACATGAAAATCCATTTCTGACTCGGTTATTTCCTCGTCTTGATTTTTAAAAACTCCATGAACAATATTATCTGAATTAATTCTTAATTCTTCTTCTTTATTTTGAGAATAATCGCTAGAAGTTGATTCTCCAATTTGAGAAGTCGAAGCTCTAGAAGGAGATTTTATCATATAATCACATGGTGATATATGATAATGAGAAGAAGCTGATCTTGTCATTCTAGATCTAGGAGTTTTGATAGATCTTTGATTTTGTTCGAATTGTATTTGAACAGATCCATCAGTTGTTTGTATGATTTGAGTAGGATTATTTTTAATTTTAGGTTGAGGAGGCAAAGCTCTTTCGATAATCCAGTTTTCTGGAAACTGTATTTCTTCCCATTTAATAGATCTTCGAGTTGTAATATTAGATCTACTAAAATTAGTCTCTATTAGAACCGTTTCGTTGATTGGTTTATCAACAATTTTACACTGAGGATTCAGCGTATATAAAGGCTTATAATAAATTCTATAACAGATACAAATTATTTCCGAACCTGGACCATAATTATATCCGTGAGTTTTGACATTTAATGTCAGAGCATCCAATATATTGTAGATCATCCGTGAGTTTTGACATTTAATGTCAGAACATCGGTAAATGATAATTGGAGATTTGGATAGACATCAAAATAAACTGGACCATGTGCCAGACTAGATTGAATTATTCCCATAAGGGATTGTTTCCAGTCGAGATTTCTACCATCTCTAAGAGCTGCTATAAAGCTCTCTGGTAAACCTTCTAAAGTCAAAGGCTTAAAGGCTACCTGTACTAACCCAATATGAATAAATTTATGATTTATTCTATATTTTTCTAAGTCTCTATTACTTAGAAGTCTAATAACCATTTCTTCGTTATTCAAAGAAATTGTTTCCTCAGTAGTTTTTACTACCTGTTTCAAGCCTAATTTCTCGAAAGTTCCTAATTCATAGATTATTTTATAATCTATTCTAGGAATTGTCCAACGATTTAATTTGTCTAAATCTTGAGGTATATCATACTCCTCATATATATATATATATATATATATTATATATATATATATATATATAATATATATAAGTTTCGAATTTTTATTAGATAAAATTTGGAAAATTAATAATATATTTATATTGGATATTATATATTTAAAATATACTAAATATGGTATTTAATTAATTAAGGTATTGGATATTTAATTAATTAAATTTAAAGTTTTAATTTTGAATTCGTTACTTGGTAAAACGAAGACTTGGTAAATGGGGTGTAAGGATTTTTCTCCGACCACCTCAACCTATTTTTGACCAATCCTAAGTGGTAAAAATAAGGATTTTCGTGATCCTAAAGTGGAGAGCATCTAATTTTCGAAATTTGAGTTCAAGGGAGGAAAAACTAAGAGTTTTCTCCTCTCATCACTTTCTCTCTCGCACTCTCTCTCTCTCTCTCGGGGGCAGCAAGCAGCTCGTTCTTGGCCTAGCCGCACATGCAAGAACAGCTGGGATGTTAGTGAGGTGCCGGCGTGACGATCTTGCGCAAAGAAGGCGCCCCGTTCGTGTGCTTTTGGCGTAGGAGAGGGGCACTACGCCTCGGGGATTCGAAGGATGTAACGACCCTACTTTCCTAATTAATTGATTTGGCGGATTTCCGCAACGGAAGCTACGGAAAACCCATTTAATAAAAACTTTTTAAATAAAATATATACATATCATAAAAACGTTGTTTTACAAAAGGTATCTTTACACGGGCCGGAGCCCCAAAAATCAAAATAACTAATGCCGCTCCACAGGTCGCATCCATGTACCGCTCTCGCCCTCAAAAGCCCGTGGAGTCACCGCCACCAGCCACTAACCTAGTCCTGACGTTCGCCGACGTCGGACTCATCATTTCCTACAACACATAAAGGCCTGAGCGATACGCTCAGTAGGTGAATTCATGCAAATGCAGCGTGCACTCAATCCCAATCCCGACTCCTTGCCACATGATATAATGCAATGCACGCTCGTTCCCACACTCTACTCTATCTCAATCACAGGGCCCTAGGCTGGACTCGCACCTCACGCGCAATATATAACATATCTGGCCTAGCGGTGCCCACGCCACGGTCCACTGATCGCTCACGTCAGCTTCCTCCCGTAGGTCGCCCCTTCCGCTACCCGTAACAAAGGTCTGGTCGCTCACGCCAGACTAGCGGTGCCCACGCTACAGTCCACTGATCGCTCACGTCAGCTTCCTCCCGTAGGTCGCCCCTTCCGCTACAGAGCTCAAACGACGGTTTGCACCTTGGGTTGCTCAAGTCCAAGTAGACAGATCGCTCACGTCTGTCTCCCGTCCGGTGCCTCATGAGTCCAACCTCAACTCCTCTAAGAGTACGACTGTCGAAATCGGCACACTCTACCCCGCTCAAACGACACTATAAAGTGTCACCGCCCACGCGGTCATCATCTCTCACATGATATGTCGTGACGTGCAATGCAAAATATGCAAGTCTCAACAAAAATACACATCTCACCAAATATTACTTGCACGTCATGCCGTCTCATAAAAATCACATATTGCACCACAAACAAAATCCAAATTCTCTTATTTCTTTAAAATTAGGGAATATCTATGCTCACATCAAGAATAGGCTAAATGGGCCTAGATTTGGGCTAAAGCCAAATAAATGTTAAGTCTAGGTCAGCCACGCCAAAAATTAGCATCACGTATTATATTGCTAAAATTTCGGAATAAGCCCGGCGATTTAAGGAATCGCCCGATTTCTTGTTTTGGCTAGAGTCGCCCGATTTGGAACTCGATTGGAATCGCTGATTTGGAAATTCGGTTGGGATTAAGCTAAAATCGCCCGATTTCTTCGAACAAACGAAATCGCCCGATTTCCTCGCTAAGCAAGGTTCTGCCCGATTTGAATAAAAGCTCGGCGATATAGTGTCTGCTCGACACGTGTTACGGCAAGGAATTTACCCGACTCTAATTCAGCATAAGTCGCCCGATTTCGTGCAGTGCTCGATCAATTTCGCCGATTTGTGAACGTTGGGTTTCGCCCGATTTTGGAACGTGATTTGAAATCGTCCGATTTAAGAACACTCGGCGATTTCACCACCGCTCGACACGTGGCATGGTAAGGAAAATCGTCCGATTTAGGGATTGGTCACGCCCTGATTTCGAAAATTGATTGGAAATCGCGCGATTTGGGAAAGATAGAAATTCGCCCGATTTGACTATATGCGGCGATTTCGCTTTCGCCCGATTTCTCATATCTAAATTTCCATGTTCTAACATCAGCAATTCGCCCGATTTGTTTGACGTAGTATTCTAAGATTCAAAGTGTCCTAATTCACCCGATTTCTAGCTTCGCCCGATTCCCCGTAACAATTAATTTAGACACCAAACCTTAGCTAAGATTCGCCCGATTTTACATTTCGCCCGATTCTACATAATACCAATATTTTGAACACCAAACTTTCACTAGGATTCGCCCGATTTCCACAAAGCACAATTCGAAGTAAAACATTAGTAAATCGCCCGAACCTAGTTCATCTACCCGAACCCATTTCATGCATCCCAATTAATTCCTAAGCATTCAAACATGTATATTCATCCAATAACCCATATGTTGGGTTCGAATCTTATCACACATCATCAAACAAGTATCGAATAATAAATTTCGAAAGCACGTAAGACCAAGGTTCATAAATTTCGAACTTGTGTATCCATAACACCCAAATTCGAAATTCATGAACCTATTTATGTATTGTAGGTGAAGAAATCCACCTACCTGCTTCCAAATTAGGCTAGACGAATTTTTTTTTTGTGAAGTTGAACTAGCCGAAACGGACGGTTCTTGGTTTGGTTCGATACTCCCTACGCTTCAACTTCAACTCTCCTTAAGCTCGTTGAATCGAAATCTAGGTTGATTATGGCTCGAAATTGCCCAACACCCTTCGTTGCTTCTTTCTCCTTTTCTCCTCCCTTGTGTTTCGTTGGTTTTAACAAGTTATAAGTGGGGGTTTTTATTTCTTTTTCTTCTCCTCTTTACACGTTTTTTCGTTGACCAACCCAAGATGTTTTTAGGCTAATTATTAGGTGAAGTATGGCCCTGTTGACGTGTTTCTTCCATAAATCAAGGAACATTGTCCAAATCTTATTATTTAATTCATTTGGGCCAAGATATTTGTTTATTTGGGCCTTTTTATTAATTTGCTTAGGCCTTCCATAAATCTTTATTTGGGTTCTACTATTACATTGGGCTCAATTATATTATTTTGACCCATGCTATTTGTTGGAGCGTATCGAGTTGGGCCAAAACTGTTCAGGTCGAATATTATTTGGGCCGAATTTCTCAACCGGTTCCCGACCCGCTCGAATTCTAATTTCACTGATTCGAGCTTATAGAAAATTTATTACGTCCTTATCCCGTATTAAAATTTACGGGTGTTACATCCTCCCCCCCTTATAGAAATTTCGTCCCCGAAATTTAGGTCGTCGGGAGCGGCTCAGATTAATGATTATAATCCTCACGCTCTCATGCGGCTTCTTGTACCGATTGGTATTATCGTCGCACCTCGACTAACAGAATATCTTCATTCTGATGTCATCACACTTCTTGCATCTAGACCATTATTCCGATGTCGTTTCATGAAGCCTTTTCACTTCGTAGCGTAGACTCGGGTCTGCAACTTGCTTCCGTGATGGCGACTCGGAAAAGACATCGCGGACATGTTCCGACCACGCTGTCCGTTCAAGTTGGTACGCAACTTCGCCAACTCATTTCAAAATTTGGAGAGGGCCTATACGCCTCGGGCTCGACTTTCCTTTCTGTCTGACACTCTCCCCGCACTTCATGGGTGATGTCCTTAAACTACCTCTTGCAAATTCTAACGATCTTCGCCGTTTGATCGGTGCAACTTCTCTAATATCTTTGGGCTGCTGGCACCCTTATTCCGAAGACAATTTACTGGTAGGGTAGGTGAACCCTATTTCTTGTTCTCTCCCCCCCTTTATAGGGCTCCTAAGTCTAACAATTACCAAGGAGAAGTCTATCATCGGTCGAGTTATAGTTCTCTCGCCTAGATAAACTTTAACACGAGAAGGGATTTTATGAATTGTCGAATCTTTATCCCTAGGGATCGGGAGGGGCACGTCTGCACAATAACTTTATCGCCTTGACGTTGAGCTAAGAAGAATAGCTATCATCTTGATTCAGGCTGGGGTTGGGAATCATGAGCATTCACCACGCCTCCGCTGCGCTGCTCTGATGTTGAATACACATACTACCGATATCTAATAAGGATCGGGTCATAGGGTTGTACTCTGGCACTATAGGTTTTGGGCTTGTTGTGCTGGAAGAGATGAAGTGTAGCTCCATCATCATATTCCGGGGAGGAATGGATACTAAATGAATAAGGAGCATGCCTTTGGTCGCACTTATATCAGGGGAAATTCTGAATTTTTTTTTTTTTTTTTTTTTTTTTTAGGGAAGTATATTGATGCTATTAACTACGGGCACGGTTTCCAGTTTAAAGCTGAGGTAGTTCCCCAGTCTACCCACCGAGGCGAGGAAAGATTCGAAAGTTGAATCCAGGAGTTGTTGAGCCTTAAGGCTGAGTTTTGAGCAGTTCCATTTTTGCTTGCTTGCACCGAGATACGAAATCGTCTCCCTCGATTAATAGAAATCCTGCTAGTTTCTTAGAGCAATCGATCATGATCGGAGTAGGCACGTGAAAAATCTTCGTACCTGTCATCACTGTTGTGTTAGCTTCCACCTCCTCGTTGGTCAGGGTAAATACTCGGGCTGGCACAGGTGGAGGTCGCGTAAGCTGTTGGGGTTGGTTCTGTGCCAAGGGTAGATTTTCTGTGCAGGTCCTGGCAAAGTGTCCCACCTTTCCGCACCTGAAACACTGCGGAGTGGGTCTCTGTCCAAAGCAGGCCCCAGAGTGATATCGTCCACATTGTTGACACTGTGGCGGTCCATTCAGGAGTTGATTGGGGACGTTCGAGGGTCCCTGATTGGGTCTCGGGTGCCAGTTCTGCTGGCCCTGGCGGTACCCTGGGTTGTTAGAACTCTTGCCAAGGAACTGGCGTTTCCTGTCTCCTCCGCCCCCGCCCTGCTGGTTCTCTCTCTTCCTTCTTGCCTCATGTGCTTCCATGACTACCCGTTCGGCTTGTTCGGCAATCAGGGCACGTTCGGTTACTTGCATAAATTCCAGTTGCCGTGCGCCCGCAATACTCAGATCTCGATAAATTTCAGGTTTGAGACCTTGAATGAATCGGGTTACCTTCAAGGTGTTGGTTGAAATCAGATGTGGAGCGAATCGGGACAGTTCTTCAAACTTGCGAGTGTACTCCGCGACAGGCATGTCGCCTTGCTTAAGGTTCATGAACTCGTACATCCTCTGCTCTTGATCATGAGCAGTGAAATACTTATTGAAGAACAGTTCTTTGAACCTGTCCCACGTCATTGTTGTTGGGTTCTCCAGCACTTTCACCGTGTTCCACCAGTAACGCGCGTTGTCCCGAATGAGGGAAACGGCGCAGAGGACCTTCTCGTTATCAGGCACTCTACTATAGACGAACATGTCCTCTATGGTTCCTATCCAGTCTTCAGCCACCGCAGGGTTGGTGGCTTCAGTAAATATTGGAGGATTCAGCTTGCGGAATCGTTCCCCGATGATTTCAATTCGTTCTTGTTGCGGGGAGGAATTACGTTCCGACGAGCTTTGTTGGTGGATTAGGGCATTGATTTGGTCCGATTGCTGTCGGATAAGGTCAGTTAGTTGGCGAATGGTGGTGCGGTCATCATTTGGTGGGGATTCAGATCTCGCCCCACGACTCGATTCCCCCGCAAATTCTCTACGTGGTCTCGGCATTCTCAACTAGATAATACCATAGGCAAACGTTAGTCACTACTTATTTCTTACCCGGTGTTAGAACATACAGGCAAGGCTGGTTCTCCCGGCTTTTGAGCGGCGGTACATGGACAGTCTTCAGAATCTAGAGCCGAAGCTCTGATACCACCTGTAACGACCCTACTTTCCTAATTAATTGATTTGGCGGATTTCCGCAACGGAAGCTACGGAAAACCCATTTAATAAAAACTTTTTAAATAAAATATATACATATCATAAAAACGTTGTTTTACAAAAGGTATCTTTACACGGGCCGGAGCCCCAAAAATCAAAATAACTAATGCCGCTCCACAGGTCGCATCCATGTACCGCTCTCGCCCTCAAAAGCCCGTGGAGTCACCGCCACCAGCCACTAACCTAGTCCTGACGTTCGCCGACGTCGGACTCATCATTTCCTACAACACATAAAGGCCTGAGCGATACGCTCAGTAGGTGAATTCATGCAAATGCAGCGTGCACTCAATCCCAATCCCGACTCCTCGCCACATGATATAATGCAATGCACGCTCGTTCCCACACTCTACTCTATCTCAATCACAGGGCCCTAGGCTGGACTCGCACCTCACGCGCAATATATAACATATCTGGCCTAGCGGTGCCCACGCCACGGTCCACTGATCGCTCACGTCAGCTTCCTCCCGTAGGTCGCCCCTTCCGCTACCCGTAACAAAGGTCTGGTCGCTCACGCCAGACTAGCGGTGCCCACGCTACAGTCCACTGATCGCTCACGTCAGCTTCCTCCCGTAGGTCGCCCCTTCCGCTACAGAGCTCAAACGACGGTTTGCACCTTGGGTTGCTCAAGTCCAAGTAGACAGATCGCTCACGTCTGTCTCCCGTCCGGTGCCTCATGAGTCCAACCTCAACTCCTCTAAGAGTACGACTGTCGAAATCGGCACACTCTACCCCGCTCAAACGACACTATAAAGTGTCACCGCCCACGCGGTCATCATCTCTCACATGATATGTCGTGACGTGCAATGCAAAATATGCAAGTCTCAACAAAAATACACATCTCACCAAATATTACTTGCACGTCATGCCGTCTCATAAAAATCACATATTGCACCACAAACAAAATCCAAATTCTCTTATTTCTTTAAAATTAGGGAATATCTATGCTCACATCAAGAATAGGCTAAATGGGCCTAGATTTGGGCTAAAGCCAAATAAATGTTAAGTCTAGGTCAGCCACGCCAAAAATTAGCATCACGTATTATATTGCTAAAATTTCGGAATAAGCCCGGCGATTTAAGGAATCGCCCGATTTCTTGTTTTGGCTAGAGTCGCCCGATTTGGAACTCGATTGGAATCGCTGATTTGGAAATTCGGTTGGGATTAAGCTAAAATCGCCCGATTTCTTCGAACAAACGAAATCGCCCGATTTCCTCGCTAAGCAAGGTTCTGCCCGATTTGAATAAAAGCTCGGCGATATAGTGTCTGCTCGACACGTGTTACGGCAAGGAATTTACCCGACTCTAATTCAGCATAAGTCGCCCGATTTCGTGCAGTGCTCGATCAATTTCGCCGATTTGTGAACGTTGGGTTTCGCCCGATTTTGGAACGTGATTTGAAATCGTCCGATTTAAGAACACTCGGCGATTTCACCTCCGCTCGACACGTGGCATGGTAAGGAAAATCGTCCGATTTAGGGATTGGTCACGCCCTGATTTTGAAAATTGATTGGAAATCGCGCGATTTGGGAAAGATAGAAATTCGCCCGATTTGACTATATGCGGCGATTTCGCTTTCGCCCGATTTCTCATATCTAAATTTCCATGTTCTAACATCAGCAATTCGCCCGATTTGTTTGACGTAGTATTCTAAGATTCAAAGTGTCCTAATTCACCCGATTTCTAGCTTCGCCCGATTCCCCGTAACAATTAATTTAGACACCAAACCTTAGCTAAGATTCGCCCGATTTTACATTTCGCCCGATTCTACATAATACCAATATTTTGAACACCAAACTTTCACTAGGATTCGCCCGATTTCCACAAAGCACAATTCGAAGTAAAACATTAGTAAATCGCCCGAACCTAGTTCATCTACCCGAACCCATTTCATGCATCCCAATTAATTCCTAAGCATTCAAACATGTATATTCATCCAATAACCCATATGTTGGGTTCGAATCTTATCACACATCATCAAACAAGTATCGAATAATAAATTTCGAAAGCACGTAAGACCAAGGTTCATAAATTTCGAACTTGTGTATCCATAACACCCAAATTCGAAATTCATGAACCTATTTATGTATTGTAGGTGAAGAAATCCACCTACCTGCTTCCAAATTAGGCTAGACGAATTTTTTTTTTTGTGAAGTTGAACTAGCCGAAGCGGACGGTTCTTGGTTTGGTTCGATACTCCCTACGCTTCAACTTCAACTCTCCTTAAGCTCGTTGAATCGAAATCTAGGTTGATTATGGCTCGAAATTGCCCAACACCCTTCGTTGCTTCTTTCTCCTTTTCTCCTCCCTTGTGTTTCGTTGGTTTTAACAAGTTATAAGTGGGGGTTTTTATTTCTTTTTCTTCTCCTCTTTACACGTTTTTTCGTTGACCAACCCAAGATGTTTTTAGGCTAATTATTAGGTGAAGTATGGCCCTGTTGACGTGTTTCTTCCATAAATCAAGGAACATTGTCCAAATCTTATTATTTAATTCATTTGGGCCAAGATATTTGTTTATTTGGGCCTTTTTATTAATTTGCTTAGGCCTTCCATAAATCTTTATTTGGGTTCTACTATTACATTGGGCTCAATTATATTATTTTGACCCATGCTATTTGTTGGAGCTTATCGAGTTGGGCCAAAACTGTTCAGGTCGAATATTATTTGGGCCGAATTTCTCAACCGGTTCCCGACCCGCTCGAATTCTAATTTCACTGATTCGAGCTTATAGAAAATTTATTACGTCCTTATCCCGTATTAAAATTTACGGGTGTTACAAAGGATTCTAAGCTAGCCATCGACGAGAGTTTTCACAAGGTATCATGGCTGATCCCTTATCTCTTTATGTCTGTATGTTCTCATGTTTGTAGCCGAGCGATCTTGGATAGGCGGGAAACCCCGTAAAATTTTAAAATTCCGCCGTTCTAGGAACATGGGCCTGGGGACCTTTGGGGATTCCCAACAGTGGTATCAGAGCCATAGGCTCGGTTAAAGTCACGGGACTATGACAAAAGGCCACGAAAACCCCAAAAGCCTTAGCCGTGCGCATGGCGCACACGGTGCCCGGGCAGCCCGCGCGCGGCGTGCGGGGCTGCGTCTAGTCGCATGCGGTGCGCGACTCAGGGTGGGCTGCACACAGCGTGCGGCCTGCTCCTTGCCCTGCGGATGGTGCGCACGACGCACGGGCAGCCGACGTGCGTGGTGCGCGTGGTGTGCGACTCAAGATGGGCTGGCCGCGCACGGAGCGCGTCGCATAGGGCTGACCACACGCAGGGCATGCGGCACGCTGAAAGTAGGTATGACCGCGCGCGTGGGTGCAAGCGCTAGGCTAAGAGTACAAGCGGATCGGGGCTGGGCGCATGGTGCGCGCGGAATGGGGCTAGTAGTGCACATGGCGTGAGCATTCCCGACACAGGCCCAAAAGGCCTGGTCCAGCCCATCCTACGGCCCGATATACATAAGGCTAGGCCCGGCCCATTTAAAAGCCAAAATTCAATTTCGGCTCGAAATATGTTAAATTTGTCGTGATGCATGTTATTTGAATGACATGGTGATTTATTGGGGATTAGGTTCTGTTTTAGGCCGGGTGATATGTTAAGGGTGACAAGGTCCCCCCGGGGTTGTACTTTATGGTTTTTATTAGAGACGGGCGGTTTTATTAGGAATAGGTTCCCCATCATAGGCTATTGTAGTTTTGTTATGACGGCCGTACGAGTGTCGATCGAAAGGAACCCGAATGAACGAGCTGGTAGTCGAGGCGTCTGTTCAACCAAAGCCAGAAGATGTATAGTCTTCAATTAGGATAGAACTAGAATATCCCCGATCTTTCACATTTACTTTAATAGGTTGAAACTAGGTTTACTATTAAAGTCCATTATGTGCGTGTTGGTTAACGTGATAATGTGCATAATGTGCTCGTGTTAAAACTGTGAGGATTCTCCCGAGGTTAGACCTTTAATATCAAGTGGGAAAAGGGGCTAGGCTCCTGTCTTCTATCAAGTCCAAAATGTTACGACATAGGGGTACGGATGCGGTTGACCGAGTTACGGCGCCAAAACCCTCGCCTTTGTATGAATAGGTTTGGATGCAATTATGAATTGCCGCTCACCGACCACTCTTCACCCTCTAATAAAGAGTTATCTTACGGGGGGATGAAGTTCACGGAAAAGTGGAAGGTGAGCAGGACGTTGATAGGTTGCACTTGAACAGTCATTCCCAATATGTTCCGAGTTACTGCTGAGGGAACCTGGCTGAGACGAAGATGTTGAATCTTCTGTGTGACAGAAACGTGTGGGGCATGACCTCGGCTAATCAAACGAGCCAATAAGCTGTTACGTTGATGCTAGTTTGTTGTGGCGCAGGGAACTCAACGCCACTATGAAACCACTCAACAAGGTTTCCGAAATGCCTACCGGGAGAAAGGGTTTCGAGAAAAATAGTGGGAGTCAGACAAAAATTTAAAATCCTAATTTTGTCTGATTAAACACTACAAATCCTAGCTATCTGTTTATTTTCTGCACTTTATTTTCTTCTCTATTAGTTACGATGACAAACCCATTAATTACACTCTTGGAGAGACATTGTTTGGTGGGACCGAACTGTGTAGACTGGCTCAGAAATTTGAGGATCGTCCTCAAATTAGCGAAACTGGATTATGTCTTGGACAGTAAGAAGCCAAAATTCCCCACAACTGAATCCACTAATGAGGAGATTGTACTCCACGATAAGTGGGTTGAAGATTCAGCGAAGGTGCACGTCTACATACTTGTTGCGACTTCTAGGTCCAAGGGATCGAAGAAGAAGTCGAACAAGACAGACGTGGCCAAGGGTAGAGTCGACAAGAAGATGGAGACCAACAAGGTCGAAAGGTCGGGCGCAAAGCCCACGGATAAGTGCCTCCATTACCAGCAGCTGGGCCATTGGAAGCGTGAAAGTCCGAAGCTAGAGGCGTCTGACGCTTTAGAAAATAGTTAGTTTTTTAAGCTAATTGTTCTGCGTATTCTACTTCGTGGATACTTGACTCAGGGGCTAGTTCCCACATCTGTGTTTTGAACCAAGGTCTAGAACGAAGTAGGAAGCTTCAAGCTGGCGAGGTCTTGATCAACGTATGTAGTGGACAAAGTGTACCAGCTACACGCATGGGACAAAGACCTTAGTCTTATCGTCATTACAGTTTAACTTTCTGACGTTTTGGTTTTGCCCAAGGGGCTTAAAAATATTATTTCGATTCCTGTTTTGAGCAGACTGGATTATGAATTTCAATTCATTGATAATGTTTGTCATATTTATTTTAGAAATGAAAATGTTGGAAGTGCGACGTTAATAAATGGTTTATGTTACGTCAACTTAAAAGACTGTTTAACCTTTATATGCAATCACCAAATCATCGACTGGGTCGAACGATCGATACATGTGGTACTTACGACTAGGTCACGCAGCAGAAGCGAAGATTGAACAGATGGAAAAGGACGATCTGATAGCACAGTGCCAACATGCCCGATTTCTACCTATCAGTCTTGCATCTTAAGGAAAATGACCAAGTCGCCCTTCACAGGGACTTTCACTAGGGCCACGGAAGTATTGGGTTTGATCCACACTGACGTATGCGGACCATTTAAAGTAACAGCCCGAGGTAATTGCCGCTACTTCATAACGTTCACAGACTATTTCTCCCGTTACGGGAATGTCTATTTGATGAGACAAAAGTCCGAAGCTCTTGAAATGCTCAAAGAGTGTAAAGTATTAGTGGAGAAGCAAACTGGCAAGTTCATTAAAGCCGTTCGGTCAGATCGAGGCGGCGAATACATGAGCCTTGAGTTTGATGCATTTCTTAGAGAAAATGGCATCATCATACAGTTTTCCCCGCCAGGCACGCCGCAATTGAATGGCGTGGCCGAACAGAGAAACCGAACGCTTTTAGATATGGTTCGGTCGATGATGAGTTACACAGATCTCCCCATTTCGTTGTGGGGATATGCCTTAGAAGCAGCGCCTATATCCTATCCTTAAAAGGATACCTACTCGCTCTGCCGATAGGATTCCTTACGAGGCTTGGCATAATCGTAAGGCGATTCTGAATCACATCAGGGTTTGGGGTTGCCCTGCCTTTGTGAAAAAGTTGATGGCGGATAAGCTTGAATCAAGATCATTAATGGCGAGATTCGTCGGATACCCCGAGGACTCAATGGGGTATTACTTCTACGTACCAGGCGAACAAAGGGTGTCCGTCGCTTTACGTGCTACTTTCTTGGAGGAAGCATTCGTAGGCGAAGGCGGTAAAGGACGAGAAATAACTCTAAGAGAGATAGAGGACGAATCGACTCCTATTCCAGAGTCGTTAGACGACGTTTCAGAAAACCCGGCTCAGCCGCAATTGCGTAGGTCCAGTAGGATATCTCATATGCTTGAGAGATATGGTATGGTACACGTCGAGCATGGGGATGTTGCGATTGAGGGATGCGTTGGGGACGATCCCGTCACCTACGACAAGGCAATTGTTGGTACAGACTCCTTCAAGTGGCTTGAGGCTATGCATGCCGAAATGGACTCGATGCACACAAGCCAAGTTTGGACTCTTG
This sequence comes from Craterostigma plantagineum, assembly GCA_027422505.1. Taxonomy (NCBI): domain Eukaryota; kingdom Viridiplantae; phylum Streptophyta; class Magnoliopsida; order Lamiales; family Linderniaceae; genus Craterostigma; species Craterostigma plantagineum. The sequence goes on along the minus strand of JAPQWV010000009.1, from coordinate 21,786,904 downwards.
TAGACCTGCCTAATGGTTTTAGACTAATTGGCAATAAATGGATCTACAAGAAAAAGATTGGATCTGATGGACAAGTGGAGACGTACAAAGCTACGCTGTAGCGAAAGGGTATAGTCAGAAAGAGGGAATTGACTATGAGGAACCTTCTCACCTGTCGCAATGATAAAGTCCATTCGAATCATGCTTGCGACGGCAGCACACTATGACTATGAGATCTGGCAGATGGACATAAAGACCCCATTCCTGAATGGATTCCTCCAGGAGGAAATCTATATGGAGCAGCCCAAAGGTTTTACGTCAGAAGCAGATGCCCGAAAAGTGTGCAAACTGAATCGGTCCATTTATGGACTGAAACAGGCTTCAAGGAGTTCGAATATTCGGTTCGATGAAGTATTTAAAAACTACGAATTCATAAAGAAGATCAGCCCTGTGTTTACAGAAAGGCTAGTGGGAGTAAGGTGTCATTTCTAGTATTGTACGTAGATGATATCCTTTTGATAGGAAACGGCATTGGGATGCTCTCAGAGGTCAAAGCTTGGCTTTCGACCGAATTCTCTATGAAAGACCTGGGAGAAGCGACCTATATTCTAGGAATTCTCCTATTTAGAGATTGGGCGAAAAGGTCAATAGGCTTGTCCCAGGCCCTTTACTTGGATAAAGTCCTTAAAAGGTTTAAAATGGACGACTCTAAGAAAGGGTTCCTACCTATGAGGCTTGGGATTCATCTCTCAAAGGCTATGTCTCCTCAGAATGAGGTACAAAACAAGAGATGAGTGGAGTCCCCTATGCTTCAGCTGTGGGTAGCCTGATGTACGCGATGCTTTGCACGCGACCAGACATAGCGTACGCTATGAGCGTAGTGAGTAGGTTTCAGGCTAACCCTAGTAAGGAACATTGGGCGGCAGTGAAGACAGTTCTGAAGTACCTTAGATGGACTAAGGACTTGATGCTAATTTACGGCCCAGGAGAATTAGAAGTAGATGGATATACGGATTCGGACTTCCAATCACATGTGGATTACCGAAAGTCTACTTCGGGTTTTGTCTTCACGCTCAATGGTGGCCCAGTGTCTTGGAAAAGTTCCAAACAGAGCACGACTACTGTTTCCACCACTGAGGCGGAGTACATCGTAGCTTCAGAAGCAGCCAAGGAGGGTGTTTGGATACGCAAGTTCCTGGAGGAACTACAGGTAGTACCTAGCATCGTGGATCACCCGCTGCCATTGTGGTGCGACAACAGCGAGGCTATTGCACAAGCTAAGGAACCACGTGCTCCTAGTAAATCCAAACACATAGAGAGAAAATACCACGTGTTACGTGGGTTTGTTGAAAATGGCTCGATAGCAATGCAGAAAATCGCCTCTGCAGAGAATGCAGCGGACCCGTTCACGAAGCCACTACCACAGGCAGTGCTCGATCGACACCTCGATAGAATGGGGTTGAGATATGATAACGCATGGCATTTATGAGGTATATGCCCTAGATGAGTTCAATTACTGATTCTGTGGGGACAGATAGGGGCACCAGTAAGCTGAGATACTGCAATATTAAAATTAGTCCACAAGTCTAAGTATCCAGTAGGGTGACTGGATCGACAAGTATGACTTGTTTGTCGATGGGTCCATGGTTGTCCCAACCGTTCACTTGGGAAGCGGGAGCCCGTGATAATGATACAAGATGAATTAGGGGATTATCTGTATTTGGACACTGACTCGTAATCGAACGATCATACGCTTGGATTGTCCTTGATCGATCGATTGACTGTAGTAGTCTGCGTGAACCTTAAACCGAAAGGGTTAACTTGGGTTTGGTCTTGAGTCTTGACTTGTCACTCGTTTGCTAGGCATGTCTTGCCGGTGGCATGGGTCAACAGCTAAATGCGGTCTTGACTTTCCGATGCTATTGCCGGTTGAAACGCGGAACGAGATTTACTGTCTCGATTAAATTCGAGGTTAACGTCCTATGGCAAGTTTAATGTGCGGGAATTTATCCAAGTCTCTGGCTAGAGCATATAACTGACTCACGATAGTCGTGGAGGCAGTTTAGGTATTTTCACCGACATAAACGACACAGAGTCGAGTTCTGTAAGTTTGACAATGCGTGACTTTCACTCAACCGGGACAAATGTAAAGGGTTTAAACGTATGACGAAAATCTACAGTCGGTTCGTGGATTATGATTAGATCAAATTCGTACTCAACTTGGGATCTGTTTGGTACCACGAGGCTGGCTTGGTGAATACCGAACTCCTAGATACCTCATAGGCCGGTTGAGACGAATCAAGAGAGTCGGGCTTGAAAAGGGCAACCGACACAACGACATCATCAAAGAGAGAGACAAGGCTAGGTCCTACATTGAGACATTAGGTTTGGGGCTTGGCCAAAACCCTGATCGGCCGAAAATACTAAGTTTGACTAGTGAGGGTAAAATGGTCTTTTCACCTCACGATATATTTTGAAATAAAATATTTGATATTGAATATTTAATATATGATTTAGAGAAATATTATTGTTTAATTTGGAATTAAATAATATATATTGGATATATACATAAGTTTCGAATTCCCAAAAAAAATTCGAAAATTATTAAATATATTTATATTGGATATTATATATTTAAAATATACTAAATATGGTATTTTAATTAATTAAGGTATTGGATATTTACTTAATTAAATTTAAAGTTTGAATTTTGAATTCGTTACTTGGTAAAACGAAGACTTGGTAAATGGGATGTGAGGATTTTTCTCCTACCACCTCAACCTATTTTTGGCCAATCCTAAGTGGTATAAATAAGGATTTTTGTGATCCTAAAGTGGAGAGCATCTAATTTTCGAAATTTGAGATCAAGAGAGGAAAAACTAAGTTTTCTCCTCTCATCACTTTCTCTCTCGCACTCTCTCTCTCGGGGGCAGCAAGCAGCTCGTTCTTGGCCTAGCCGCATATGCAAGAACAGCTGCGACGTTAGTGAGGTGCCGACGTGACAATCTTGTGCGAAGAAGGCATCCCGTTCGTGTGCTGACGTAGGAGAGGGGCACTACGCCTCGGGTATTCGAAGGATTCGAAGCTAGCCATCGTCGAGAGATTTCAACAAGGTATCATGGCTGATCCCTTATCTTTTTATGTCTGTACATTCTCGTGTCTAGCCGAGCGACCTTGGATAGGCGGGAAACCCCATAAAATTTTAAAATTTTGCCATTATAGGAACGTAGGTCTGGGGACCCACGGGGATTCCCAACAGCGTCCTCAAGGTGGGTGGTTTGATTGGTTTGAGAGTTTGGTGTGATGCGGGTGTGTGGTGGTTTTGTGGGTGGTTTGGGTTTGTGAGCGTGTTGAGGGTCGTGAGGTTTCAGCAGCTCCTGTTCTGGTCTGTGCCGCACCCGGGCCTTGTCCTTGACCGCTCGTAGAGGTCCTATGCCTCTTCTCCCCCTCATGATGACCTTGATCGTCAGGGTCGTCATGTCGACATTTGGAGCGAGAGCCTTGACCTCGGCATGATTGTGTAGGCGGGTCAGAAACCAGACGTCGGAATAGATCTTCTTCTTCTGGCGTCCGGTTGGTTAGCTCAAATAATTGGGAAACGAGAATGGAGTGGAGTTCGCTGATTGGCACAGTAGCCGGGTTGATAAGGTGAGGTGGTTGGATGGGTGGGTTGGTGTGTGTATAGGTTGTGTGGGTGTGAGGTTAAGATGTGACGAATGTGCCTCGGAGACGGGGCTTTCCGTTTGTCTAGGTGGGATGCCTCGATGGTAGTATGCACTCGATCCTTTAATTTGTCTTCAAAAGGATTGATGCTTCGGAGAGGGCGGCTTGCAGTCGCGCTTCTGTCAGAAAAGGTTCTGACGCCTCTGTTGATGATGGACCAGGACGACTGATGTCGCCTAATTATTGACAACCTTGAGTGCCACCGGATCAATGGGCTGGCTCGTCGTCACTTGAGGTTGTGACGAGTCGAGACTTCCATCAAATCCTCGATTTGAATCTAAAAGATTCACACTGTGGATGTTGTTGTAAGTTCTGATTGAACTTGCGTATCAGACATTGATTCAGGGCCGGTAATGATAAAAGACTAAGCCTCGACCTCTGTAGAAGCAGAAAACGTGTTGCGGCTCAAGATTGAGCGAATATGGGTCCTCAGCAGTTGGAGTGACAAGATGGGCTCGTTGGATATGACTTGACGTGTGGGAGGCCGTCTAATCAGTCGAATCTCCCCATCTGACTCTGTGTCTGATGAGGTAGCCGTGTGAGGAGTTGGGTCACACCAGCTTCCTCATGGGCTGGTGCTATCGGTTGAGGCTCATCATGTGTGGTCGTTGCGATCATGGCCTATGTTTCAAGCGTGGTCGCCTGTTGAAGCGTGGTCGCCTGTTGCGATCATGGCCCATTTCTGCTCCGAGCTGTGCTCCTGAGCAAGAACCTCCTCAATAGGCTCTTGAAGCATGCTAACATGGGGCTGCTCGACATCAAGATCACGAGTGACTTCCTCTATCATTGCGTGGTCGAGACCTTGTGTCGGGTCTTCCACTTCGAGCTCCTAAGCCACATCATCAATCAATACGGCTTCAAGGCTTTGATGTTGTTGCTGAGGGCTCAGTGTGAAGTCTGGCAGGGGCCCTCGAATCATTGCGTCCGTGAGATAATTTTCTCGACAGTAGAGTCTATATACATCTTCTGTGGGGTCGCCGAGACGTAGCAGCTCAAACAGAATTGGCATAGATGGCCGGCCCAGGTCTGTGAGCTTGGGTTTGTGGGAGAACTTTAATTTGGGCTGCTGGTAGTTCCCACCAGGAGGTAGATGATGAATTTTCTCGTTAATCTCCACTTGTTGAGCAATGTATATGGAGAACCACCTGGCGTACGGCGGATTCTTCGATTTCTTATTTTGCTTCTGTTTGATCTTTTATGCGAGATCGTTCCAGATCAGGCGATGTCATAATTCGTTGAGAAGACGATCCCGTGACAAATTCAAAGAATGTTGTCGTTGCCCTTGTCAACCAAAGAGGGTCATCCATGGATGCGGGATCCCGTTGCTCTCAACTTGCGCTAGCTTGACGAGCGGCGGTCGGTATCTCATTTGTAGAAAGTCACGCACCATCTCTGCATCTGAAGGCATCGAGTTAAAGTTGTTGCTGAAGGGTAGGTCTAAGACCAATCGAAATTGGTCCTTGTCCACGCTTATATGCCGCGTCCCGAGCATCGTAGTAAAGGAGTAAACTCCATTAGCTACGTCGCTTTAATGCATCCCCAAAATTGTTGGAGGTAGACCATAGGCACTGTGCCGTCGTTGTAAGAGCATGCCACAAGGGATGACCTTGAAGGATGGACACCATTATCTCGTCTGGACACCGAAAGGTGGTCAGATCGAGCTGAAAGTTTGTGTCCTGAATGCTAATGTACAAATCTTTAGCGTAGATGTGGTTGTATGTTGGATAATGATCCATCTAAAAGGATAAGAAATAAGAAAGCTCATTAGTTCAATTTTAAATTTGAAGTCGAAATATATCATATCAAACTATAATATTCAAAACAGTTTATGTCATGTTCGATTGACATGGAAGTTTTAATTTCGCACATATGTTGCTCGGATGTGACGAAATGCAAATGGTATTTGATGAAATTTTCGAAAGTCACATGTAAAGCATATAAAAAGAGTTTACTCTGTGAAATTTTACGCTCGAAAATTGAATTCTCAGTTTTTATGTCCTATTTGCTAATTTTTAATTAAAGCCTCCGTGCAATTTTGCGATTGAAAATTTATTTGCGTGGTACGCTACGGTGTTAAAGACTTAGAGAAAAGTTTTCTAAGTGTCTGAACATTAGACATTGTACTGTAGCTGAGAAATTTTACGATTGAGAAAAATTTTCGTGTAAATTTACGATCGAGAAAATTGATTTCAGTGCTTTACGATCAAGAAATTTTTCGCGCATGAATAAAATTTTTCGTCGTGACTTTTGTCGAGCGAGAACGTTTTTCGATTTTAAAGTCGGTTTTCACTGTGAAGTTTGTCGATCGAAGAAATAGTCAACGAGAAACTAAGCTAGTCGCCGAGAAAATGTTCGATCGAACAGAATATTTTTTTTGGTAACCGGGGAAAGCTGATGGTGAACCCCGAGGTCGACCCACTACCTGCTAAGCAGGCCGACCAGGTCAATCGTACATGTCTGGGCTCATGTGGGCAGGCAGGCCTAGGGAAATGTCACATGGATGAGATTCGAGCCCAAGACCTCTCCCAACATGACACTAAGCACCTTAGCTTGACCAGTAGAGCCAAGCCTCATCGGCGATCGAACAGAATTGTCGCCGTGTATTTTACGATCGAGAAATTTAACGTCGAAAAATTGATTTTATTGCCGCTAAAATTTACGATCGAAATAAAATGAAATCGAAAGTACTGTTTCCGATGGTAAGTTTTGCGCTCGTAATAAATTGCATCTATTTTAAGTAATTCGCACTTAAGTTTTTCGCTCGCAAACACTTCTAATTAGAATTAACATTTCTCGATGGTAAGTTATTATTTTTTCGGTCAAGTCTTCTATCTAATCGACTAACTCGTATGTCGCAATAGAAAACTTTTTACGATGCAAACAGTATGTAAATTGAATTGGAATTCAATTAAGACTGTTTGCAATCGAAAAAGTTCTTCGACAGCTTTATACCTTCAAAAAAACCAGTTAAGTCGAACATCTAATTTCAAACAAAAAACCCAGATTTTCGAAACTATATACCACCAGATTAATTGAAAACATCAAAGCTATCTTAAAACACAGATATTTGCCCACATAATCACATAATAAGGCCTTAATAGCTGCAAAGTAGCTTACGGTTTTTGAATCATGCGAAAATCTGTAAATACAAATGCAAACAGAGTTTAATCACACGGAAAAAGCATATAAGTGTCGATTCTACCTTAAAGAGACAATTTTGGGTTTAAAACTGAAGGATTTGAGAGAAAAGAGAAATGTCTTTTTAAGTTTTGCGAGAGAAATTGAGAAGACCTGTTGATTTTGCGATTAGGTTTTGCGTGAGAAATACTTTTTCGACTGCAAAAAGGTTAACTAATATGAATGGGCTGATAAGATGTATTGGGTTCTCGATTGGACAAGTCTTGAAATATTTCCTTCGAGAAACTGGAAGCGCGATCCAGTTTTTCGATTGTAAGTTTCTAACTTTTCAGATTAACTCCTATTTCACTTAATAACAACAAATTTACTCCCCCTAAGTATTAAAATAAATGCAATTAACTCCCTGTAATTCTGAACAGTAACATCTGGCTCCATAGCCGATTTTCGAGAAATCTGCATTCCTTAGAGCAAAATGTCTTTTTTTGAAAAGTGTGACTAATATAAAGGAAAACAGGAGTACAAAGCAGCGTTCATGATATCACTCATGACGCACCAAAAGAAAGCGTACAACCGACCAGACAACACTAGCCCTTGGCAACCCAGACAACCTACAGGATCCCAACAAGACCCAAGCCAAAAATATAGCGTTACAGAGGCTAAAGTAGGCGTCCAAACCAAATCCACCAACAGGTCTCTGGTACCAGTTGTGGTACCAGCAGGAAAGACAAGAAGAGTGCCAAAAGCGCAAACGCACTAAGCAGAAGACAAACCACGCTGGGTAGTCTTCGGGCGGCAACGATAATGCAAACAAAGAATCCGCAAAGCTGGTCGGGGAAGGCATACTCGTGCCCACTCCTGAGAACCTTTATAGAAGTGCAAAGCAAACCAGCCAAATAACTCCTCCACAGCGTGTAAAGCAGCAACAAGCAGATCCTCACGTAAGACAAATAACTAGTTCGGCCAGGCTATATGCCACACCCGGCGTAGAGCATGCGATTGTAGCTGGTACTTCTGCGAGAGAGTAGATAGCCGACCACTAAGGATAGATTCTATTTCGACGACAATGCGCTCAGGTGGCCGACGAAACCCTTTACGCCATCGCCTATTCCGTTCCGACCAAAGATGGTAAACCAGGGAGGCAATGGCATGGCGAGGCCCCATCCACGCTAAGTGTCTGCCACACCATTTGGAGGCCGCCCATCTTATTCCATTCGACCAGTCCCCTGTACGGCCATCGAAACTGTAATTTAGTACGTAATGAATGTAAGCACTGTCTAGAGAAAGGGCACTCAAAAAATAAATGATGTGTTGTTTCCATAGTGCCAGTGTCACATAAAAGACACGTAGTGGTTCCCGCAGCAGTAGCCACCCAGGGTTTGTCCTTTGTCGCCAGTCTATCTCTAATCGCCAGCCAGAGGATGAATTCATGCCGTCGGATGGAGATTGGGCCGCCAAACAGTGTACACCAGGGGACGTGTGGCCGTCTCTGTCTAAGGTTCTCCCTAGCAGAGTGAGTCGTGAAGCGTCCATTCTCAGAAGCGATACATATAATCCGATCTTCCTCTTGTGGCCTGACAGTGGGTAGATGTGGCTCTATCTCCAAGAATTCTGTCGTGGTCCGAGGAGGCCAACTCCAGCCGTCACAGTGATTACGGCACTCAGTCTTGAGTCAAAAGGGAGGCCCATAACCATTGGCCCGCGCTGGAACCGTTCCCTCAAGGGGTACTCCAACAGCCACGGGTCAGTCCAAAGAACAATATTAGCCCCAGTCCCAATACGGAACTGAATAAGAGGTCGGAAGAGATGGCGGAGTTTCAGGAGTTTCTTCCAGCTCCACGACGTCCTAGGTGTGGGACGGATTGACCATAATGATGTATTGTGTAGGCGGGTTTGGCGTATCCAAGTGGTCCAGATCGAGGCTACATCTCCATTCAAAAGAGACCAGAGGAGGCGCATCATCAAAGCCTTGTTATCGGCCTCAATTGAACGTAGCCCCAGGCCACCTTCCTCTCTAGGTGTACAGATGTCTGCCCATGCAACCTTGGCCCTCTTCCCTTACACAGAAACGCTCTAAATTGGGCTTCGATCCCAGGATCACCCCCTTGGGTAGTAAGAATACCCCAGCCCAATAAGTATGAAAACCGAGCAGAACGGACTTGATTAGTTGTACCCGACCCGCATAGGATAGGGACAGATTAGTCCAAGAGCCAAGCCGTCGATCAATCTTTCCGATGAGGGGTTCACAATCCGCTATCGTCAAGCGAGAACTAATCAAAGGGCCATGAGTCCATCTTTCGTTGTTTCGGCGCGCTCCGAAATGAACATCTCGCTCTTCTCGGCATTAGCCCTTAAACCTGATAAGGCAGCATCAAGGCTTTCTTTAAAGATGTTAACCGGATCGATATCCGCATGCGAGAAAAGGAGGAGATCGTCGGCGAAGGTAAGCATGAACGTAGATGTACTTTCGCAGCGCCAGTGATAGCGAAAGCAGCCGCTCCGCCTGATGCTCTCTCCCACGATGCCATGTAGCACTTCCATGACCAAAGTAAAGAGGTAAGGTGAGATCAGGTCCCCTTGACGCAGGCCTCGCCTACCTTTGAAAAAACCCTCGGGCCTGCCGTTGATGTTAATAGAGAAGTGTGGGGTGGTAAGGCAAGCACGAACCCAGGCAACAAACGTAGGATGAAAGTTGAGCGCCTCTAGCGTAGCCAGGATAAAGTCCCATTCGACTCGGTCGTAAGCTTTCGCAAGGTCAACTTTAAAGGTGACACGTTCGGGTAACCCCATGCTATTGTATCCATGGCAAAGCTCTTGTGCTAAGAGAATGTTATCCGAGATACGCCGCCCTGGAATAAATGCCGTTTGGGTAGGATGAACAAGTTTCCCTAAGTAGCTCCGAATGCGATTAGCGAGGATCTTCGAGATGATCTTGTAAAGCACGTTGCAGCATGAAATGGGTCTGAAGTCCTTCGCCATTCTCGGGGTGCTGCTCTTAGGGATAAGGGTGATGAGCATAGAAATCTTCCCCAGAAGGAAGCACGTGCGGAAGAATTCCTGAACGACATGTGTGACATCCGCGCCGATGATCTCCCAAGTGCGCTTGAAGAAAGCAGATGTGAGACCGTCGGGGCCGGGTGATTTATTATCCCCAATTGAGTGCAAAGCCTTGACTATTTTCCCTTCCGTAATCGGCTGTATCAACACATCAGCATCGGCCGGCTCAAGTTTCCTCTCGAGATAAGGCATTATGGCTGCCGAGGATAATGGAGTAGCCCGAATAGATTGTCCGAGGAGGTCCGTGTAAAATCTTACCAGTTCAACCTTAACTTGGCCATCGCCGTCTAATGTCTCGCCCACCTCATTTTCAAGTGAGAAAATGCGGTTGATGGCCCGCCGGGAGGCTACCTTCTTGAAGAAGAAAGCCGTACATTTATCCCCATCCTTAAGCCATGCCACCTTTGCTCGCTGGGCCAGGGCCGAGTGTTCAAGTTCAACCGCTCTAGCATAGGTGAATCTGCAGCTCTTCTCTAGAGTTAGTAGTTGAGAATCCAGCCGATATAGGATTGCAAGTTCTTGGGCCGTATCAAGGAACTGGCGCGCCTCAAGTACGTTACGGTTTAGGTCGCCTTTCTCCCGCCGTAGATTTCGAAGTGTAGGTTTCATCATCTTAAGCCACCTGACTACAGAGAACATTGGGTAGCCCCCCACGTGATGGTTCCAGGCCCTCTCTTCAATTGGCAGAAAATGGGTGTCATGGGTAAGAAAATTGTCAAAACGAAAGTTACCTCCCTTGGCCCCTGATGGAGTAGCATCCTCAATAATAAGTGGCGAGTGGTCCGATGTGGCAGGAGTAGCGCATCGATAAGCCATATCCCCAAATCTGGAAAACCATGCCGAGTTACCAAGAATCCTGTCTAGCCGTCGCCAAACCCCTGAGGAACCGCTCTGCTGGTTATACCAGGTGAAGAAAGCTCCAAGTCGCGGCAAGTGAATGAGATTAGAAGATGTAAGGCATGCACGCATGTCGCTGCAACCCCCAGTAGGGAGTCCCCCTCTAGCCTCCATTCCGTCGATAATTGCGTTGAAGTCTCCCATGACAGCCCAAGGTAACTCAGCCCATGAACCCGAAACGGTTGTGATATTGGTCCAAAGCGCACTCCGTTCTGCTCGCGTATTTTGCCCGTACACAAACGAGACGTAGAAGTCTAGCTTCCCTTCTAATATATGAATCTTACAGTGCACAGACTGGATGGTAAACGCCTCAATTGTGACCACCACATACTGTGGATCCAATCCTATCCATATATGAGATGCAGGGCCATCGTCGTAATCGTAAACCAGCTCCATTGCCTAATTGAATCAGCGATCGAAGAAGCATTTTGCTCAGAAACTCGCGTCTCAATCAGCCCCATGATCCGCAAGTTATATCTCGAAATAAGCTCCGTCACCGCCCATCTGTGGTCTAACCTATTTAGACCACGTACATTCCATACGGCAATCGGGATCATGGGACACCCTTCGAGAGGGCTGCTTTAGGACCCTGAAGATAAGCGTCTTCCTCTCCGATGTTAGCAAGGACTTGGAAGGGACTGTATAGGGCCGTATCCATTGTTCGGCCATTGTTGGTACTAGTCGATGCGCCATCCGTTTGTGTGTGGCTCTGTTCGTCACGGTTGCTGGATACGACCGCCACTGTGAGCTTGCCCTTTCCCTTATCCTCAACGCGTTGCCCAGTAGGTGGTTCGGGGCGCCCCAGCTGGTTGCGTCGCTTCTCTTTTGGTGGCCCTGGTTGATTGGCTGTCGGTTGCCCCGGATGGTTGCATCGGTTCTCTTTCGGCTTGTTGGTATGGTTGCGTCGAAGATCATGCGCTTGCTGTGGTCGGTTCACGGGGCATGTTGCACTTCCATGCATCCATGAGTCACAGGTAGTACATTGCTTCGGCCTCCACTCATATTCGACATGGACCACCACTACCCCCGACGATCCCCCGTCCTTACTCGGTAGGCGGAGGTTGAATTTGTCAGTGAAAGGCTCGGCAAGCTTTTTCATGAGACATACCCGTGCGTAGTCAAGCCTTTCACCCTTAGCTGTCATAGCGTCCGCAAATAAAGGTCGTCCCAAGACACTTGCAACAATGCTAAGACCGTCTTGTGTCCAGAATTCACTTGGAATATGGCGTAATTTCACCCAAATTGGGACCTCCTCAGGTAGGTTCTTCTCGAAAGACATCCCCATCCGCCATGGCTGGAGGAAGATAGGCTGCCCTTGCATGATCCATGGCCCACCCTCGAGGACTGAGGTAGACGCCTCCGCCGTCGCAAAGCGGAATTTGAAGCAACCATTCGCCGTGGCCCGTACCTCAACGAGTTCCGGCCATAACGATCTGAAGAACCTTTCCACAAACGGAAAATATGGTCGTTTCCCCAAGAAGTGGCCAACCAGTGTATGGGCCCATCTCACCAATCCTCGACGAGCCACATCCCAAGACGGGTGAGCTTCAGCAGCGCCATCCACGATCACTGGCGCCATGTAGGATAAGGAAAGTCGGTTAGGTTGTGCCCGTGGCATGGGTTTACGGTGGCCTATCATGGCAGCGGTGAAGGATGGGGCAGCATGGTTCATTCCTATATCCGGTGACGGCGCTATGCGCGGTGGTTCGTGGGTTTGCGAGGGTCCTTCCACCATTACAGCCCGTCGTGATAGTACGGATGGAGACAACGTCGCTCTGTGTCCGTCGTCATGGCGATGATGGTCGTTGTGTGGCGAGAGTCCCACAGCGCCCGCCGTCATTCGCGGCCAGGTAGGGGAAACCCTAGGTCCGCTCGCGAGGATTTGGGGCTGTTTGGCCATCCGCAAAACCCTAGGGCCTGTAGCAGAAACCCTAGGCCCATTGAAATCCTCAGTAGGGTTGATCGTCGCATTGTTCTGCTGTAGCGGCTGCCGGCGCCCATGAGCACTGTCCGTATGACCGATCGGCGCAGGTATCTCATGTTGCGGCGGCAGCTCCATGTCAGATGAGGCAGCCAAAGTCGGAGGCTGGACAGATTGCGGTGGCGGTGTTCCCCGACGAGGTGGACGGCGATCAAGGTCTGGATCGCGGATAGGAACGATAGCATCAATAAGTCGACGCCGGCGACGGTGGGGGATCCATGGCGGCTCGATTATGGGTCTTGGCGCAGTGTTGCCCCGGTTCAGCTCTAGCATTGGCGCAGATCGATCTTGACCAGGGATGATTCCATTCGGCGATGGCGGCGTAGGGTTGACGTGAGGCGCGAGATGTGTATCAGCAGAACCTCCTTGGACGCGAACAAGCAAGGCTTCAAAAGCAGCCACATCAAATCTCTCGCTGAATTCTGCGATGTTTTGCAGCGAACCATAATCCGGCAATGGTCCAAGAGCTTCCCAGTCCATCATCGGCGGATCCATGGCAGATCAAAGGAAAGGAAAGCTGAAAGGAAGATGAAAAGACGCAAAAAGGGAAAGATTGGAAGAAGGTTCAAAGACCTTCCATCGCCGTCTGATCCCGGCGATGGAAGGTGGTGGGGGATGCTCCGGCGAGGGCAGTAGTGTGGGGAGGTCGCCGGTGGCCTTGCGGTGGTGGAGATGTTGGTGGGAGATGAAGGGTCGTTGTTAGGGTTTGTGGGAGAGAGAAGACGTCCTAGAGAGAGAAACTAGAGAGAGAAGTCTTCCTTAGCTCCCTAGAGGTCCCCCTAATTATTTAATTGAATAACATGAGCTCCTTGTCTTGACGAAATGTGATGTCCCTCTCTTTAATAGCGTTTGAGAGAAATCTGAAACACTTAGAGAAAAACTTAAAAAAATGTTTCGAACTCATAGCATGAAATTCATAAGTGCACCCCTCAAATAATGCACCCAAATTGATTTGTCATGCAAGCATATAAAATCTATTCAAGTACTTAGCATATATAACACGCATTTAATCGAATTTATCATATAATGTGTGAGGGTATGAGCACAAGAAAAATATTCGCATTTATACAATTCAATATCAGTGCAAGCTAAACATGCATTAAGAATGTGCGAATTATAAGATGCAAAAGTATCACATTTATAAAATTCAGTGCAGATGCAAAATAAAATTGCATGACATAATGTGCGATTTATTTTTCAAAAAAATAACGAAATTAAAAAAATCTTATTATTTATTAGCATATAATTTTAAAATCTTAAGAATATTAATATTATTAACAGTATGGGGTCAGATTATATTGCTTCGATCAACGTCACGCCTAAAATTTCACAAGACACGTGAAAAGATCATATGCCGTCAAGTCATGTTGACAAACTAAAGTCCTAAGTTCATAGAACGATCTGTTTCGACGACTAGGTTCGCTCTAGCGCTCAATTATTTTACTTTGGATTTTTATATAATATCACTCAAGTCAACACAAGCATTTTAAGTCAATTTTCTTTTTTTGGAAAGTGTCACTAAGATAAAGGAAAAATAGGATTTTTTTTTGGAAAATGGTCACTAAATAAAAAAAGGAAAGCAGTACATGTGGTTCGCTCAAGGAGCACATACCAAATGGTACAAGCTACCAGCATACACCCACAGACACAACCAAGGCCACAGAACAAAACCAAACAACAAGCCAAGGCGAAAAAGAAAGCCAAAAGTAAGCAGAAATCCAAGTTCGTCCAAGCAAACCACCAAAACAGCACCATATGGCACCCACATCCAAGCGGCGAGCGGGATCAGGGGTCACGTGGCCAGCTATAGGATATTGGGTGCAGTTGTTCGCCCCTCATGGTCAAACTCGAGGTCAGCGAGAGCCTCAAACATGTTACGATCCGCGTGGTGGTAAGGCGTCCCAACACCTCTGGTAGTGGAGGTTTCCGCCTTGCTAGAAAGAGTTGGCCGAGTATTGCGATCGAAAGAATAGATAGGGCGGCGTTGCTTGCCTTCCCCATCGAGGCTAGCCATGTTGGCCTCCTTAGGAACTATGCCTTTACCCTTGGTTTCCACACTACTCCATGCATGCTTTTGTGTCGTCACCGTAGACGGCCGTGGCGGCGGTTTGTTAGGCTGCATGGCCGTGGTAGCTGTGGGGGTCATAGTCGAGCTGTTAGGGAGCGGGGGGTCTTGGCCGAACATTTAGGCGGTTGTCTCGGCCGGGTTTTGGGGCAAGTCGCGATACTATGGGCCCAGGAGTCACATGACGAGCATTTTTTCGGTCGCCACTCATATTCGACACTAACATGTACGACACCCGAGGAGCTACCATCCTTAGTTGGAATGTGGATATTGAACCGCTCGACAAAAGGTTCCGTCAATGTTATTTCAATACAGACCCTAGCATACTCAAGGCGTTCTGCACGAGCCGTCATTGCGTCCGCAGAAAGAGGCTTCCCGAGCACACTAGCAATGATTCCTAGGCCGGGTTGTGTCCAGTATTCCGTTGGGACGTTTCGGAGTCTAACCCAAAGCGGGATAGTCGGATGCTGTTTCTTTTCAAAAGAGAATCCCATATGCCAAGCCTCGAGGAACATCGACTGCCCCTGCAAGAGCGACGGTCGACCTTTCAAGGCCGCAGTTATCGCCTCCTCCGAGTTAAATCGGAACTTGAAAAATCCGTTGATCGTCGATCTTACTTCGACAAGGTTCTTCCACATAGATCAGACAAAGCGTTCAACAAGTGGGAAGTACGGGCGCTTCCCAAGGAAATACCCGACAAGCGTATGTTCCCACCGTGCTATGCCTTGTTGAGCAACTTCCCACGAAGGCCGTGCTGCAGCGACTCCATCTATGACACTAGGCGCCGAGGAAGACGTGCCGAGCTAGCCCATTCTCGGTTGCTGTTGGCGCCAAGAACAATGTCAGAGAATGATGGTCCCGAACAAAGAATTCCAGGCCGTGGAACCTCCGCAGGCAGCCTAGTGTGCGGTTCTGGTTCGGTATGGCCGGCACAGAGATAACATCAGCTATCGTGTGAGAACCCGTGGAAGGAATGTTTGGCCCAGGAATGGTGGACGCAGCCTCATCCTCTTCATGTGTAGGCCCATTAAGGCTGGTAGGAGGCCCAAAAGTGTCAGGGTTTGCATCCTCCACATGTCCAGGCCCAATAGGGGTATTAGGCCCAAAGTTCATTAGGACCCCGAGCAAGGACAAGAAAACACCGTTAATGTGTGCGATTTTCACACACTAGGGTTTCGTTTGAATTTTCAAATTTTCGACCGCGTTTCACGACGATCAGCCGCTGTTTTCGGCCATCAACCCTCGGTGGTGGTCGGCCGGGGATTGGGGTACCACCTGGCCATCGCTTAGGCGGAGGCAGTTTCACGTTTTAGGGGCTTTTTCATACGTTTTTGCGACGAGGCTAGGGTTTACGCTATGGAATCTGATCCACCGCCTGATACAGCAGCGGCTTCGAATCCTCCTCCTCCTCCGGCGATACCAGACTTGGCGGTGCTGAAGGCAGCTTACCCGGAATTTGCCGCCTGCTTTGATGAGGCGCGTTACCGTGATTTGACAAGCCGCGTTCAGGGTTCGTCTGTTATGAGCCGTGTTGACAACGGGCCCACTGATTCTGATGATTTGCGGGCGTCGACGACGGCACAGACGGATGTGACGATCGTGGCTGCTCCGGAGACTGCATCAACGTCATTGACGATTGGGCCGATCATGAATAGGGCCACGGATGATGGGGCGACTAGGGCTAGGGCTGATGCGACGATGGCGGCTAGGGCTGGATCTCCGTCGAGGCGTGCCGGGGTGTCTGTTCCCCTTAAAGGCATTCTTCGTCAGCCTAAGCGATGGGGGCGCCCGGCCACTCCACCACCCACCCGTTTCACAGCGCGCAGATTCGTTGACATGGGATCCACAATGGTAGACGATCAGGTTGACGAGGAGATCGTTGTCGAAGGAGGTGGGGCGACGACTAGGAAAGGAAATACTACGCCTAGGGTTTCTGAAGCACTATCGACGGTGATTCTTATGGAATCGATGCCACCACGTCTGCAGGGACGCGCAGACTTGTCCCATTCCACGGCGAAGCTTACTAATGGGTCGGGCCAAGGCCTTCCAACGGCACAACGCAAGGACTCCTTTGCTGCTATCGTGGCGGGATCGACGGCGCGCGGTGATTTGCAGCCACGCACCTCTCAAGGGTCTGGTTCCGTGATTCCTAGGGTGAGGAGGACCGCCACTGCCTCGCTCTTGAGTATGTGGCGCCGAAGTCGATTGGGGATAGCATTGCTGTGGTCTCTCCACCTTGGGAGGTAGCCCGACAAGGTTTGTCTAGGTGGGAGAATTCCTTGGTCGGGTATTTCCTTGGCCGTCGGCCATACTTCCCGTTTGTCGAGCAATTTGCCCATGCGCGATGGCATGGTTTGGTGGAGGTATGAGCTGCCACAAATGGGTTTTTCCGATTTAGATTCAACTCAACATCGGCCATGAACACGGTGTTGGAGGGTGGGCCATGGCTCTACCAAGGCCAACCTCTCTTTTTGGAGATTTGGCGACCGGGAATGTCTCTCGAGCAAAAGGAGCTTATGGAGGTCCCTCTTTGGGTGAAGTTATGGAATGTCTCGAGTGAGTACTGGACTAAGTCAGGGCCTACTATTGTTGCTAGGGGTGTGGGCCGACCGCTGTATGCTGATGGGATCACAGCTACAGGTAACTGGATTGATTATGCGCGTGTATGTCTCATGAAGACGCTTGCTACACCGTTTATCGAAGCGGTGCACATTGAGGTGCCGACTGAAGACGGGGGGGTGTCTGGGACTATACCAGTTAGGTGGAGTATGAATGGCACCCCAAGCGATGTAGCATGTGTGAAACGTGGGCCCACGGCGACACTCAATGTCCAAAGCGAGGGCCGAAGCCGAAGGCGTTTCCTTCCAAGGTGGGTCATAATCGGCAGACCCGGCCGGTTTCACCTGCTAACATGGTGAACCAAGATAAAGATACGCCGCGAGATCGTGCAAGGCGGGGGCGATCGAGGAGCCGAGGAAAGGAGACAGATTGGCTCCAAGTTGGAGCCAACGGCAAGGCTGTGAGGGTTGCTCCGAACCCGATATTTTGCCATGCATGGCTACGACATCACGTGTAGTATCCCCCGAGGCGACCTCCTCTCATTCTCAGCCCCACCTACCACAGCACACGACGGACTTGGGGCAATCTGACCATAATTCGTTTGCCATACTTTGCGGTCTGGAGGATGATAATATCGTGACTACACTTAATATGGGCCCTAAAGTGGATGCAGCCCATCACTCACCCCATTCATAATACAGATGGGGTTCCGTGGTCTTAACAGGCAAGACCACAGAAGGGAGGTGGGGGAGTGGGTACGGCAGCACGGTTTGCGACTTATTGGCCTTCTCGAGACGCGTGTCGCTGTACCGAATGCGGCCAACCTGGAAGTGGTTTTTCGACTATGAGGATGGCCCAGGCACCCGTCTATGGGTGGGCTGGGATCCGTCGTGGCTTCGGGTAACTGTTGTTGCGAAGTCCACGCAGGCGGTTCACTGTCAGGTAGAGCTGCTTAGTTCGGGAGAGAGTATGTTTATCTCCTTTGTTTATGGGAACTCTAGACGCGAGGATCGCCGCTCTCTTTGGGATGATCTTATACATTTTTCAGCGTTACAAGTCGATGATGCATGGCTGGTGGCGGGGGATTTTAATGCCATTTTGCATGCGGGCGAGGGCAGGGGAGGGGCGCCAAACGCCCTTGATATGGCGGAGTTCCATGATTGTTTAGTCCAGTCGGATCTCCTATCTCTTCCAGCTACGGGCCAGGAGTTTACATGGTTTAATCAGCAGCGGGCAATGGCGGGTATTTGGCGTAGATTAGATCGTATGGTTGGGAATCCTCAGTGGTTCGTCAGGTGCCCAGATGTGTACTATCGATGTCATCTGCCAGCCACATCTGACCACTCGCCGCTTACGTTAGGAGTTGTGGATAATCAGCTACGAGGACGTAGTTTTCGCTTCGAGAATTTTCTCATTAAGGAGCCGGGTTTCTTGCGGCAGGTCCGTCGGGTCTGGGAGGTGTCTGTGGAAGGTTTCCCTATGTATGTGATGACGAGTAGGCTTAATCAGCTAAAGCCTATATTCAAGCGTATGCGTCGGATTAAGGGGGATCTAGCGGCTAATGTTACAGAGGCCATGCTTTCTTGGGGATAGCGCAACACTTTCTCATGAGATATCCAATGGAGGTAGGGGACATTGTCGCTTCTTATATGCACGCGCTGTGGAAGTCGAGCACACGGCCTTGTCCCAACGGGCCAAGTTGGCTTGGCTTAAGGATGGGGATCAGTGCTCGGCCTACTTCTTCAGGAAGGTTGCTCTACGTCGAGCGAGTAATCGTATTTATCTCTGGACACTGAGAGTGGGAGCCTACTTGATACACCGGATGCGGTGGAGGGGGAGCTGCTGGGATTCTATCAAGGCCTACTAGGCCAGTCGGCTAGGTCTACCCCTGTGACAAGGACCGAGGTGCAGGGATTCATTAAGCGCCCGCTGTCCCAAGCGGTGGATTTGGATATGATTCGGCCCGTTGACCCGAATGAGGTACGCCGAGCATTATTCTCTATGGGGGATGAAAAGGCCCCAGGTCCAGATGGCTACACTGCTGCATTCTTCAAGGCTGCCTGGGAGGTGGTGGGGACTGATCTTATTACAGTAGTTCAGGATTTTTTCGTCACTTGACGATTACTTAAGGGGCTGAACAGTACTCTTATCACGTTGATCCCCAAGTGTCAGTCTCCGCGGCGACCAACGGACTTTCGGCCGATCTCGTGCTGCAATGTCCTCTACAAAGTCATTTCAAAGATCTTGGCGAATAGGCTGAAGATTCCGTTGGGAGCTCTAGTCCATGTCTCAAAAACGGCTTTCATTCCTGGGAGGAGAATCAGCGACAATATTCTTATGGCTCAGAAACTTTGCTTGGGCTATACGAGCAAGGGTCGGCCGCCTACAGCTATGCTAAAGGTGGACCTCGCGAAGGCTTATGATAAGGTGGAATGGAGCTTTCTACTTGCCACGCTTCAGGCCATGGGTTTCCACCCAACTTATATCGATTGGATTCGGTGTTGCTTGACTACGTCGACCTTTTCCATTAATATTAATGGACGTTCGGTGGGTTTCTTCGAGGGTAAGCGGGGCCTACGACTGGGTGATCCCATTTCGCCGTACCTCTTTACGCTAGTTATGGAGGTTCTTCATGGCATAGTTGAAGAGAGGATTCTGATGGAGCCGCGATTCCGCTACCATTGGAGATATGAGGCCAACTTGTTATCGATACTGGTTTTCGCGGATGATCTTCTTCTTTTTTCCCAGGCTGATGCGGTCTCTGTGGGTGTCCTGCAGAACGCGTTGACAGCATTCTCGACTCTGTCAGGCTTATACGCAAACCCCGACAAGAGTGAGATGTTTTTGTCAAGACGTGCGGAGGGTTTAAAGGTCCAGCTGCAGGGCCTTTAGGGTTTTCGGATGGGACAGTTACCTGTGCGCTATTTGGGGGTGCCGCTGATAGCATCACGACTCACGATTGGGGATTGCGCTCCGCTTTTACAGCGAGTTGATGTGCGTCTTGGATCATGGCTGAATCAGTCCTTGTCATATGCGGGGAGGGTCCAACTGATTAAGTCTGTTCTTCAAGCATTGCATGTCTATTGGTTGGGGGTGTTTCTATTGCCTAAGGGCGTCGTACGTGCGTTGGAGTCCCGATTTAGGCAGTTCCTGTGGGGAGGATCCTCGGCTAAGGTCGCGTGGGAGGATCTTTGTCTACCATCCTGCGAGGGAGGTTTGGGACTACGCTCCATAGCTACGGATAACAGATCGCGGTAGGACCTATGGCTACAGGAAGCGCCACTACTGGGTCGCTACCCGCGAGGCCCGATTGTCATGGGGCTTCCCGTGGGAACCCGGTTGAGCGCCGTCATTGATGCCCATGGATGGTACTGGCCAGGCCGGACTACGACCGAATACATTGACTTCAGCCGCCATTTTCCGTCTGTTGAACCGGCCATGAGGGATAGGATATTATGGAAGGGGGCGATCGATGGTTGTGCAATGACCCGCTTGATTAGGGAGGCACTCCGATTTCGACGGCAGCCTGTACCTTGGGCAGCCCTTTTTGGGGGACCCCTAAAGGTGCCTAGGCATGAGATTATACTTTTTTTTTGGGAAGTGTTCACTAAACAAAAGAAACAGGAGTACATGGACAGCGTACATGATAACGCTCAGGACGCAACAAGCGGTAACAATCTACCGACCAGACAGCACAACAAGACCAAAACAGCCCAGACACCAACAAGGTCCCTACAAGACCAAGCCAAAAACAGAGACTACCAGCACAGGGTAACAAAGGCAAAGGAGGTGTCACACCCCAAAAACAATCAACAGGAGTCTGGCACCAGTTGAAGTGCCAGCAGGGCAGTCGGTTGAAGTGCGAACAAAGTGCCAGAGCACAGCGGAGGAAAACTTCCATGCGGAAATTTCCAACGGAGGGGGTGAAGTGCAGCGAGTGCGTCCGCAGGTCTGGTCGGGGAAAGGCGTAGATGTCAACTCCTGTTTCTTTCCGCCAGGGAGGGCAACCAGCAAGTGAGGCCTGCCGGTGGCACTGGCAAGCAGGTAGAACACCCCATATGAAGCAGCAGCCAGGCCAACCTGCAGACAAGCAAAGCGGAGCACAGTACGAGAACGAAAAGAGAAAGCGAAACGAAGGGGATGGGGGGGAAGAGGGCAAGATGTGGGGAAAGGGGGAGATGGGGGGAGGTGGTGTCTCTCTTGGGCTCCATCCAACTCATCCATCAGCCCACCAAACGTGACCGCTTGTCTACGAGGGATAAGCCATGGGTGGCCCAGCGAGCGGGTACCCCCGCCTGTGTCCTATGTGATGTGCTTCGCTACGAGACGGCTCAGCACCTGTTTTTCGATTGTCGGTTTTCTCGTCAGTGCCTTCGACTGCTGAGACGACGTATTCGCTGGTCATGGCCTTATAGGGATTTGCCCCAGGCCATTATGTGGGCTTCGAGGAAGTGGCGAGGACACCATCTTATTGCGGCAGCTTACCGTCATGTTTTGGCATCCTTGGTTTACCATATTTGGCAGGCACGCAACAAGCGCTGGAAGGAAGGGGTCATCATGAGTCCTGACAGGCTGGTGGCTGTGGTTCTTGATATGGTGTGTCTGCGACTTAGTGGGACATCTGCTAGGTTTGAGCTCCAACGGGCAGCCATTCGACGCCTCTGGCGTGTTGCGTGGTAGTCTATGCTGTGATCATTTTTCTTTTTTACTTTGGGCCAGTAGTCTGTTACTGGTTGCTTATGAGGGGTTAACCCTCACCCACCTTGTACATCGACCCATTTATTTTATATATATACACACGGGAATTATTCCAAAAAAAAAGTGTTGGGGTAAGTATCCACCACATGTCCAAGGCCATTATGAGGATTAGCATCCATCTCATGCGCAGGCCCATTTGGGTGGTATTAGGCCCAGCAGTGTTAGGGTTTGCTTTCACCTCAAGTCCAGGCCCATTATTAGTCGCGGTAGGCCCAATACTGTTGGGCCTAATACCACCCCAAATGGGTCTGTGCATGAGATGGATGCCCCTAATTCCGTCTTTAGGCTCCATGGTAGCCGAACCGCTAAGTAGAGGCGGCGAATCTTCAGCAGCTTGATCTTCCAAGTGCAGGTTACGGCGAGCTGGTGGCGGTGGTGTGCCCCTTCGCATTGGTCTACGCGCGTGATGAATGGGGTCACAGAGAGGGGTTATGTGGGAGGTGAGCCGTCGGCGCCGATGCGGTATCCACAGCGGTCGAGGCGGGTTATTCCTTGGTGTTAGCAAAGGGGTAGTAGGTGCAGGCTCATGGGTAAGCGCAGTTCCAGTTGTGGGAGGCACACCAGCAAAGTCTGGGGGCCGAAATGCGGGCTGGTGACGCGGCCAAATAGTCCCTCAAACGAAGCAACATAGAAGAGGCTGTCAAACTCGGGGATGGACTTCCGGAGCAAGCCGTAATCCGGCATGAAACTGAGAGAGTCCATGTTCGGTATCTCAGAGGTAGCCATAGGAGAAAAAAAAAACTCACGGATATAATTATGCTCCAGGTTCGGAAGTAATTTGTATCTGTTATAGAATTTATTATAAGCCTTTATATACGCTGAATCCTCAGTGTAAAATTGTTGATAAACCAATCAACGAAACAGTTCTAGTAGAGACTAATTTTAGTAGATCTAATATTACAACTCGAAGATCTATTAAATGGGAAGAAATACAGTTTCCAGAAAACTGGATTATCGAAAGAGCTTTGCCTCCTCAACCTAAAATTAAAAATAATCCTACTCAAATCATACAAACAACTGATGGATCTGTTCAAATACAATTCGAACAAAATCAAAGATCTATCAAAACTCCTAGATCTAGAATGACAAGATCAGCTTCTTCTCATTATCATATATCACCATGTGATTATATGATAAAATCTCATTCTAGAGCTTCGACTTCTCAAATTAGAGAATCAACTTCTAGCGATTATTCTCAAAATAAAGTAGAAGAATTAAGAATTAATTCAGATAATATTATTCATGGAGTTTTGAAAAATCAAGACGGGAAATAACCGAGTCAGAAATGGATTTTCATGTTTAATGGATTTAAAACCCAAAATTGATTTTAGTCCGGGTTCACCGGCAAGAAAGAAAATAAATCAAGAATTTAATTTACCTAAATGGGAACTTTTCAGAAAATGGTTTTTTCGAAAATTTTAATAAAGAAGATAAAATTAATTTTCCAGATGAATTTTATAATGAGTTGTCAAAAAGGAATGAAATGTTACCTTTTATTCCTTGGTTTTTAGAAAAATATTTTAAAAACATGATTTCAGTTCTTGAAAGAAATTATAAACTTTCAACGGGGAAAATTTTAAATTCGATTTACCCTCCTCAAACTAGTTTCCAAATGGAAAAAGAAAATGAAATAGATATTTCAATGCTTTTCAAAAATTATTTGAAAACAGCTTTATCATTATTTTGATTATTTATCTCAACATGAAAAGGATGATGGGATAACTATTTATCTAAACATGAAAAGGATGATATTTATCAAACCATTAAAGAAGAAAATGGTCAACAGGTTGATAATGTTGTTTATACACTATGTGTAAACATCATTGAACACTTCACAGGCCGATGGTCTGACAATTCTGAAAATATCAGAACTCTTCTTCAAATTCTTAAGTGTAAAACTCTTACATCTTTTAGATGGTATAAAGATACTTTTCTTAGTCGAGTCATGGAACTCCCTGAGTCAAATAGTACTCACTGGAAGTCTAAATTTATAGACGGTCTACCTTCACTCTTTGCAGAAAGAGTAAGTAATAACCTTAGGAAAGAAGAATCAAGTATTGATTATAACTCCTATACCTACGGTAAACTTATAGGAACTTGCATACAAGAAGGTTTAGCCTTATGCAATGAAATAAAATTAATAAACAAGCCAAGAGACATTCTCTAGACGAAAAGAAACAATTAGGAGAATTATGTGGCCAATTTGGCATGGAAAATCCCTCTACGAGTAAAACTCGTAAAGAACATAAAAGTAAAATACTCTCCTAAACAATATGAAAAAAGAAGATTTCGAAAATCAAAAAGAAAAGAACAAAAATTCTCAAAAGATAATAAAAATTATCAATATAGGAATAAATTTCCTCCAATTGTTTGTCGAAAATGCGGGAAAATTGGTCATAAAGCCAGTACCTGCTGGACAAAAAAGAAAAGTAACAATTTAGAAATCGATAATGAATTAAAAGAAACATTATCAAAAATTTTACTAAGCTCTGATAATGAATCAGAATATTCTTCAAATGATGAAAATAATAATATCATTGAAGATATATCGTCATCATCAGAATCTGAATGCCAAAATTGTCAGATAGGACAACCTTGCTTAAAGAATATAAAAAGTTCAGAATCTGAATTAGAAGATAATAATTTATATCAAGTTATATCTCAATTTCAAGAAATCAATGTTCTTGATAATAATCTTCTAGAAATATTAAAAGAAACAGAAGATCCAGATTTAAAAAATCTGATTATTAAAAGAATTATTCAAAAAGAGGAAGAAACTTCTAAAGAAGTTATTCCTAAATCTGAACCTTATAGTATGTATGTCCGAAGTAATGAAATTACTTCATAATAAAAATAGATTTAAAATTGAATCTCCTTCTAACATTAGAGATTTAACACTCGAAATTACGAATCTCAAAACTGAAATTAAACAATTAAAATTAAGTATTGATCTTGAAAGAAGATTTTCTAAAGTAGAAAAAGGAAAAGATGTTGTTGAAGAATTTACTAACGAAGAATTCGCTAGTAGTTCGAAAAATATTGAAAATGATAACTATCTTTCAACTTTAGAAGTAATCACTTCTCAAAAATGGTTAGTAACGATTTGATTACTAATCAATGGAAATTTTCAAAAGAATCTGATTGCATTAATTGATAGTGGAGCAGATTTAAATTGTATCCAGGAAGGAATAATTCCTACCCAATACTTCCATAAAACAACTCATTCTCTTAGTTCTGCAAGCGGAGAAAAGTTGCACATTAATTATAAAATTTCTAAGGCTTTTATTTGCAAAAATAAGGTCTGTATTCCTACGTCATTCTTACTTGTTAAGAATATTACGAACCAAGTAATTCTTGGTACTCCTTTTCTTAGGAAAATATTTCCTATAATAAATATTGATGAATATGGATTTAAAGGAAGCTTCGAAAATAAAGAAGTATACTTTGAATTCATTACAGAACCTTTTTCTAGGATTCTTAATGAAATTAAGGATTCTATTCTTATTAAGGCAAAAGAAAATCAGGTAAATTACCTTAAACAAGAAATCAGTATACTTACGATTGAGGATAAACTCCCAAATCCTAAGTTACAAGAAAAAATTAAATTATTACATAATGAATTTACGTTACAATATGTAACGATCTTCCTAATGCTTTTTGGGACAGAAAGAAACATATAGTTTCTTTACCATATGAAGATGATTTTAGTGAGAAAAATATTCCCACTAAAGCTCGTCCTTGTCAAATGAATTCTGAATTATTAGAATTATGTAAAAAAGAAATAATTTCTCTTTTACAGAAAGGTTTAATAAAACCTTCGAAATCACCTTGGTCGTGCACTGCTTTCTATGTTAATAATCATGCCGAAAAGGAAAGGGGAACACCAAGGTTAGTTATTAATTATAAACCCTTAAATAAGGTTTTGAAATGGATTAGGTATCCTATTCCAAATAAAAAAGATCTTTTAGATCGATTATTTAATGCAATTATATTTTCAAAATTTGATTTAAAATCAGGTTTTTGGCAAATTCAAATTGCTGAAAAAGACAGATATAAAACTGCTTTTACAGTCCCAATTGGACAATTCGAATGGAACGTTATGCCTTTTGGTTTAAAAAACGCTCCTTCTGAATTTCTTTTTTTTTTGGTAACAGGTCCCGGTTTTTATATATATAATGGAAAGTGTACATAATGGGTGCGAGTAAAACTCGACACAGGCAACCAGTAACAGGCTAGTGGTAAACAAAAAACGAATGGTAAAAGAAAACCAACTACCAAGCTACTCTCCAAAGACGCCGAATAGCCGCCTTTATAGGGCATGCTTCTCTCCAATCGTCCCAAGTCGGGCACCAAGGATGCCGAGGACCATGGCCACAACATGGGCAGGGGTAGAACGTATGTTCTCCCTCCATCGCCTGTTCCACTCCTGCCAAATGTGATAAACAATCGACGCAAGGACATGTCGATAGGCGATATGAAATAAGTGCTGGCTCCGCCACTTCAGAGCAGCCCACTGAAAGCTCCTATCCCAGTCAATATATGGTATTCGCCACCTAATCCTGTCCCTGAGCATCTGTCGGCATCTCAAAGAAAAGGGACAAAAAAAGAAAAGATGGGAGATCGTCTCCCGATCCCCGGTATCACAGAGGAGGCAGGCATCCGTTCCCGCGCGCTGAGCACCCAAGGTAAACTGCGAACGGAGAGACGTCCTCGAATAGCAAGCCAGAGAATGAACTCATGGCGAGGTATGCGCAAGCAGCCTCCGAAGAGAGAAGCCCAAATGACTCTGTCCCGCCGAGGACGAGTGGCCTCACGAACCGCCCTCACAGAGAAACGTCCATCAGGCGTCCCAATCCAGCGAACTCGATCAGACCGCGACGGCTCCGCCAGAGGCAGCAGAGGACCGATCTCCAGAAACTCGGAGGACGTCCTGGCTGGCCAAGGCCAACCATCTGACGTTATGACCGCACTTAGGCGTGAATCATGAGGCAGGCCCATCACCAACGGCCCCCTAGGGTGTCTCTCCAGTAGCGAGGTCATCAACGGGGTCCTTCCATAGCCATATGGAACTCCCATCACCCACCTGATAAGAAATGAAGGGGCGGAAGACATTCCGAAGCTTGAGCAGCTTCTTCCAACTCCAAGAAGCATTACTCCCCGGCGACAGCTCCCAAAGAGACCTGTTATGCAATCTAGTGCTGTACAACCAGTCAACCCAAATCGTATCCGGAGCGTGCGAAACCACACTCCATAAATGACGAAGGAGCAGCGCACGATTATCAGTCTCAATGGACCGAATCCCAAGTCCTCCTTCGGCGATCGGAAGACAAACATCAGCCCAAGCAACCCGCGCAGGCGAGCCACCCCATAAGAATGTCCTCATGCGCGTCTCAATAGCCCGAATAACACCCTTCGGGAGGAGGAAAACACCCGCCCAATAGATATGAAGAGAAGAAAGGACCGATTTGATAAGTTGCACTCTCCCGGCGTAAGAGAGCGACTTATTCAGCCAAGATCGCAACCTCCTATCGACCTTCTGAAGTAAAGGCGCACAATCAGAAATAGAGAGTCTACCTGGAATCAGAGGAACCCCCAGGTAGCTCACAGGCAGCTGCCCCTGTGGAATGCCAAGAATCGTCTGAAAGTGCGGCGAAAGGCTCTCAGCACGCTTGCTCACAAACATCTCGCTCTTGGCGAGGCTCGGCTGTAACCCCGAAGCCCCCGCAAAGTCATCCAGCGCATCCTTAAGAACCCCAATCGAAACCTCATCCGCATGGCAAAAAAGTAAAAGGTCGTCCGCGAACGCAAGCATGGCCAACTTCGACGCCTCACAACGCCAATGATAAAGAAAACGCGGTTCCTGGCCAATGCGATAGGTAACCATCCCCCGTAATGTCTCCATTACCAACGTAAACAGGTATGGGGACAGCGGGTCCCCCTGTCGAAGGCCTCTCTTCCCATGGAAGTACCCTGCCTCCGTTCCATGTAAGTTAATGGAAAAGGTCGTAGTAGTGACACAACAGCGAATCCACTCAACAAATGTCGGATGGAAACCCATTGCTCCCATAGCAGCAAGCAAGAAGCTCCACTCGACCTTATCGTAAGCCTTAGCCAAGTCCACCTTGAGCGCTACCCGAGGGGGACGACTCATACTGTTATACCCCAAACAGATCTCCTGGGCTAACAGAATGTTATCGCTGATCTTTCGTCCCGGAATAAAGGCCGTCTGAGTCGGATGAACGAGCTCCCCAAGAACAGGCTTCAACCTGTTAGCAATAACCTTAGAGATTACCTTAAACAGGACGTTACAGCACGAGATAGGACGATAGTCGGCCGCTCTCCTCGGTGAGTCTCCCTTCGGAATTAGCGTGATGGACGTGCTGTTGAGGCCCTTAAGCAGTCGGCCCGTCAAAAAGAAGTCCTGAACCGATAGTATGAGATCCTCCCCAATGATGCTCCACGCCGCTTTAAAGAAAGCGGCCGTAAATCCGTCCTGTCCCGGAGCCTTCTCGTCCCCCATAGAGAAGAGGGCCTCCCTGATCTCAGTCGGCTCAATAGGTCTGATCATATGAGAAGCCACTTCCCCCGAAAGAGATCGAGTGATATAAGGCGCGAGATCCGATTGGGTAACCGGATTAGGTCTTGCCGAAACTCCCAACAGCTCACGATAGAAACGTACCAACTCATCACGAACAGCCTCCTCACCATGGATCAGCTCCCCGCTCTCAGAATCCAAGGCAAGAATCCGATTCCGTGCACGTCTCATGGCAACACGTCGGAAGAAGAAAGACGTGCACTGATCGCCCGCCTTTAGCCAAGAGAGCTTGGCCCGTTGCGACAATGCGGAGTGCTCCATATCCACAGCCCTCGTGTATAAGACTCGGCACATCCGCTCCAAGTCGTGGAAGAACGCCTCATCCGGGAATCTACTCGCAAAATCCTGACAGATGTCAAGGAAGCGCTTGGCTTCAGCAACATTCGCCGCAAGATCCCCTTTCGCCCTTCGCATCTGTCGGAATAAAGACTTGAGGTCCTTAAGGCGTCGCGTGAATACATACATAGGATAACCCGATCGCTCAACATCCCAAACCCGCTGAACCTGCGCTAAAAAGGATGCATCATGGATCAAAAAATTATCGAAACGAAACGTCGATAACCTCGGGGTACCCCGGACTTCTCCGAGAAGCAACGGGCTATGGTCAGAAATCCCGGGAAGGTCAGCCCTATAAGAGCAGTTGGGGTACTTGGCGAACCACACCGGATTGCCAAGCACGCGGTCAAGTCTTCGCCAAATTCCCGCCTCGGCCCGCTGCTGATTATACCACGTGTAAAATTGTCCGGTATGTGTTAAAGTCATCAAGTCAGCTCGTAGAAGGCAGTCCCGTAAATCACGAGTATCACGATCAGTAATAACTCCTCCCCGTCCTTCCGCAGCATCAACAATATCATTAAAGTCACCTAAGACAATCATTATGGCGTTGAGCAGACATACTAACAATATCCTCCCAAAGCTCGCACCTCTCCTCCCGACGATTCCTCCCATAAATGAAGGATAAATAGATGGTCTCATTAGCAGCTATAGAGAACACCTTGCAGTGGATAGACTGCGCAGTAAAGGCCTTAATAGAGACCTGAATCCAAGATGGATCCCATCCAACCCAAATGCGTGATCCCGGACCACTATCATAGTCAAAGAACCACGTCCACTTAGAGTTAATACGGCCCGAGATGGAAGCCGCACTAACTGTCGAAACTCTAGTCTCCAAAAGCGCAAGCAAATGCAACCCGTTTCGCGACACCAAATCCTCCACTCCTCTCCTGTGGGCTCGTTGGTTGAGACCACGCACATTCCATACCCCACCACTGATCATTTAACACCACTCGAACGGGCTGCTTCATTAGGACCCGAGGAAGTAGAAGTAGAGGGTAACTCACCAGATTCGGAAAGACCCTAAAGGACCGAGAAGGAGTTGACATCAGCCCCGGCCTTCGTCGAATAAGCCGCAAACCCTTTCAGCATTGGCGGGCTGTTTCTGTGAGATATAGTTCTCGGCACACTTTGTCTCGGCTCGACGCGAGAAGGCTGGGTGGACTGTACGACTACCGCGTTATCGTGGCATGTAGCTTTCGGCATTCCCTTGAGACCCACTCGGTTCCAACCATGATCGGGCTGAGATTCATCCGAGCCATAAGAGCGACGGGGCTGCCTAGGACGTTGGTAATTCCGGGCTGGATTCTTCGCAGCATCCTTCCCCTTGTGATGCGGACAAGCAACGTATTGAGTTATTAAAATTGTTATGACATTGAAACTCATTTCAAACCTTCTGAATTTCAAAATATTATGAATGATATTTTTATTCGTTACAGTAATTTTATTATCGTTTATATTGATGATATTTTAATCTTTTCTAAAGACATTGAAACTCATTTCAAACATCTTGATATTTTCAAGAAAATTGTTATTCAAAATGGATTAGTTATATCTAGCCCAAAAATGGTTTTATTTCAAACTAAAGTTAGATTTTTGGGACATACTATTGAAAAGGGTAATGTTTTTTTTTTTGGGAAACGTTCACTAAAATAAAAAGAAACAGGAGTACAGTGGTAGCGTACGTGATAACGCTCACGACGCAACAAGCGGTAGTGACAAACCGACCTGACAGCACATCTACAGAATCCGATGCAGCCCAGACACCTACAAGGTCCCAAAAAGACCCAAGCCAAGACAACACAAAGACCAAAGACTCTCAAAACAACAAGAGCAAAGGTAGCGTAGGTGTCTGAATCCAAAAGCAAGCAACAGGATCCTGGCACCAGATACAGTACCAGCGGGGCGCCCGGGAGATGTGCAGGCGAGGCGCAAGCGCACAGCAGAAGAAAATCTCACTCCGGAGATATAACAAGCGGAAAAGGAGGGCGGGACCGCAACAGGTCCATCCGCAGGACAGGTCGGCGAGGGTAGCGATGAGATCCTAACTCCTGTTTCTTTTCACCGAGGGACACAGCACCACCACAGGAGGCCAACAACAACACGAGCAAGAGAAGCATCCCTCCAAAACCAGAAGGCAGCCGCCACCGAGGACCAGTCCAGCCCGGGAACCCGTCCCCAACCCGAAGCTAAGTAACCTGCGAGCAACACACGGGGGCAGAAAAGCACGTAGGGGCGGGAAAGAAACGAAAGTAAAATCAGAGATGTAAGAAGAAAGAAAGAGAGAGAGTTAGGAAGGCTCCGTAGTTGGTCCAGGCAATTTGCCAGAGTCTGCGCATAGCGCAAGCTTGTAGCTGGTATTTTTGGGGAAGAGTGGATAAGCGGATACTTAAGAGAGCCTCGATCTCAGTAACAATTCGCTCAGGTTGCCTGCGGGTCCCCTCGTGCCATCGTTTGTTCCGTTCCGCCCAGAGGTGGTAGACAATAGAGGCGAGGGCATGGCGAGGCCCCATTGAGGCAAGATGCTTCCCGCACCAACTGCTAGCCGCCCAATGTATTCCTTCAACCCAGTCCCTATAGGGCCAACCAAAGTGCAAGTGGTTACGAAGTAAGTGAAGACAACGCCTAGAAAAGGTACATTCAAAGAATAAATGTCGTGTCGTTTCCACAATATCAGAGTCACAAAGGATGCAACTAGAAGTCCCCGCCGCAGACGCAATCCACGGCTTGTCTCTAGTTGCAAGTTTGTCCCTAATCGCAAGCCAAAGCATGAATTCGTGTCGAGGGATGACTAATGGGCCGCCGAACAGATTCGACCAGGTGACAGTGGGCTGCTTTCGGCGAAGGCTCTCCCTAGCAGAGTAACTAGAAAAGCGACCATTCGTAGAGGCAATCCATCTATAAGAGTCCCGCTCTCCCAGTTGGATGGTGGGAAGAAGTGGTGCGATCTCAAGGTATTCCGTCGCAGTTTGGGTTGGCCAGCACCATCCCCCCTCGTTGATCACCTCGCTGAGCTTTGAGTCAATAGGAAGGCCCATGATCATGGGTCCTCGGGGGTATCGTTCCACTAGGGCCATCAAGTAGCCATGGGTCGGTCCAGAGTAGCACGTTGGCCCCATCACCAATGCGGAATTCAATAAGGCCTCGAAATTCGGTGCGAAGTTTCAGAATCTTCCTCCAGCTCCACGAGGTCCGCGCCCCGGGACGGATGGACCACAAGGTTTTGTTGTGCAGTCTCGTTTGCCGGACCCAGGTGGCCCAGATCGAAGTGGTATCGTCCGTAAGAATCGTCCACAGTAGTCGCATGAGGAGCGCCTTGTTGTCGGTCTCAAGAGAGCGTATCCCGAGCCCACCTTCATCTTTGGGTAGGCAAACGTCAACCCAAGCAACCTTAGCACTTGTACCCCTCCACAGAAAGGTTCTCAGCCGTGTTTCTATGCTCCGTATGACGCCCTTGGGAAGGAGAAATACACCAGACCAGTAGGTATGCAAACTAAGAAGGACACACTTGATGAGTTGTACTCGCCCGGCGTAAGACAGAGATAAATTAGTCCATGATCCCAGTCGTTTGTCCACACTTGTAAGGAGGGGAGTGCAATCGGCGATAGTTAGTCTTGACGTAATAAGGGGGACGCCAATGTAGCGTATGGGAAGAGAGCCCTGTGGGAATCCCATGATATTTTGGATTGCTCCCGTCAATCGGTCCGCTCTCTTGGAAATGAATATTTCACTCTTGTTATTATTTGCCTTGAGGCCCGAAAGAGATGCGAAGAGATCCAGGCTGCTTTTGAAGACACCAACGGACTCGACATCCGCATGCGAGAAAAGTAGGAGGTCATCCGCAAACGTGAGCATGAATAGCGATGTCGTCTCACAATTCCAATGGTATCGGAAATTAGCATTGCGGTTGATCCTGTCCTCAATGATGCCATGTAAGACCTCCATAACCAATGTGAAAATGTAAGGCGAGACCGGATTGCCTTGCCGCAGACCCCTACGTCCTTTGAAATATCCCTCCGGTGTGCCATTGATGTTGAGCGAAAAGCACGGGGTGGTCAAACAGGCACGTATCCATCCCACGAAAGTTCTATGGAAGTTGAGTGCATTAAGTGTAGCCAAGATGAAGTCCCATTCCACCATGTCGTAGGCTTTCGCGAGGTCGACCTTTATAGTTACCCGTTTGGGCAGCCCCATACTATTATACCCATGGCATATTTCTTGCGCTAATAAGATGTTATCCGTGATACGGCGGCCTGGGATGAAGGCTGTTTGGGTATGGTGCACAAGATTCCCTAGGCTGCCCCGTAGGCGGTTGGCAATGATCTTTGAGATGATTTTGTAGAGTACATTGCAACAAGATATAGGCCTGTAGTCCTTCGCCGTCCGTGGATTAGCATTTTTGGGAATAAGAGTGATAAGCGTAGAATTCAGCTCACCCAGGAGAAAGCCCGTACGGAAAAATTCCTTGATCGCATGGGTAATATCCGGCCCAGTGGTGTCCCACGTGTCCTTAAAGAATGCTGCAGAGAAGCCATCAGGCCAGGGTGATTTGTTATCACCAATAGAGAACAGCGCCTTTTTGATCTCCTCATCCGTGATAGGAATAACCATTGCCTCGGCCTCCGTATCTCCTAGCTTCCGTGCCATGTAAGGAGAGATAGTATCGCATGCAAGGAGGATGTCCGATTCGATTGTCCAAGGATCTCGGTGTAGTACCGAATGAGTTCAGCTTTAACTTGATCGTCTCCCTCTAAGGTGTCCCCCGCTTCGTTTTCAAGGGTATATATCCGGTTGCTCGCTCTTCGAGTGGCTACTTTCTTGAAGAAAAAGGAGGTGCATTGGTCTCCATCCTTAAGCCAAGCCACTTTCGCGCGCTGTGCTAGCGCCGAGTGTTCCATCTCAACCGCTTTTGCATAGGCGAAGCGGCATCGCTTCTCGAGGGCCCATAATTGCGGTTCCATAGGGTAATGAGTGGTAAGTTCCTGGACGATCTCCAGAAACCCACGAGCTTCGACAACATTGCGGTTGAGATCGCCCTTGTCCCGTCGGAGGTGCTTCAGCTGTTGTTTAATGTTTTTAAGCCTCTTTGTGACAGAAAACATCGCATAGCCACTGACATTTTGATTCCATTCAGCCTTCACTAATGGTAGAAACCGGGGATCCCTGATCAAGAAGTTGTCGAACCGAAAGGCTTTGTTTTTACTCAGCGGCTGAGAAGTGTCCTCCAGGATCAGGGGAGAGTGGTCCGAGGTAGAGGGTAATCCACACCTATAGGCTAAGTCCCCGAAACGAGTGAACCACGACGGGTTACCGATCATTCTGTCAAGGCATCTCCAAATGCCCGCCGTGCCACTTTGTTGGTTATACCACGTGAAAATAGGGCCAAGGCGAGGAAGGGCGGTCAGATCAGAAGCTGTGAAGCAACCAGCCATCTCACTACATCCTCCCCCTGGTGTGCCGCCTCTTGCCTCCGAGTTATCAAGAATCGCGTTGAAGTCCCCCATCACCACCCAAGGGCTGTTTTCCCGCGTGCATGAGATAGCCGATTAATAGAAGTATTGTGTTTGCGTCAAAATTTCCAGACCAAATTCTTGATAAAACTCAACTTCAAAGATTTTTAGGGAGTCTTAATTATATTTCTCCTTATTATAAAAATCTTGCAATCGATACATCTATTTTATACGATAGATTGAAAAAGATTCCTTGTCAGTGGACAAATAGTCACACTGAAGTGGTTAGAAAAATTAAAAATAAGGTTACGCATTTACCATGCTTGATGCTTGCTAACCCTAATTGGCAGAAAATTATTGAGACTGATGCGTCTGATTTAGGTTTTGGAGGAATCTTAAAACAAGTTTCTCCAGAAGATAAGAAAGAATATTTAGTTAGATTCCATTCAGGGAAATGGAATAATGCTCAGAAAAATTACGCCACTATAGCTAGGGAAGTACTTGTTATTGTTAAGTGCGTTCTTAAATTTCAAGATGATTTATATAATCAAAAGTTTTTAATAAAAACTGATTGTCAAGCTGCAAAATTTATGTTTTTGAAAGATTTTGATGTCTCTAAACAAATGTTTGCGAGATGGCAGGCTCATTTAGCCCATTTGATTTTGAAATAATTTATAAGAAAGGAAGTGATAATAGTCTTCCTGAACTCGAGAATATCTTTCATGAATTTTGCAGATATGTCCCAATATGGGCGAAATTTCCCCTCTAACAGAGGAGGAAGAGGTGGAAAAAATGTTATTGCTCAAATGGGCAATAAAAAAGCTCGTTAAAGAGAATCTTTCAGCTTCCTCAAGTAATACCTTGAGTGGCGAAGAATACAAGGAATTCCTTGAATTCAAAAACCAGAAAGCTAAATCTTCTAATGAAGATACTTCTTACGCAAAAGTTACTGCGGAAGAAGATGATGACGTTGAATATGAGAAAATTTCTCATACTGAGGTAATATATTACTAGAATTTAAAGATTTAAAATGGTCTGATGAACCTTGGACTATAATGTCTAGATATTTAGAAAGAGCATCATATGCTGCCACATTTTATAAAAATCGTGACAATTATGAAAATATCCTTAAATCCACGGGAACGTGTGATTTTGATCATTTCAATGCGGGAAATTCCCAAACTGCTTTGAAAAGAGGTTATACTTTTAGTAAAATTATTTTCAAACAAATTATTTCACCTGAAAAATGGGCTATTCACCCTTTAAAGGACGGGGAATATTTCCATCCTGAGTTAAAAACACTAATTAAATTTAATTATTATGATTATATCGACGCTTTTTATAAAGTGTTTTTATACCAGAATGAAAATAAGAAACATTCTTGGTGGATTAAGATTTGTGCGGATGTTTATAAGTCCGATATACCTAATTAGTTTTATCAATGGTGGCTTTCTTATGGAGCCTCAATTGAAATTCTCAAAGAACCCTTTTTTGGATTATATCAAGAATGGGTAAAAATTTCTCCGAATTTAATTGAAGCGGAGCATAAACATGAATGTATTGAAGGAATGGCTTCATTACATTTTTATACTGAATTCAGTAT
The DNA here is from genome assembly GCA_027422505.1 of Craterostigma plantagineum. Lineage (NCBI taxonomy): Eukaryota > Viridiplantae > Streptophyta > Magnoliopsida > Lamiales > Linderniaceae > Craterostigma > Craterostigma plantagineum. The sequence continues at coordinate 21,750,769 of JAPQWV010000009.1, read as the reverse complement.
TCCATGGATTTGGAGATGGACTCCAGAAGTGGGTTATACCCAACAAAAAATTCCATGTCTTAAACGAAATTTTTATATAAAATTTTGGACAAAAAAATGATAAGAAAAACTGCTACTGGTGAAAATGAAAGCCAGCAAACGATTGATAAAATCGAAGAGAAAATTTCTCAATATAAAGAGATGATTGATAATCATCAACAAAGAGAATCCCCAAGTCCTTTTGAAATAATTTCAAGAAGGATGAATATTCAAAAGGGAAAAATGAAAGAAGAAATCGTTCAGGCTTATTTTGACCTAATGAAAAAAGATATCCATAAAAATCTTGGCATTGAAGCCTCGGTGGATTTCTCAATGGAGACTTCGTCAAAAGACGAAGATTTTTGTCTTGGTGGAGAAGGACAAGATCCGAAAGATCCGGATAATATTTTGGTGGATGATGCAATTGATATCCTCAAGGACACGATCACCAAGAAAATCCAAGAAAAGGATAAGAAGAAATGATGCCTTACTTTGTCCATTTTCTAAAGTAAGGATCATTACGAAGACTTTCAAGACAAAGTTGATAACTTTAATAAAGCAATCAACTTTAATAAAGCAACGGTCTACATTCAAAGATGGTGGACAGCCCATAAAGCAAGAACTGAAGAAAATTCTTCGGCCAATTATTAATGTTTACTTTATCTTTTATTTTCTGTCTATAAAAATGGCCTTAAGTCATTTACAATGTAGGCATCATTTTATGCTCTCTCTCTCTCTCTCTCTCTCTCTCTCTCCATTGTAATCCTCTCTTTTCTGTAAAATATTATAAGAAATAAAAGTTGAAGTTTTCTATTCGACTCCTCTCTCTTAAGTAAGTTTTTAATTTTTGTTTTACATATTTATCTTTTGTCTCGCTTAGCCTTAATGGAAGGCTAATTTCCTAGTTAAACTACACCAAGATGCCTTAATACTCTAATCGTGGTTTTTATATCATATTTTTAATATGATGAATTTAATATTTTCTTTTATAAAAATCGATTAAAAGAATTAAATTTTGGATAAAGGTTGTGAAAAAATTTGATTTTGATTAATTCTGTGTCGGCTCTTGGCAAAGCCCGTGTTGCCGAAAGATAGGCGTTTGAGGGCATGGCTGTTACCAATTGAATTAAGTCAAATGAAAATTTTGTCATGTAAAAATCCTTGTATCCGATAATTTAATTCTAACGATCACAAAAATAAAATTTTGGATTAATGGTATATAGGCTGGAATACCTTGGGTCCGAACGGGATCAAACTGTTTACAGCTTGATAACTGGACTAATAGGTTTAACAACGCCACGTACCTTTTCCCAATTTCTTTTTTGATGTATGGTATTTTAATTGAACTTCTTTTGAACAAAGCTTTCTAAACGAAAGTTTGGTATGACGCTTGACTACCTCAGGTCCGATTGGACTAAAATGGTTAAACAAAGTCCGTGTATCATTATCGAGGTTCTATAAGTTGTTCTTATCATGTATCAATCATCACTTTTTGTTTTAAATTTTGTAAAGATCCTTTATATATTACTTCCTCCGTCCCACTTATTTCTTCCCATCTTTCTATTTCGGGCGTCCCACATAATTCTTCTCATTTCTACTTTTGGTAAAAAAATTATTCCAATAATTAAACTAATTACACCATTTATATTTAAAAAGATGTTAGGAATTATTTATTGTGCTCAATTAATTAATTTATCTTAGCCTTTTGTAACTTTATTTTAGTGAACTGGGCTTTTATTTAAAGCCAAGTGAGCTTATTTGTAATTAGGGATGGCAGTGGGGCGGGGATTCCCCGTCCCCGCGGGGATGCGCCCCGAACGGGGCGGGGAATCCCCGAGTTTTTATCCCCGCGGGTCGGGGACGGGGAAAGATTTTTCCCCGCGGGGATCCCGCCCCGTTCCCCGCCCCGCCCGCCTTCTATATATATATATTATATAATATCTATAATATTAAATTATAATTTAAATAATATTAAAATAATATTAAATATAGATTAAATAATATTAAATTAATACAAATAATATATAATACTATAATTTACATAATATTTATAAAGAAAATATAATTAAATTTATATATTATATTTAAAATATTAATTTTTTAAAAAAAAATTGAATCCCCGCGGGGATCCGGCGGGACGGGGACAATTTTGTTCCCGAAAGCCTCGCGGGGCGGAGACGGGGATTTGGTCCCCGCCCCCGCCCCGCCCCGTTGCCAACACTATTTGTAATAGGCTTTCATGAAGCCCAAGTACAATATACCAACATGTGGTATATGTACTAAAACCCTAACACACATCAAGTGTGTCTTGCGTGTGAAATTATTATAGAAAGAGAAAATTTCAAGAAGAATGCTCCCAACCCTATCAAGAACAAATGCACGCACAACACCCCACGGATCCTTCTTCCATCTCAAAATCGTGGTAAAACTTCCTTAATCTTTGTATTGTTGGATATACTAGGAATTTCAATTGGTATCAAAGCCAAACGCTCTCGGATTTGAAAAAATTTTCGAAATTTCATTTTTGGGTGTTCTTCGTGTTCTTCACTAATTTCAAAAATTTTGATTTGTTTTGGTGTTTTGGATGATGCTTGAGTGGTCATGATCGAAGATATAAGTGTTATATGAACAATTTTCTGGGTTTAGGGATCGGTTTTCTGGTATTTCTGCGTGACAAAGCTTTCGCATAGTTACTGTGGCAATTCGCGAACTGTAGCAATTCGTAAATAAAATAATAATAATAAATCAGCCCGCGAATGCACTGTAGCAGTTTCGCGAATTCCCTGTAGCAGTTTCGCGAATTCACTGTAGCAATTTCACGAATGCACTGTAGCTAGTTCTCGATCACTGTAGCAGTGCGCAATCACTATAGCGTTTCGCGAAACCTTTGAAACAGTTACTGTAGCAGTTCAAAAATTGAGATCGTGAATGCACTGTAGCAATTCGCGAATTCACTGTAGCAATTTCCGGATCACTGTAGCAATTTCGTGATCACTATAGCAATTCGCAATCGCTGTAGCAGTTCGCGAAATCTTTGAAACACAGTTACTGTAGCAGTTCAAAAATTTAGTTCGCGAACTTTCTGTAGCTCGCGAAGTGTGATTTGTGAAATTATAGAATAAAAAATAAAAATAAAAAAACTAAAATAAATAAAATAACAATAATCAGTTCGCGAATAGTAGTTCGCAAATTGAAGTTCACGAAAGAGGTTCGCGGGTACTGTAGTTCGCGAATAGTAGACTGCACTACTGCAGCAAATTAAAAACAAAGCAGCTCACGGAGTAACTGAGCTATTGTAGCAATTCACGAAATAAAGATATATATATATATATATATATATATAACAAAAATTTAATACTTAAAGCCTTTCGGGTACTATTTTTCCAAAAAAAAAAATTCTTCAAATCCACAAAGCGCGAAAACGATCACGTATCCAACAATCAACTAAGGACATTATTAGCAAATTAAAGAAAAAAAGATTTTGGTAATTCTCACGAAATTTTCGAAATCATCTCAAAATTTTTCGGTGCACACTAAAAATTTTTTACACTTATAATTTTCGAAACTTCAAGCTATTTTCAAAAGGGGAAAATTATTGTAATAAACCTATCTCGTGGGGGTTCGCCAAGTTAGGGTTAGTTCTTGAAAAAACACCATCACTAGGTGCGATTTTCACACACTAGGCACGGTTTTCAAATTTCGTCTTCTTGATCGGGATTTTGGCGTCCGATCACCGCTGTCTCCGGCCTCCACCCAAGGATTAAGGTCGGCCGGTGGTTCTGACGTCGAATCTATTGAGGGGCGGACGTTTTGTGGTGTTGGGGTGCGCGGGTTTCTCATACGTGGGGTAGGGTTTTCGGCATGTCGGCTGAATCTGATGGAGAGCGACAGCCCGGACCAGAATCGATGGACGTGGTGGCTCCGGCTCTGCCTGATCTTGAGCAGTTGGCCGCTAAGTATCCTGAATTCCGGGCCTGCTTTGATATTGAGCGATTTCGTGGGTTGATGGGGAGTGTTCAGGGGAGAACGGCGGGTGGCGAGGATCGTCTTCGCCTAGGATCTGTTATGGCGGCCCCTCCGCCTGATGGGACGACACTGGCTGGATTACCGTCGATCCGGAATCACAGCTTTGGGAGCATTGACGTCCAAGGTTTCTTGAGGCATAGGCCACGGCCTAATCGCCCGCGTCGGCCGGGAACACCACCACCCAGGGGTATTCTGAGATCAAAGGCAGTTCGTCGGGTTGAATTGCTACCGGAGGACGACGATCCGACGGTAGAGAAGGGGCTGGTCGTAGAGGATGATGGTGCAGACGGCGCCCGGATTGGCACGGTTGGTACGCAGACGCCGGACGTCGCGGTTGACGTGAACGAGGGCGCTAACGACGGCACGACGGGCAAGGCCCAAAGCCCATCTGGGCCCACTAATGGTACACTGACGGCGGCTGCGATCTCACAGACGGCGAATCTTGTTGGAAGGGAAATTAGGGTTTCTGGTGCTCGGGCGACATGGCCCGCCATCTCAGTGGCGAATTCGGCGTCAGTTCCGGCGACCACCCAGCCGCCGGCGACCTCGACATTCGCTGAGGTCGTTCAGGGCCACCAAACATCGTCCCCCAAGCAGGCGCAACATCGGTCTACGGCAGGGGGTGAGCGGCGCCGCGTCGCCCTCGAGTACGTCGAGCCCAAGATGATGGGTGAGGGACACTCCGTCGTCGCCCCGTCGTGGGAGGTGGCCCGACAAGGTTTTGGTAGGTGGGAGCATACCTTGGTCGGGTATTTCATGGGGCGTAAGCCATACTTTCCATTCGTCGAACGGTTTGTAAGGGGTGTATGGAAAGGGTTGGTGGAAGTTCGAGCCACCACTAATGGCTTTTTCAGATTCAGATTTGATTCGGCGGCAACCATGACAATGGCACTGGAGGGGGGACCATGGCTTTTCCAAGGCCAGCCCTTATTTTTGGAAGTGTGGCGTCCGGGTATGTCACTGGAACGGAAGGAAATGGTTGAGATTCCTCTGTGGGTTAAGCTTTGGAACGTTCCTGGGGAATTCTGGACGAAAGCAGGGTTGAGTGTGGTGGCTAGTGGTGTGGGTCGGCCGTTGTTCGCGGATGGGATCACTGCCAAGGGCGAACGGATTGATTATGCCCGCGTGTGTATCATGAAATCGCTTAATACGCCATTTATCGAGTCGGTGCATGTTGAGCAACCGAGGGAAGATGGGAGCATGTCTGAGGTCATCCCAGTTAGGGTGGAGTATGAATGGCGCCCGACGAGGTGTGGCTCATGCGAAACATGGGCGTATGGGGACACGCACTGCCCCAAGCGTGTCGCGCGGCTGCCCGTAGTGCGGGATACTGCAGGTGCGACGAAGCCGCCATCGCGTGAGCAGGGATCTAACTGTGGGACTCGGGATGCATTGCGTCGCCCGCAGTCACGTAGGGATCGGTCATGGCATGACCGCGGAAAGGACACACTCTCTGTTTGGCGACAAGTTGGTGCGCAAGGGAAGGCGGTGCGGGTGTCGGGATCACCTACATCGAGGAACGAGTATAGTAGCCGAGGGGGATCAGATATTGCGAGCTCATCTCGTGGCCCACATATTCCACGGCGTACGGGGGACGAAGGCCAGACAGACCATAACTCCTTTGCTATACTTGGGGAATTGCAAGAAGCGGACACCTCTCTGACAAATTCATTTCCTATGGGCCCTAAAGCGAGTGCAGCCCTGTCGGGGGGTAATTCATGATCCCTATTGGTTCATGGAATGTGCGTGGTCTTAATCGTCAAGACTACAAGAGGGCAGTGGGCGAGTGGATTAGACGGGTTGGTTTGGGACTTGTTGGACTTCTGGAGACGCGTGTGGCTGAGCCTAATGCAGCACGAATTTCAGAGGGGCTTCAGACACGTTGGACTTGGTTTTTTGACTATGAGGATGGCCCAGGGACTAGGATTTGGGTTGGCTGGGACCCATCGGTGCTTTGTGTAACTGTTGTTGGTAAATCTAGTCAGGTTGTGCATTGTCGTGTGGACCAGCTTGATATGAGGGATCAGATTTTTGTTTCTTTCGTCTATGGGAAGTCTAGACGGGAAGAGCGCTCTTCCCTGTGGGATGAGTTGGTCCACTACTCGGCGCTACGCCTGGATGATGCATGGTTGGTGACGGGGGATTTCAACACCATCTGCCATGTAGGTGAGGGCCGGGGGGTACACTGCAAGTGCGTGATATGACGGATTTTCGGACCTGTCTCATACAAGCTGATCTTCTGTCTCTTCCTTCAACGGGACAGGAGTTCACTTGGTACAATCAGCAGAGGGGTGGTGCTGGTATTTGGCATAGATTGGATCGTATGCTTGGCAATCCGCAATGGTTTGCGAGGTACCAGAATACGTGCTTCCGTTGTGATCTTCCTGCCACATCTGATCACTCACCTCTGTCATTAGGGGAGGCGGTACATAGGCACAGGGGCGCCAATTTCCGGTTTGAGAACTTTCTTACTAAGGAGAGGGATTTCTTGGAGCATGTACAACGCATATGGGGCATGCCTATGGCGGGGTTTCCTATGTTCGTGCTAGTTCAGAGGCTGAAATTGTTGAAGCCTATCTTTTCGCAGATGAGACGCAACAAAGGGGACCTGGCTGCTAATGTTGCGGACGCACAACGCTTCTTGGAGACCGCTCAGATCTTTGCTGCGAGATACCCTCTTGAGGGCCTATTTCACGACCTTGAGCGGCACTGCCGACTCCTTTTTGCTAGGGCCGTTGAGATTGAGCACACCTCATTATCTCAGAGGGCCAAGCTTGCGTGGCTCAAGGATGGTGATCAGTGCTCCTCTTACTTCTTCAAGAGAGTTGCAATGCGCCGAGCGACTAATCGTATCGTCTCCTTGGAAGGCCCAAGTGGTGAACTCGAAACGCCAGAAACGGTGGAAGGAGAGCTGCTGGGATTCTATCAGGGCTTACTTGGCCAGTCAGCGCGGGCTACGCCTGTTGAGCTAGCAGAGGTGCAGGGAGCAGTTAAGCGCAAGCTTTCACCAGATGTGGCGCTGGAGATGATCCGGCCAGTTGAGGATATGGGGGTGAAGCATGCGCTGTTCTCGATGGGAGATGAGAAGGCGCCAGGCCCGGATGGTTATACGGCTGCCTTTTTCAAAGCGTCGTGGGCGATAGTGGGGCCTGACTTGACACGGGCGATACAGGATTTCTTTGCTACGGGCCGACTCCTAAAGGGTCTGAATAGCACTCTTATCACGCTTATACCTAAGTGCGAGACGCCAAGACGGCCATCAGATTTTCGGCCAATCTCCTGCTGCAATGTCCTTTATAAGGTCGTTTCTAAGATTTTGGCAAACCGGCTCAAGCCTGCACTGGGAGGTCTAGTCCATGCATCGCAAACGGCCTTTATTCCTGGACGGCACATCAGCGATAACATTCTTTTGGCCCAGGAGCTTTGCCTTGGCTATACGAGTAACGGACGCCCACCTCGAGTGATGCTGAAGGTCGATTTGGCTAAGGCGTATGACAGGGTGGAATGGACTTTCTTGTTGGCAACGCTTCACGCTATGGGTTTCCACCCGACTTTTATCGGATGGGTACGGAGTTGTCTGACGACCCCCACCTTCTCTATTAACCTAAATGGTTGTTCGAAGGGCTTTTTCGCTGGCAAGAGGGGCATAAGGCAGGGTGATCCTATCTCGCCCTATCTATTCACGCTTGTCATGGAAGTGCTTCAAGGACTTATTGACGCCCGCATCCAGGCTGAACCCCGATTTCGCTATCATTGGCGTTGTGAGTCTTTGTCGCTTCCCATGTTGGTTTTCGCAGATGACCTTCTTCTGTTTTGCCATGCCGATGCTGTGTCTGTTGGCGTGCTGAGGGACGCCTTACTGACATTTTCAGAGCTGTCTGGATTACACCCTAATCCGGATAAGAGCGAGATCTACCTGTCGCGGAGGGCGGAGGGCATCAAGGAACAACTACTGGCGTTGATGGGCTTTCGGGAGGGTAGACTACTTGTACGTTATTTGGGGGTGCCACTGATTGCTTCTCGACTCTCGATTCGAGATTGTGATCCGCTGCTACAACGTGTTGATGTGCGCTTGGGATCTTGGCTGAATCGGTCCCTCTCGTATGCGGGTAGGGTACAACTGATAAAGTCCGTACTGCAAGCGCTACATGTCTATTGGTCAGGGGTGTTCTTGCTGCCAAAGGGCGTTGTCCGCACTTTGGAGTCGAGATTTCGACAATTCTTATGGGGGGGGGGAATCGGCCAAGGTAGCATGGGAGGACGTCTGTCTGCCAGTGTCTGAGGGGGGCTTGGGGCTACGTTCGATTGCTACTGACAACAGGGCACTCCTTGTGCAGCTCTTATGGAGGGTCATCGATAGAACACCAGATTCGATATGGGTGACATGGTTGTACAGTACGCGCTTGCATGCGCGTTCACTTTGGACCGTCCCCGTCTCGGCGAACACGGCATGGAGCTGGAGGAAGTTGATGTCGTTACGCCCGGTAATACTTCCTCTCATTTCCTTTACGGTTGGTGACGGATCGTCATTATTGCTATGGGAGGACCCGTGGATGCGGTCAATGCCACTAATTGAGCGCTATCCAAGGGGGCCACTTGCGATGGGGCTGCCGTTGGGGACTCGCTTGAGCTCAGTTATTAATGATCACGGATGGAATTGGCCAGGACGCTCAACAGCTGAGTATATTGAGTTTAGTCGCCACCTTCCACCGGTTTATCCGGCTATGCATGATGGGATCCGATGGAATGGCGCGCGTGACGGCCGGCCGACTGCAAGGTTGGTCAGGGAGATGCTGCGTTTTCGTCGACCTCTGGTCCCTTGGGCGGTCTTATTTGGGGGACCACTGCGAGTTCCTCGGCATGAGTTCATCTTGTGGTTGGGCATTCGAGATCGGTTATTGACGAGGGATAAGCCTTGGGTGGCGCAGCGTGCTGGGACCCCTGCCTGTGTTCTATGCGATGCGCTCCATTTCGAGTCAGCCCAGCACCTATTCTTTGATTGTGGATTTTCACGCCAATGTGTTCGATTACTACGGCGGCGAATCAGGTGGGTCTGGCCATACACGGATTGGCGAGAGGGCATCTTATGGGCTTCGATGCGATGGCGTCGCCAACATCTTATAGCGGATGCTTATCGGCATGTCTTAGCATCTCTGGTGTATCATATCTGGCAGGCCCGTAACAAGCGCTGGAAGGAAGGGACTATCACGACACCGGCCAGCCTTGTTGCAAGCGTTCTTAGCTTGGTGTGCATGCGATTATTAGGGACGTCACCTAAGTTTCACTTACAGAGGGCGGCTATTCGGCGCCTCTGGCGTGTAGCTTGGTAGGATTGGAGTCAGTTTTGCTTTTGTTTTTGTTGGTTTCTCGTTGATGGTGTTAGCCAGTAGCTTGTTACTGGTCGACTCGTGAGTCATCTCACTCATATGTACTTCCCCTACTTTTATATATACATGGAACTTATACCAAAAAAAACCTATCTCGTGCTAGTCGACCAAAATTCCTTCTCAGTGCTTGAAGGGGAAAACAATTTATATTGTAATAAACCTATCTCGTGGTTGGAAATTCCGATGGTTGCTAGTAGAATTTCTGAATTGAACGTAACCTTGGAATCGGAAAGATTAGGTTTTGAAGCGGAAAAGCAAAACTTTTAGAGGAGATATCAAATCTCAAAAAACTCCTCCGCCGCTACCTGCCCCAGATAATCCTCCTATAGAAATGTCATTGTCTAGACAGGATAAGAGAATTCAAACAGACGCTCTTGTTCCCAAACCTCAAAAAGCTAATACACATTCTAAGTCACTTGTGATGACTTTGAAGTCCACGGTGTCCCAAACGGAAACGATAAGTAAAAGCCTTAAGCATAATACTTCCAAGGAACTGAAGAAAAACAAGGAGGAGAAAAGAAAAAAGCAGTTGTTCCTAAAACTAAGAAAACTTTTACTAATAATTCTGAGTCATTACTGACTAAATCTTCAAATGCTAACATTAATTCTAAGTCACTTCTGACAGATGCTGAAATGATAAGTAAAAGCAGAGCATTAAAGATTGCTAAGGAACAAATGAAGACTAGGAAGGCGAATGAAAAATCAATTGTTTCTTCGAAAATTAAGGTAAAAAACGTTAAAGATTATCCCATTCCTGTGAAAATGAAAGCGCACAAAGAAGAAGTTCCAAGCTCAAGCAAGTGATCTTCTCAATCCTCAAAATTCATCATTCTTTAAAGAATGATAGAACTGAATTTGCTTACCTCTCCAAAAATGATTATCATTCTCGTAAGCACAATTCTAAGAAAAGCCCTATTTGTGAAGTGAATTGTGTGAACACTTCATGTATGAAGAACATTCCATGTACTAACAATGCGTATAATTCTACATGTTCTTATGCCTTCCTGAAATATCCAGTCCATGTTAAGTCTGAGAAACACCTTAGGCGAATGGCTTCGGAGAAAATTTTTAAATCTTCTTCAAAACACACATTCACCTGTGCTGAAATGTCATACCCGTTTCAAATTAGTCCTAAATGGGTACCTAAAGCTACATTTATGGATGATTTAGGACAAAATTTGACCCCTTTTGTGCATAAATTGCTTTCTACTAATAAGGGAGGACCCATTCATAAATGGGTACCAAAGTCCCAATAAAGTTTTGCAGATATTCCAGCATGGTAGGTACGTAGAGATGGTTACTCCACACCCATGACTGGTAGGCCACGAGAGTGACCACGATTTTCCCTTATGTACGGTACACGAAGCTGCTCCACATACATGATCAAGGGATGGGACGCGAGCAACTAAATCCGCGCTAACAAATTTGATAAAATTCTAAATATGCATAAAATTTCATGAACGATTCAATATGCATATGTGCTCAAATGAATAACATACCTAATACGTTAGTTGTATCTTTATTCCTGTTAAGGTACATTTAGTTGACATGTTAAATTGGACTCCAAAAATTCGTAAATACTTATATTCAGAGGGACCTTTCTTTAGAAAATCAAGGGGGAGTTCTGAAAGCCCAACGTGAGCCCAGAATCTTAAAATTTGCGAACTGATCTTTAAATAAATCTTATCTTGCAATTCGTGAATCAACTTTTCACTCTTTCAACATTTACTTCGCGAACCCATACAAATTTTTCAATAATCTGATTCGCAAACTCTATTTCATGAAGTCAACATGAAATCAATTTGGGAACCCTATAGGGCTTGTCTTTCAAAACTTTCGCGGCCAAATTTCAATCTCATTTTTTTTCCTTTGACCCGCGAAGTTCAATTAACTTAATCTGCTCCAATTCGCGAATTGCCCACTTCACGTATCGAACTCGCCAAGTTTTCTCCTTCTCATAACAGATCTTCAACCTTTTATAGATTTCGCAAATTTTAGTCGACTACCGACAGATTTTTGCAACTTACAGTTTCGCAAATCGCCATTTCAAAAACTGCTAATTTCGTGTTTTTGCTGATGTTTAATCGACTTTAAATGATGTTTTAGGTGTTTAATCGAGTTTAGGTAATCATTCTAAATGTTAATCAATGTCTGGAGTTAAGTTCTGGAGAAAATTGTGTCATTTTTCGTCGAATTTGATCTCACCTTATGAGGGCTTAATTGTCTCGAAATCTAACTTCGAAATCAGCTCTCGACAACCATTTGAAAATAAGACCCACTATCAAAGTGCGAAACTCACAAGGCTGAATCATGAGACAAATTCCAAATTTACAATATCAAAAGGCAAAAACACTCATTACGAACATTACATTGCCAAAACGCAAAAACACTCTCACAATTCCAAATAATGAGGCAAAAGTACAAACAACTTTTGATGGCGAACTACGAATATTAGTTTCTCAAAATACACAAAAAAAAAACACTCTCAAAAGCTACAACGCTTTGTGCGTACCCAACATTAAATAGCTTGTAAAGTTGCGAATAAGCACATAAGAAGAGCAAGCTGGAGCCTCAGCCTTTCTAAATTGCATTCAAAATTACGTACTAACTCCACATGTTCTTCAGTCTCATTTTCACGACCTTGTTGCTGCATCCAATTCATTTCTTGTTAGCTCAACGACAATGCTGAAAATAAGTAGATTGATTCGTAGTGTTGTTCGGGCATATCTATTTATAGGCATCAATGGACTAAAAGCATCATTTTCATTCAGACAAACGTAATAAATTTTACAGATGCATTTTTTACTTAGGGGTTCAACGCCGCGTGAGAAAGTGATGTTTTCTTCATCTACTACCAGATTTGCGTTACGAAAATCTTTTTTGAAACTTGTCGAGTAGATGTTAATGTTGATGGTTACTTTAGATTAAGCTTGAGGACACTTAGAAGGAAATTTCTCTGGACTTCATCTGCAGGTTATGTCTCTCAAATTGACGGGGAGAAATTTCTTGCCAGACATAAAGTGGAGTAAATTGCTATATGCTTGTGAAATCTGGCAAATTCTCACTCAATAGAAGAGAGCATCTATCGAAGAGAGCATCTATCGAATTTTTAAGGTGGAGTAAGAAATTTTATTCTGACTGATTCTGATTTTATAAGCAAATTTATGAAGTTTCGCATTATTTTAGAAAAACATGTCTGATTTTGTAAGCAGTTATAAAGTCTCGCATCATTTTAGAAAAACATGTCTGATTTGGGCCTTTCGAAAAACACTTCGCAAATGGGCTACCGAAATCCTCGCAAGATATTCCGAAACCTTATTTTACTTCGCAACCCATTTCGCCAATCTACAGAAAATCAAAATCACTGTTCAAAAATACTCAAAATTGCGAAACCCTAGCAAATCGCCGAACTCAAACTTTTTCCTAAAAATCCTCCGATTTTGAGTTTAATCGGTATAAAACCTTTTCCCCATTAAAATGCTTTTGATTTCGCATCGACTAAATGTTTGTTTGCCTCAGATTTCACAGTTTGTTATCATAAATCAATTGTTGTTCGTGTTTTTCAGTTTCAAAATTTCGCTTTTCGAAAAACTCGTCGATTAAGTGTCAATCTTGATGGTTATCGAGTTTACTTGATGTATTTTAGCTTAAAACCAGAGTTCCTTGTTATCACCTAGGAGAATTTTTTGTATAATCAAGTTCACACATTCCGTTTCGTGAATCAGTCTCATGATGTCATCAAGTTTCGCGAGTTAGATTAAGAACTGGGAGTTTCGCGAATTCAGTTCAGTTTTCATTGAAACTCACGTTTCGCGAACCTTCTCCAGCTTCGCGAACCAATTCGAATTCGCGAATCATTCAGTTCGCCTGTCAATTTTGCGAATCCAAATTCCAGTCCAGTTCGCAATCCAATTTTTCAAATCCATTTCGCAATCAAGATTTTAAAAACTCGGTACATTCTACTGAAAATTTTTCGAAAAACACCTATTTCTAGTTGTGCTACCTTCATCCTTTAAGGTTGCTCTGCTAAATTTGTCCGTAGCATAAACAAATCCTGCTATTTTATTTAGGTTAAATATCGAGTCGATAGGCCAATACTAGTACTCAATTTATTCCTCGTGTTCGATACTCGGATATTCGCTATAGCTATATTACAAATGATAGGTACACTGCGTATCGCGCGTGGTTCTAGTTATAATATATTCGTTTTAATTATTACTTGACGTATTTGCACGAACCCTTAATATATTAACGTACACGCACGCGATCAAGTTTTGGGCGCCGTTGCCGGGGAATAAAATTGATATTTGGAACACCGTAGTTCGGTACTTTAGCCACGTTTATTTGTTAAATTTTCGATTCAATTATTTGCGTTTTAAGTGTTCAAGTGGAGTAAGTTAGTTCTTCGTTCTTTGTTCACTCGTTGGAGTTTCCAAGTAAATTTTTATTAGCTTTATTCCTTCAAATTGTCCACTCATTGAAGTACTGTTTGACAGTGGATGACTCGAAGCCACCCATCAGGTCCCATTGTTGAATGAGATCCAGATTTCGAGCGAAAGTTACGAAGGCAACTCAGATACAATTCCGAAGGCACGGCTAGTAACTATCAGGAAGCGCTGGTTAGCTACTCAGAAGACACCTCTGAGGAGTCAGCAGAAAATTCTCGAACAGAGACGTCCATAGACAATCGAGAGACAGAAGTCGAGATGGAAGACCGCAGAGTGCCTGTCCACCAAGACCAAGAAGAAGAACAATCTCTACAAGACCTACTCAAGAGCGCCTCTCTAGGCGGAACCAAATCGGCGATCGTTATTCCACCGATCGAAAACAACAATTTCGAGCTGAAGCATGCTTGGCTTCAGATGATCTTTCAGACGGTCCAGTTTGAGGGGAATCCTGATGATGATCCATACTCCCACCTGAAGGCCTTTTTAACAGTAACGGACACCATCAAGATTAACGGAGTCCTGAGTGACGCGATCAAGCTGATGTTATTTCCATTCTCACTCAAGTACAGGGCAAAGGACTGGTTGGAGATGCTACCGCCCAGATCGATCAGTACTTGGGAAGAGCTGCGAGCAACATTCATCGGCCATTACTTCCCATTGTCAAAGGTATTAAGGTTGAAGACGGAGATCTCCCTTTTTCACCAGAAGGATTCAAAGAATCTTTACGAGGTGTGAGAGAGGTACAAGTCCCTATTGAAGAAGTGCCCACAACACGGGATGTCGAAGGCCGCCATGATCAATCGATTTCACGAGGGCCTCAATGATCAAACCGTTCATATGCTAGACGGAGCCGCGGGAGGAGGGCTCGTGAAGCTCAATACCACAGACGCTTGGAATCTAATCGAAGACTACTCAAGGAACAGCTTCATGAGAGGCAATATGAGGATAAAGACTCCAGGAGTGTTTGGGGTGAGCGAGGAGACCGCTACAAATGCCAAGTTCGAGGCGCTGCAACAACAGATTGCAACAACTAATTCCCAGCTCCAGACGGTGATCAACACACTACTTCAAAAGCCGGGCAAACACAGCCCGTGCATGCCGTGATGACAACCCCATCACCTCAGAAGCCGTACACACCACAGTGCGAGGTTTGTGGTGCAGCTCATGAGACCTCAGAGTGCCAATTAGGGCAGTCATTAGAGCACGTGGACTATATGGGGAATTACCAAGGCCAGCGGAGTTTTCAACCTCGAGCGCATCCAAATCTGGCGTATGGGAACCAAAACCACCATGCCCAAGGGCCACCGGGATTCCAACCTAGACCATCTGGTTTCTAAGGAGGAACATCACGTCCGTATCAGAACGCGTCTGCGGGGTCGGGATCCGACGATATGAGGGAAATGAAGGATATGATGAAGATGCTCTTCACAAATTTCAGCAACACCACTCAAGCCCACGAGAGTCGAATGACGAAGATGGAGGAGTACATGGAAGTACGTGCCCAGAACACCGACGCCTCTATCAAGAAATGGAGCAACAAGTGGGCCAGATAACGAAGCAGTTGGCTGAGCAAACTCAGGGATCACTTCCAAGTTACACCGAGCCAAACCCTAAGGAATATTGCAAAGCAGTGACCCTGAGGAATGGAAGAGAGTTGCAAGAGGTACCTCCCAAAAAGAAGTCGACTGAGAAGGCCAGTTTTGAGGGCAATGACAAGCTAGAATAGAGGAAAGCAAAGGCAACGATGTCGAGAAGAACGAGGCTGAGAAGGCGAAGGTCGAGCCAGAAAAAGGGAAGGCAAAGGAGATCGAGCGACCACCGGTGAAGCCATACCAGCCATAGATCCCCTACCCAGCTCGGCTGAAGAAAGACAGAGACGAAGCGCAGTTCGGTAAATTTATGAACATGTGTAAAGAATTACATATTAACTTACCGTTTGTTGAAGCTATTAAGCAGATGCCCATCTTTGCCAAGTTCTTTTAGGACCTATTGACGAACAGGAGAAAGCTCGAACATGTTTCCACGGTATGTCTACGAGGGGAATGCTCGGCGATACTTCAGAATAAGATGCCGAAGAAGCTCAAAGACCCAGGGAGTTTTACGATTCCCTGCCTTATAGGAGATTTAGTTGTTGAACGTGCTTTAGCCGATTTAGGAGCTAATATAAATTTAATGCCGTATTCCATGTTTAAGCGCTTGGGATTAGGTGAACCACGACCCACTAGGATGAGCCTTCAATTAGCTGATAGAGCGCTAAAATACCCTCGAGGAGTTATCGAGGATGTCCTAATTAAGGTAGGTAAATTTGTGATTCCCGCTGATTTTGTTATCTTAGATATGGAGGAGGATGATAATGTACCATTGATCCTAGGTAGACCATTCTTAGCTACAGGGGAAACTATGATAGATGTTAGGAATGGGACGTTGACTCTGACGGTAGATGGCGAGAAAGTTACGTTCAATATGGCTGAATCGATGAAGAAAAGTAATGAGCATGATGATAAGTGTTATTACTTAGATGCCTTCGAGCACGATTTTCTCTTTTTTGTGCAAGGTCTATCATAGGTTTTGAGCGAGGAGAACAACAGAATGATTATGGCAATCGATGAGTGTGGGGAGGAAGTAGACGAGCCTATCATAGCCATCGACGAGAGCAGCGAAGAGGACAAGGAAAAGAGCTCGGTCGAGGAGCCGTCGGTCCTAGAGTTAAAGCCGCTGCCCGACCACCTCGAGTATGCATTCCTTGGCATCAACGGAGGGCTACCAGTCATCATCTCATCGAGCCTCGACGACGGGTAGAAAAGTCATCTCTTGGACGTGTTGAGAGCCCATAAGAAGGCGATAGCGTGGAAGATTTCCGACATCAGGGGAATCAGCCCGATCTACTGCACGCATAAGATCCTCATGGAGGATGATTTCAAGCCGGTCTCCCAACGTCAAAGGCGACTTAACCCCAACATGAAGGAAGTCGTGAAGAAGGAGGTGATTAAGTTGCTAGATGCAGGGATGATTTACCCCATTTTAGATAGCGCTTGGGTGAGTCTAGTCCAAGAGGTCCCAAAGAAGGGAGGAATAACGGTCGTCACTAACGACAAGAACGAGTTGATATTAACAAGGACAGTAACTGGGTGGCGCGTGTGCATCAACTACAGAAAATTGAACGACGCCACAAGAAAGGACCATTTCCCCTTACCGTTCATTGACCAAATGTTAGAAAAATTATCTGGTCACTCATTTTATTGTTTTCTTGATGGTTTATCAGGATACCTGCAAATCCCTATTGCGCTTGAGGACCAGGAGAAGACCACATTCACATGCCCCTTCGGCACATTCGCGTATCGAAGGATGCCATTTGGTCTATGCAATGCCCCAGCCACCTTCTAGCGATGTATGATGGCGATATTTGACGAGTTGGTAGGTGAGGTAATGGAGGTGTTTATGGATGATTTTTCTGTGTTTGGTCATCATTCGATGTTTGTCTTGCTAATCTGAAGCTCGTACTCGCACGTTGCGAGGATACGAACTTGGCACTTAATTGGGAAAAGTGCCACTTTATGGTTCGAGAGGGTATAGTTTTGGGACACAAGATTTCCTCTAAAGGAATCGAAGTGGACCAAGCTAAGTTAGAGACGATACAAAAACTACCCGTTCCCTCGAACGTAAGGTCAATTAGAAGTTTTCTAGGACATGCTGGGTTTTATCGTAGGTTCATTAAGGACTTCTCTAAGATTGCACGACCCATGTCTAGATTACTTGAAAAAGACGCCACGTTTGAGTTTAATGATGAATGCTTACATGCATTTAATTTACTTAAGGAGCGAATTATTGCAGCGCCTATTATGGTCGCCCCTGACTGGGGGTTACCATTTGAACTAATGTGCGATGCAGTTGGGGCCGTGTTAGGGCAGCGCAAGGACAACCATTTCAGGCCGATCTACTATGCGAGAAAGACGCTAGATGCAGCCCAAGCAAATTACACGACCACCGAAAAGGAGCTTTTAGCTGTCGTGTTCGCCTTCGATAAATTCAGGTCATACCTTATTTTATCGAAAGTTATTGTTTTCACTGACCACTCTGCCCTTAAGTATTTATTAGCGAAGCCGGACGCCAAGCCTCGACTAATTAGATGTATCTTACTCCTTCAAGAGTTCGATTAGAGATCCGTGACAAGAAAGGCGTAGAAAATCTGGCGGCGGACCACCTCTCTCCACTAGAGGAGTCCGAAATTTATAACAGGGAGGGCAAGGAGATTCAGGATACGTTCCCAGACGAGCACTTGTACGCAATACAAGTGGTATGACGATATTCCTTGGTTTGCGGATTATGCTAATTATCTTGTCGCGAGGGTCCTACCAAAGGGGTACACAAGTCAGCAAAAGAAGAAATTCTTTTCTGACCTCAAGTACTACTTTTGGGAAGATCCATATCTTTTCAGGCGATGTGCAGACCAAGTGATTTGGCGATGTATTTCTTCCCCTGAGACGACGAAGATTCTCGGGCATTGCCATAGCGGACCAACTGGAGGGCACTACGCAGTCAACCGAACTGCTCAGAAGGTACTGGAAAGCGGTTTTTCTATTGGCGTACGATTTTCAGAGACGCCCAATGGTACGTTGACATTTGTGATCAATGTCAGCGCGCAGGTAATATCTCGAGACGCGATGAAATGCCTCAAAACTTTATTTTAGTTTGTGAGATTTTTTATGTTTGGGGTATAGACTTCATGGGTCCGTTTCCTAGCTCGTATAATAATAAGTACATTCTGGTTGTTGTAGACTATGTGTCTAAGTGGGCCGAGGCGCAAGCTTTACCCACAAACGATGCTAGGGTTGTTGTTCGATTTTTACAAGCACTATTTTCCCGACAAGCTTAGATCACGTTGGTCGGGACCGTTCACTGTCACTCGTGTTTTCTCATACGGTACTGTTGAGATTTCAGGTATGTGGCAAGGTACGTTCAAGGTGAACGGACATCGGTTGAAGCATTACCATGGAGGTGAGGAAGACTTGAGCGACAAGAGGTATTATACCTCGACTTCCAGTCAGCATAAGAGCATAAGAGGTACATCAAGCTCAGACGTTAAAAGAAGCGCTTCTTGGGAGGCAACCCAGATATTTTCGTTTATGTTATAGGCATTACAGTATATTTAGACAATAAAAAAATAAAAAATAAAATAATAATAATTATTATTATTATAAAATAAAATTATATATATTAAACTAAAATATATATATATAAAAATAATAACAGTAAATTTAATTAATAATAAATTTATTGCGAAATCAAGGATGGTCACAACGCAGAATCTAGGGACGAGATAGGAACGATAGTTTTACTTCATAAAAGATGGTTACAATACCATTACAACGTGTGAAGGTCCAACACAAAAGCAATTAAAACTGCGAATAACACAAAAGATAGAACAATAGTTTATTTTGCTTCATAAGGGCGGTTACACACAAGTGAACCTTGTGAGAACCCAACACATGAAAGCTAGTAGAACTCCGAAAAAACCCAAAAGAAGAGCAAGGTAGAGCAATAGCATATCTAAATTATGACGAATCCTCGCATATTCTTCACTCTCATTCTCACGGTCTTGCTGCTGTCCCCAATTCATAGTGGCTAGCTAACCCAGAAATATCGAAAATAAGATTGCTGAAGCGTGTGATTTATGGTAGATGATGCTATTGTGTTATTCTACCAATGTCTATTTATAGGCATGAAGGGCACAAAAACATCATTATCAAACCCAGCAAATCAAATAAATGATACAGACGAATTTTTGACTTGGAGATTTGACGCCGCGCGAGAAAGTGATATTTCCCTTGTCGATTATCAGATTTTTCCTCGCGCCAATCGTTCTCGAAAAACTCGTCGATTGCATGTTAATCATAGTTAAAATATATATTTCAATAATATTCATAATATTAAAAAAAATAAGTTGACAATTCACGGCCTTTTTGCTTAACAAATCACGGCCGTGAATCAGAACACATACATCATCCAAGTTTTCTGCCACGATTCATGGCCCTGCGCATCAAATTCACGGCCGTGAATGTCAATAATTCGCCCACTGCCGAGATTCACGGCTTTGTGCTTAGGCATTAACGGCCGTGAATCTTAGGGCCACAATCCCATGTTGCCTACTGCCCCGAGTCACGGTCAGAGGTTAACACCTCACGGCCGTGACATTTACGGGAAAATAAAGTAAAAAAATATAAATAAATATAAAAAAAATAAATAAAAATAATAAAAAATTAAAATAATAAATATAAATAAATTAAAATAATAATAATAATAATAATAAAATAAATAAAAAAAAGTTGGTCACGACCCATGGCTCTGTAGTCACGGCCGTGACATTGACGGACTAAACTCGCTGTCCTCAGTCACGGCCCATGACAAGAGTCACGGCCGTGACTTTGACGAAGGAAGTTCGCTGTTCTACTTCACGGCCTGTGAATTGTTATTCACGGCCGTGAAGCGTTCGATTTTAAACCCTTTTAAACACATTCCGTCAATCTCTTTGTCTATTTCACACCGAAACACAAACCTCAATCGCCAATTTTTCGTCTAATCACCACCCAATACAACTCGGGGCACCACCGTCGAACACACTCCGACGACACCAACGAAGAACACATACCCAACCTTTAATTTCGGTAAAATCAACAGGTATGGATTTTCTTTCTCCCCCACTTTCGAATTAGGGGCGATCTCCAAGACTATGTCGAATATGGTGTTGTTTTTGCTCTTTAGTGATTAAATTTATGCTATGTACACGGTGGGTTCGCTTACTTGTTAATTTCGTCCATCAATTTTTAATTTCGAATCATAAACCCTAATTGTATATTTTGGGGATCTTCAAAAAATCGTGCGAAATTGGTTGCGTCTCTTGGATAATTTACTGTTGATTCATTGTTTAAAGTCGGAATGTGCTCGGGTGATCGATTTTTGCAATTAGAAGGAGTATTTTAGCTCGTCTATTATATGTTCAACAAAATGCCACTTTGAATTTGTTTATGTTCTTGTTTTAGAATTATCAATTTTGTCGCTACGTTGGTCGAGTCAAGCTGTGTTGATTATCTTTTCCTCGCCAATTAACACTTGGACGTCTAGGTACTATGGGTCGAAGCCACTCAGCTGCATCACGTGATAAGGATTCGCGATCGCCGAATCGTCCAAGGCGACGCCCAGGTGCAACGTCACTGCTCACCTCTATGCAGCAGTTTGACGATGAGACGCAGCAGGCCCGATATAACCGGCTAAAGGACATGCAGTTCATCCCAACGATAAAATTGACCATGACACGCTGGCGAAGCATCACATAGACCAGCAAGTGGCCGGATACTTGTCACTCGGTGGATGGCTCGTATTCTTCCATATTGAAGAGCCGGCGTACAAGGAGCTGACCCTGGAGTTCCTATCCACCTTCTCTCTCGAGGAATACGGGCTGAACGGAATCAAGTTTCGGGCATTTAACGAGGAGCACACGGTGGACGTAGACGACATCTGTCGAGCGATTGGGGCACCGGTACCATTTTCGAACGCCAAGGACCTTTTCCAGATATGCATTACAAGGATTATCTTGCAAGTTCGATGGTGCGCCAGGCCTGTTGGGCTGAACTCGCTAGGCCCGGTGAACACGACTTTAGTGTGAAGACCTCGAAGGCGTCTTCGCTCCGGAGTCCGGGCTTGCGCTATATTCACCGTCTATTGTAGACCTCGCTCACACCACGGGGCGACTCGCACAACGCGATTGGCCTTCGGGATCTGTTCTACTTAGCCAAGATGCAGCGCGGCCAACAGGTGCACTTAGGGATGGCCATGGCCCACGCCTTTGCCGCCCAGGCGGATGTTCGTAGTCACGGGAAGCTCGCAATTGGGCCTTTTGTTACGAAGGTTGTCAAGGGACTCAACCTGTGGCCAGCCAATCCACCAGAGATGACGATCGTGGGTGGGCGAAATTTGGTGAACGAGGAGATGATGCTGAAGATGAAGAGTTGATCAAAGCCCCCACCTGGTCCCGTACGAACAAGGTTTACTCTGGCACGAGGTCTATCGTGGGCAGAAGAACCTGGGCGACGAAGTCCACGAGCCACTAGCTATCGAGGGCGTGGGGCCATTCCCGGTTCACCCAGACACTGCCGGACCTTCCTATTCCGCCGGCTACCACGAGGGGTAGTCATCAGGGGTCGCCCTTACGCGTCAGCAGCAGAGCTTCACACATTACGCCAGGAAATGCTACGCTACAATGAGGAGGCCCTTCGACGTGATGGGAGACACGGCGCCGACAGGATGAGTATGAGCGTAGAAACGAGGAAGCCCACCGACGCTACCGCGAAGAGCAACAGCGATATGAACTGGCTCTTCAAGCCATGGAGAACGTGATGAAGCATACACAGGAGTCAGTTAGGCTTGCTCAAGAATCGATGGCCCACCTTCGCCCGCGGCGACCCTCGTCCCCCCCCCCCACCATCTTAGTGTTGTTTATTTTGTCATGTTTTTCTACTAGTACTCTTTTGTGTTGGTCTAGTAATGATGTTAATTGTGATAACTATGACTCATTTTGTTATCTTTTATTATTTCCTCCGTGCGGTTAATTTTTTTAGTGCTTACAGGAAACGTGACACGAATTCAGACTACGACTCAAAATATTTCAAAATCAATTGAAACAACCATGCTCAACTACATTAAATGCTCGAGGCAGGACCACGCCAATTTTTTCAGGGGAGTCACGTTCTTTTCAACTTCTTTTACCTTCCTTTTATTTATTTTACACGTGAGGACAACGTTCATCTTAAGTGTGGGAGGGGGAATTTTGTTGGGGAATTTTGTTGAAAATTTACGTGAAAATTTTTACGATGTGCTGTGGCTATTAAATCGATAGAAGTCTGGCATGATTGTTTGCGTTCATCTCGAAGTTGGATTGCATGCTAGGGAGTTTTGTGAGCGATAAAGACATGCATCAGTGATTTAATCTCTTCAACATTAATAGATATAGTGTTACTTTGAGAGATTTACACATATAACCCATGTTCCGTTGTGAGAGTTTGAGCTGACGAGCATTTGCTCATTTTTCTTGGTTGTGTGAGTAGTGCATAATTTACGTCTTTCTAGAACTTGCTCGTTTGATACGCATTAAAATTGCTTTAGAGAGTGTTTTGTATGAATATGACGAAGGCATTAGGAAATAAGTCCACGGCCAAAGTTCCCGACCACGACTGATCACCGTAGTTAGCCACTTTGAGCCTAAGCCTTTTTATTTCGTAAACCTCATATTTTCATAAGCCGCTAACCTATTTAAGCCTCCAGAGATCATTTGAACCCGAGTTAAGCAGAAGTGAAGGTCGAATGTCAAAGTCGAAAAGCGTAGTCGGATGACGCCCCAATACAACGCTAAGAGCAGTCAAGAACTCCCTCTTCAACAAGTTTCAACTCATAAGGAGTTGGCGAAAGGGCAGCGCACCGCAATGCGAAGGGGTATTAAAAAAAAAAGAGAGAGAGAAATGGTATGGCTGCTGGGAAACTGAAGCAAGAAGAGGATAAACTGTTGCGAAAAGAAAGAAAGAATATTTCCTTCGATAATCTTCCAGTCTCGTGAATCACATCATCTCTCATTTTGAGACGTGAGAGAAGAAAGACTTAGTGGAACGCAGCAGAAATAAGAGGAATATGAAGCGGCGTAACCAGATAGGCTAATTCTTGGCGCAAAGTGGCATGAAGACCGACACGACTGCTACTCATATGTGATTCCACTACCACCTCTGATCCCGTTTAACCCGAAAAAGACCTTCTGATTCATGCTAACTGCTTTAAGTAGTAGACGTGCGATTGACTTGCAAGCATATGGTATGGACTAGATTATTGCATGAATTGAGCGATTCACTGATTTATTAGCCTATACACTGAGTGATTGAGTGAATCCCTGTGAGGTGTGGATCTCGATTAGTAGTGCTAATGAAATTCGTGTCGATAAGTGCTGATTATTGTTGCAATGTCCATAATTGCTTGCTTGATTCCATTTTGTGATTTTCATCTGCGTTGGTGAATTGTGAATAGTCATGCCACTATCTTGTTACCTCTCTTGTTGTTAATGCTCGAGGACAAGCAAAAGCTTAAGTGTGGGGAGGGTTTGATAAACGTTGTTACGTTTATCTGGGTTATAATAGGATATTTTTGGTTATTCCATGCATTTCTTGGCTCTATTTACACCCATTTAAATATTGTAGGACCTTCGAACGGTTATCGAGCGAAAAGGAACGAAAACGAGGCGAAAATTGACGTGAAAACGACGAAAAATGAAGCTACCAGTAAACCGTCATGGCCGTGACTTACCTCGCATGAGGCCGTGAACGCGGGCAGCAAGCACAAGAACGAGTTTCACGGCCGTGAATTTCGTGCAAGTAGCCGTGAATTGCGACAGAATCGACACGTTCAGCACTGGGCTAAGTCACGGCCGTGAGCTCCCTTGCAAGAGGCCGTGAACGACGACAGAGAGTTGGAGAAGGCATTCACGGCCGTGACTCTTCATGCGAGAGGCCGTGAATCGAGGCAGAAAGCTCAACGAGGAAAAGACCACTTCATCACGGCCATGAAGGTCGAAGCTATAGGCCGTGAACAGCGCCAGAAAGTCAAGTTTCAGGGTTTAAGCCGCCATCACGACCGTGACTCGTTATGCAAGAAGCCATGAAGGGTTTAAGAAAGATGAAAAGTCAGCCTAATTTCATATGTCACGGCCGTGAAGGCCCGTTAAGTGGCCGTGAATGTTCCAAAATTCAGGTTTCTAGCCCAATTTCGAAGCATAAAAGGGGAGTTATTCTCAGAACTCAACCATAACCTCATAGAGACGAAAACTTAGAGAAAATGAGAGGAGGAAGAACACTAGAAGCAGCCCCTCGATTCAGAGAACTCAAGGGACGATCCGACAACGCAGTCACGCTCATTCGATCGAGGAACGAGAGCTCCACCTCAGAACCGCCATACTTACTTATTATGGGAGATTTTATGAGTTCTCTATCCTCGATTTCTTTGAATCTCGTCTTTGTTTTGCCTAATATGAGTAGCTAAATCTCTTGTATGTTCGGGAATAGATGAACGTTGGTTCATGTCGTAGTTAAGGCGTAGGATAATCGTGAACATGTGTATTCAACTATTTATCGTTCTATGATATTGCTTCTTTGCCTCAATATGTCTATGTTTTGACGTAAATATGTGGTACATCGTTAAGGGTGACAGCTAAATAACGATTAGGCCGTTCATAGACGTTAGGATTCGAGTATAGGGCGAAAGCAAATACTCGATCCTCGCCGTCTGGTAATTAATGATCTTAGATTCCCACGAACGTTTAGGGCGACAGCAAATCCGTGAGTGGGTAGAAAGTTACCGCAATTTAGTCGATATTCACGTATGAACGATATTCCGTAGCTTTATCCGACAACGTCCAGCGGGATTCGAATCTCGAACACATATTTTGTCATCTTAAGTCATTCTTATTATTTCTAGTTGTGCTACCTTAGTCTTCCAATCCTTTAAGGTTGCTCTGCTAAATTTGTCCGTAGCATAAACAAATCCTGCTATTTTTATTTAGGTTAAATATCGAGTCGATAGGCCAATACTAGTACTCAATTTATTCCTCGTGTGCGATACTCGGATATTCGCTATAGCTATATTACAAATGATAGGTACACTGCCTATCGCGCGTGGTTCTAGTTATAATATATTCGTTTTAATTATTACTTGACGTATTTGCACGAACCCTTAATATATTAACGTACCCGCACGCGATCAGGGAGCGAACTTAAATACGTGAACTTAGGGAAAGAGATTCAAAATATAAATTTTATCCGTTTTTTTTTTCATCTATTGAGGGGGAGTTATTCAGTTTTAAGACGCGTGGTTTGCATATATGGTATACTATACATTATTAATACGATAATACATATATACATATATATTCTATAAAAAAAACAAGGGGGAAAAGAGATGGAAAAATATGAATAAAGAAAGAAACTGCTCCCTCAGGCACTTTGACCTTCAAGACGGACTCCAAAAAAAAACAAAAGAAAGCAACTCTCGAGAGTTCAAGAATTCCAAAAGGCGACGGTGCCTTCTAGTGCTAACTCGGCAATGATCTCAACAGACCTGCCCCGAACTGCTGACCAAAATCAAGTAGTACACATCACTTCGTACCGGACGTATGGATTTCAACAAGTTCCCATGGTTCAGTCAGACGAAACTGAACCTATCCCCGGAACACAGCCGAATGTTAGCAACGATCTCAAACTAATATAGCTACCCATTTTTGGAAAATCTTGACAAGACCGAAAAGCGGAAGATACAAAATTTTCTTACCTCACAAATTTGACGGACCAAGCCCCATAGGTACAGGTGCTAATTTTATTAGCTCTCGGGTAGAAGTCGCCGCATTAGGTCCAACGGCGCATGCACAACCAAGCCTTAGCGACTCATCGATCTCCCAACAGAGCGATGTTTCATTAGATCATGGAGAGCCAAGTATGCTATCAATACTTCACTTGGAAGCGGGAGATATTGAATTAAGTGGTACTTCGCCCCACAGCACTGAACGTTCTTGAACACATCGAGCCTAGGTGTCCTCACTATCTAAATGTTTTATATTTTTCTAGGACACATACACTTTTCCTTAGCTGGACTTTCTGACCAAATCAGAACTTTCGTAGACATGTCCTACTATGACATGCTTCGTTGCAAGGTCAAAACAACAACGATTTTCAGGCCATCGTTCTTCGAGCTAGTCTCAATAGCGATGCAAACGGAATGCCTATATGGCTTCGGTTTCTCAAGCCTTGTCCTTACAGGCCACGTCTCAGAGTTTATCTCTGAAGCCGTGTTGACGGATCGCCTTAGTGGCTCCGTCTGGTTATTATCCTAACCGACCTGTCGTTTGTGTCCTTCTTAGCCTCCTACACAAGCATGCTGATTTCGTTTACACGAATCTCCATGAGGGGAGAAGGGGATACGTATAAACAAACAGGTCGGACAACCCACCAATTTCCTCTGAGCGTACCACTCCGAAGCCGGGCTCTACAGTACTTAAAATATATACATTCCAAAGGAGCCTTGGCACAACAAACAGGTCGGACCACCCACCAATTACCACCGAGCGTACCACTCTGAAGCCGAGCTCTACAACACTTAAAATGTACATTCCAAAGGAGCCTCGGCACAACTTAGAACACACCCCACGCACACCTTCGAAAACAATTCAAGCTTCGCCGAGGCCGAACCATACAACTTCCTTCGGCGATGACGAAATTTGGTGCCACGAAGAAGAAGATTCACCATGTTTCAACTCCATTGAAGGAGAAGATTAACCTGAGTACCCACCATTTCCGCCGTGCCAACCACTCTGCAAACAGGCTCTCATGCAATTGAATGAATAATCATAAGGAGCCCAAACACATTTTCGGAAACTACACCCCGCGCCTACCTTCTTCCGGAGCCAGATAAGCTTCTTCGAGGCCGAACCATACAACATCCTTCGAAGATGATGAATCTGAAACCGAATAGTAGGACTCACCAATCAACTCCATTATCTTGTCCCAAAAACGCGATCTTCTTGCCAAAGACGATGTCCCATTTTTACCCATGACGATTTCCCCAGCTGGATGTTCTTGGGGGAAAGGAGTACTAAAGCAAAAGGGGGCAGCATCACGACCAAAGTGCAATATAAATCAGAAAATACCAAATCTCAAGCGTTTTCAAAGAATCAAGCGAAGACCACAGAGTCCAACGATTGAAGTTGTCGCATCAAGCACGACTCTCCGATTTTAAGTAAACACCCCAATCACAACGTAGAAAGGTTGAACAAATGTAGGGGAGTTGTACCATTGTTGTAGGGAGACATCAGACACGAAATCTAAGATACGACCAACAATTTCAGCATGGACTTCAAGCATCAAAGCTGCCGACTCGTGTACTGCCTTTGAGTTTAAAGAAAACTCCCAATCCCAACACAAGGTTGAGCAAATTTAGGGGGAGTTGCAACAAGTGAAGGGAGAGCTGGAACACCCAAAGAGAAGATTCGACTCGGGTACGTCTCTCCAAATTTAAAGAGAACTCCTGAATCCCAACAAAAGGTTGAATAAACGTAGGGGAGTAGTGACTATCCAAGGAAGAGATCGAACACAAAAAGAGAAAATCTGCCGCGTGTATATCTCTCCAAATTTAAAGAGAAATCCCCATCCCAACGCAAGGTTGATAAAATGCAGGGGGAGTGGTACTGTCAAAGGGAGATTGAAAACAAAAAGATACGATCCAACAAGCAGCTTTGAACACTTAAAAGAAGAGAAGTTCAAGAGTCGGTGAGCTTGAAGATCCTTGAAAGAAGAGGTCAGAAAACAACAAAGGAGGATGTGATTGAAGAAGAACACGCATGCAAACGCTTTCGCGAACGCAACTTTGATACGTGTTCTTTGAGAACTCAGGACAATTACAAGACGAAGATAAGCAGCGCTAAATTGCAAATTGAACACAATGGGGGAGATCGTTAGGAATTATTTATTGTGCTCAATTAATTAATTTATCTTAGCCTTGTAACTTTATTTTAGTGAACTGGGCTTTTATTTAAAGCCCAGTGAGTTTATTTGCAATGGGCTTTCATGAAGCCCAAGTACAATATACCAACATGTGGTACATGTACTAAAACCCTAACACACATTAAGTGTGTCTTGTGTGTGAAATTATTATAGAAAGAGAAAAATTTCAAGAAGAATGCTCCCAACCCTATCAAGAACAAACGCACGCACAACACCCCATGAATTCATTTCTTCCATCTCAAAATCGTGGTAAAACTTCCTTAATCTTTGTATTGTTGGATATACTAGGAATTTCAAAAGAGCTTCTTAATTTGCAGGCCCACTAATTAGTTTTTTCTCTCCATTCCTTAAAAGTGTATTATAATATTAAAAAATGTGGTTTCTTAATCTATGTGCCCACTAATTTTTGGGAAGTATTAAGTGGGACAGAGGTAGTATTTAATTCCAAATTAAACAATATTATTTCTAAGACAATAATAAAGATCTAAATCTAATTTAAATCATATACTAAATATTCAATATCAAATATTTTATTTCAAAAATATATCGTAATGTGAAAAGACCATTTTACCCCTCACTAGTCAAACTTAGTATTTTCGGCCGACCAGGGTTTTGGCCAAGCCCCAAACCTAATGTCTCAATGTAGGACCTAGCCTTGTCTCTCTCTCTGATGATGACGTTGTGTCGGTTGCCCTTTTTAAGCCCGAATCTCCTGATTCGTCTCAATCGGCCTATGAGGTATCTAGGAGTTTGATATTCACTTAGCCAGCCTCGTGGTACCGAACAGATCCCAAGTTGAGTACGAATTTGATCTAATCATAATTCATGAACCGACTGTAGATTTTCGTCATATGTTTAAACCCTTTACGTTTGTCTCGGTCGAGTGAAAGTCACGCATTGTCTAACTTACAGAACTCGACTCTATGTCGTTTATGTCGGTGAAAATACCTAAACTGCCTCCACGACTATCGCAAGTAAGTTATATGCTTTGGCCAGAGACTTGGATAAATTCCCGCACATTAAACTTGCCATAGGACGTTAACCTCAGATTTAATAGAGACCGTAACTCCCGTTCCGCGGTTCAACCGGCAAGACAGGCCTAGCAAACTAGTGACAAGTCAAGACTCAAGACCAACCCCAAGTTAACCCTTTCGGTTTAAGGTTCACGCAGACTACTACAGTCAATCGATCGATCAAGGACAATCCAAGAGTGTGATCGTTCGATTATGAGTCAGTGTCCAAATACAGATAATCCCCTGATTCATCTTGTATCGTTGTCACGGGCTCCCGCTTCCCAAGTGAACGGTGGCACAACCGTATTGGACCCATCGACAAACAAGTCATACTTGTCGATCCAGTCATCCTACTAGAGACTTAGACTTGTGGACTAATTTTAATGTTGCAGTATCTCAGCTTACTGGTGCCCCTCTCTGTCCCCACAGAATCAGTAACTGAACTACAAATAGTTTTTTTTTTGGAAGGAGCCCGTATATATATAAAAGAAGAACAAAAGAATGTACATGCGTGAATGAAAACACACACAGCTACCACGCAACACGCCACAAACGTCGAATGGCCGCCATCTGTAAGGCATACCTAGTAGACGTGCCATTCAAACGCAGACAACACAAATCAATAACACAAGCAACAAGATGCTCAGGCGTAGTCGTAATGCCCAAGATGTAGGTAGCTTCTCCCAAGTCTTTTCTGGAGAATTCGGTCGAAAGCTACGCTTTCACCATCGAGAGCATTCCAATATCTTTTCCTATCAAAAGGATGTCGTCCACGTACAATACGAGGAAAGATATTTTTTCTCCCACTGCTTTTTCATGTAGACGCAAGGTTCGTCTTCGTTCTTCAAGAATCCGTGGCCCTTGACCACTTCATCGAACCGAGGCTTTTGACTGTACCCTCTCGCCACAAGCCTAGTTTGTATGTGTCAACCAATCCGTCAGACCCGATCTTTCTCTTGTAGATCCATTTACACCCAGTGGGTCTAAAACCATCTGCGAGGTCTACTAGAGTCCAAACTTGGTTTTCGTGCATAGAAATCCATTTCGGCTTGCATAGATGAAAGCCATTTTTTTCGAATCTTTATCCCTGATTACTTGGTCATAGGTAGTGGGATCGTCTCCGATGTTTTTTTTTTTTTGGAATGTGTCACTAGTATAAAGGAAGAACATGAGTTACAAAGTTGCGTGCATGATATCGCTCATGACGTATCAAGCGATAATGAAAAACCGACCAGCCAGCACTAAAAACAAGGCAACCCAAACGACCTACTAGGTCCCAACAAGACCTAAGCCAGAAACATCAAGAACAAGCAAGACACGGCTACGTAGGCGTCGAAAACCACTTCAATCAACTGGTAACTGGCACCAAATGAAGTACCAGCAGGGGAGACCGGCTAAGTGCCAAAACAGCGCCAACAAGCACAGAAACCGAAGACAGTATCACGTAAGACAAGCTTCAGGCGGGAATGGGGTCATCCGTGGGGCAGGTCAGTGCGATGCAATGAAACGCCACTCCTGTTTTCCAAGGATAAAGAGAGGACCATGAGTAGAACACCCGCCATGGCCGGCCTCATGTCCCGCAAGCATCCATCCCCACGAAGGCCACCAAACCACAAGTCGCAGCAACCTGCACCCAATCAAAGAGACAAGGAGAGAGCAGAAGGAATAAAACAAGGGGGGAGGGTTAAGAAGATAGGGGGATCCCAAGGGGGGGTGACCCATCCCAGGCGAATCAGCCACGGTAGCCAAACTGAAGGGCAGGACCGACGCCATCTCGGTACTCCCTACCAGGCAATTCGCCAAACCCGCCGGAGAGCACTCGCCTGGAGAAGGTACTTGCTTGTGATAGTGGCCAAACGCAAGCAAAGGATGTAGCAATCTGTTCCGGAGTGCGCCGTTTTCCTTCTCGCCATCTCTTGTTCCGCTCCTTCCAAATATGGTAAACTAACGAGGCAATGGCGTGACGTAGCCCTAACCAAGCAAGGTGCTGCCCTCTCCACCGATGAGCGGCCCACCGAATGCCATCGAACCAGTCCCTTCTAGGCCAATCGAACCGTAACCTGTTACGCATCAAACGAAGACAACGTCTAGAAAAGATGCATTCAAAGAATAAATGTCTAATCGTTTCCTCCGTATGGCTGTCACATAAGAGACAATAGGATGTTCCCGCCGTGGCCGCCACCCATGGCTTGTCACGTGTCGCCAGTCTATCTCTGATTGCCAGCCATAGGATGACTTGATGCCTAGGGATGGAAAGAGGTCCTCCAAAAAGCGTACTCCAATGGACATTCGTCGTAGCAATCCATCGCACACCATCTTGATCAGTAGGGTGGGCTTGTGGAAGAAGAGGGCAAACTCAATATATTCTACCGTGGTTTGGCCCGGCCAATTCCATCCCTCATCGTTGATAACCGCACTAAGCCGCGAGTCGATTGTAATCCCATCACCATCGGTCCACGATGAAATCTGTCCACCATCGGGCCCGTGAGAAGCCAAGGGTCGGTCCAAAGAAACGTGTTCTCCCCGTTTCCAACATGGAATTTAAGTAGAGGCCGGATGTATTGATGGAGTTGCAAAATTTTCCTCCAACTCCAAGCGGTACGAGAGTTAGGTCTTATGGTCCATATAGACGTATTGTGTAACCTCGTTCGTCGGATCAGAGTGCCCAAATAGAGGTCTCATCCCCACTCATTAAGGTCCAAAGGAGCCGCATCATTAGTGCTTTGTTGTCCATCTCAATCGATCTGATTCCCAACCCACCCTCCTCAATAGGAAGACAAATGTCCGCCCAAGCAACCTTGGCACTGGTACCCCCCCAAAGAAAGGATCGCATTCGTGATTCGATGGCATGTATAACACTTTTAGGGAGCATGAAAACTCCCGCCCAGTACGTATGAAGACCAAGGAGAATGGATCTGATTAATTGGACCCTTCCAGCATAGGACAGCGTTTGGTTAGTCCAGGAGCCTAATCGCTGGTCGATAGCGGTGAGGAGAGGAGTGCAGTCAGCAATAGTCAGCCTCGAGGTGAGAAGCGGCACCCCAAGATACCGCACCGGGAGGGACCCCATCGAGAACCCCATGGTAGATTGAAGTGTTCCACTAAGTCGGGCAGCTCTCTTAGAGATGTACATTTCGCTCTTGCTTGTATTGGCATGTAGACCGGAAATAGTAGCGAAGATCTCAAGGCTTTCCTTGAAGACGCCGACCGAACCCGTATCCGCATGAGAGAACAGCAGTAAATCATCCGCAAACGAGAGCATGAACATTTTAGTAGTTTCGCAGTGCCAATGATAGATAAAGCAGCTGCTTTGCCTAATTCGATCCTCAATAATACCATGCAAAACGTCCATCACCAAGGTAAAGAGATAGGGTGATAGAGGGTCACCTTGCCGAAGACCACGTCGGCCTTTGAAGAATCCTTCAGGTCTTCCATTGATATATGTAGTAGTCGTGAGGCAAGCTCTTATCCAACCAATGAATGTCCGGTGGAAGTGGTGTGCCTCAAGAGTCCTCAAAAGGAAATCTCATTCGACCATATCATATGCCTTGGCGAGGTCCACCTTGAACGCCACTCGCTCAGGTAGAGACACGCTATTGTACCCATGGCATATTTCCTGTGCTAAAAGGATATTATCCGTGATACGGCGACCCAGGATGAAAACCGTTTGGGAGGGATGGACGAGGGTCTTCAAGCAGCCTCTAAGGCGGTTGGCAATAATCTTCGAGATGACTTTGTAAAGAACGTTGCAGCACGAAATGGGCCTGTAATCCCTGCAGTCCTAGGGTTCTCGCATTTCGGAATGAGGGTAATTAGTGTTGAGTTCAACTCGCCAAGAAGATATCCAGTCCTGAAAAATTCTTGAATAGCATGTGTAACATCCGTACCAATGGTTTCCCAAGCTTGTTTATAGAACTTAGCTGAGTAGACGTCCGGCCCCGGGGATTTGTTATCACCAATAGAGAAGAGTGCTCTCCTAATTTCCAGAGCAGTGACTGGAACAACCATCGCCTCGGCGTCCGCTACACTGAGGGTCCTAGTGATGAAAGGTGCAACTTCGGTCGGGCTGAGTGGGTTCGCGTGGAAAGACCGTCCAAGATGTCAGTATAGTATCGTTGTTGTCCTCGATATGGTTTGTATGCGGCTTACTGGGACATCGCCCAAGTTCGATCTACAGAGAGCAGCCATTCGACGTCTCTGGCGAGTAGCTTGGTAGTGAGTTGGATGTTTTAGCTTTCGTTTTGTTGGTCTATGCCAGTAGTCTGTTACTGGTTTGCACGTGAGGAGTCACACCCTCACTCATCTGTACATTTACCCCCTTTATATATATACACGGAACTTACTCCAAAAAAAAAAAAAAGAGTTCAGCCCGAACATGGTCTTCGCCTTCTAGGATCCGACCAGCCTCGTTTTCTATAGAAAGAATGCGATTGATAGCTCTCCGGATGGCCACCTTTTTGAAGAAGAAGGCCGTACATTGGTCGCCATCCTTCAACCAAGCGACCTTTGCCCATTGGGCCAAGGCGGTATGTTCCATGTCCACAGCTTTGGCATAAGCAAGACGACATCTCTTCTCAAGGATCAGAAGCTGAGGCTCCATCGGGTAATCAATTAGTAGTTCTTGGGCAGCCTCAAGGAATTACCGAGCATCCAACACGTTGCGTCTAAGGTCGCCCTTGTCGCGCTGAAGCTTCTTTAACTCACACTTAAGCGCTTTTAGCCTCTTGACGACTCCAAACATGGGGTATCCTGGCACCGTCCGCTTCCAAACCTCTTCCACAACTGGAATGAACCGAGGGTCATGAGCAATAAAGTTTTCGAAGCGGAAGCTAGTACCCCTAGCCCCTGGTGATCGGCTTCCAAGATGAGAGGGGAGTGATCAAACGTGGCCGGCGTGGCGCATCTGTAGGTCAACTCCCCAAATCTGGCGAGCCAGGTGGGGTTCCCAAGCATCCTATCCAAGTGTCTCCAAACTCCAGCTGTACCACTCTGCTGGTTATACCAGGTGAAGAAAGATCCCAGACGAGGTAGATGAGTAAGGTCCGAAGCGATTAAGCACGCAATCATTTCCTGGCAGCCCCCGGGAGTAGTTCCTCCTCTCGCCTCCGTGCTATCAATAATCGCATTGAAGTCCCCCATGACGGCCTGAGAGGTGGTAATGATATCAGCCCAAAGCCCACGACGTTCAGCCCGGAGGTTTGCCCGTAAACAAAGGTGATGAAGAACTCCAGTCCCTCAGCGGGACTACAAATCTTGCAGTGGACCATCTGATTGGTATATGCTTCGATCGTGACTCCAATAAACTGAGTGTCCCATCCCACCGAAATGCGTGCTGCGGGCCCGTCAGTATAATCAAAACCAGTTCCAACTAGCCCTAATTGAACTAGAAATAGTTGCAGCATTTTGTTCCGAAACCCTTGTCTCAACCAGCCCTAATAGTTTCAGATTTTACTTGGTTATCATGTCCCCCACCGCCCATCTGTGGTGTAACCTGTTTAGACCACGTACGTTCCAACAGGCGACCGGGATCATTGGTCAACCGCTAGTAGGGCTGCTGTAGGACCCTGAGTGTCAAATTTTCCCAATTCCAAGTGAGCTAGTGCAGCAAACGGGTTGTGGTCGGCTATTATACGGGAGCTAGCGGATGCCATAGATGTAGAGCCGCCGTTAGTAGGTTGTAGGGCCTGCCATGTGTGCGCATTCTGACTATGGCTGTCGTTTGGTCGGTCCCCATCTTTTGTGTCGCTTGTACTCGGAGACCCGCCTACTGTCCGTTCGTCAAGGTTCGGGGGTAGGTTACTAGCTTCATGCACCTTGCCTTAACCATTTTCTTCAGGTCGGCGGCCTCCTCGTCGTGGTGTCGTGGCAGCACCTGGCCGGGTGTTCTGACCCTTCTCCAATACGGGTGGCGGGCCTGACTTCGGCCGTTTTGGAGGCATTTTTGGATTAGTCGCCATAGTGGTCTTACGGGGCGGTGCTATGTTCATGGGGCAGCTCCCGGCTCCATGATTCCATGAATCACAGGTGGCACATTTCCTGGGCCGCCATTCGTACTCAACTTGAACAGGTACCACTCCTAAGAAACCTCCATTCTCATTTGGGATTCTGATGTTGAAAGACTCAATGAATGGTTCCGTTAGGGTATTCTCAATATTCCCTTCCGTCGCAGCAACCTCATGCTCGATGTGGACCATCCCATATCACTCAGGCTGGCGAGATACTCTACCCGACCTGCGCAACTCAGGTTGAGCCTCGGACTGCTCTACGGTGTCATCCGACACTGGAATCTGTGAAAGCGCTTCTGACGACACTCCAAGAGTTACTTCGCGACCCTCTCCACCTTCTCGAACGAACTCTTCTTCGAGAAAGTGAGCCTGGAGGGCTACAACGATTCTCTGATCGTCGTGGAAGTAAAACTGGTATCCGATGGAATCCTCAGGATACCCGACAAAATGTCCTTTCACAGCCTTCGATTCCAGTTTATCTGTCTTGAGCTTTTTCACGAATGCGGGGCAACCCCAATTCTAATGTGATTCAAGCAGTGAAGTCATTTGTCCGTCGGCTTGGCGCCTTTGAACACGTTCTTCTTGGCCTTGCCTTTCGAAATTTGTCCTTTGGGCTTAATGGGCTTGTCCGACTTTTTCTTTCTTCTCGACCCTCGAGTCTTAGCATTCCCGACAAGAACAACTTCCTTTCCTTTCACCTTCTTCATCTGAGTTTGCGCCGCCGACAACTGGTTCATCAACCCAGTCAACGTCATCTTGGCCTGTTCAGATTAAAGTTCACAATGAACGAATTGAAGGAAGGTGGGAGCGACTGAAGTATCAGATCGTACTGGAGCTCATTATCCATGATAAAGTCCAGTGCCTCAAGTCTTTCGATCCAATCGATCATCTTGAGCACATGCTCTCCGACGTCACTACCCTCAGCCATTTTGCAACGAAATAGATGCTCCGTGTAGAATATCATTTCTATTTTTTTTGGAAGTGTTCACTAAACGAAAGAAACGGGAGTACATGTACAACGTGCATGATACCGCTCATGACGCAGCAAACGGTAGTGTTCAACGACCAGATAGAACACCGTAAAACCAAAAGCTCAGACTACCTACAGGTGCCACGAGACCACAGCCAACAGACTAATAAATCAAAAGAAGGCGAGGTAGGAGTCAACAACCACAACCATTTACAGGTTCCTGGCACAAGATGTAATACCAGCAGGGCAGGCGGCCGATGCAGGAAAGCGCAAAAGCACATCAGATGAAGCAACGAAACGGTTGTTCATCGAGCGGAAAAGAGGGGGGACCCGCAGAAAACGTCCACAAACTGGTCGGTAAGGCCCCAGGGGAACTCCTGATTCTTTCCGCCACGAGGAGCGAGATCCACCGATCTAGGCTAGCCCAATCCCAGGAACGAGCACGGACCCGAACAACCAGCGAGGGGCAACAACGCCAGTCCAACCTACAATGCAGAGGAAAAGAAGAGAGAGACCGGGGACAGGAAGTGAAGTAGAGAGAGAGGGGAGAGATAAAAGAAGGACTTAGCATGTTATTTATACCAAGTATGTTTGGTATAAATACTTGTACAAACATTGAGCTTAATAGAGAATTTTAGTCAATTGATCCGGGCTTGCAAATCCAATTCTAGAGAGAAAATCAGAAAACATTCTCTCTACAAGAATTCTCTCTCGTGTTCTTCATAGAAAGGTTTTCGATCGAAATTCAATTCTCATAATTCTAATCGGTTTTCTTATGATTCAATTCTAGGATCGTTGAGTTGATAATCGAGGACCTAACAACTGGTATCAGAGCAGGTTCGTTCTGTTTTGAATCGAAAATTGTTAGAATCAGATCGAAATTGAAATTCTGAAACTGTTCTAGTCGAAGAACAGTTTTGCGCCAAACTGATTTCGGTCTGATAATCCTTTAATCTGTGCTTAACTGATTTGAATTTGATGTTTTGTACTCGTTTTAGTGCTATAAATCGTCTGCGATTAGATCAGTAGCAGTTAGAACATCAATTTAGTAGATTTGATTTGATTTGAGAAGTTACTGTTTGCGTGAAGAACTCTAAGAACACGTTCTGATTTTGATCAAATTCGACATGTTTTGCTTCATGACGTGTTTAATTGTGTGTTCGTGCGTATTCACTAACTGATTACGAGCAGATACATGTAGTTCACGGTCTAATTCATCGTTTTTGCTTGAATCAGTGTTAATTGTATTTTATAATTTTTTGCGATCATCACAATTTTTCTCGCTAGGTTGTTCAATCAGGTTAATTCTCGATAGAGAAACACCGTACGAAAATTTTTCGACGAGACCAACTTTGACCTTTGCACTCGCAAAACTTTCCGTCTAAAAACATTTTCGG
Source organism: Craterostigma plantagineum (assembly GCA_027422505.1). Classification (NCBI taxonomy): domain Eukaryota; kingdom Viridiplantae; phylum Streptophyta; class Magnoliopsida; order Lamiales; family Linderniaceae; genus Craterostigma; species Craterostigma plantagineum. The sequence continues at coordinate 21,712,926 of JAPQWV010000009.1, read as the reverse complement.
TCGGACTATTGAAGTTTGACCTAGCAAAAATCATTTACGGTTGAAAATCTTTTCCAGTCAACGGATTTATTTTGACCCAGCGAGAAACTTACTGAACGTACTGTTTCTTGCACTCGAAATAAATTCACCATCCAGAAATATTTCTCGATCGAAAGATTTTGAGCAATTTTCTTCGCTCGTAAAATTTTTCGCTGACAAATTTCTCGCACGAGAACAGTAACGACTACCTTTTACTTCGACAAAATTATTTTGGATCAATCTCTAAAGATTGAATTGATAATAATTCTCGACTGCTTTAGAGTCAAATGCTACTGACTAATTTGCTACTTGTAAAGCACATAACATCAGTCCAAACTATCAAAACAACAAACGAAGATCCTACATCAACTCAAGAAAACAAAATGGATGCTTACTCGCTTGGTAGTGACAATCGTCCCCCGATACTTAAGAGAGGTGAATACACAGTATGGCAAAGCCGGTTTCTGAACTTTATCGAGCTAAAAGATCAAGCAGATAACCTTCTCTTATCACTTGAGCAAGGTCCAGCTCAGTTCTGGATAAATGTACCCGGAGACAACACTGTTAATCCTCCAATTCCTGCCTCTAGACGACTCAAAGAGCCTCGAGAATACACCGCAGAGGAAAGAGTGAGAGCTAAGGCTGATCTAATAGCCAAGAACACTCTAATGTGGGGCATACCAAACGACATTTATCGTCAAATTGACAGCACTCCAACAGCTAAGGGAATGTGGCATGAGCTGCATAAGATGATGCAAAGAACAAAAGTCGGAATCAAGGCCAAAAAGGCCAATATTCTCACAGCTTACGACTCTTTCAGAGCTAAACCCGAGGAATACTTACATGATCTCTATCAGAGATATCTCACACTCTTGAATGAGATGAGGAAAATAGAAATTACTAAGACGAACCTGGAAACCAACATACGATTTATTTCCTCTCTGCCCTCAGAATGGAAGAAGATGCACTCAAATCAGACAAAATAAAGACCTTGAGGAGTTGGATATCCACGCCATGTTCGACAATCTCGCACAACACGAGGAGGATATAAGCGAGATTCAGAAGGAGCAGAAGGGCAAAATTATCGAAGACACGGTTGCCCTAGTCTCAGAGAAGAGAAGCTCAAAATCACGAAAAGAGAAGATTCATCAAGCCTCCTACCCCTCAGAGTCTGAAGACGAATCAGACTCAGACATGGAGCCAAACATGAAATCGCTGGGAAAGCAGTTGGCTCTCATTGGAAAAATGATGAGCAAACAATACTTCAAGAAGAAGTCGTCATCATCAACCAATCGACTTCGGACCAAGCTCAAAGAACAAAGAACATGTACCTGAGACCTCCGAAGTCAAGAACACCAAAGAACCGACTAAGTGCTTTAACTGCGAGAAATTAAGTCACTATGCCAGGGAGTGCACTCTTCCAAAGAAGAGAGACACCAACTACTACCCCAAGAAGCTTCAACTCACAAAGCAGAAGGAAGGTGGAGTAGCTCTGATGGCAGAACAAGACCACTGGCTCGTCTAGCTCAGAGGAAGAGAATCTAGCCCTCATGGCCCACCTGGACGAGAATTCTGACGTCGAAACCACCAATCATACGGACGGTGACCAAGCATCCGAACCATCACAGGAGGTAATTTCTCCTTCCACATTATTGACCATGTTAGAATCGTATCAAGTAGCATACACTAACATGAGAAGTGAGCAAAAAAGCGTAAAGAAGTAGAGAAGAAGCTATCTAGGTCTCAGGAGAAAATCGCTAGTCTCGAATCAGAACTTAGGAACTCTAGTTCAAACATAAAAGAACTTACTAAGAGCTTACATTCCAGTTAGACTACTAAGCCTCAGATAGAGCAGCATAACGAAAAAATTAAGGAACTAGAAGACAGGTTAGAAAATAACTACAATTGTTTGATTAGAAATCTCAATGAGAAAGCTGACCTCAATTGTAGGATAACTGAAGTGACAACTAAGATCACCAACCTAGAACCTAACTAGATCAATCTAATGCTAAGGTTTGTGAACTTATGAAAGATCTAGATACCTGTAAAGCCGCCAAATTAATGGTGAAAAATAACTTTGCTCTATTAGGAGAAGAGCGTAAGAAACTATATGCTAAGATTAAAAAATTAGATGATCTTATAGTGAAAAAGGGACATACTGAACAGACTATATTCTTGAATCAACCAAAGGACTTAGAATTTTATGATTATAAGTTTGACTTATGATTTGAGAATCCATGTCACTTGAAGAAAGTTGACTGCAAACAACTCTACGATATCAAGTACATGGGTCTCAAACTAACCTCTCTTATGGCTTTTACTGGGCTGAAATTCCCTACTACACCGAATTGAATCAAAGCTACGAAACTATGGAACTTCCCAAGGGTTAGGAAAATAGAAAAATTAAGAGCCTCGCTAGAAAAGAAAGAGAATTTTAAAGCTGAAAAGAAACTGTTCTTAAAAGAGATGGAAACTCTCAAAGCTTCCTCCATTTCACAAACTATTTCATGCTACTCCTTCACCTAATAAGAATATTCCAAAAAGAGTGAAGAAAGAAAAAACGCCTTCAAAAGATCAGAAACGTAAAAATAATGTTTTGAAAAGTTATAACTCTAATCCTGTTTCACTTACGTCTACAGGGAGCGTAGGGCTAGCACTAGAGTTGAAGGCAGGAGTGTCTAGTTTAAAAATAGAGAATGAGTCCGTAGATTTGTATGCATCAAAAAATATTTCTCCTTCTGTACAAATAAAAGACACTCGTAGAAATAAATGAGCTATTTCTTCTCCCCAAATAATCGCTTCTACATGTTCTATACAGCCTACCACTTTTAGAAGCACTAATTTCGAAATAGGCTCTACATCAGCAATAAAAACTAATCATTCTAAGACAAGTGACTCTAGGAAGACCCGTGAGAAACAAGATCCAGCCATTAAGAAAGCATATGGCTCTATTCATGCTTGCTCTCACCTAAGGTATCCCGTTAAGATGGAATCCCTCAAGCACCTTAGGAGACTATCCAATGAAAAGATCTTTTCTACGCTCAATCCTACCAAAGCAGTTGTCCGAGTTGAAATTAATTTTCCCTGCAAGGTTCAACCCAAATGGGTTTCTAAATCCCAGCCTAAAATGACGAAAGCCAAACAGGCCAAGTCGTCTACAAAGGGCAAACTCAACTCAATTTCTTCGAGATTGACTTGGGTTGTTAAAACTCCTGCTAGCACTAATTTAAAAACCATATCTGAACCAACATCTAAATCTGCTAATCTGAGAGAACCCATTTATAAGTGGGTACCTAAAGCTCTCTAATTGGTTTTGCAGATCAATCATGTGTGGTATCTCAACTCTGGTTGCTCCACACACATGACGGGAAATCAAGAGCTGCTAAGCACCAAGACCGACCAAATGGAAAAGTCGGATTTGGGAACAACGACTCGGCTCCGATTCTCGGTTTCGGAGATATAATTCTGAAAAATCTGACAATAAAGGATATCTCTTACGTCGGAGGCCTCCGTCATAACTTGTTCAGCATAGGCCAATTCTGCGACAAAGGATTCCAGGTGGTCTTCCATGCTGACCGGTGCAGAATATTGGACAGTCAGGATAAAGAACTCCTCCAAGGACTTCGGAAATCAAATCTTTACATGAAAAACCTGAAGTCCTTACGGATCTCGACTGCTATTTGCCTCATTTCTCAGCCTAAATTCAGAGGAACAGCCTATGGCCTCAACGAATGTCTCGTCTCAAAAGCTCTACAACGTCTTTCAACTAAAAAGTTAGTTCACGGTCTTCCAACTATAATATTATAGAAAGAGCATAAATGTTCGGCGTGCCAACTAGGAAAAATGAAGCGAGCGTCGCATCATATTAAACTGGTTGCTTCTACTTCACGTCCTTTGGAACTACTACATATGGACCTCTGTGGACCGATGCAGACACAGAGTATTAATGGACGCAAGTACATGCTAGTTATCGTTGACGATTACTCTCGCTACACATGGACGATGTTCCTCCGAACGAAGGATGAGAAAGGGACTCGATCATCAATTTCGTGAACTCTACTCAAAATTTACTTCAGCAAACTATCCAAGTTATCCGAACGGACAACGGCACTGAATTCAAGAACAAATATCTCAGTGATTTTTATCAAAAACTTGGAATTAGTCAGCAATTCTCCGCCGCCAGGACACCTCAACAGAATGGGATCGTTGAAAGGAAGAACAGAACTCTAGTGGCAAGCCGCATGTGCGATGTTGATTCATTCCGCCTCCCACACTTCCTTTGGGCTGAAGCAGTAAATACCGCTTGTTTTACTCAAAACAGGACGGTAGTTCACAAGCGCTTTGACAAGACACCGTACGAGATCATCAACAAGCGAGTACCCAACATTTCCTTCTTCAAAGTCTTCGGGTGCAAGTGCTTTGTGGTGAACAACAGAGAGCAACGTGGTAAGTTCGACCCTAAAGCATTCGAAGCCACTTTGGTCGGGTATTCATCAACCTCGAAGGCGTATCGAGTATACATCAAGTCCAACCGCACTATCAAAGAAAGCTACAATGTCACTTTCCACGATGTGGCAGAAATGGCTCCTACACACCTCAGTTCAGGACCCGTGCCTAACCAGATTGCTTCTGAATACCATAGTTCAAAACCCGTTTTCACTGGTGTGTTGGCACAAACCAACAAAAGAAGGCAACAACTCAGCAATCAATGTCAGAAAAAGCTATGAGACTGGCGTTAGAGGATTTGGAATCTCTCTTTGAGCCCGTATATCGGCCAGACATCATCACTACTACACTGTTAGTGGATCCCCCACTCGACAAGGCCGATGTACCAAGCTCTTCACATGTCCCCACCTCACCCGATTCAGAATTACCACAGAACACTGACGAACCTACCATGGTTGTTGAGGAAGTCTCCACAGAATCTCTTAACTCAAGTACAGAAATAGACTTACCTCAACATAATGAACAACCTGAGATTATTGGAAATCTCGGTCCATAAATGGCCGAGGCATCTACTTCAGCCTTGGCTCATGAGCGCAAGTGGACTCGAGCACATCCGGTTGATCGGATTATCGATGATCCTTCAAGTGGAGTTCAGACAAGACATCAACACATTCTCTTTAGTTGCTTCTTAAGTCAAAATGAGCCAACCAAGGTAGCAGACGCACTTAAAGAGCCGGTGGATAATAACAATGCAAGACGAAATCAACCAATTCGAGCGACTTCAAGTATGGACATTAGTACCCCGTCCGCATGGGAAAACAATTATCGGAACGAAATGGGTGTTTACGAACAAAAAGAATGAAGATGGAGAAGTGATCAGGAATAAAGCTAGATTGGTTGCGAAGGGCTACAACCAAAAAAGAAGGCATTGACTATGATGAGATTTATGCCCCGGTTACCCGAATCGAAGCCATCCGCCTTTTCTTGGCTTATGCGGCTCATAAAGACTTCAAATTCTACCAATTGGACGTTAACTCAGCCTTCCTCAATGGCAAGCTCTTTATGGACTGAAACAAGCTCCACGTGCTTGGTATGATGTCTTGAGCGATTTCCTCGTAAAATCTGGATTCATCCGAGGAATGATCAATACGACCACCCTCTTCATTAAATGGCAAGACAAAGATCTGATGGTCGTCCAAATTTACGTTGACGACATCATCTTCGGATCAACTAATCCACGGCTCTGTGAGAGGTTCGGAGATTTAATGAAGAGCAAGTTTGAAATGAGTCACATGGGAGAGATGCAATTCTTCGTTAGGACTTCAAGTCAAGCAGCTCGACGATGGAATTTTCATCAGTCAGGAAAAATACATCAAGGATATTCTGAAGAAGTTCCATCAAGATCAGAGCAAGACTCTCAGCACTCATATGTCAACAAGCTGCAAGTTGGATGCCGATCCCACTGGAAAATCGATCGACATCACACTCTATCGCAGAATCATCGGCTCTCTTCTCTATCTCACATCAAGCCGGGCGGAGATTATGTTAGCCACCTGCCTCAGTGCCCGTTTCCAAGCCGATCTTGAAGAGTCTCACATGTTTGCGGTCAAGCGGAGCGCTACCTCAAGGGCACCTCAACCTTAGGTCTATGGTATCCTAAGGGCACAAATTTCAAATTAATTGGCTATACTGACGCTGATTATGCAGGTTGCCGAATGGACAGAAAAGCACCTTCGGTGGCGCTCAATTTCTAGGCGAAAAGCTAGTCTGTTGGTTATCCAAGATGCAGAACTGCGTCTCAACATCGACGGCTGAGGTTGAATACGTGGCGGCTGCCAGCTGTTGCTCGCAAATGCTATGGATGTGGACTCAGCTTTGCGATTATGTGTACAATTTAAGTAATATACCCATTTATAGTGATAGCCAGAGTGCCATCGCGATAATCCTGTTCACCACTCACGCACAACAACATAGATATTAGATATCATTTTATTAAAGATAACGTTGAAAAAGGCATGATTGATATGTATTTCGTAAACACGAAGTTTCAACTAGCTGACATTTTCACCAAGGCATTGGATGAAAAACGATCCCAATTTCTTGTCGGAAAATTAGGCATGTTGAATCTTCTGTAATATGTGCTTTACGTGCTCTTATGTGTTTTCATATGTTCTATTCTATGTGTTTTGCGTACCTAAATGCTATATTTTGCGTGATACTTACAATAATAATAAAATAAAAATCCAAAAATATTATACATATACTTATAATATTAGGGGATGACGATATCAATAGGATGCTCGATCTAGTCACGTATAAATTTCCCTGATATGCGATTGATTAATTGCTTAATTTTGTCAGTCTAAGTCGCATTCTTGTGTCTGAAGTTCTTTAGTAAGACTCCACTAGACACAAAGCCACTTTATATTAGTGAGGTTTCTAGCCTTTTATTTCTTTCGACGGATCCATTCTTGAAAGAGCGAGTCACACAATCATTGAGTGATTCTTGGCCTTATACTCGACTTGCGTTAGATCGTTAGGAAATGATTAGGGAAATTAGGAAATTCCTCATTCGGCCGAAAATGTGATTTTCAATCCTTTAATATAGCCTTTAGTCATCCACTTTGAGCTTTCTCCGAATTCCTTTTCTTCATTTGAAAACCCTTTGAACCTTCAACCGACTATCTAAGTTTTCGGTGGGATATTCAATCAAGAAAAAGAGGGGGAGAAAAACGATATGAAAAAAGATAATGACAAAAGAAGGTGGAAGACGCACACAAGGAATGCTCAACGCACAAAAAGTAGACAAAAAGAACCTGTCTCTCGACTATCTTAATCTTAAATCTTTAGAAGGGGGCATGGATCTTGCTGTGAACTTCTCCATCGATAATCTCGTACACTCGTCAGAACTGCTGGAAAGAGCAGCACCACAAGTGAACTTGTCCAACGATAATCCGGTCTTATATCGAGAAAACGAGAAGAGGAGCACAGTCTTGGGTTCGAATTCCATAACTGTGAACTTCTTCAAATCGATAGTCTCTGAAACCTCTCTAGGGATTAAGAGAAAGGGAGCACGGTATCGGCCCAAGAACCAACAAGAAGAACTTCGCCTTAGATAATCTCTCAGCCTCGTAGAGAAGCGGAGCTTCATCTTGAGCAAGTGCCGAAATCCCTCAAAGTCCGACAAAAAGGAGCGACGAAGAAAAGGAAGATGAAGATGATATTCAGTTCACAATCCCAACTTTTCCTTCCCTTCTAAGTCAGAGCCAAACTAAAAATCCCTCAAAGTCCCTGTGATTCCAAATCGACAATCTTTCGCCCAGGTGAAATGATTAAAAGCTCCATGATCACAGGTAAATTGACATAAAATTGCTTGTGTTGACTTGATTGATATTATATAAAAATCCCAAGTTAAAAATAATTGAGCGCTAGAGTGAACCTAGTGAGAGTTGTCGAAATGGATCATTAGTTTGCTGACGTGACTTGACGGCATAATATCTTTCAAGTGTCTTGTGAATTTTTAGGCATAACGTTGATCGAAGCAAAATAATCTGACCCCATACTAGTAATAAGATTAGTATACATAAAATAATAATAATAATAATAATAATAAAGATTTATATACAAAAATATTTTTCTTCGCACATTTTAATATGCAATTTTTAATTTGCATCTATGTGGAATTGAGTAAAAGCGATATTTGCTGTATTTCGCACATTCTGATATGCAATATTACTTTGCATCTGAACCAAATTGATAAAATGTGAATATTTTGTTCATGTTCATACCATCGGGTAACATTTTGAATACATGATTAGGGGACCATGTATCGAGGAGAAATTGTCTAAATTGCGCATTACATGTTTGGTACTTGAAATTGATTCTATTTGCTTTCATGACAAATCAATTTTTGGTGCATTATATGTGGGGGAGCATTTACAAAGTTTATGCCTTGAACTCCAAATATTTTTCATGGTCTTTCTCTAACTGTTGCAGAAACAATGAGGAGGACCTCACGAATTATTCATGACTTGGAATGCACGGCACTGGATTAAATTTTGATTGGTTAAACATTTTGATCGTTAACGTGTTTTATGGATTTGAATTTAACCAATTTTATTAATACAAAAAAATTCAGGGGGAGCCTTCATTAAAATTACTTGTTGATTAACTCTAACATTCTGGACATTCTGTTCTAAGTAATGCAGATTTTTCGAAAATCGGATTTGGAGCCAGATGGCACCGCTCAGAATTTCAGGGAGTTAATTGCATTTTAATTTATTACATGAGGAGTAAGTATGTGATTTTAAATCAAATAGGGGTCTATCTGAAAATTTAAGAATGCTTACTATCGAGAAACTTGATAGAAAATGTAATTTTTTTAGGTTTCTGATCGTAAACAATAATGGGCTCAGAAAATGTGTCGATAACGTCTAATCAGCCCAATTAGAAAAAGTAACTTTATGCAGTCGATAAACTATATCTCACGCAAAACCCTTGTAACAGTGTCGATTAAAATTTCTCGAGCGAAAACTCTAAAAGAAAGACGATAATCTCACTCAAAATCTTTAAATCGTACACAGTTTTCGTCTTTCAAAGGTAGATTCGACATCCATTAGGTGTTTGCGTATGTTTGATTTCAGTTTGTATCTACATTCTGTAATTTTTCGCCGGTTATTATGTTAGATTTCTTCTGTCTTAAACTGTGAAGTCTCAAAGACTGTTTTCTAACGATTTAGACCTGTTTCTGTGCTTAAGATGGGTTTAGATTTACGAGTTAAGATAGTCTTTGTGTCTGCGGTCATTCTGATGGTGTAGATCTTCGACCTTCTACGTTTTAGAGCTACATTTAAGTTTCGACTAAAAACTGGGTCTTTGAATGTTTGAAGTAGTCGAAGAACTTTCTCGATCGCAAGTTTCAATCAAATTTCAATTTGATTGAGATACTGTTTGCAGCGTAAAAGATTTTCGATCGCTAAAATATGACTTAGTCGTTAAGATAGATGACGTAGGTCGCAAAATCACTTACCATCGAGAAATCTAATTTTGATTTTACTCGAGCAAAAAAAAATTATTAAGTGAAATAGATAAAAAGATACAATCCTTTAACGAGTGAATAACTTACCATCGCAAATAGTATCTTCGATTTTAATTTTTAAATCGATCACAAATTTTAGCGGTGTTAAAATTAACTTTTCGACGCTAAAATTTCTCGATCGCCAAAAACGCAGCGGTAATTTTGTTCGATCGAAAATTTACTTGGTGATTAACTGTGTTTCTCGCTGACTATTTTCTCGATCGACAAACTTCGCAGCGAAAACCATCTTTTAAAATCAAAACTTTCTCGCTCGTTAACTCACACGACGAAAACTCTATTCACGCGCGAAAAATTTCTCGATCGTAAATTTATGCGAAATCAATTTTCTCGATTGTAAATTTACACGAAAAATTTTTCTCGCTCGTAAAATTTCTCGGCTACAGTACCACACCTTACGTTTTAACAATTAGTAAAATTTCTCTAAGTCTTCTCCACTGTAGCGGACCTTAGCGAATAAAATTTTCGATCGTAAAATAAACGGAGACTTGAAATCAATATTAGCACTTAGGAAATTGAAAATTGGTTTTCCAATTTTCGATAGCAAACTTTAGCGGAGTGAATAGTGGCTTTAACACTTAGCATATTTTCGACAGAAATGTTATTTGCCTTCTATGTGAATGTCGAAACTTTATCATGATTCTAACATTCACTTCATATTACCTATGTACCATACATACCTCCAATTTGAAAAAAGTTATCAAACTTGTTATTAATTGATAGACAATTATAGTTTGATATTCATTTCGACTCAATTATTTCTGGAGTTTCCTGATTTGTTATCATTTCAGATGGATCGTTACCCTCAATACAATCACATTTATGACCATAATCTGTACCTCAAAGTTCAGGACACGAACTTTCAGTTAGATCTGACTACGTTTCGTTGTCCTGACGAAATCATTGGTATCCATCTTACACGGCCATCCCCTCTAGCACGCACACACCATGACGCCTCGGTGCCAATGGTTTATCTCCAGCAGTTTTGGAGACGGATACAGAGTCACGTAGTCAATGGCACTTATCAATTTACAATGGTGGTTGGCACAAGAGACACGTAAGCTTCAGCAAGAACGATCTTGGACTTGTGTTGGACCTTCCCTTCAGCCAAAACTACGATCCTCTGCCGACGGATGCGGAGATGATACAAGATTTTCTCCACATGGGATACCGTCCACCGCTCACCAAGCTCGCGCAAATACAGAGCAACGGCATCCCACATCCATGGAAGACACTCTTTGGCGTCATCAATAAGTGTTTGTCGCCGAAGCACGCCGGTTTCAACAAAGGCAACGGAAATATTCTGAGGATCTTTCACGACATTGCCTTCTCCATAAATTATGATTTTGCTCAGCTGATCTGGAATGACCTTGCAGAACAGATCAGACAAAAGGAGAACAAACGATCGAAGAATGTTCCGTATACAAGGTGGATTTGTGTGATCATCGCCCACATCATGGAGCTTAACGACAATATCACTCGTCTACCTCTAGGAGGCAACTATCAACCACCTCGGCTCAAGTTCTTCCAGAACCCCAAGCTCATGGATTTGATTCAGCCATCGATGCCGATTCCGTTCGAGCTGCTTCGTCTTGCCGACCCCTCGGGAGACGAATACCAACGATAATGCCGGGAACATTGTCTAACGGAACAGATGATTCGAGGGCCCCCGACAGACCTCGCAGCGAGCCCTCAACAACAACCACCAAGTTGAGGCTGAGATGATTGATACAGTTGCCCAGGAACTTGAACAGGAGCCTCCAACTCAAGAAACTCAACTTCCAGATCCAGACGCCACATTGATTGATGCAGTGGCACAAGAGTTTGAACTAGAGGCTCCACCAGAACAACTCGGTGCTGAAGTGCCCATTACTATTGGCGTGTTCCAAGGATCTATTGAGGAGATCCTGCAACAGGAAACACAGCCCGAAGCAGAAACGGGGCATCACACACCACTGGCTATAACGCCAGAAACAGAGGCTCTATCTCAACGATTCAGCCCAACGAGCCTCCGGTGACAGAACAAGCACGTGAGGATGTTGCACATAGACTCTCCCCTCACACGGCTACCCCATCAGACACCGAGTCAGATGAGGAAATTCGACTAATAAGACGGACTCCAAGGCGATTGAGCATTCAATTGAGTCCCACTTCACACCTGTCACCACCACATCAGACACTGTGCTGCTCAACCCTCCAAGTGCTGAGGATCCTTCATCGCTCAATTTTGAGCCGCAGCACGACCTTCCCGTGTCTGGTTCGCAGGTTCAATCAAAGCCTGCCACAACATCCATAGATGAGAATCTTCAAGATTCGAATCGATGATTGGATGGAAGTCTCGGACAGTCACAACCTCAAGTGACTACGAGCCAGCCTGAGGAGCCGATGTCTACTCAAGGGTTGTCAACAGGCGACATCTGTCGACCTGGTCCATCAACAACGGAGGCGTCCGTCCAGTTTGTGACTGAAGCACAATTCCAAACAGCTCTCTCTGCGGCCATCAGATCACTTGAAGACAAAATGATGGAGAGAGTGCTGGCAGCCATCGAGACGTCCCGACGCGACACTGGGAAAGCACCCGTCTCAAAGGGCACTTCAGCACAAGCAAACCTCCCAACCCCACAACCCTCTCCCACCGATCCACTCACAAACTCCTCCATCCTCATTAACCCATACACCATACCCATCACCGAACTCCACGACATACTCCTCGCCCGTCTTATAGGCCTTACCACCCGAAAGCCTCAGGAAGAATCACTCTACAGGCTCGTGGATCACCCTGAGCCACCTACTCAATCTTGCCGAGGCCAAAGCTCCCGTATACGACGTCGACATGACGATCCAGGCCATGAGGACCGTCATGAGGGGGAGAACGACCTAGGACATCATCGAGTGGCCAAGGTGAAGGTCAAGAACAAGGCTCATGTGCAACGCAGACAGACGCTGGAGCAGGTGAAACTCAATCCACCACCCAAACTACCCAAACAACCCACACCACGCACCGCACCACCCATACTCAAACTGACCCATCATCCTTTACTCTAAGGACGCCTCCGCTCACACCAACGACCTTTACAAGCCCCTTGCTTCCGGAAGAAGAAGCAAGTGCCGCCATGCTTGTAGCCAGGGCACAAACTCAAGCAACTTCCTCGACCGCTCCAACCAATCGGGACCATATGGACATGGTGTCAACCCACACGAGTTCCTCGACAAGTACATCTTCGAAGGACAGTGGATGACCCATTCTGTGCCCGACGAGCATCAAAGACAACGGCTCAAGGACGTTCGACATTTCTTACAGCAAGCTTCGGTGGACCTCGTGCTGATAGAAGACGAAAAACTTCAGGAAGACGAAGATCATAAACAAGATTCCCCAAGGCTTCCAGAGTTGATTGCGCAACGAGCGGATTCCCCCACAAGACAAATGTCAGGGACCGTTCGAATCGACACGCCGTGGGTGAATATTCGGATTGAAATCCCGTTCCTCGAGGAAATTCGTGAACATATTTGGAGGTCACCGGACAAAGTCAAAACGTTGAACGAGTTCGAGCTCAGAGGGATCTCTCACTGGGAACAGCAAAAGAGGATGACATATCTCTGGATGCTAACACAGCTAGGACCAGATATGAGGTTGGGGATTCCAAAAGATCGTTTGAAGAGTCAATTCAAGGATCTATCCCCGATCTGTCAGCTACTAAGTGTCTATTGCACGAAAGGCAGTCTTCCAACGCCTTTTTACGTCATCGAGCGAGTGGACAGAACTCGAGAAGAATTAAGCGAGAGCGACCTACCGTACCTCCCTGCCGGGGAGGTGTACAATCTCTACCAGCTATATGTAGAGAAGTACAAGGATCCTCAAGGCTTCATAAAGAAGGAAGGACTCGAGGGAATCTAACGGTTCATGACGCGCCAAGTCAAGTACCATGCCGCACACGACCTTCAGATGGCTGGAAAGCAATATGAAGAAGGTCAACATGACCGCTCCGCTCAACAAAGGACCCGAGATCGAATGGCTTCCCAACAATCACGTACACATTAGCTCAATCTTAGGCATCACCTACCATAATCCAGTTGCTAAGAAGACTAGGTTGATGCTGAAGACTGAAGTACATAAGTTTTGTGACGGGACGCTCAGGGTCATCAGGCAGAATATAGGAAGAGGTTCGAAGAGATCAACAGAGACACGATGCTGCATATTCACAGGTTCGTGAGAGAGCATCCCCTCCTGATGGAACTACTTGATGACATCGATGAGCGACTGGAGCTGAGGAATACGCTAAGGAACTTCGAGTATGCGTTGGGCTTGCGCAGGTCGTACTATGCCCGACGAGGACAGACAGCGCGGAAGAGAAGTCAAGCACAAAGGGGGAGAATATAGAATATCATTTCTAATTGTGCTTTGATTTATTAGTTGTCTTCGTAGATTGGGGCTTTTATTGTATTTGTTCTTACTTTAGGACTTAGCATGTTATTTATACCAAGTATGTTTGGTATAAATACTTGTACAAACATTGAGCTTAATAGAGAATTTTAGTCAATTGATTCGAAAGGCATGCAAATCCAATTCTAGAGAGAGAAAATCAGAAAACATTCTCTCACTACAAGAATTCTCTCTCATGTTCTGCATAGAAAGGTTTTCGATCGAAATTCAATTCTCATAATTCTAATCGATTTCCTTAGGATTCAAGTCTAGGATCGTTGAGTTGATAATTGAGGACCTAACACTCCGTAAGGGAATAGCGAGCACTCCCGGAATGTTCGCCAAAAAGCTCCTTCAAATGAAGCAAAATGGTCACTTCCATTTCCGAATGAGTGCGCTGCAACTCATTGCTCATGGAAAGAAGTATATAGCCCTTGACCTTTGGCTTGTCAATCTGCCACTTGGCATACGCAGCCCGTCTTCGTCACTCGCATCAGCCCCTGGGACTTGCGGTACAAGAGAATCAAGGACATAAGTTAACGACTCCATACCTAGGACTATCCTCAGGTTACAGAGCCAGTCCACGTAGTTTGGTCCAACCAAACAATTTCTCTCAAGCAGCATAGTAATAATGTTCATCATCGCAGTAAATAGAAAGAAACGTAAAGCTGCAGAAAATAAAGATCTAATTAGGTTTATCTTATCATTCATCAAGCGCAAACAAGGACTTTTCGTTTCGCTTGACTCCCACTATTTTTCTCGAAAACACTATCCTCCCGAGAAGAGTTTCGAAAACCTCGTTGAAAATTTCATAGTGGAGTTGATGTCCCCGATTCAACTAGATACACCTCAGCCTTTAACGCAATATTTGGCTCATCTAATCTTATCGCGTCAAACGTGAACTTGTCCAATAAGAGTTTCAACTATCTTTGTCTCAGTCATTGACCCTCACGGCTAACCCTACTTATGGGGTATAACTGCCTAAGTGTGACCTATCAACTTATGCTCAAATCGCACAGAATGTACCGCCCCTTGCTGCCATATGCTTCGTGGGGGCGGAGGACTGGTATGACGAGCGGCGTCCAAGACGCACCCGAGACGCTAATACTGGAGCGGGATATACGACGCCAACTTACTCGGAACAAATCGCAAAACTCCCCAACGCTAGACATCTCGAGCATGATAGAAGACAGGAATCCAACTCTTTTACCCACTTAGCATTTATCAAACGGGAGAATAAACCATCTCATATAAGAGCACATTGGACATGCATATCACTTCAAAAACCAACACGCACGTAGGTAGTAAATTAACCCTAGAAAATAAACTACAAGATAACACAAGCGGGTTATTTCTAATATATCCCTATTACATGCGTATTCAAAAAAACTCGGGTCGTCGCACGGGTCTTGAAGTCGTCAAACGTTCTTCGTCACTCGAACGGCCTCAAAGTCACCGAACGTCCACCACCTTAGATGGTTATACTTCGTCGGATATTTATTCGAGTATCTGGAACACGAACTAGATGAACTAGATTAAGAAATATTGGAACTATGATTCATACTTAATATTCGACCACCGGGGGGTTGTCAACCATCAAATGGGCCCTCGTGTTCTTAAGCTAATCTAATAAAACGGTAAATTACAACACGGGGGATCATAAGCCCCGAACAACCCGTATAAAACAAATACAACCCGGAGGGACGTAACCCTTAACAAATGACCCGAAAACCAAATTTCTAAACCCGCAAGTGCGCCTTAAATCACATTCATAACGAGCACGTCGACAATACGTGATTTTAAAAAGAAATGAAATTGGGCCTTCAACGGGCCAAGCCCATTAAAAGGCCCGTTAAGGCTTTGAGCGTGAAGCCCTAAGGCATTGCCGCGGCTGATCTGTTGCCGCCGCTGCCGCTCGGCGCGGCGGCAACACCTTGGAATGGCGCCGGAGCCACCATGGCCGGTGCCGGACCTAGAGCTCACGGCTGATCGGGCATGCTTCGAGCAGCCCGATGGTACGAGCGCGCAGTCGCGCGCAACGCGCAGCCGCGCCGGATTGCGCCGCCGCCCATGGCTGCCCGGTCTTGTCGGTGGCTGCCTCGTCGGCCATGCGCACGAGGTGGTGGCCGTGGGATGGCAAACGACGCATCAATCAGTCCCACGCCGGTGAAACCACGTTGGCTTTTGATCGTCTCCCACGCGCCTCGTTTCAATTTAAACACATTATGATTCTGATCACGAGCGCCCACTCTTATACCATCGTTGGGTTACTCGGTGTCTCCCGGAGATGCCACGTCCCCGGGTATGGTGCGGAACAAAAATTTTTCGGGTTCCCGGATTGTCCTCGTAGCTCGGATCAGAATAGTAACACATATACATGTAATAGGGCGGGTCAAACCCGTACAGGGGCGGAGCCAGAAAAATATATCAGGGTAGCAAGAAAATAAAATAGATTAATTATGAAATTGTAACATAAAACATAACAAAAAACTATTACAGAAAATACGCCATTCGAACTTGTCCCTAATGTTAGCGTCGTAGCCGCAAATTAGAGTCGTTAATCAAGTCTACTTCTACTTGCAGTAGTCATAAAATATAAAAAATTTTCAATAACTAATATCTCTGAATTTTTTTTTTATTTTCATATTTTGTGACTTTTCTTTGAACAATTATAACATCTATACTCTTCTATTAAGGGTCAAGGGTTAGGATAAACCGTAAGTTTGATCCGTCAATTAAAATGCATTAAAAATAATAATTTTTAATTAAAAGAAAACTGACATATTGACATATTTATCATTCTATTTATAGTGTTATTATTATTTAACAAACGATAACTACTTTTATAAATTATATAGCATACACTTACGATTGTGCAATAGACTAGTATCAACAAAAGTGTTAATTATGTCACCGGATTTCGTAACTTCCTTTTTATAATGCTGATAATGGAATATAATAAACGATATGTTTTTTGTTGAGTGCTTTGATTATGAATGGTAGGCTTGATTTGGTAATTTAAGGTTTGGTTATGGAATTTAATCCATGGATTTTTATTTTATTGGGGTGATGTTTTTTAGATATTATATATAAAAAGACACCCATTACCCACTCTCGACAATAAAGTTAAATTTTAACAACAGCAGGCATCTATATATAATTATTCACACTTGTATTATGTGTATATATATGTAGATTTAATATTTTTTTTTTCAGGGTAGGCTGGGCCAAGCATGGCTCCGCCCATTAACCCGTAGAGAATTACTACTTGAAGCGAGTGACAGCTCATCGTCCTTTTCTTCTAAACTTCGTCGATGGTGGTGGATGGCACTAGATCGTCACGCCGACCTCGCAGTGTACCACGGAATCAGTTCTCTAAAGATGGCTAGAGAGAACCGAGCCGTCGCATGGGAGAAAAGTGTGTTTGGTGTGTGTTTTGTGCCTTTTGTTGATTTTGAAAATCACTTCTTCTCTCTACCTATGAAGCACGAAATGTAGCTTATTTAAAGGCTTGGATTTCGATTTCTAAGTCCTTAAAGTGTGAGAGATTTTTGTCAAATCTTACTCTCTTTTGAATTCCAAATGCAAACTTAAGGAAACTTGCTATTATTAGAAAACTAACTTAAATACCAAGTCAAACTAAGTATATTTAATATGGTATAAAATTCGAAATTTAATCCAAGATTAATTTCAAAATTTAAATAAATAATATTCCAAATATTTTATTCCATATTTATTTATATCAAATATGCAAATTCCGAAAATACCGTCAAAGGCATATTTCGAAATTAGCTTAAGGTGAAATCCAATTTTATCCTCAATCACATTAAGCACTTGGCCAAGCCCAAGTCTTAAAGTTAGTTTCATAAGAAGTCCAACCTCGATCCAATAAATGGTCCGAGACCCATTAAGGCGCGTGGCCCAACGGCCCAAGGCCCAAAACACTTTCTCTCCTTATCAGTACACGTTGATGGTCCTTTTTAAGCACGACTCTCTAGGTTCAACTCAATCAGCAAGGGAGGAATCCAAGAGTCCGATAGTTACCTAGCCAATCCCATAGTACCGGATCGTAACCCGATTCGAGTGCGAATTTCGACCCAGTCTTTATTCTAGAACCTCACTATAGATACCAGTGCTACGTATAAACCCTTCAGCTGTGTTCCAATCAAGTGAGAGCCATGGTCTATGTCAAACTCACTAAACTCGATTCTATGATAAAACGGAGACGAGGCAAATTACCAAACTACCCTCCATGTCTCACATGAGTTAGTTCAATACCTTGGCCAAGGATTTCGTAATTTCCTGTCGTCGTCCTCATAGGACACTTATCTCGATTACTTGCGAGACTGTGAATCCGTACTCGGCGGTCTAAGCCCGGCAATCACAAATCGTCGTCAAGACCGCATCTGGCCCGCTGACCCATGCAACAACAAATCGGTCGAGGGGAACCAGTGACAGTCGAGACTTCGAAGTCAACTCCGTCAAAGCCCCTTTCGGTCTAAGGTTCACGTGGACTACTATAGTATTATCGTCGATCATTGACCCTCCTTGAGTAATAAGCCATGTTCGTCCGTAAGACCCGTGAGTCAGTGTCCATGAAACGATCAATCCCTTGATTCGATTCGTATCACAAGTCATGACCTCCGCTTCCAAGCGGGATATCGGCACAGGATCATCGACAAATAAGCCGTGATGGGTTATCCAACACCCAACTAGAGCCTCAGGCTTACGGACTTTAATGTTCGAGGTTAAGAGTCCACTGGTGCCTTCCTCTTCCGTACCCATCGAGAACATTGACTCAACTCGACACATTTGGATTTGTTCATTTATTGCTTTACCGGGTGCTAAGTAAAGAACTCTTATATCCAATAAACGAACAATGTCTTTCATTAAACACACGCAAATATCTTATTACACAAAAGGTCGAATGATAAATAATCTAATGCCCTATACAATCTAATTCTCGTATAGCATTCGAGGGTATATTCCTAACAATATTTACTCTCACCATATTGATTTGTTTTTGGTTGAGTATATCTTTTGCCTTCAGGGGGAGTTTTGGCACGTAAAATTAAGGGGGATATTTCTTCCTCTCCAAAAAGGGGGAGATGATGAAAAAGAAGCCAGGACGACGGAAGCTGCCGGTGGACTAAGCTAAGTGGATGTGCACGGGTTTTGGGAAGGAGGACAAAAAGAGGGAGATGATATGAAAAAGATTTTATTTTTCATGCCCAAAATAAGTGGTGCACTTACCAACAATAGAAGATATGAAGATATTGTCTTGCATGCCCAAAATAGGAGATTGATCTACCATAAATAGAAGATATGAGATCAGCCAATAACTTGAGAAGATTCGAACTCAATTATTTACTATATTTTGGGAGATCTTCGAGGAGATATTTTAGGAGATTCTCAAGAGATCTTTTACCAATTCAAATGTGAGCCGAGGCCTATAAATAAAGGAGATTTCGAGCTGCCAAAGATGAGCTTTGCACGAGAAACTTTGGAGAGCTTTAACGGAGTAACATTTGGGAAGAGCGAAACGCACGAGATATACGAGCGGACGATAGAAAATTCATAACGAGAGAGCATTCATTGTTTTGCTTAGTTTTATTCTTTCCCTTTGAGTCTAAAGTCTAAGACGTAAGCTTTTAGGAAAGGTTTAGAATCTTTATATTCGTTTTAGGCATGAGCTTACTATCTTCGATAGTTGTTCTTTTCGTAATCCATTTTTATAGTGGAGTTTTACCATGAGTCGCAGCAAGTTGACGAACTTGCGGCACAATTTTAGATCTCCTGTCAATCGTTTTTCAGTATTAAGTTTTTAATTATATCCGCTGTGCGAAACTTTTCCGTTGTGCGACCTGTGTTGGGTTCAGTGTTATCTCAACATTAGAGTCAACATTTACGTCATCAGTTTTGTAACTCAATATACATCCGTATTGGGACCACTTCATACATGGTTCGCCGTCGCGGCGTTGTCTTAGCCGTCGCAACCGCTTCATAACGGAATCGCCGCCGGCCGCGCCTGAGATACGGGTTGGCGCGGTTACGATCGTGTCGCGCTGACATCCCGGCCGTCTCGGCGCGGCGCGAACGATATATCGCCTAACAGCCGAAATATCGCTGATTCGATCTTCCTCCAGATATTACTTGTTGTTTGGTAAGAAGAAGAAGAAGAAGCGAGAGGCTGGGAATTAACAAAAGAACCCTGGGCTATTTTATTCATTGGGCCTTTTAAATAAATTCATGATTATAAAGGCCCAGCCAATTTTCTAAATAAAACACCAACAAAATCTCAAAATATGTAGCAAAAAAAATTTTCTCAAGCATGTATAAAATACCATAGCTTTTTCGGGTGAATTAAATATACTAATACTTTGTCGCACACTCTATGCTTAGAATATAATTATATTTTCATTTTTCTTTATTTTTAAAATTAGTATTTTCAATGTCTAATGAAATATAACTTTTAACTACATAAAAGAAAAATAATTTTTAGGAATGTAAGTATGATGAATAAAAATGAAAGTGATATGAAAATAATTAAAGTAAATAATTGCAAATTAATGACAGACCAAATATGGCAATGTTGGTCACCTCACACCTATAATAGATTAGTAGAAAATCTGCATTACGTATAATCTTGTAATAATTTTAGACAAAATTAGAGGTTTTTTTCACAAAAAATTATCTATTATAATGGGTAAAGAAACATATATAAATTTTGTTTTTTTCTTACAAAAATTGCGTATAGTCCACGAACGCGCCGCGATAATGCAATGTATCTGTATCGCTCGTGTCCGCATCGACGTCCGCATCCGCGATGGCGAACCATGACATGATTATATATTAGATTATACCTATCAAACAAGCAAGCAATATATATAGATATGAGTTATGATTATGAATCAGTAACTAACAAGTATAACAACAAGGGGGGTAGCGAAAGCAAGTACAAGATGGGCGGCAGCATCTAATAATATTTAACTTTGGAAGAGAGAAGCAGCAGCAAATGGACGAACAGCATTTGGAGGGAAGATGACAGCAATCGTCAAATGAAGGGCATTTGCATTGGAATTTGCATTTGCATTTGCACCAACAACAACTATTAGTAAAGCATTCGTATTTCGGCATTCGGCAACAATTCGGCCTTCTGTTACAGCAGCTTAAAAGCCAAGAGATCTTCAAACACGACCACGATGATGATGATGACGATGATCCGCTGCAATCAAAAAAGAATTGAGATTAAAACGTTTCCATTTTTTTATTATCATTTAGCAACATTTGCTATTAGAAAAGTCATTAAGACGTAATCAAAATTGAATGGGTTATCTATGTCTTTCATAGTTTTACCAAAGCCAATTCCAAAAGCGGCACGATCTTCGGCCCTTTGTTGCGCTGCTTAGGAATTAGGATCAATCAAGAAATGACCCAGATCATTTAAAAAAACAAAAGAATAAAAGATATAAAGTTCTGGCGATTAATGTAGTAGTCTTACGTAGGTATCAGAGGATCTGGATTTCCACTTACAAAATCAGCAACCCTGTTAAATAATTTAAGGTTTGTTGATAGTTCGTTCTATTGAATAAGAAAGAAAATGAAGCATAATCACTTACTCTTTACATGATTTCGAAGCTGGTTCAAGTCCTTGGATCGACTTCAACTCGTCCTGCCATCAACATATATTTAGATTACCTGACGTAAATCATGGGTTTGACTATGAAATTTCGATATTCAGTACGCAATAAACAAGTTAAGACAATGACGTGTGTGCTCAAAGTCAAAAAAAAAACTGAGTTCTAATATTAGTTTTTGAAAATTGCAATAAATATTATTGGACATTACTCATTCAGGTGCACAAGAACAAGATGATCTAACCAACTGAAACTTCTAAGTTCATCACATGCCAAAAAAAGAGCGGCTAAATCAATGGCTGTCTTGCTTAAATTGGGTAATTTTGAATTATTCTTCTCTTTTTCAAAATTTCAAGGAGAAGAAAAATATATACTGGCCAACTAAACTACTTAAAAATGTGGTCCACACTCAACAGTCCCCAACACTTTGATGTAATCCAAGTTGCCTTAATCTAATAATAATCCAATCGCCAGTGTAAGAATGACAGCTCTAGAAAATTTATCAGCCCTTTTTTTATTTTATTTTATTTCTTTTGAATATCAAACTGTAAACTGTGATATGAGGATTCTTGTTTGTACACATTTGAGCGAGCGTAGACAATAAACCCTTTGCCATTGAATATCAAACTCTCTTCCCTACCAACCATCCCTCCATTTCAATGGCAAAGGGTTTATTATCTAAGCTCGCTCAAGTGTGTACAAACAAGAACCCTCGTATCACTA
Source organism: Craterostigma plantagineum (assembly GCA_027422505.1). NCBI lineage: Eukaryota > Viridiplantae > Streptophyta > Magnoliopsida > Lamiales > Linderniaceae > Craterostigma > Craterostigma plantagineum. The sequence continues at coordinate 21,690,587 of JAPQWV010000009.1, read as the reverse complement.
CAGTTTTAGCTTTGAAGGGTAAAAAAGACCTTATTTTTCTGTTCCCAAATACATGTCACTTCGAAGTGATGGAGAAAAAGATGAGCCTAAAACACAGTCAAACCAGAAAGTAAAGAATCTTATGTAAGAAAAAAGAGCGATTCAAGAAACAAGAATAATTCAAACCCAATCTTGGAGAGAAGAAAAAAAGAAGAGAAAGAAATTACCTGAAGAAAGCCAATCTCTCTCTCAAGCATCTGAACTTTGGCTAACACTCTACGCTTTCCGTACAAGTCTGGGTACTCAGGCGGCGACCTTGGCCTCGGCGGTGGAAGTGCTGGTACTGTAGCATTTTCCCTCACAAGAGCCATTTTCTTCTCACAAAATAAGAACCCAATAATGGTAGGCACAAAATGCTTACGTACACTTTGAATTCTTTCACATGACGGTACATACAAATTACAGGCTATAGAAAGAGAAAATAGGAGAAGAGAAGAAGACACTGCAAAATAATATGACTGGTGAGGGATAATTACAATGGGGTCCAAACTCTTTACACCAAAAAACAAGTCATTTCATAAAGAATAACGAAAGCCACCCAAGAGACAACCTTCTTTTTTTTTTTAAGATCAAATGAAATGCCCGTAAATGTAGTGGTAAAACGCGCTCACGCACGTACACCGCTCACTGCGTGTATAGGAAACAAAGAAAATAAATGCCTTCTTGAATTAGAATGGGAATGGGTGTGGTGGGTTTCATTTATTTCTCCTCATCAATACTTGTCTGCCGTAGCGTTGTGCATGTTTGGCTCAAGCAAGGAAAAAAGGAAGTAAAACTTTGTGACTGCCCACAACTTTTTACTGTAAAATAGTGGGCAATAATTGAATTGTATTGAAATCTACTATCTACTAAGCTTGTAATAATATTATTATTACTTTTTTTTTTCCACACAGGGGAGGAGTCCTTTGTGTGTGTGTTTCAATGGTGTTTGCAGAAATGTCAGAATAAAGCCCGAAAAGTACTGCAGAGCACACGTGACAGACTGACTGGTGTGGAACAGTGTGGCTTAAGAAGAAAGAAAAAACAGCTAAGTTTCGTAGATTTTCATTTTTTACTGTGGGGATTTATGTTGTGTTGTCTAATCCTCGTTTTTACAGTATTAGGTAAGATTTTGCTCCCGTCATCGCCCGTTTGTTGCTTTCTTGAATGGGTAAATTCCTTATGACTGCCTTTCGAGTTTTAAAATTTCCGTATCCCAAGCAAAAAATCTTTCTTTTCAGTATCCACTGCGAAAAAGTCGTGTAATTAATACCACAAACAGTGAACAGACGAAGATACCCTTTCCTGAAATTAAATTGGACATCATACCAACTGATTTGATTATTATACCAACTGTTATCCTAATTATACCTGATGTGGAACAATAATTAGGCAGGCTAAAAAGAGGAATTAAGGAAATAATTAGCTTATGAAAATTATTAAGAGAACTTAGTAAAAAATATGAGTTTCCTTGAAAAGTACAAAGTTAGATTATGAAGGGAGACTTTTAGGGACCTCGGACGGATTTTAGGTGCCTCCCCATAAGAACTGGCGGAATCTCGACTCCAATGCGCGCACAACACCCTTGGGCAGCAAGAACACCCAGACCAGTAGACGTGTAGCGTCTGTAGTACAGACTTTATCAGCTGCACCCTGCCCGCATACGACAGGGACTGATTCAGCCAAGACCCCAAGCGCGCATCCACACATTGCAGCAACGGATCACAGTCACAAATAGAGAGCCTAGAAGCAATCAGTGGCACCCCAATAGCGATCAGGTAGACGACCCTCTCGAAAACCCATCAGAAGCCCGTATCTGAACCTTTTGGCCCTCCGCCATCCGTGAAAGGTAGAGCTCGCTCTTATCGAATTTGGATGTAGTCCAGATAGCTCAGAGAAGGTCAGCAAAGTGTCCTTCAGCACTCCTACAGAAACGGCATATGCATGGCAAAACAGTAGAAGATCATCCGCAAAAACCAACATGGGAAGTGATGTAGACTCTCAGCGCCAATGATAGCGAAATCTGGGCTCAGCATGTATGCGAGTTTCGACAAGGCCCTGAAGGACCTCCATGACAAGCGTTAAAAGGTAGGGCGAAATAGGATCGCCGTGCCGTATGCCTCTCTTGCCAGCGAAAAAACCCGTCGAACAACCATTCAGGTTGATGGAGAAGATGGGCGTCGTCAAGTAGCTCCGTATCCATCCGATAAACGTCGAGTGGAATCCCATAGCCTGAAGCGTTGCCAACAAGAAAGTCCATTCCACCTTGTCGTAGGCCTTAGCCAAGTCTACTTAACCATAGCTCGAGGCGGGCGACCCTTACTCGTATAGCCAAGGCAAAGTTCCTGGGCCAAAAGAATGTTATCACTGATGCGCCTTCCAGGGACAAAGGCCGTCTGTGATGCATGCACCAGACCTCCCAGCGCTGGCTTAAGCCGATTTTCTAGAATCTTCAAGACGACCTTATAAAGGACGTTGCAGCATGAGATTGGCAGAAAGTCTGACGGCTGCCTAGGCGACTCGCACATAGGTATAAGCGTGATAAGAGTGCTATTTAGGCCCTTTAGAAGGCGGCCCGTAGCAAAGAAATCCTGTGTCATGGAGCTCGCACGCGCCTCTGGACGGACCCATGGCTGCTCCTGGGTCCTTTGGTGGAGCGTTTCCCCCGTGGGCCTATGGTGATGGGTCTACCGCTTGACTCGAGACTAAGCGCCATCATAAATGGGGAGGGGTGGCACTGGCCAGGTCAGACTACGGTGGAATTCATGGATATCTCACCTATGCTGCCTACCGTTCGACCGGATGAAGAGGATGTGGTACGCTGGCTCGCGTCTGGGGATGACGCTTTACGACTCGTTAGGCCAGAGAGAGTCTAAGGGTGCGACGACCGCGGGTTCCTTGGAGCACTCTACTTGGAGGCGCGATCTCCATCCCTCGACATGATTTCATAGCTTGTCTAATGATAAGGGATAGGTTGGCAACTAAGGACAAGGCATGGGTGGCAGCTGCGGCGGGGAATACTACTTGCCTACTCTGTGCCGAGCAGATCTTGGAGACGACGCAACACCTGTTCTTCAATTGCTCCTTCTCTAGGGCATGCCTTCGGTTATTATGCACCCACATGCGGGTCGGCTGGCCATATACAAACTGGCCGTAGGTGATTCGATGGGCGGCTAGGAGGTGGAGGGGACGACACTTAGCATCGATGGGCCCACGGCATGCTCTTGCCTCATTGATCTATCATATCTGGTTCGAGCACAATCGGAGGTGGCACGAGGACGGCGACGTACACCTGGCCATATCGTATCCGACGTTGAGACAGTACTTGGTGTGCGCCTATCCACCCTATCGCACAAGTACAAACTTCAGTTGCAGGCTATGCGTCGGGTATGGCGCATCGTTTGGTAGGCCTTGGTTTGGTTTGGGATGCCTTTTTCATATTCTTGGTTGTGAGCTGGTAGTATGTTACCAGTTAGGTTTGTGCTTTTGCACGTCTTACATGTACATTCTCTCTCTTTTGTGCTATTTTAGTGACCGATTACCAAAAAAAAAAGATATCCTGTGTCGGCCGGATCAAGTCAGGCCCCACTATCTCCCACGATGCTTTGAAAAAGCGGCCGTATAGCCATTCGGACCTGGCGCCTTCTCATCCCCCTTAGAGAATAGCGCCTGCCTCACCTCCACACCTTCAACTGACCGGCGCCACCGCTGGGGAAGCGTGTGCTTAATGGCTCTCTGCACCTCAGCCAGCTCGACAGCGCGTAGAACGCGCTGACTGGCCAAGTAATCCCTGATAGAACCACAGCAGCTAGGGGTGAGCAAAAATATCCGGAAACCGGATTCCGATCCGGTATCCGGTTTTCAAAACCCGAAAAAATGGATATCCGATTTTAAAAACCGGATCGGATATCCGTTCCGATTTATTTTAAACTAAACCGGATCGGATACGGATAGTGGTTTGTCTAAAATCCGGATATCCGGTATCCGGTTTTATATTTAAAAAAATAAGAAAAATAAGAAAAATAGTCCAAAAAGAAAAATGAAAGTCCAAAAAGGAAAAAAAAAAGTCATCAAGTAGAATTTTTAAATTTATATTATCTTCTTATTGCAAATTGTTAGAGAATTGAGATAAAGAAAAAACATAAAAACATCGAGATGCAAGTTAAAAAATTAATGTGAATTTGTGGTATTTTATTTAATATTTATTATGTAATTTTGAATCATAACTTCACATATTGTGCGAATTACTACGTGTAGAAATTCTTATATAAAAAACATATTTTTTTATTGTGATAAGAAATAAAAAATATGATTTTCAAAAGAAAATAATAAAAAATATAAGAAAAATAAATTTAAAAAACGGATGCGGATATCCGGTGTAAATATCCGAATAAACCGGATATCCGATTTCGGATATCCGATTAAAACCGGAGCGGATATGGATACCATTTTTCGATATCCGAAAATCCGGATATCCGAATTTCGGATATCCGTAAAACAGGATATCCGGTTTTGCTCACCCCTACCAGCAGCTCCCCTTCCACCGCATCTGGCGTATCCAGAAGGTTACCACTTGGGCTTTCCAGCGAGATGATACGATTAGTCGCTCGGCGCATAGCGACTCTCCTGAAGAAATAAGACGAACACTGATCACCATCCTTGAGCCAAGCAAGCTTTGCCCACTGGGACAACGATGTGTGCTCAATCTCAACAGCCCTAGCATAAAGGAGTCGACAATGCCGCTCAAGGTCGTGAAACAGGCCTTCGAGGGGATATCTCGCAACGAAGTCATGTGCAGTCCCCAAGAAGCGTTGCGGGTCCGCAACATTCGCAGCAAGATCCCCTTTGTTGCGACGCATCTGCAAAAATACAGGCTTAAGTAACTTCAGCCCCTGAACCAGCACAAACATAGGAAACCCCGCGATAGGAATACCCCATATGCGCTGTACATGATCCAAGAACTCCCGCTCCTTAGTAAGAAAATTTTCAAAACGGAAACTCACGCCTCTTTGCCTACGTACTGCCTCCCCCAACGACAGAGGTGAATGATCCGATGTGGCGGGGAGCTCACAACGAAAACACGCATGCGGTCCAATCTACGCCAAATACCCGCGAGGCCCCTCTGCTGATTATACCAAGTGAACTCCTGTCCCCTTGAAGGAAGAGGTAGAAGATCAGATCGTACTAGACAAGTCCGAAAATCCGACATATCCCACATTTGCGGTGCGCCCCCACGTCCTTCACCAGCATGCAGGATGGTGTTAAAATCCCCTGTCACCACCCATGCATCATCTAGGCATAACGCCGAGTAGTGACTCAAGTCTTCCCAAAGGGGAATGCGATCTTCCCGTCGAGAATTCCCATAGACGAAGGATACAAAAATTTGATCCCTCGTATCAAGCTGTTCCACACAGCAGTGCACAGCTTGGTCCGATTTGCCAACAACTGTTACACAAAGAATGGGTCCCAGCCCACCCAAATCCTAGTCCCAGGGCCATCTGAAATGCGTGCTGCGTTAGGCTCAGCCACGCGCGTCTCAAGAAGTCCAACAACTCCCAAACCACCACGCCTAATACACTCTCCCACCGCCCTCCTGTGGTCTTGTCGATTAAGACCACGCACATTCCATGAACCGATAGGGATCATGAATTACCCCCCGAGAGGGCTGCACTCGCTTTAGGGCCCATAGGAAGTGAAGTTGTTAAAGGGACATCCGCATATTGCAAGTCCCCAAGTAGAGCAAAGGAGTTATGATCAGACTGCCTATCATCCCCTGTACGCCGTGGGAGGCGCGGACTATGAGATGAGCTAACAATAGCAGGTCCCCCTCCGGTAGTATGCCCTATCCGCGACATGGTTGGCCCCGCCACCATCGCAGCCTTACCATGCGCACCCACTTGACGCCAGTCTGAATGGGTCCCCTTGCCGCGGTCATGCATCTCGCGCCCCTCGATCTTCAGAAGGCTGCTTGTGAGATGGGGGCTGTGTCACCTTAGCCGGCTGTCGCACTAAGGTCGGCCGCACGACTCGCTTGGGGCATTGCTTGTCCCCATGCGCCCATGCTTCACATGACCCACACCTCTACGACGCCATTCATATTCCACCCTAACCGGAGACAGTCTCAGACGTGCTCCCATCCTCACTCGGCTGCTCAACATGCACCATCTCAATGAATGGCATGTTAAACGCGTTCATGATACACACTCGGGCGTAATCTATACGTTCTCCTTTCGTAGTGATCCATCCGCAAACATCGGCCGCCTCACGCCACTAGCCACCACACTTAAACCTGCTTGAGTCCAGAATTCCCAAGGAACATTCCACAGCTTAACCCAGAGGGAATCTCAACCATCTCCTTCCGTTCCAGTGACATGCCCGGACATTAATCTATTTAAACTATTCCATTCAATAATCTTTTCGCTCGCATAAAATCAACATTTGATTTCTCGATTGTAAGTATATTTCGACCTATGTTATTTATTTTACCGATTTGAATCAGAAATTTAGCGATCGATAAACTTTTACGATGCAAACAGTAACTCAATCAAATTGAAATTCAATTGACACTGTTTGCGAGCGAAAAAGTTCTTCGACGCCTTCAAACTTTTTAAAACTCAGTTCAGTCTAACTCTCAATCGAACTTTAAGAACACAGATAATCAAAGAAATATACCCCTACAACAAAAACACCGAAACTAATTTAGTTGCAGATATTTACCCAGATTATGCACATAGAATGTTCGTAAACACTGCAAAATAGCACTCGAGTTTTCATATTTTGAACAGACGAGAAATTATCACAGAATCATGCGAAAGATCACAGAATACAGATGCTAACGGAGTTTAAAAAATGCAATCGCTTAAAGAATGTCGATTCTACCTTAAAACGACGAAAATTTGTTACAGATTTTAAGATTTTGAGAGATTTTGATTTCGTCTTTTTGACAAGCGTTTTGCGTTGAATTTTGCGATTAAGGGTTTATGCGTGTATTTAGGGATTTTCGACTGTACTTTTCTTTTTTCATATTTTATTCAGTAAACTCAGCAGGTTTACGAGTAATCCTGGGAGTAATCATTGGATAGCCTAGAATTGTTGGCTTCTCTCTCTTAAGGGCAATTTTTGAATCCTCTTCGGCGGGATCACTTTTGATCAACCAACCATCGTTGTCTCCGGCCAAAGCCTCACACGATAAGGGCTGGCTGGTGGTTGCTGGGTCATTGAGGAGGTACGACGGGTTCTTGTTGGGGCTGTTGGTGCGGTTTTGAGAAGGTGGGAGTTCGGGTTTTGCAATTCTGAAGATCATGGCGGCGGATGGTTCTTCGCCTATCATAGAGACGACAATGGAGGTAGCTGCGACGGGAGCGATGGGGATCTATGCCGATCTGAAGCAGCTTGCGGCGGCTTACTCGGATTTTGTGAGTTGTTTCGATGGGGCACGATTTTGGGAATTGAGGAATTGGATCCATGGGTCTGAATCACAACGACAAGGGGAGAGCGATCATACATCCATGACTATTTTAGCGATGGGGAACGTGATCGACAATAGTGCGCCTTCGTTCGTTACACGCACGGGTCGTCTCGGAGGTGTAGCACGGACGGAAGGACGCTTTACTGGGAAACGACAGGATACGCCACCACCTGATCGACGACTTCTTGCGCTGAGAATGGCGGAGGACAATGAGGCGATTGATGAGGAGTTTATCAACGATGATAATCACTTGGAGGAAATTACGACTCGATGTGAGGGGAATTCTAAGGTTTTAGCGACCACAGATTCAGATCGACCATGGATTGAGGTTAGCCCCGCAGCGATAGTGGTCGTCCCGAATTCTGGAAGACGGGGTCAGGACAGCTGCCACCGGCAAGGGGACTGATGGGCCCTGATGGGCTGATGACGGCCGGAATGGGAGGTGCTAGGGTTTCGCCTGTTCATGGGCCGTTGACTGATGTGGGGGGCCCAGTTGCGGCTGCTAAGGACACACGACAGCCGGGAAACATCTTTTCACGTTTCGGGATGGGGGTTTTTTCGAAGGTGGGACCGGTGTGACGGGTGGTGACCGACAATGATAGTGCACCGTCTTTCTCTGATGTTGTTAACGGGTCGGCACATGCAACGAAGGGCAACCCGACAGCCCAATTCATGCAACTGACATACACGCCGCCCACTATTGTTGAAGAAGTGGCAGAAGCGAGGCCATCACGCGATGTGGCAATTCGTGGAGTTGAGCGTTGGAAACATACGCTAGTAGGTTACTTCCTGGGCAAGAAATCGTATTTTCCATTTGTGGAGCATCACCTACGGGCGATTTGGTGGGGAATTACAGAAATTCGCGCTACCATCAACGGGTTCTTTATGTTTCGATTTATCTCAAAGGCAGCCATGATGGAGGTTTTGGAAGGGGGCCCGTGGCTGATGCATAGGCAGCCGTTGTTCGTGAAGAAGTGGAGACCTGGGCTGTCTTTTGCAAGAAAGGAGGTTGCTGAACTGTCTCTATGGATCAAGCTTTGGAATGTTCCATGCGAATTATGGACGCAAGAGGGCCTTGGGGTAGTGGCGAGTGTGGTCGGACGACCCCTGTATGCGGATGGCGTGACAACGCGAGGTGACAGGATTGACTATGCACGAATATGTATTATGAAGAAGTTATCAGATCCCTTTGTGGAAGCGTTCAATGTTCGTCTCCCTTCAGACGAGCGAGGAGCTTGTCCCCATTCGGGTTGAATATGACTGGCGTCCTACGCAATGCTCTACATGTACTTCGTGGGCACATGGGAGGCACATTGCCCTTATCAAAAGGAGAAGCAGAAGGGACCCGCACCATCGCATGGGGGAGTGGTAGAACGTCGACCACATGCAATATGATCTCGGCGAGACCATCGGAGGTCGCGGCTGCCTTCTCGAGGCCTACTTCACACTACACCGCATGAGGAGCAACAGAGAGGCATCGCGAGTGGAACCACTACTACGAGTCGACGTCCCCATGAGGAGTAGCAGCAAGTGGGGGCAAAGGGAAAAGCCATCTTGATATCGACGTCGAAGGATGTTATGAACTCCCCTCAAGAGAAGATGAGGTCCGCGGAAGCGACCTCGTCGCAATCATACCCAGGGGAGGTGCAACCGACAGGCTGCATAGTGGTGCACCCATCCTCCGTGGAGGGCCGCAATCGATTCGAAGTACTACGTGACTTGACGGACGCTTCATTCTCTCTTTCGAGCCCTAAAGAAATACAGCCCTTGACGGGGTGCATTTATGATAGCGCTGGGAGCGTGGAACGTACGTGGTCTTAATCGACAAGACCACAAGAGGGCGGTGGGGTAGTTGATCTCACGTGAGAATTTACACTTGATTGGTTTATTGGAGACACGGGTATCTGAGTCGAATGCTGGGAATATTTCCACTGGCATTCGGCCTCAATGGAGGTGGTTTTTTGACTATGTTGATGGGCATGCCACACGTATATGGGTTGGGTGGGATACATCTGTGCTGGCAGTGGATGTCCTTCAGTTCTCGACACAGACCGTACACTGTCGAGTGGTTTCATTGGAAATAAGGGAGACGTTCTTTGTTTCCTTCGCTAATGGGAAATCCAGGAGAGAGGGGAGACTCTGTATGGGACGAGTTGACTGCCATGTCAGCGGTTCGTGTGGCGGATGCATGGCTAGTCTTGGGGGGACTTCAATGCCATGCTGCACACGGCTGAGGGACGAGGGGTTCACCTCCAAGCCAAGATATGGAGGATTTTCAAGCATGCTTGGTGAGTGCTGATCTGATGTCATTACCTACGACGGGACAGGTTTTTACGTGGTATAACCAGCAGAGGGCTGACTTGGGGATTTGGAGGCGATTGGATCGTTTGCTGGGCAATCCCCAGTGGTTTGCTAAATTTGTTGATTCTGTCTGCCGATGTGGACTCCTTGCAATGTCTGACCATTCGCCTGTCTTGTTGGGCGCCGTATCACCGCGGGGCACAGGATTATTTTCCGATTCGATAACTTCCTCTCGAAGGAAGCCCCATTTTTGGAGACCGTGAAGTCGATCTGGAGCGTCCCCATGGATGTTTCCCCTATGTTTGTTGTTCTATAACGGCTGAAGCTGTTGAAGCCTTTATTTCAGCAGATGAGGAGAGCAAAAGGGGATTTGACGGCGAATGTCTCTGAGGCTAGGCGGTTCCTTGACATTGCTCAAAAGTTCTCCTCGCGCTATCCCCAGGAGCTGTCCTTCTATGATATGGAGAAGCTGTGTCGAGTACTGTATGCTAAGGCGGTGAAGGTGGAGCACTCGGCTCTGTCGCAAAGACCTAAACTTGCATGGCTGAAGGATGGGGATCAATGCTCCTCATAATTCTTTAGGCGGGTGGCCATGCGACGGGCGAATAATCACATTTTCTCTCTTGAAAATGCTAGTGGGGAACTGTTGGAGGAGCCGCAGTAGGTGGAGGGTGAGCTGAAAGGATTCTACCAGGACCTGTTGGGTCAATCAATTCATGATTCATCGTTTAGGGCCGCTGACGTGCAGAGCGCCATCACGCAAATGCTTTCCCCAGCGGACACGCAATCCATGATCCGCTTGGTCACACCCAAGGAGATTCATGAGGCGCTTTTCTCTATAGGGGATGAGAAGGCGCCGGGTCCAGACGGGTATACGGTTGCTTTCTTTAAGGCAGCCTGGGAGATTGTTGGCGATGACGTAGTGCGGGCAATACAGGATTTCTTTGCGTCTGGGAGGCTACTGAAGGGCCTCAACAACACTCTCATTACATTGATACCCAAGAGACACACCCGGCCGTGCGACGGACTTTCGGCCCATCTCGTGCTGCAATGTACTATACAAGGTGATCTCGAGGATTTTAGCCAATAGACTAAAGGCCCACCATTTTTTTTGGTGTAATGTCCCATATATATAAGCGAAAAGGACTAAGGCCCACCTTCCTGGGTTGGTGCATTGTTCACAGACGGCCTTCATTCCTGGCCGACATATCAGCGACAATATTTATTGGCGCAAGAGCTTTGCCGGGTATAAGTCTAAGGGGCGCCCTCCGCAGGCCTTGTTTAAGATTGATTTGGCCAAGGCATACGACAAGGTGGAGTGGGATTTCGTTTTTTCTTTTTGGAAAGGGTCACTAAATAAATGGATAAACAGGAGTTACAAGACAGCGTGCGTGATACCGCTCACGACGCACCAAACGGTAATGAACAACCGACCAAGAGGCAAAACTACCAGACAACCCAGACAACCTTCAAGGTTCCAACAGATGCAAAGCCAAATTACAGAGAAGTCAAGTAGGACAAGGCTACGTAGGTGTCAAAAACCACTTCCATCACCGGGTTCCTGATACCAGTTGTAGTATCAGCAGGGGAGAAAGGCACATTGCCAAGAACAGCGCCAAGGGCACAGAGACCGGAGGCCGTAACACTAAGTGTACGCTCCAGGCGGGAATGTGGAGCATCCGCAAAAGGGTCGGTGAAGGGCGCAAGTGCGCAGCTCCTGTTTTCCAGCCGGTGTGATGACCCTCCAGGTGGACCTTGTAACCCCCACACACAGCATATCCGCCAGGAAGTCCTCGCAACCCGCCCAAAAACAGCACGGCCAATCCCGGCCAAGCCTGACAAATCCATCTGCACCCAAGAACAAAAGACAAAAGACAGAGGCGAGCAGAGGAGAAAGCACAAGTAATCATAAATAGCATATAGAGAAGTGAATGGTTCAATCGATTTGTCGACCTGTAATCATAGAAAGCATATAGAGAAGTAATCATAAATAGCACAAGTAATTTTGTTTTTGCTGTTCTTGAGGCCATGGGATTTCACTCGACCTACATAGGCTGGATTCGTTCTGGTATGACGCTGACGACTTTTTCGCTAAATCTGAATGGTAGTTCGGTGGGGTTCTTTGCAGGGAAGAGGGGCCTTCGACAGGGAGATCCTATCTCTCCTTATCTGTTTACGTTGGGTATGGAGGTTCTGCATGGGCTTGTCTCCAAGTGTATATCTGAGGAACCGCACTTTAGATACCATTGGCGCTGTGAATCGATGAGGTTGGCTTCGTTAGCATTCGTGGATGATTTGCTTCTCTTCAGTCATGCTGACATTGTATCGATTGGAGTGTTGAAGGATGCTTTGGGACGGTTCGGGACCTTATCAGGGATACAGCCTAATCCGGATAAGAGCGAGATGTACCTCTCACGTCGTGCAGAAGGGTTGACCGCGCAGATCCAATTACTCATGGGATATCAGGTGTGCCACTTGCCTGCTCGATACTTGGGAGTGCCTCTTCTTGCGGTCTCGTCTTTCGATTGGAGATTGTGCTCCATTGCTACATAGGGGATCAGTGACTGGGGTCTTGGCTGAATCGGTCATTGTCGAGGGCGGCTACAACTAGTTAAGTCGGTTCTTCAGGCCATGCATGCGTATTGGGCGGGGTATTTCTGCTGCCTAAAGGCATTGTCCGAGCCCTGGAGACAAGCTGTAGGAAATTCCTCTGGGGGAGTTTGTCAGCAAAGGTTCCTTGGGATGTATTGTGCCTACCAGTGTCTGAAGGGGGTATGGGAGTGAGATCTATCACAGTCGACAACAAGGTTCTTCGTCTTAAGTAGTTATAGAGGGTACTTACCAGGAAGCATGATTCAATTTGGGCGGCATGGCTTTATGAGACGCGGCTTCACTCTCCTTCGATTTAGGATCAACCAATCTCAGCGAATGATGCATGGAGTGGGGGATGGGCTTCTGCAGCTACGACATCTGATACGACCCTTGCTTACATTTCGAGTGGGGGATGGGTCAAATTTTTGGCTATGAAAGACCCGTGGCTTTTGACTACACCACTGCTTGATCGATTTCCTCGGGGACCTATTGCGATGGGTTCCCTTCTGATTCAAGATTGAGTGATGTGATTGATACTCGTGGATGGAACTGGCCAGGGCAAGGAACTGTTGAGTACATCGAGATTAGTCAGATTCTTCCACCGGTAGTCTTGGGTGGGCAGGATGCCGTACTACGGGTAGGGACGAGGGATGGGATGATGACGACGTCTTTGGTTAGAGAGGCGATTCGGTACAGGGGTCCAACCGTCCGACTGTCCTCTTTGGTGGGCCTTTGAAGGTCCCGCGGCATGAGTTTATACTTTAGCTTGGGGTAAGGGATCGTTTATCGATTCGAGACAAGCCTTGGGTGGCTCAGAGGACGGGTACACCAGCTTGTGTTCTTTGTGATGAGCTCGAGACGGCCCAACATCTCTTTTTGATTGTGCGTTTTCGAGACAGTGTCTCTGCCTGTTGCGAAGGTGCATTAGATGGGTCTGGCCATATAGAGAGTGGGGCGAAAGAATTCGATGGGCATCATTGCGTTGGCAGGGGCGACACCTTATCCATGCAGCTTCTCGTCATGTGCTAGCGTCTCTTGTTTATCATATTTGGCAGGCAAGGAACAAGAGGTGGCGAGAGGGAATCGTCACACATCCTGATAGGCTTGTTGGATGTGTACTAGCCTTGGTAACCATGCGACTTAGAGGCACGTCAGTAAGGTATGATCTCCAGCGCGCTGCTATACGTAGATTGTGGCGGGTGGCTTGGTAGAGTGTAGCATGGTTTTGTGATTATTTTGTTCCCATTAGCCTATTACTGGTTGGTTGCATGGAGTTGCACTCCCATTCATTTGTACATTTCTTACCTATCTATATACGGGACCTTTTACACCAAAAAAGTTACTTTTTCTAATTGGGTTGATTGGACGTTTTAAGTTTGCAAATTATACAGGCCCAATTTTAAATTTTACGCTCGAGAAACTCAGATCGAAAATTTTCATTTGGTCCCTATTTGATTTTCGCTCGACAAATTTGGAGCGAAAATTAACATTTGGTCCCAAATCAATTTTCGCTCGAAAAACTGCGATTGAAAATTACTAATTTCGTTCAAATTTTTCGATAATAAGTTTTTCTAAGATTTCAGATTGACCCTATGCTCAATTAAAAACCACATAATTGCTCCCCCTATGTACGAAAAAAACGCAATTAACTCCCTGTAATTCAGTGCGGTGACATCTGGCTCCATAGTTGATTTTTGAAAATATGCAATACTTAGAGCAAAAATGCCAATATTAGAGTTCATTTGGAAGCAATTTTTCTAATCACATGCCCCCTGAAAAGTTTTTAATAAAATTAATTAAATTCAAATTCATAAAACAAATTAAAAAAATTTTAACCAAACAAAAATTAAACCGATGCCGTGCACTCCAAGTCAAGAATAATTCGTGATGTCCTTCTCATTGTTCTGCAACACCTAAAGAGAGATCATCAAAAATATTTGGAGCTCAGGGCATAGATTTTGTAAATGCTCCCCCTCAAATAATGTACCAAAAATTGATTTAGCACGAAAGCACAAATAATCAATTTCAAGTACCAAACACGTAATACGCAATTTCGACAGTTTCTCCTAGATACATGGTCCCCTAATCATGTATTCAAAATGTTGCGCGAGGGTATGAACATGAACAAAATATTCGCATTTTAGCAATTCAGCTTAAATGCAATGTGATGTTGCATATCAGATGTGCTAAATACAACAAAATATCGCTTTTGATCAATTCACATAGATGCACATTAAAAATTGCATATTAAAATGTGCGAAAAAATATTTTTAGATGTAAATCTATATTACTATTAATATATATATTTTTTTATTTTTCTTACGTATACTAATCCTATTAATATTATGGGGTCAGATTATTTTGCTTCGATAATCATCAGACCTAAAATTTCACAAGACACTTGAAAGATATTATGCCGTCAAGTCACGTCAGCAAACTAAAGTCCTAAGTTCACAGTATGATCCATTTCGACAACTCTCACTAGGTTCACTCTAGCGCTAATTTATTTTTAACTTGGGATTTTTATATTTATATTACTCAAGTCAACACAAATCATATTACGTCAATTTACCCATGATCGAGGCGCTTTTAATCATTTCACCTGGGCGAAGGATCGTCGATTTGGAATCCAAGGGACTTTGAGGGATTTTAATTTGGTTCTGACTTAGAAGGGAAGGAAAATTTGGGATTGTGAACTGAATATCATCTTCATCTTCCTTTTCTTAGTCACTCCTTTTTGTCAGCTTTTCTCTTTTTCGTCTTTTTGTCCTTTTCATCCTTTTATCTTTTGTAATTTTCTGCACTTGCTCATGTTGAAGCTCCGCTTCTTTGCGAGGCTGAGAGATTATCTAAGGCGAAGTTCTTCTTGTTGGTTCTCAGGCCGACACCGTGCTCCTTTTCTTTTAATCCCTAGAGAGGTTTCAGAGATTTTCGATTTGAAGAAGTTCACAGTCACGGAATTCGAACCCAAGGTGCTCCTCTTCTCGTTGTCTCGATATACGACCAGATTATCGTTGGAGAAGTTCACTTCGTGGTGCTCCTCTTTCCAGACGTTCTGACGAGTGTATGAGATTATCGATGGAGAAGTTCACAGCAAGATCCATGCCCCCTTCTAAAGATTTAAGATTAAGATAGTCGAGCGGCAGGTTCTTTTGGTCTACTTTTTGTGCGTTGAGCATTCCTCGTGTGCATTTTCCACCTTCTTTTGTCATCATCATTTTTTCGTCTCGTTTTTCTCCCCCTCCTTTTCTTGATTGAACATCCCACCGAAAGCTTAGATAGTCGGTTTGAAGGCTCAAAGGAAAGGTAGTCGGAGAAGGCTCAAAATGGATGACTATAGGTTATGTTAAAGGATTGAAAAGTATATATTTGGCCGAGTGAGGAATTTCCTAAGTGCCCTAATCAGTTTCCTAACGATCTAACGCAAGGCGAGTATGAGGCCAAGAATCACTAGTTAAGACAAGCAATAATTGTGTGACTCGCTCAAGAATAGATCTGTCGAAAGAAATAAAAGGTTAGAAACCTAACTCACGATAAAGTGGCTTTGTGTCTAGTGGAATCAACTAAAGAACTTTAGACATAAGAATGCGAATTTTTTTTGGTGTAATGTCCCTTTTATATATATAGCAGAAAAATATGTACAAATGAGCAGGAGACGAACTCCGCGACCAACCAGTAACAGACTACTGGGCACAAACCAACTAATAAATCCACCAATAACCAATCAACCAATCCAGGACTAATCATACCAAGCCACACGCCAAAGCCTGCGTATGGCCGCCCTATGCAGGTCGTATTTGGTGGATGTACCACTAATACGTGAACCAAGGCAAGAATACCCCTCACAAGCCTGTGTGGAGTCGTTACCATCCCTTCCTTCCAGCTCCTATTCCTTGCCTGCCAGATGTGGTAGACAAGGGAAGCAAGAATGTGGCGATTAGCGGCATGAATCAGATGCTTCCCACGCCAACGGGCAGCCGCCCAACGAATACCAAGCTTCCAATCCCGATACGGCCAGATCCATCGAGTCCGTTGCCGCATGAGCCGAAGGCATTGCCTGGAGAAGGGGCAATCAAAGAAGAGGTGCTGTGCTGTCTCGTAGTGCAACTCCTCGCAGAGGACACAAACTGGAGTTCCTGCCCGCTGAGCTATCCAAGGCTTGTCCCTAGTCGAGAGACGATCCTACAATCCCAAGTATAAAATAAACTCATGCCGTGGTACCTTCAATGGCCCGCCAAATAAGGTCGC
The DNA here is from genome assembly GCA_027422505.1 of Craterostigma plantagineum. Taxonomy (NCBI): domain Eukaryota; kingdom Viridiplantae; phylum Streptophyta; class Magnoliopsida; order Lamiales; family Linderniaceae; genus Craterostigma; species Craterostigma plantagineum. The sequence goes on along the minus strand of JAPQWV010000009.1, from coordinate 21,673,960 downwards.
CCAACATACAGGGGCCCTTCTGTAGCGTATGGCATCCCGGGCCAAAGCCGTCGTCATAGATCCATCCGGTGATCCCGTCCACCGTACGCCATCCTGATCCCCACGAGCTACAAAAGGCAGCAGTTGGCTAATCTCAAGGTACTCCACCGCCCCTTGCGCTGGCCAATTCCACCCTTGCGCAGTTAGGACCGCACTCAGCCGTGAGTCGAGAGGCAGCCCCATCGCAATAGGGCCCCGTGGGAATCTCTCCAAAAGCGACGTAGGCAACAACCAAGGATCCTTCCACAGCCAAAATATGGAGCCATCCCCAATGCGAAACGTAATCATAGATCTGATCACCGGGCGCAACTGCATCAGCTTCCTCCAGCTCCAAGCATCATTCGCCTACCCGTAGGTCCCATAGCGAGCGAGAGTTCAGCTGCGTCCTATAGAGCCATTCGACCCGAATCGAGTCTGGTGTCCTGGTAAGTACGCTCCATAAGTGCTTAAGCAATAGGGCCTTGTTTTTGGGTATATAGTTCACTAATAACTTGAGAAGGGTACATCAGCAATAGGGCCTTGTTGTCAACCGATATAGAGCGCAGTCCCAATCCCCCCTCAGCTACAGGTAGGCATACAACCTCCCATGCCACCTTAGCTGAAGTGCCTCCCCACAGAAACTTCCTAAAGTGCGTTTCCAAAGAGCGGACAACGCCTTTAGGCAATAAGAAAATACCCGACCAGTACACGTGAAGTACTTGCAAGACCGACTTAACCACCTGTAGTCGGCCTGCATAAGAATGCGACTTAAACTGACAAAATAAGCAATTAAACAGACGCATGTCAGGGAAATTCATACGTTACTAGATTGAGCATCCTAAGATATCGTCATTCCCCTAAATTATATGTAGATGTGTAATATTTTTGGATTTTTACGCAAGATATAGCGTTTGAGTATAGAAAGCACATAGAATAGAACATGTGAAAACACATAAGAGCACGTAAAGCACATATTACGGAAGATTCAACATGCAAATTTTACGACAAGAAATTGGAATCGTTTTTCATCCAATGCCTTGGTGAAAATGTCAGCTAGTTGAAACTCCGTGTTCATGAAATAAATGTCAATCGTGCCTTTTTCTACGTGATCTTTGATAAAATGATATCTAATATCTATGTGTTTTTGTACGTGAGTGGTGAACAGGATTACACGTAATCGCAGGCACTCTGCCTATCACTGTAAATGGGTATACTATTTAATTTGTACCCATAGTCGCGAAGCTGAGTCCGCATCTATAGCATTTGCGAGCAACAGCTGGCAGCCGCGACGTATTCAGCCTCAGCCGTCAACGTTGAAACGTAGTTTTGCTTCTTGGATGACCAGCAGGCTAGCTTTTCGCCTAAAAATTGAGCGCCACCGGAGATGCTTTTCCTGTCCATTCGGCAACCTGAATAATCAGCGTCAGTGTAGCCAATTAATTTAATATTTGTGCCCTTAGGATACCATAAGCCTAGGGTTGAGGTGCCCTTGAGGTAGCGCAGAATCCGCATGAGCGCAAGCATGTGAGACTCTTTAGGATCGGCTTGGAAACGGGTACAGAGGCAGGTGGCAAACATAATATCCGGCCGGCTTGAGGTGAGATAGAGAAGAGAACCGATGATGCTGCGATAAAGTGTGATGTCGACTGATTTTCCAGTGGGATCGCATCCAACTTGCAGCTTGTTGACATAGGAGTGCTGAGAGTCTTGCTCTAATCTTGATGGAACTTCTTCAGAATATCCTTGATATATTTTGTCTGACTGATGAAAATCCCATCGGGAGCTGTCTGACTTGAAGTCCTAAGAAGAATTGCATCTCTCCCATGTGACTCATTCCAAACTTGCTCTTCATTAAATCTCTGAACCTCTTGCAGAGCCGTGGATTATTTGATCCGAAGATGATGTCGTCGACGTAAACTTGGACGACCATCAGATCTTGTCTTGCCATTTGATGAAGAGGGTTGTATCGATCGTTCCTCGGATGAATCCAGATTTTATAAGGAAATCACTCAAGACATCCTACCAAGCACGTGGAGCTTGATTCAGTCCATAAAGAGCTTTATCCAATCGATAGACGTGATCGGGATGTTCTTGATCAACAAAACCTTCTAGCTGAGCGATATAGACTTCCTCCTTTAACATGCCGTTGAGAAAAGCGGTCTTTACGTCAATTTGGTAGACTTTTGAAGTCTTTATGAGCCGCATAAGCCAAGAAAAGGTGGATGGCTTCGATTCGGGCAACCGGTGCATATTTTTCGTCATAGTCAACGCCTTCTTGTTGGTTGTAGCCCTTCGCAACCAATCTAGCTTTATTTTTGATCACATCTCCATCTTCTTCTTCTTGTTCTTAAACACCCATTTCGTTCCGATAATTGTTTTCCCATGCGGACGGAATACTAATGTCCACACTGCGCTCGAATTGGTTGATTTCGTCTTCCATTGCGATATCCAATCCGGGTCTTTAAGTGCGTCTGCTACCTTGGTTGGCTCATTTTGGCTTAAGAATCAACTAAAGAGACTGTGTTGATGTCTTATCCGAACTCCACTTGAAGGATCACCAATAGTCTGATCAACCGGATGTGCTCGAGTCCTCTTGCGTTCATGAGCCGCCGCTGAAGTAGGTGCCTCAGCCATTTACCGAGATTTCCAATAATCTCAGGTTGTTCATTATTTTGAGGTAGATCTATTTCTGCAGTTGAATTAAGAGATTCCGATGAGACTTCCTCAACAACCATGGTCGGTTTGTCAGTGTTCTGAGGTAATTCTGAATCGGGTGAGGTGGCGACATTTGAAGAGCTTGGTACATCGCCTCATCGAGTGTAGGATCCACTAACGATGTAGTATTGATGACGTCTGACCGATATACGGGCTCAAAGAGAGAGTCCAAATCCTCTAACACAAGTCTTATAGCTTCTTCTGACGTTGAATCCTTGGTTGTTGCCATCTTCTGTTGATTTTGTGCCAACACACCAATGAAAACGGGTTCTGAACTGTCGTATTCAGAAGCCATCTGGGTAGGCACGGGTCCTGGACTGATGTGTGCAGGAGCCATCTCTACCACTTCGTGGAAAGTGACATTGTAGCTTTGTTTGATAGCGCGGTTGGACTTGATGTATACTCTGTATGCCTTAGAGATTGAAGAATACTCGACCAAACTGGCTTCGAATGCTTTAGGGTCGAACTTAGCACGTTGCTCTCTGTCGTTCGCCACAAAGCACTTGCACCCGAAGACTTTGAAGAAGGAAATGTTGAGTACTCGCTTATTTTTTATTTTTATTGTTTGGAGAAAAGGTCATTAATAAAGGAGGTCAAAGGGTACATTCGCGGCTATATATACCGCACCAAACGAAACAACACAAACGGAAACCCAAACAAAATGAAAAAAACACTCCAAATAGCGGAAATAAAGGACCACGCGGCAGAGTCGCAACAGCAGGCACCGGTCCGCGCGCGAGCCACACTACCAAGCGATATGCCAAAGGCGTCGCAGCCCATGGTACTGAAGCTCGAACTTAGCAGGCAGCGCCGAAAGGTGCAGCCCAACCAAGCCCATGATCTGATCGACCATGGCATCAGGAGAGCGCCGGGTACCGTCATGCCATCTGCGATTCCTCTCAGCCCAGATGTGGTAGACAAGGGAGGAGAGAATGTGGCGATACGCCTGGTGAAGGAGGTGGCTGCCCCGCCATTTAGCAGAGGCCCAGCGGATCCCAGTTTTCCAGTCGCGATAAGGCCACGCGAACCTTAGTTTCTGACGGAGCAAACGGCATCACTGTTGAGAGAAATTACAATCGAAACCTTAGTTTCTGACGGAGCAAATGGCATCACTGTTGAGAGAAATTACAATCGAAAAAAAGGTGGTTAGCAGTTTCGAGTTCATCGGTATCACACAAGAGGCACGCTGTAGAGTTCGCACGGGTGGCTATCCATGCGTTATCCCTCGTTGCTAATCGCTCGCGGATGGCAAGCCAGAGAATGATGTCGTGCCTAGGAATGCATAAAATGCCCCCAAAGAGATCGGCCCATTGGACAGGGGAGCGGCGAGGCCTAAGCGCATCCTTAACGGTGCGAGCACAGTACCGGCCATCGGCAGCCCCTTTCCAGCAAAATGAGTCGCAGTCGCTAGGGTGGACAGGCGGGAGATGATCGGCGATTTCCAGAAATTCCGTCGTGGTTTGGGCTGGCCAATCCCACCCATTCTGGCCAATAACAGAGCTTAGGCGAGCATCGTGTGGCAGTCCCATAGCGATAGGCCCCCAAGGGAAACGCTCGATGAGAGGTGCTTCCCCAAGCCAAGGATCTTGCCAAAGACGGATGGTCTGCCCATTCCCAATCCCTAATTCGATGAAGGACCTGAAAAGCGGGCGGAGACGGAGAAGTTTCTTCCAGCTCCAAGCCGTTTGCGAAGATGCGCTAATGGTCCAAAATGAGCGAGTAGACAGTCGGGTGCTCGAAAGCCAATTAACCCAAACAGAGTTTGGGTCACGAGTGATCACGGTCCAAAGATGCTTTAGTAAAAGAACTCTATTATCGATTTCAATAGGTCGGATGGCTAGGCCGCCTTCAGAGATCGGAAGACATACGCCCATGCGACCTTGGCTGGGGAACCCGCCCACAGGAATTTCCGTAACCGCTTTTCGATTTCCCGGATGACGCCTTTGGGCAACAGAAAACATTAGACCAATAGGAGTGGAAAGCGAGGAGCACAGATTTTATCAGTTGCACTCGGTCGGCGTACGAGAGCGATAGATTGAGCCATGATCCAAGGCGCCTATCGATTCTCTCAAGAAGTGGCTGACAGTCACCGATAGTTAGCCGACTCGTAATCAAAGGGATCCCAAGGTATCTGACGGGTAGGCTGCCCTCCATGAAACCCAAGATCCCCGATATAGTTTGGCTCAGTCCCGCCGCGCGTTTTGAGAGGAAAAATTGGCTCTTAGCAGCGTTCGCATGGAGTCCCGAGAGTTCCTCGAAATAACCCTATCCCTCGCTGAGCACAGAGGCGGACTCGGCGTCGGCATGACAAAACAATAATAGATCGTCGGCGAAGGTCAACATGAATAGGGAAGATTCGGCGTAGCGCCAATGGTGGGCAAATCTGTTGGAAAGCTGGATCTTCCTTGCAAGGATGCCGTGAAGAACTTCCATTACCAGTGTGAAAATGTACGGGGAGATCGGGTCTCCCTGACGCAGCCCACGACGTCCTTTGAACAGGCCCTCCGCTCGTCCATTAAAGTTGATCGAAAACTGTGTGGTCGTAATGCATTCCTGGATCCATCGGGTAAACTGTGGTGGGACATGCATGGCAGTCAAAGTAGCGACGATAAAGTCCCACTCGATCCTATCATATGCCTAGCAAGGTCGACTTTAACCGTAAGTCTGGCCGGCAGCTGCATACTCCGATAGCCCGAGCATATCTCCTGAGCAAGTAAGATGTTGTCACTGATTCTCCTACCTGGGATGAAGGCAGTTTGAGTGACGTCCACGAGGGCGGAAAGGTGGGGCTTTAGTCGGTTAGCCAACACTTTAGAGATCGCCTTATAAATGACATTACAACAAGAGATGGGGCGAAAGTCCGCCGGTCGCACGGGATTCGGCACCTTTGGGATGAGTGTGATGAGGGTGCTATTGATTTCTTTGAGAAGGCGACCCGTTCAAAATCCTTTACGGCGGAGGTGATGTCCGGACCTATGGTTCCCCAGGCAGCCTTGTAAAAGGCCGCAGTGAACCCATCAGGGCCCGGGGCCTTGTCATTAGCAATAGAAAAGAAGCCATCCTTGATTTCAGTATCCGAAACGGGGCGGGTTAGCTCCTTAGCTGCCTCATGGGATAGGGTTCGCGATATATAATCTCGAACGTCCGGCGGCTGCGAACCGGGTGGACGCGAGGAACTCCCCATCAGTTCTTTATAGTGGCGTTGGAGTTCCGAGCTAACAGCGTTTTCCCCCTCATGTAGGTTCCCCGCATCGTCTACGATGGAATAAATGCGAGTGACCACGCGCCGCAAGGTAACCTTTTTGAAGAAAAAGGCAGTACAACGATCACCGTCCTTCAGCCATGTTATCTTCGCTCTCTGCCTCATTGCAGCGTATTCGATATCAACGGCCTTTTCATAAAGATGCCGACATAGCTTTTCCAGTTGATGAAATCGGATTTCAGAATGGTGAATCGCAGCGAATTCCTGCGCAAGGTTAAGGTATTCCTTTGCCTGTACGACATTTTGATGTAAGACACCTTTAGCCCTACGAAGGTTGCGGAAGGATCCCTTCAGTTGTTTGAGCCTTTGGACCACAGAGTACATAGGCACGCCGTCAACTTGAGATCTCCAATGGCTCTCCACCGTATGTATAAAGGTAGGCTCTTGAGTGAGAAAGTTCTCGAACCGGAAACAAGTATTTTTGGTCTGATGTTCCCCGGATTTTCGAGGACGAGGGGCGAGTGATCTGAGGTGCAGGGTAGCTCACTTCGATATCGAGTATGTTCGTAGCGAGCGAACCAAGTTGGGTTAGCGGCCATCCTATCCAATCTTCGCCAGATTCCGGCGTCCCCGCTTCTTTGGTTGAACCAGGTGAAAGATTGACCTGTCATAGGTAAGGGAACAAGATCCGACTGCGTAAAAAAGCTCCTCATATCCTCAAAATCAGATTGTTGGGGGGCCCCGCCCCGAGCATCATGTGGGCGAGAATGGCGTTGAAATCTCCCATAACGACCCAAGCATCATTGATACGATTATGCGACATGGAGACCAAATTGTCCCACAGGTCGCGTCGCTCCTCCCTACGATTCAGCCCATACACGAAGGTGATGAAAATGTCAGTTTGCGAGGCCAAGCTGCGGGCCTTGCAGTGGACCGTTTGGGCTGAAACCCCAATAATGGTAACCATAACGAAACGATGGTCCCACCCAACCCATATTCGCTTGCCTGGGCCCATATCGTAATCAAAGAACCAAGTCCATTCCCGTATACTATTGGCAATAGAATCCGCGTTCTGAACAGAAACCCGAGTTTCAAGGAGACCGATAATGTGTAAGCCGTAACGTCCGATGAGGTCACTCACCGCGTGACAGTGGTCTCTCTTATTGAGACCACGGACATTCCATACGGCTGTGGGTATCATTGGGGAACAAGTGCGAGGGCTGCGCTCTTAGGGCCCTGTAGTTGGTTGCTTCCATCGTCGGTAATGTCACTGAGAATAGCAAAGGGGTTTGATGAAGTCTCTGTCGTGGTTGCATTGGATGTGGCTGCAGGTAGCGGGGTTACAGCAACAGCCTTACCTCTTCTGGACGCTTGTCGCCAGTCATTAGTACCACTTGGGGGCAGTCTCGCGATAGCCTTGGTGGGGATGCTGCGTTTCGGTCCACTTCCAGCCTTTTGGGAGCTGGGAATACGTGGGCAGGCGGATCTATCATGCCCTAACTCAGAGCAGTTTGAGCAGCGTGGGGGTCTCCATTCGTATTCAACCTCAACCCGAATCACATCAGCTTGGTCTTTCGACGTGGGCATGCGGATGTTGAGGTGGTCAAGGTAGGGTTCATCGATTTTCTTCATGATGCACACCCTCGCATAGTCTATTCTTTCCATAGAGATCGTACGTGCATCAGGGAAGAGGGGCTTGCCAACTGTACTAGCCACGAGACCCAACCCCTCTTTGGTCCATAACTCCGACGGGAGGTGGGGGAAGCGGACCCAAGTAGGAACCTCCTTGAGTTCCTTTTTGGCAAAGGACATGCCAGGGCCCCATTCTTCAAGGATTAGTGGCTGCCCATTTAAGAGCCATGGTCCTCCCTCAAGGGCTTCAAGCATGGCCTCGGCCGTCTCTAAGCGAAATTTGAAAAGCCGTTGGATGTGGATCGCACTTCAGCCACACCCCCCAAACAGAACGGAAATGCCTCTCTACATTTGGGAAATAGGGTTTCTTGCCCAAGAAGTACCCTACAAGAGTATATTGCCAGCGTTTACATCCCTTCTCAACCATAGCTGCGGTCGGCTGGATTTCCGCCTCTCCCGCCACTAACTTCGACGGGGTATAGTCTAGCCACATACGGTCTTTCCCGCGTCGCAAAAGGGGCTTTCCTTGAACAGCCGCCGCAAAGGATCTGCGTTCATTACCCTGATTTCTTCCCTTGTTAGCTGCAAGCTGCGTAGGTCCAATGAATTCTGATGGGTGGCGATCAAACCTTGGCGGGGAAGGAGGGATCCCGGCCATCAAATGAGCCCCATCGATAGCAATTGGCTGGTCAGCATTGCTCCCAGCACCATCCTTTACCAGGGCTTCATCATCTTTCCTAGGGTCCACTGGCTCATTAACATCCGCGTGTGACAGCACGTCCTCGGTAACATCAATTGCGGACTGTTCACCAACTTTGGGTCGAGGCACAGGAGGCACAACAAGATCCAAGTACCTAACGATTCTTTCCATGGTGGGGTTACCCATAGCTTGCGCACTCAAGATTGCCACATTCGCCTCCGATATTCCCTCCATTTGATCGTCGATAGTTTGCCTAGGGTTGCTCTTAGCAAAGTTCTCAGGAGTAACAGCCATATCTTCCATGTCGTCCTCTTCCATGAGGGTCTTGGGGGGCGGAGGGGTATCAGGACGGCGCCGGAAATTGGTAGATTCAGGTATGCGCTCGTTGCGTAATATTCCGGGGATCGTGATACCAGTCCGCTGTGTATCCTGACGAGTAGAGCCGGTGTGCTGTCCTATTGCGCCGCCGTCATTTCCTATACCAGATCGTCCATTAACCCTGCCCATCAGGTCGTTGAAATGTGGCCCATCAAACCGTGCCGCGAAAGTTGGGTAGTCAAGTTTCAATGCTTCGAGGTCGCATGGTATTGCAGAGTTGGTGAAGGTCGTTGTTGTAGGAGGATCCGCTCATCATTGAACCGCACATGAACGTCGTAGAACCCATCACACGAGAGCAGGTGCGAACGCCGTCAAGATCGTCACAGGAGATGAAAGGTTAGGGGAGGAAAAATGAAAGGTCACAACGTACAAAAAGAGTTCTTAAGAGGTATCTAAGCCCAGTCCGCCGCCGTCTGATCCCGACGGTGGGGGCGCCTTGAGAAAACCTAGCCGCACCCAAACCGGCCGGAGATATGTCGGAGCAGCCGAGGGATGACGAAAGGTTTTGTGTTGTTAAGCTGGTAGGGTTTCGTGTGCGAGAGAGAAAATTCCTAGAGAGAGAAAGCTAGAGAGAGAGTTTTTCGCAATATTTTATTTTATGATCTTGAGTACTCGCTTATTAATGATCTCGTACGGAGTCTTATTGAAGCGCTTGTGAACCATCGTCCTGTTCTGAGTGAAACAGGCGGTATTTACTGCTTCCGCCCAAAGGTAGTGTGGGAGGCCGGAATGAATCAGCATCGTACGTGCGGCTTCCACTAGAGTTCTGTTCTTCCTTTCAACAACCCCATTTTGTTGAGGTGTCTTAGCAGTTGATAATTGCTGACTAATCCCAAGTTTTGATAAAAAATCATGAGGTATTTATTCTTGAATTCAGTGCCGTTGTCCGTTCTGATGACTTGGATAGTCTGCTGCAGTAAGTTTTGAATAGAGTTCACGAAATTGATGATCAAGTCCCATGTCTCATCCTTAGTTCGGATGAACATCGTCCATGTGTAGCGAGAGTAATCGGGAACAATAACTAGCATGTACTTGCATCCATTAATACTCTGGGTCTGCATCGGTGCACAGAGGTCCATATGTAGTAGTTCCAAAGGACGTGAAGTAGAAGCAACCAGTTTAATATCATGCGATGCTCGCTTCATTTTCCTAGTTGGCACGCCGAACATTGATGCTCTTTTTGTAAAATTATAGTTGGAAGACGTGAACCAACTTTTTCGCATTGAAGAGCCTTAATATTGAGATGAGACATTCGTTGATGCCATAAGCTGTTCCTCTGAATTATCTGAGAGGCAAACATCAGTCGAGATCCGAAAGGACGTCAGATTTATCGTGAAAGATTTGATTTTCGAAGTCCTTGGAGGAGTTCTTTGTTCTGACTGTCCAATATTCTGCACCGGTCAGCATGGAAGACCACCTGGAATCCTTTGTCGCAGAAACACCTATGCTGAACAAGTTATGGCGGAGGCCTTCGACGTAGGAGACATCCTTTATTGTCAGATTTTTCAGAATTATATCTCCGAAGCCGAGAACCGGAGCCGAGTCATTGTTCCCAAATCTGACTTTTCCATTTGGTTGGTCTTGGTAGTTGCTCAGCAGCTCTTGATTTCCCGTCTGTGTGTGGAGCAACCAGAGTCGAGGTAGCACATATGATGGATCTGCAAAAACAATTAGGGAGCTTTAGGTACCCACTTATAAATGGGTCCTCTCAGATTAGCAGATTTAGGTGTTGGTTCAGATCGGGTTCCTAAATTAGTGTTATTATGAGTTTTAGCAACCCAACTTAATCGTGAAGAAGTTGAGTTGGGTTTGCCCTTTGTAGACGGCTTGGCCTTTTTGGCTTTGGTCTTTTTAGACGGAGATTTAGGATCCCATTCAGGTTGAACCCTGCAGGGAAGATTAATTTCAGCACGGACAAATGCTTTGGAAGGCTTGAGTGAGGAAAAGATCTTTTCATTCGATAGTCTCCTAAGGTGCTTGGGGATTCGATCTTTATGGGATACTTAGGTGAGAACAAGCATGAATAGCGCCATATGCTTTCTTAACGGCTGGATCTTGTTTCCTACGGTACTTCTTAGAGACATTTGTCTTAAAATGATTAGTTTTTATTGCTGATGTAGAGCCTATTTCGGAATTAGTGATTCTAAAAGTGATAGGCTGAATAGAACAAGTAGAAGCGATCATTTGAGGAGAAGAAATAGCTCTTTTATTTCTACGAATGTCTTTTATTTGTACAGAAGGAGAAATATATTTAGAGGCATTCAAATCTACGAACTCCTCTATTTTTAAACCAGACACTCCCGCCTTCAACTCTAGTGCTGTCCCTACGCTCCCTGTAGACGTAAGCGAAACAGGATTAGAGTTAGAGCTTTTCAAAATATTATTTTTACGTTTCTGATCTTTTGAAGGCGCTTTTTCTTTCTTCACGTGTTTTAGAATGATCTTATTAGTTGAGGGAGTAGCGTGAGGAATAGTTTGTGAAATGGAGGAAGTTTTGAGAGTCTCCATCTCTTTTAAGATCAGTTTCTTATCAGCTTCAAAATTCTCTCTTTCTTTTTCAAACGAGTCTCTTAACTCTTCTATTTTCCTAACTATAGGAGGAATGTAGAGAGAATCTTCAGAATGATGATTTTGTACTTCCACATTGGCAGAATGATCTTCAAGAAGTTGAATCGATTCAAGGCTCCAACCCTTCCCTAGTTTGTAGGTTTGATTCAATTCGGTGTAAGAGTAGGGAATTTCAGCCATAGTTTTGGCTTTTCTCTAGGCTTCTTCTAACTCATAAGTTTCTTTTGCCTTAGTAAAAGCCATAAGAGAGGTTAGTACGAGACCCATGTACTTGATATCGTAGAGTTGTTTACAGTCAACTTTCTTCAAGTGACATGGATTCTCAAAGCCTAAGCCAAACTTATAATCATAAAATTCTAAGTCCTTTGGCTGATTCAAGAATATAGTATGTTCAGTATGTCCCTTTTTCACTATAAGATCATCTAATTTTTTTTATCTTAGCATATAGTTTCTTACGCTCTTCTCCTAATATAGCAAAAATTATTTTCCACCGTTAATTTGGCATCTAGATCTTTCATAAGCTCACAAACCTTAGCATTTGATTGATCTAATTGGTCTTCTAGGTTGGTGATCTTAGTATTTGCTTCCGTTAACCTACAATTGAGGTCAGCTTTATCATTGAGATTTCTAATCAAACAATTGTTGTTATTTTCTGACCTGTCTTCTAGTTCCTTAATTTTTTTCGTTATGCTGCTCTATCTGAGGCCTAGTAGTCTCACTAGAATGTAAGCTCTTAGTCGGTTCTTCTATTTTTGACCTAGAGCTCTTAAGTTCTGATTCGAGACTAGCGATTTTCTCTTGAGACCTAGATAGCTTCTTCTCTACTTTACGCTTTTCTGCTCACGTTTCATGTTAGTGTATGCTAGTTGATACGATTCTAACATGGTCAATAATGTGGAAGGAGAAATTACCTCCTGTGTGGTTCGGAGCTTGGTCATCGTCCGTCTGGTTGGTGGTTTCTACGTCAGAGTTCTCGTCCAGGCGGGCCATGAAGGCTAGATTCTCTTCCTCTGAGCTAGACGTATCCTCGAGCCAGTGGTCTTGTTCCGCCACCAGAGCTACTCCAGCTTCCTTCTGCTTTGTGAGTTGAAGCTTCTTGGAGTAGTAGTTGGTGTCTCTCTTCTTTGGAAGAGTGCACTCCCTGGCATAGTGACCTGGTTTCCCGCAGTTAAAGCACTTGGTTGGTTCTTTGGTGTTCTTGACTTCGGAGGTCTCATGTACACGTTCTTTGTTCTTTGAGCTTGAGGTCCGAAGTCGATTGGCTGATGATGAGGACTTCTTGAAATATTGTTTACTCTATCTTTTTTCCAATGAGAGCCAACTGCTTTCCTAGCGATTTCATGTTTGGCTCCATGGCTGAGTCTGATACGTCTTTAGACTCTGAGGGAGTAGGAGGCTTGATGAATCTTTTCTTTTCGTGATTTTGAGCTTCTCATCTCTGAGACTAGGGCAACCATGTCTTCGATAAATTTACCCTTCTGCTCCTTCTGAATCTCGCTTATATCCTCCTTGTGTTGTGCGAGATTGTCGAACATGGCGTGGATATCCAACTCCTCAAGGTCTTTGGTTTGTCTGATTTGAGTGGATATCTTCTTCCATTCTGAGGGAAGAGAGGAAAGAAATCGTATGTTGGTTTCCATGTTCGTCTTGGTGATTTCTATTTTCCTCATCTCATTCAAGAGTGTGAGATGTCTCTGATAGAGATCATGTAAGCATTCCTCGGGTTTAGCTCTGAAAGAGTCGTAACCTGTGAGAATATTTGCCTTCTTGGCCTTGATACCGACTTCTGTTCGTTGCATCATCTTATGCAGCTCATCCCACATTCCCTTAGCTGTTGGAATGCTATCGATTTGACGATAAATGTCGTTTGGGATGCCCTACATTAGAGTGTTCTTGGCTATTAGATCAGCCTTAGCTCTCACTATTTTCTCTGCGGTGTATTCTCTAGGCTCTTTGAGTCGTCTAGATGTAGGAATTGGAGGATACGCAGTGTTGCCTCCGGGTACATTTACCAAGAACTGAGCTGGACCTTGCTCAAGTGATAAGAGACGGTCATCTCGTGATCTTTTAGCTCGATAAAATTCAGAAAACGGCTTCGCCATACTGTGTATTCGCCTTTCTTAAGTATCGGGGGACGGTTGTCGTTTCCTAGAGCATATGCATCCATTTCTTTTTCTTGAGTTGATGTAGGATCTTCGTCTGTTGTTTTGATAGTTTGGACTGACGTTATGTGCTTCACAAGTAGCAAACAGTAGCGTTTGATTCTAAAGCAGTCGAGAATTATTTTCGATACAATCTTTAGAGTTTGATCGAAAATAATTTTGTCGAGATAAAATGTATTCGTTACTGTTCTCGTGCGAGAAAAATTTGTCAGCGAAATATTTTGCGAGCGAAGTAAATTGCTCAAAATCATCTGATCGAGAAAAATTTCTGAATCGTGAATTTATTTCAATCGCAAGAAACAGTACGTTTAAGTAAGTTTCTCGCTGTGTCAAAAATAAATCCGTTGACTGAAAAGTTTTTCGACCGTAAATGATTTTCGCTAGGTCAAACTTTAACAGTTTGACCAAAGTTTGACCGAAAATATTTTTCGACGGAAAATTTTGCGATCGCAAAGGTCAATATTGGTCTTGTCGAAAAAGATTTTCGCTAAGTAATGCTCGAGAAATTTTTCTACTAAAGTCGTTATTGGTAAAGGCGACTTTAGGTCTGCCGTAGTATTCTGATCGAGAAAAATTTTCGCGCAGTTTTTCGATCGAGAAATTATCCTGATCGAGAAACCTAGCGAGAAAAATTGAGATAATCGCAAAAAAATCACAGAATACAATTACCACTAGCAAAAACGATGAGTTAGACCGTGAAATTGCAGATATTTGCTCGTAATAAGATTATGAATACGCATGAACAAAAAATTAAACACATTATGAAGCAACATGTCGATTTTGACCAAAATCAGAATGTGTTCTAACAGTTCTTCGCGCGAACAGTAGTTTCCAAAATCTGATCAAATATGCTAAATCGATGTTCAAACAGCTACTGATATGATCGCAATCAATTTGTAACTCTACAACGAGCACAGAAACAACAAATTCAAACCAAATAAGCACAGAATTGAGCTACTAGATCGAAATTGAATTTTGCACCAAACTGTTCTTCGATGGAACAGTATCAGAATTAAAATTTCGATCCAATTCTAACAATTTTCGATTCAAAACAGAACGATCTGCTCTGATTCCAATTGTTAGGTCCTAATTTATCAACTCGACGATCCTAGGCAGGAATTCTAAGGTAATCGATTAAAATTATGTAAATTGAACTTTGATCGAAAACCTTTCGAAGAAGAACACGAGAGAGATTTCTTGTAGTGAGAGAATGATTTCTGATTTTCTCTGTCTAGAATTGAATTTGTAAGCTTTCGGATCAATTGACTAAGATTCTCTGTTAAGCTCAATTTTTGTACAAGTATTTATACCAAATATACTTGGTATAAATAACATACTAAGTCCTAAACTAAGGACAAATACAATAAAAGCCCCAATCTACAAGGACATCTAATAAACCAAAGCACAATTAGACATGATATTCTACATTTGCGTTGTACGATTTTGCGAAGTTGTCTGGATTTCAGATCGAGTTTATTTAGTTTTTATGAACTCTGCTTTTTTTCCTTTTTGTCCGATGATGAGGGTGTTGAATTTGCACTAAAATCATCATTGGGGGGGGGGGGGGATTAAATTATAAGTAAATATCAAAATCGTATGTTGAGGGCCAAGTGTTGTATGTTGATTTCTACAACGCAGACAAGTTCAGCATAAACGAGCTAAATAAGATATTCGATCATTTGGGTTATCCAGATGATGAAAAGGTGGTGTATCTCTATGTAGACCTTCGACATTCATAGCAAGAGGGTATTCAAGAATTGACCAACGATGCCCAAATGCTCCAATTTCCGTCCAATGCGCTATTTTCAGGTTTTGGATGTTTTCTATCATCATTTAACCGAGGAAGAGATGAAACAATATTTGAATATGGAAATAGAGCAGCCAAAAAGGACCTCACGTGTTGTGATTGAAGATATTGAGGCTGAAAGTACTGATAAGATTCTTCGCAAAGATTCTGTAGGAAAAAGGAAGAAGTTGGTTCAAAGTCCTCTGCTAATATCTTGGATGGAAATCCTTATTGTTAGGAATTAACTATAGTGTCCTCTAATTATGTAAGTCTTGGGTTTATATTTAGTTATTGGGTTGTAATAGTTTGGGGAGACAATTGAGATTAAGTAGAAGTTTGGTGTTTGGGCTTTAATATACCAAATACTTGTGGTATTGTAGATAATTAAAATTAATTGTCTATTTAGATAATTGGGATTTAATAAATTAATTCCAAGAAACTAAATAAAGTCATTTAATTAAATTTCTATTTATTTTGATCTATAAATTAATCTCAAGTTAATAAATAGTTTATTTAATTAAAAATTATTATCATACATGATAATATTTATTCCTTTTATACGAAATCCTATACATGGTAACAAGTGTAGAGATTTGTTAAATAAGTAAAGAAATCAAATCAAACATCATAAAATCGGCAGATATTCAGAGAATCAAGTTAAAAGATGGAATAAATCAAATCAAATCAGAATCAAATCAAAATCAAATCATATATGGATAAAATCGACATTGATATTGAAGAAATCATCCAAAAAGATTATATTTTCCATAACTGTGAATTCTCTACGCCTATAAATAAGGGGCTTCAGAATTCAGAAATCACAAGCCAGAACGCAAAGAGAATACGAAACTTCGAGAGAGTTAGAAGTAAGTCTTTATGTCTTTGATAGCATTCGGAAATTCTCACAACGAAGTTCTTCGTGTACAAGTTAAATTCAAAGACGTTCATCAAGACTCGTGCGAGTTTCTCATAATCGCACGATTGCAGCGAGGAAAGCCCGTGCGAGTTTCTCGAAAGCGCGCGGTTCAACGCTCAAACTCGTGTAGTTTCTCATAATCGCACGGTTGCAATGAGGAAAGCCCGTGCGAGTTTATGGGAAGCGCGCGGTTCAATACTCAAGACCCGTGCAAGTTTCTCATAATCGCACAGTTGCAACGAGGAAAGCTCATGCGAGTTTCTCGGAAGCGCGCGGTTCAACAATCAAGACCCGTGCGAGTCTCTTGGAAGTTTACGGTTCAAAGCCCAAGTCCCATCCTTCCGAAAATATCAAGTCCAAGTGTTAGCTTCGTGACAAAGCCCAAAAGGCCCACGAAGAAACATTCGAGAAAACGATTTTCGGCAAATAGGAAGTCCAACTGTCACCTTTGTGATCAAGCCCAAAAGCCCACGAAGTAACGCCCATATTTCAGAAGTTTTCGCTAAGACGCTATGTTCGTGATCAAGTCCAACGACCCACGAAGAAAGCCCAAGTCAAGAAATCTCGAAGATCAAGAGGCTTTTAAAGTCCTTAAAATTTATAGAGTGAATAATCAGAGGAATAAGTAGAGATAGGGTTCATTAAATTTTATCAAATTTAATTTGTACTATCTTTCTGGTAATTCGACATTCGAATAAAGAAAATACATTACAAATATTTGGCACGCCAGTGGGATGTCTCTACCTCTCATCTCTTCAAGAATTAGTACGCATCGATGATAAACTCATCGAACTTTAGTGTTTCAAGTTCTTCCAGTCAAAGCACTGGTGTTAAGACCCGAAGCATGTCAAAAGTGATTCTAGAGTCCAAGGGGACAGATCACCAAGTCATTTTTTTGCAAAGATAATGGTGACGAATGCTATGACCCTGGAAGAACAAAATCAAAAACGAGTACTCGTCAATACCCTTTCTGCACTTGACCTCAAGCAATTCTTCTAAGCGAGAAGAAGTCATGGTGACGAATACTACGACCCTGGGAGAGCAAATTGCAAGTTTAACGAGGGCAATCGAAGGGTTTACGAAACACATGCAAGAACAAGATGCCCAAATTGCAAAGTTGACTAGCAAGAGCAACAACGTTGATAATAGCCGTGCGTATGAGAAGCGGGAGTATTCTTCTGACGAAACCGAAAAAGAAGAGCAAAAGGGAACTCGAGAAGCCTTCGGGGAGTTTCCAAGTTTTCAATGATGGGATGATTCCCGTTAGCCAACTGAAGGAGTTCATCATTGGGACAATGAAAGACGGAGGGTCCAAATCCTCATTGACATATTCTAAACCGTATCTTAGAATCGATAACTTGAAGATGCCAAGTGGTGACAGATGAACTACACTGAATATTCTCACATCCATTACCAATTGGACCTAACCGCAATAAGTGAACTTTCACCGAGTAGATTTCTCTCTCTAGTTTTCTCTCTTGTCAAACCCTAAAATCATCACGTCAACCCACCACCACCCTACCTATCGCCGACGACCCACCCCCTACCGAACGACTGATTGGCGACGACCACCCATCCTCCCTCCATCGCGGGGTTCAGACGGCGATGGGAGGGCCCTAAGCACAGCCGTTCTGCCCATCTTCATCATCGCGTCTTTTCATTTTCTTCGTGACTGTTCATCTGCTCTTCTACTATGGCTGCTCTAATGGATTCTTCACCAAACGAATGCTTGCCGACACACCGGACTACGACATCCTCAGAACCAACATCGACGATTTTCAGGGACGCTTCGACGTGGCTGCCTTTGAGGCTTTGTACATGCGTGTGAAAGGAGTCACCGCTGGGACCGTCAAGCCGCCGGCGGATTCGAACGACGACCAAGCTGGCCGCCATCTGCTGGACTCGGATGCCCCCTTCGCCACCAGCCGGTCGTGCAACCGCACCGTCAGCGCGCAAGACGAAGCACGCACCAAATCGTGCCTCTCCGCGACCCACGTCTCGATCGCCGTTTCCCGGTGCGCCAAGGTACGCCACCTCCTACCACGGGCAGTGGGCCGATCGTTGGAGATCCTCCGATGAGGATGAACCGACCATGATGGCTGGAGGCGCCCAGAATCAGCGTCTTCTACATACTAGGGTTTCCACCAAAGACGCTTCACGCTCTGGGCTTAGTGAGATGACTAAGAGACCCTTACTGGCGATTCCGACAAATAACATGCCTGTCAATCACTCCGTGGCCGGCGCAAAGGAGCCTAGGGTTCAACAGGTTGGGTCCCAATCGCCAATTGGCCACGGCCCGGGGGGAGCGCCAATTAGGCCTCATGCCGCGTCTGGTTTTAGTCCTTCGCCGGGGCCGGATCGCCGTATCCCTGAGCGCCAGGGCACACTGCCCCGTGCCCTGGACTTGGGGCCGATCAATGCTGATACTTTTGACGGAACAGATCTTGAAAGAGTGGCTGGCCCGAACGTCAATCACCAGCCTAGGGATTCCTTGAATAAGCCCGCCTGTTCCGGGCCTAAGACTATGGGTGCTGGACGCCGCCACTTAACGGAGCATTCTACTGTTCCGACGAGGATAGTGCGTGAAGGAGCTGGGCCTTCCTTTGCCGGCCCCCTCCTAGGCGCCAAGCCCAATAACGAGCAACCACGACGTAATCCCCCGGCACGCCTCGCACTAACATACACCGCACCTACATGAATAGATGGAGAGGCCATGGCCTGCCCGCCTTGGTCGGTGTCTAGAAAAGGAACGGCTAGATGGGACCACACTCTCGTTGGGTACTTTCTTGGGAAGAGGCCTTACTTCCCACATGTTGAACGGTTTGTCAGATCCACTTGGTTTGGAGTCGTCGAAGTTCGCGCAACGATCATTGGCTTCTTCAAGTTTCGATTTGCGACGGCGGAAGCTTCAACTGCGGCCCTAGAAGGAGGTCCCTAGCTCATGCAAGGACAACCACTCTTCGTTGAAATATGGCAAATGGGTATGTCCTTTGAGAAGAAGAATCACTCGACTGTCCCGTTATGGGTTAAGATGCGCAATGTTCCAAGCGAGTTGTGGACGCAAGAGTGTTTGGGAATAGTTGAGAGCGTTGTTGGGAGGCCACTATTTGCTGACTCTATGACAACTACGGGTGAAAGACTGGAATACGCACGGGTATGCATTGAGAAGAATCTTGGGGAACTGTTCGTAGAACAGTTCAGAGTTAGAATCCCCACTGAGGATGGGGGACACTTGGGTACGTGCGAATACAGGTTGATTACGAGTGGAAACCTAAGCAATGCGTCGCATGCAAAGCCTGGACTCATGACAATGGGAGTTGCCCGACAAACCCGATGAACCAGCCACGGCCGAAGAGCCTGGCGCGGGTAACCCGACAGAATCGACGGACTAACAAGCAGGCGCAACCGCAAGCTTTGGGCGCGGCACCTCTTCACACCGTTCGATCTACTATACCTCACCGTGCAAGGCGTTAATGGCAACGAATCCATAATAAAGAGAAGGGCAAGGCTATCCTTGAGGAGGCACCCATGGCTGCCACGGAAGTTGGGGACCGATCTAATGGCAGCAAAATTCAGAATGCGCACGCATGGCTGCCCCAACAACCTACTGATGGTCGTTCTACGTCCACAGCATCCGCTAGTAACCCTACAATAGACCATCACAACCCGTTTGCTTCACTTGCTCACTTGGAGCGGGAAAACATAGATACTCAGGGTCCTACAGCGGCCCTTCTAGCGGTTGACCAATGATCCCTGTCGCCTCTTGGAATGTACGTGGTCTGAACAGGTTAGACCACAGATGGGCGGTGGGGGAAATGATAACTAAATATAATCTGAAACCATTAGGGCTGGTTGAGACGAGGGTTTCGGAACAGAATGCTTCTACTATTTCTAGTTCGATCAGGGCTAATTGGAACTGGTTCTTTGATTATAATGATGGGCCAGCGGCACGCATTTGGGTGGGATGGGATCCTCAGGCTATTGGCGTCACGATCGAAGCATATACCAACCAGACGATTCATTGTAAGATTTGTATCCTCGATGAGGGTCTGGAATTCTTCGCCACATTTGTCTATGGTCATAACCTCTGGGCTGAACGTCGGGGGCTATGGGCTGATATCACTGCCACCTCTCACGCACGAGAGTCGTTTCCGTGGGAACTAATACACGGGGCTGCCAGGAAATGATTGCGTGCTTAATCTCGTCTGACCTTGTTCATCTACCTCGGTTGGGACCTATCTTCACCTGGTATAACCAACAGAGTAGTACCGCTGGAGTTTGGAGACGTTTGGATAGGATGCTTGGGAATCCCACTTGGTTCGCCAGATTTGGAGAATTGGCCTAGAGATGCACCACGCCTGCCACATCAGACCTCCGCTCTTATCTTGGAAGCCAAACAACCTCCTAGGGCCAGGGGCGGGTTACCCCATGTTCGGAGTCCTCAAGAAGCTAAAGGCGCTTAAGTATGAGATTAAAAAGCTTCGACGCGACAAAGGAGACCTTAACCGTAATGTTGTGGAAGCTCGGCAATTTCTTGAGGCTGCCCAAGAGCTTCTAATTGGATACCCGATGGAGCCTCAACTTCTTATCCTTGAGAAAAGGTGTCGGTTTGCTTATGCTAAAGTTGTGGACATGGAACAATCCGCATTTGCCCAACGTGCGAAGGTCGCATGGTTGAAGGATGGCGACCAATGCACGGCTTTCTTCTTTAAAAAGTGGCTATCAGGAGAGCTATCAACCGCATTCTTTCTACTGAAAATGAGGCTGGTGAGACACTTGAAGGCGAAGCCCAAGTCCGGGCCAAACTTCTACGATACTATACTGACATCCTCGGACGGTCTAGCCGCGTGACACCACTTAGTCCTGTCGAGGTAACACCATTCAATGCCAGGACCCTAAGCGTAGCTGAAGCCGCCTCGATGGTTGTACCTGTTACTGATCTGGAAATTAGGAAAACACTCACGCCTCAATGGTCTCAGCTGTCTGGGTTACACCCTAATCCGGACAAGAGTGAGGTTTACATTTCACGGAGGGAGGAGGGCATCAAGGCCCAGCTACTGTCTATGACGGGATTTTGCGCAGGCCGCCTGCCAGTGCGTTACTTGGGGGTCCCACTGATTGTTTCACGCCTGACTCTCAGTGACTGTGCACCACTGTTGCAGCGGGTGGATTCTCGTCTAGGATCGTGGCTGAATCAGTCACTATCTTACGCGGGTAGGGTGCAGCTCATTAAATCTGTCCTTCAGGCTTTACACGTCTATTGGTCTGGGGTCTTCTTGCTGCCCAAGGGAATCATCCGTGCCTTGGAAGCACGATTTCGCCGATTCTTGTGGGGTGGTGCCTCGGCCAAGGTAGCTTGGGATGATGTTTGTCTGCCAGTTAATGAGGGCGGGTTGGGGATTCGCTCGATCGCTAATGACAATAGGGCTCTTCTGGTACAGCTTCTATTGAGGGTGATCAGCCGGCCTGCTGACTCGATCTGGGTGGAGTGGTTGTACAGCACACGACTGCATACGCGATCGCTTTGGACCATCACCATCTCGGCTAACACTGCATGGAGCTGGAGGAAGCTGATGCAGTTAAGGCAGGTGATTCTACCCTTCATTGATTTTTCTATTGGGAATGGTTCGTCGTTGTTATTGTGGGAAGACCCATGGCTACGGGCTGTCCCATTATTGGAGAGCTATCCTAGAGGCCCACTGGCGATGGGGCTGCCAGCAGGGACCCGCC
The DNA here is from genome assembly GCA_027422505.1 of Craterostigma plantagineum. NCBI lineage: Eukaryota > Viridiplantae > Streptophyta > Magnoliopsida > Lamiales > Linderniaceae > Craterostigma > Craterostigma plantagineum. The sequence continues at coordinate 21,652,153 of JAPQWV010000009.1, read as the reverse complement.
TAAGCTCTGTCATCGACCACCAAGGCTGGAATTGGCCAGGACAGTCGGCGGTGGAGTATTTTTAGTCCGCACCTTCCACGGGTTCAGCCTAATCGGACCGATGCTATTTGTTGGAAGGGAGCGCCAGATGGCCGACCGACGACACGACTGATTAGGGAGTCCTTACGAGTACGACGACTGATTAGGGAGTCCTTACGAGTACGAAGGCCTATTGTACCTTGGGCGGCCTTGTTTGGGGGGCCTTTGAAGATCCCTCGACATGAGGTCATACTGTGGTTTGCCATCCGTGATCGTTTATCGACTAGAGATAAGGCCTGGGTGGCACAGCGCGCTGGAACCCCTGCTTGTGTTCTCTGTGACGCGCTGCATGCTGAGACTGTGCAACATTTATTTTTTGATTGTCGATTCTCACGCGACTGTGTTCGGATGCTGAGGCAGAAGATCAGGTGGGGATGGCCGTATCGGGACTGGGGGCAGGGTATACGGTGGGCTGCATTGCGATGGCGTGGCCATCATCTCCTACAGTTCGCCTACCGTCATGTCCTTGCTTCGTTGGTATATCACATTTGGCAGGCACGCAACAAGCGCTGGAAGGAGGGGGCTATCACTACTCCAGATAGGCTGGTTGCTGTTGTCCTCGATATGGTTTGTATGCGGCTTACTGGGACATCGCCCAAGTTCAATCTACAGAGAGCAGCCATTCGACGTCTCTGGCGAGTAGCTTGGTAGTGATTTGGATGTTTTAGCTTTCGTTTTGTTGGTCTATGCCAGTAGTCTGTTACTGGTTTGCACGTGAGGAGTCACACCCTCACTCATCTGTACATTTACCCCCTTTATATATATACACGGAACTTACTCCAAAAAAGAAAACACTCTTCCCTATTGGTGATAACAAATCCCCCGGGCCGAACGGCTACTCGGCTAAGTTCTATAAGCAAGCTTGGGAGGTTATTGGCACGGACGTTACACATGCTATACAAGAATTCTTCCGGACGGGTTACCTACTTGGCGAGCTGAACTCAACACTGATTACCCTCATCCCAAAATGCGACAACCCTAGGACATCGAAGGATTACAGACCCATCTCGTGTTGCAACATTCTCTACAAGGTCATCTCAAAGGTTATTGCCAACCGTCTTCGGGGCTGCTTGGGGACTCTCGTCCATCCTACTCAAACGGCCTTCATTCCCGGCCATCGTATCACGAACAATATCCTCTTAGCACAGGAAATATTCCATGGGTACAGTAGCGAGGGGTTGCCTGAGCGTGTGGCGTTCGAGGTGGACCTTGCTAAGGCTTATGATATGGTCGTGGGATTTTCTTCTACGAGTGTCTTTAACTTTTACAAAAGGAGAAATAGCATTTGAGATAGTTAAATCTAAAGACTCCTCAATTTTTATTCTAGATACCCACGCCTTCGCCTCCTTAAACTTTGGTACTACGCACCGTGTAGACGTAGTAGTGATAGAGTTGGAAATAATATTTCTCGAAAGAATTTTCTTAGGTTGTTGGTCTTGGGAAGACGACTTTTATTTCGTCATGCTTTTCAGAATGATGTTTTCTTTTGAGGAGATGCGTCAGAAATGGTTTGTGAGATGGAGGAAGCTTTGAGATTTTCCATCTTTTAGGAACATTTTTTTTTCAACTTCAAAATTCTCTCGTTCTTTTTCTAATGAGGCTCTTAACCCTCCTATGTTCCTAACAATAGGGGGTATATAGAGAGAATTTTCAGAATGGTGATCTTGTGCTTCCTCTTTTGTTGAACGATCTTCGGGAAGATGAATTGACTCAAGGCTCCAACCCTTGGGAAGATCCCTAGTCTTGTGGCTTTGATTCAATTCTGTGTAGGAAAAGGGGATTTCAACCCTAGTCTTTTTCGTTAGTAAAAACCATAAGATTCGTCCTAAACCCATGTACTTGACATCGTAAAGTTGTTTGCAGTCAACTTTCATCAAGCAACGTGGATTCTCAAAGCCTAAGCCAAATTTACAGTCATAGAATTCTAGGTCCATGGGTTGGTTTAAGAATATTGTTTGATCATTTTGTCCTCTTCTTGCAAGAAGATCTTCTAATTTCTTAACTTTTGCGTATAGCTTCTTACGTTCTTCTCCTAAGAGAGCAAAATTAATTTCTGCCATTAATTTGGCGGTTTTACAGACTTCGAGATCTTTCGTAAGTTCACAAGCCTCAGCATTAGATTTATCTAATTGGGCTTCTAGGTTGGTGACCTTAGTTGTCGCTTCAGTTAACCTACAAACTGAGGCCAGCTTTCTCATTGAGATTTCTAACCAAACAATTATAGTTATTTTCTAGCATGTCTTCTAATTCTTAGTTTTTAAGTCATGCTTCTCTATTTGAGGGCTCCTGGTCTCACTAATATTTAAGCTCTTAGTAAATTCTGCTATTTGTGCGTTGGAGCTTCTAAGTTCTGCCTTGAGACTAGTTATCCTCTCCTGAGACTTAGTTAATTTCTTCTCTACTTCCTTTACGCTTTTCTGCTCACGTTTCATGTTAGTGTGTGCTAGTTGATACGATTCTAACATGGTCAATAATGTGGAAGAAGGATCTACCTCTTTTGATGAGGTGGATGCGTTGTCGTCATCCGTCTGATTTGAGATTTCGGCGTCAGAGTTGTTGTTTAGGCGGGCCATGATGGCGAGATTCTCTTCTTCAGAACTTGACGTGTCCTCGAGCCAGTTGTCCTGTTTTGTGAGTCGAAGCTTCTTGGAGTAGTAGTCGGCATCTCTCTTCTTTGGGAGAGTGCACTCTCGGTCATAGTGACCTGGTTTCCCCAGTTAAAGCACTTGTTCGGCTCTTTGGCTTTCTTAACTTCGGAGGTCTCGGGTGCGCGTTTATTTGTTCTTTGAGCTTGAGGTCCGAAGTCGGTTGGTTGATGATGAGGACTTCTTCTGAAGTATTACTTGCTCATCATTTTTCCAATTAGAGCCAACTGCTTTCCCAACGGTTTCATATTTGGCTCCACGTCTGAGTCTGATTCGTCTTCCAACTCTGAAGGGGTTAGAGGCCTAATGATCTTCTCTTTCCTTGACTTCGAACTCTGCTTCTCTGAGATTAGAACAACTGTGTCTTCGTTCAGCTTGCCCTTTTGCTCCTTCTGAATCTCGCTTACATCTTCCTCGTGCTGTGCGAGATTGTCGAACATGGCATGGTATCCAACTCTTCAAGGTCTTTGTTTTGTCTGATTTGAGCGGATATCTTCTTCCATTCCGAGAGCAGAGATGATAAAAATCAAATGTTGGTTTCCATGTTCGTCTTGGTGATTTCTATTTTCCTCATCTCATTCAGAAGTGTGAGATATCTCTGATAGAGATCATGTAAGCCCCCTCAGGTTTTGCTCTGAAAGAGTTGTAAGCCGTGAAAATGTTTACCTTCTTGGCCTTGATGCCTACTTCGATTCTTTGCATCATCTTATGCAGTTCATCCCACATTCCCTTAGCCGTTGGAAGGCTATCGATATGTCGATAGATGTCGTTTGGGATGCCCTTCATTAGAGTGTTCTTGGCTATTAGATCAGCATTTGCTCTAACTCTTTCCTTCTCTGTGTAATCCCTAGGCTCTTTGAGTCGCCTAGAGGCAGGAACCGTAGGATTTGCTGTGTTGTCGCCGGGTACATTTACCCAAAACTGAGCTGGACCTTGCTCAAGTGACAAGAGAAGGTTGTCTGCCTGATCCTTTACCTCGATGAAATTCAGAAAGCGGCTACGACATACAATGTATTCGCCTCTTTTAAGTATCGGAGGACGGTTGCCATTTCCCAGTGTAGAAGCATCCATGAGCTTTTGTAGTAGAGTTGATGAAGGATCTTCATTATTTGTTTTGAGTGTTGAAGATGATGTAATATGCTTCACAAGTGACGAATTTGTTAGTAGCGTTTGATTCAAAATCAGTTCGAAAATTAATTTTGATTCAATCTTTAAAGTTTGATCAACAATAATTTCGTTGAGATAAAATATAATTGTTACTATTCCCGTGGAAGAAAGTCTGTCACCGAAATATTTTTCGAGCGAAATATACTGTTCAAAATCGTTCGGTAGAGAAAAATTTCCGGATCATGAATCTATTTCGATCGTCAAGAAACACTAAGTTAGAAAGTTCCTCGCTGAGTCAAAATAAATCTGTTGACTGGAAAAGTTTTCGAGCGCAAATGATTTTCACTAGGTCAAACTTTAATGTCTGACCGAAAATATTTTTCGAGAGAAAGTTTTACGCACGCAAAGTAAAAAGAAGTCTCTCTCGAGAAATCTTCTAACTAAAATCGCTTCTAGTGACGGCGACTTTAGCACTGACTTAGTGTTCTGACCGAGAAAAAATTCTCGCGCGGACTTTTCGATCGAGAAATTACTTTGATCGAAGACTTTAGCGAGAAAAATTAAAATCGTGCAAACAGTCTTAGAACCCTAATTAACACTGATTCAAGCAAAAACAACAAATTAGGAAGTGAAATTGCAGGTATTTGCTCGCAATCAGCTACTGAACATGCACGAACAAGCAATTAAACAGTCATGATGCAAAATATATCGAAATTAAGCAAAATCAGTACGTGTTCTAACTGTTCTTCGTGCGAACAGTAACTTTTTCAAACTCAATCAAATTTGCTAACTCAATCTTCTAAACGCCACCGATCTAATTGCAAACGGTTTCTAGCACCTAAGCGAGCACAGAAATATCAAATTCAAGTCAAATAAACACAAAATTAAGGCTATCCGATCGAATTCAGCTTTTGCGCCAAAACTGTTCTTCGAGCGAAAATAGTTTCAGAATTTAAAATCGATCAGATTCTAACAATTTTCGATTCAAAACAGAACGAATCTGCTCTGATACCAATTGTTTGGTCCTCGATTATCAACTCTATCAATCCTAGGCATGAATTTTAAGCAATTCGATCATAATTGTCGAGAATCAAATTTCGATCGAAAAACTCAATTGAAGAATCGAGAAAGAATTTTACTAGTGTGAGAAAGTCCTTTGTGTTTCTCTCTAGAATATTAATTGGCAGCCCTTCGGATAAAATTCTAAAACTTTCTCTATTGATTTCGAATGTGTACATAGTATTTATACCAAACAAACTTGGTATAAATATCAAACTAGTTCTAAACTAAGGACTAACAATAAAAGCCCTAATTACGAAGACAACTAATGAAATCGTAGCACAATTACAAATGGTATTCTACATTTTTATATGTTTATTACGTACCATATCACATTCTAGTGCGGTACCTAATTCATAAATATTTTATATGATAGCTCTGTAAGCATTGCGTAATTTTCATTGTTTATGTACCTAGTAGGTTTTTCTATTATACCTAAAATTTCTTAGATGATGTATTCTTCGGCCAAATGACTACCTATGTATAAAAATTTTATTCTACTAGATGTGTACAAATAAAAAATGTTGACAATAAATTGGTATGATATTTTTGTATACATTGAATATTGGGGTTTCAACAGACAAATACCTAGAGGAATAAAAAAACGAATCAGTCCCCATCAGAGTAAACTTTTCTGTAGGTACCTAGTTGAAACATTTTTTACTGATAGGTACTTAACTAACGAATATACCCTTAAAAAAAGTTATTTATTAACGTACCCTGTCAGAGTAAACTTTTATGTAGGTACCTTGTTGAAACATTCTTTACCTAGTTCCTTACAAAATGTGTTAATAGAGCAAAAAAAAACCAGAAATTCTACACACACCATCGAGCACACACAAACACACAACATCCGCGACATTCTTTCCCAAAAACCTGTCTATGTAATACCCGTAAAGTTTAATACGGGTTTACGATGTAATTAGCGGAATAACCACACAACTTAGAAATTTTGATAAAGAAAATATAAGTTTTAGAAGCTTGAATTAAATTGAAAGCCTTAGTAAAAGATGTATCCGGAAATATTAAATAGTCTAGTGGAATATTTTTTAGCTTTAAAATAAATCCTTGTTGGTAAGAATATTTCGAGATTGATAAAGTTTTCTTTTTTTTGGAAAAATTCACTAAAATAAAAGAAAAGTAACAGAAGTACAGAACAACGTGCATAATATCGCTCATGACGCGACAAGCGGTACCATTCAACCGACCAGACAGCACACAAAGACTAAGTAGCCCAGACAACCCACAAGGTCCCAACAAGACCAAAGCCAAACGCCACAGAAACAAAGGCAGTCAGACAAAAGTCACACAAGACATGACAGAGGCAAGGGTGATTGTCAAAAACCGCTCCATCAACAGGTTCCTAGCACCAGGTGCAGTGCCAGCAAGGCTACTAGGGTGTGAGCCTCAAACAGCGCAAAGCGCACAAAAGCAGACACAAACGCAATCAAGGGAGATATTTCTTCAAGCGGCAATGTACGTAAGCAGTCAAAGCATCCGCAAAGACTGGCCGGGTTAAAAAACAGGCGATCAAACGCCACAACTTGTTACTTTCCAACCAAGGTCATAATCAGGTGTTACAAGATGATGGCGTCATCCACTCCAAGTATGGCCAGCCCCACACCACGTATGCGTGCACGTAACAGTTCGGCCAGTAAGCCTGCAAGAGCAACAAGAGAGAGGGAGAGGATCTGGAAGTAGAGACGATCAAGAGATGGAAAATATAGGTAAGAGAGTCGAGAAAGAAAAACAGGAGAATCAAGAGAGATCGTCCTAGGTCAACCAAGCAATATGCCAAACCCGACACATAGCATTCAGTTGTAGCTGGTATTTAGGCGGAAGAATGGATAGACGGATGCTTAGAAGTGCCTCAATCTCCGCAACAATTCGGTCCGGCGATCTTCTTCTCCCTTCGCACCATCTTTTGTTGCGTTCCAACCACAGATGATAGATCAACGATGCAAGAGTGTGTCGAGGTCCCATACAAGCTAAGTGTCTGCTGCGCCACTTACGTGCCGTCCTATGGATTCCTTCGAACGAGTCCCTGCAAGGCCACCCAAAGTGCATGTGATTACGTAATAATTGAAGGCAACGTCTAGAAAATGAGCATTCAAAAAATAGGTGTCGCGTCGTCTCCGCAATCTCCGCATCGCACAAAAGACAGGTAGAGCTTCCCGCCGCTGTCGCCACCCACGGTTTATTGCGCGTCGCTAATCTGTCTCTAATCGCGAGCCAAAGGATGAGTTCATGCCGCGGAATTGAGATCGGGCCTCCGAAAAGCGTGTACCAATGGACGAGAGGTCGTCTCAATCTGATGTTCTCCCTAGCCGAATGGGTCGAGAAGCGTCCATCCCCAGAAGCGATCCAGCGAATCGTGTCCACCTCTCCAGGCCGAATAGGTGGGAGAAGTGGGGTGATCTCAATGAACTCCGCCGAAGTACGTGCAGGCCGTCCATGCCAGTTCCATCCGTCCGTAGTGATGACTGTGCTAAGTCTAAAATCACAGGGTAGGCCCATTACCCTAGGCCATGCGGGGAATGTTCCACCAATGGCTCCATGAGTAGCCATGGGTCGGTCCAAAGTCGTGTATCAGCTCCATTAGCGATACGGAATTCAATGAGCGGCCGAATGAGCTGTCGGAGCTTCAGAAGTTTCTTCCAACTCCAAGAGGCCGTGGAAGTGGGCCTGATGGACCAAATCGAGGAATTGCGTAGTCGTGTTTGATGAATCCAGGTAGCCCCGATCGACGTGTCGTCCCCGCTTAAGATACTCCATAGATGGCGCATCATCGACGCCTTACACATCTCAATCGATTGAAGCCCAAGCCCCCCTTCCTCCCGTGGTGCGCAAATGTCTGCCCATGCAACTTTGACTCGTGATCCCCTCCATAGGAAAGACCTTAGCCGAGTCTCAATCGCCCGAATTACGCCCTTTGGAAGTAGGAAAACTCCTGCCCAATATGTATGAACACCAAGCAAAATGGATTTGATAAGTTGGACTCTACCGGCGTAAGAAAGTGACATATTAGTCCACGAGCCCAAACCTCGATCAATGTTACGGATGAGTGGGTCGCAATGCGCGATCGTGAGTCTGGATGTGATCAAAGGTACCCCTAGGTAACGCAACGGTAAGGAGCCCGTAGGGAAAATCCCATAAGAGCCATGAGCGACCCTTTCATCGGTTCAGCGCGCTTAGAGATGAACATCTCACTCTTACTGATGTTGGCCCTTAAACCCGACAAGGTAGCAAATAGGTCCAGGCTATCTTTGAAGACGGTCACCGATGCCATATCAATGTACGAAAAGAGAAGTAGATTGTCAGCAAAGGTGAGCATGAACATAGCTGTAGACTCACAACGCCAGTGGTAACGAAAACAGCCACCATGTCTAATCCGTTCAACAATAATACCGTGAAGGACTTCCATAACCAAGGTAAAAAAATAAGGTGAAATGGGGTCATCTTGACGAAGTCCGTGTCTACCTTTGAAGAAACCCTCAGGCCAGCCATTAATGTTGATAGAGAAGTAGGGCGTAGTTATGCATGCACGGATCCAGCCCACGAAGGTAGGGTGGAAGTTCAACGCCTCCAATACAGCCAAGATAAAATCCCATTCTACCCTATCATAGGCCTTCGCAAGGTCCACTTTAAAAGCCACACGCTCAGGCAGCCCCACTTTATTATATCCATGGCATATTTCCTACGCTAAGAGGATGTTATCTGAGATGCGGCACCCAGGAATAAATGCAGTTTGGGTAGGATGAACAAGCGTCCCTAAACAGCCCTGGATGCGGTTAGCAAGGACCTTCGAAATGGTCTTGTAGAGAGGATGTTACAGCATGATATAGGTCTGAAGTCCTTCGCCATTCGAGGGGCATCATTCTTAGGAATTAGTGTGATGAGTGTCGAATTAAGCTCCCCAAGAGAAATCCCGTGCGAAAGAATTCCTGGATGGCATGTGTAATATCCGCGCCAACGATATCCCAAGCGCGCTTGTAAAAACCAGCAGAGAAGCCATCAGGGCCTGGTGATTTGTTGTCCGCAATAAAAAATAGTGCCTTCTTAATTTCCCCTTCCATGATCGGCCGAATCATAGAGTTGGCATCGGCCGAGTTGAGTTGCCTTTCGATGAAGGGGCAATGGCATCTGAATGTAAAGTGCTACCATTGCCCGAGGAGGTCCGTGTAGAAGCGAATCAGTTCAGATTTAACTTGACTATCGCCCTCGAATGTCTCTCTAGCTTCATTTTCAAGTGAGAAAATGTGATTAACAACCCGACGAGTTGCCACCTTCTTGAAGAAGAAAGCCGTGCATTGGTCCCCGTCCTTTAGCCACGCCACCTTGGCACGTTGGGCCAAGGCCGCATGCTCCATTTCGATTGCTCTGGCGTAGGCGAATCTACAACACTTTTCAAGAAGTAGTAGCTGTCCATAGGTGAGGGATAGCCAGTTCTTGGGTAGTGTCGAGAAAACGTCGCGCCTCAAGGACATTGCGGTTAAGATCGCCCTTATCCCGTTGAAGGGCACGAAGTCCTTGTTTCATCATTTTAAGGCGTTTGACAATGGAGAACATGGGATATCCCCCAACGTGTTGGCTCCATGCACTTTCGACAAAGGGAGGAATCCGGGGTCCTGCGATAAAAAATTATCGAAACGAAAGTTACCACTTCTAACCTCCGATTGGGGGCCACCTCAAGGATGAGTGGCGTGTGGTCAGTGGTGACATGTGTTGTACATCGATAGGCCATATCCCCAAAGCGGGCAAACCAAGGAGGGTTATCAAGAACTCTATCAAGTCGACGCCAAATCCCAGAGGTTCCACTCTGCTGGTTATACCATGTGAAGAAGGCGCCAACACGCGGTAAAGTAGTAAGATCTGAGGAGGTGAGACATGCGATCATGTCACTGCAACCGCTCGTGGCTGCGCCCCCCCCCCCCCCACCCACGTGCTTCCGTCCGTCAATAATCGCATTAAAATCCCCCATGACAGCCCAGGGGAGGTCAGCTGGAGCGCGAGGTAGCTATAAGATCAATCCACAAGGCGCACCGTTCCGCTCGAGTATTATGGCCATACAAAAATGAGACGTGGAAGTCCTGCCTCTCTTCAAGCACATGGATTTTATAGTGAAAGCTTCGATCGTAACCACCACGTAGCGTGAGTCCCATCCTATCCATATGCGGGATGCGGGCCCATCGTCATAGTCGTACAACCAACTCCAATGCATGATCGAGTCGGCAGTCGAGGAAGCATTTTGTTCAGAGACTCTCGTCTCGATCAGCCCAATCACCCGCAAATTATTTCTCAAGATTAACTCATTCGCCGCCCATCTGTGGTCTAACCTGTTTAGACCACGTACATTCCATGTGGCGATAGGTATCACGGATAACCCTCCGGAAGGGCTGCTTTAGGACCCTTATTTTGCGTGCCTTCCTCCTCAAGATCAGCAAGAACCTCAAACATGTTTGTGTTGCTGCTAATTTGCACGTCGTCTTTGCTAGTCGAGCATCCTTTATTCGGCTGCCGTGTCCACATCATGTGATCTTCAGGTGTGGGGCTGCTGCGAGCCCTTACCTCCATGTCCTTAGCCGCAGTGGTAGCCTCCTCAAGCACACCTTTGTCCTTCTCCTTGTTAGCCCCTCTACGCCATTCATGCCGTGCTTGTGAGTCGATGGCTGATTGGTTGTTTGGCCGTGCGTGTTGTAGTGCCGCGGCGGAAGCTTGTGGCCTTGTTTGCTCATTCGGCCTTGCGGTAATCTGCCGGGCCAACTTCGGTGACTGCGGCTGATCTGGTCTAGCTGGTTTGGGTTGGTTATTGGAGCACGTCCCAGCTCCATGAGTCCAAGCGGTGCATGTCGTGCATCTCTTAGGTCTCCACTCGTGTTCCACCCGAATGGGGATCACACTAGAGTGTCCACCCTCCATACTTGGGATTCTAACGTTGAATTGGTCGGCAAAAGGTTCCTCCAATGCCTTCTCAACGCAAACCCTCGCATACTCCACGCCCTCGGCCTTAGCTGTCATGGCGTCGGCGAATAATGGCTTGCCTATCACGCTAGCTACCATTCTCAGCCCCTCTTGGGTCCATAATTCCGAAGGTACATTACATAATATAACCCAAAGCGGGACAGCCTCGTGCTGTTTTTTCTCGAAGGACATGCCAATCCTCCAAGCTTCGAGGAAGAGAGGTTGCCCTTGCATGAGCCAAGGCCCACCTTCCAAGGCGGTCGCAGACGCCTCGGCAGTAGCGAACCGAAATTTGCAGAAGCCATTGATTGCCGCTCGCACTTCGATTAGGTCTCTCCAAATAGACCGAGCAAAAGGCTCAACGTGAGGGAAGAACGGATTTTTCCCTAGAAAATACCCAATAAGGGTATAGTCCCATCTCGCCGTTCTTTTTGGATCACATCCCAATGATGGCAGGCCTCGGTGACACCGTCAGTTATAGTATGTGTTGTATAAGATAGAGAGAGGCGGGTTGGGTTAGTACGTCGCAGCTGATCGCGATTGGTGTTGGCGCCATGGATGATGGCAGCAAAGGAGGGATTGGTGGCATCTCCGATCGGTCGCTGAGGTGGTGGCATAGATGGGGTGGTGCTGAGGAGGTTATCACCGCAACCTCATATCTGAGACGGGCCGCATTGGTTGAAACCCTAGGCCTGCAAGAAGAATAGTCCGTCATGGAAACCCTAGGCCCGGGTGGAGTGAATTCATCCGTAGTAATCCTAGGCGATCTTTCTATTGTTGGTACCGTCGTAGCCACTAACGTAGTCAATGTCATGATCGGCCCTAAACCCAAGGCCGGAGGTGGCATGGCCCGGTGGGCAGGAAAACGGCGATCAAGCGAAACAATGGCTGCTCTTCATCCGAGGCATCCTCGACGATTGGGGGCAGTTCGGGCAGGGGCTTTAGCACAGCAGCTTCAGCCATTGGTCGATGCCCAATATGGGAATCCGTAGGCCCGGTAGCTTTAATGGGGGATGAGCCGCAACCGGCGAAACCCTAGGGCATTGAGCAGCCCCGTGGAAGCTGAAACGGCGAGTGGGGACATCTCATCTTCAGTAGTGTGCTCCCTGTTAGACCGGAGTTAGGAGGAGGTGGTGGTGTACCACGACGCATCAGGCCACGCGGTTCTTGTTGCGAGTCCCAGAGTGGCACAATGGTGGAGGTGGAGCGTCGTTTACGGCGTTGAGGAATCCATGGAGGAGCAGGCTGGTTGCGAGTGGGAGCAGACCCACTAGGAAGGGACTCCGACCAGCTTGGAGCTGGTGGTGAGTGCACCGGCGGCGGCAGGGAGCCATTACGAGGGCCGCTGACGCGAACCAAAAGAGCCTCAAAGGCCGCGACGTCAAAATGCCCGTCAAACTCGGGGATATTGTTCCTAAGCAGCCCATAATCCGACAAGGGTCCGTGGAGTTCAGATTATCAATATCAGCAGAATCCATGAGGTGAAACGAGGAAGATGAAAGTGGAGATGAAACGTCACTTTTGAAGAGGAAAGAAAGAAGGGGGCGATGATGAAGGGTTAGAACCCTCCCATAGCCATTTGAGCCTGGCGATGGAGGGAGGCGGGGTGGTCGGCGCCGGTCAGCAGTGGCTTGGGGGGTCGCCGGCGCTGAGGTTGGTGGTCGGAGATGGTGAGGATCGATTGGAAGTCGAAGGGTCGTGTGGTGTGGAGAGAGAATTTGCTAGAGAGAGAATTTTTTGTAATCGGAACATCAATTAACATCAACAATGTTTTCGTGGGATATAAAAGTAGGAAGTTTTCGATGTTGTTGATGTAATGAGAATAGTAGAAAGTTTTCATGGGATTTTGGAAATAAATCTTATGTTTTCGCAATGGTTTGGGAGAAAGTTTTCGTGGGCTATAAACGTTTGGGATTACATTACATACAAATAGCTAAGATATGCCTACATACAACGTGTATATATATATATATATATATATATATATGTAGAGAGAGAGAGAGAGTATACGAGTAATGTTATGGTGCTCACCTTGTGTGGGCACCTTCGTGAGCACCAACCACATCAACGCGCCAAATCGGCATCCGATGGAATTTTTTATTGGTCTATAACCTACACATGGGATTATTGAACCCATCGGGGTTGATTTGGCATGTTGACGTGGCACAAAAAATGTCACACAACAAGTGCCCACGGATGGTGCTCACGCAAGGTGAGCACCATAAAATTTCTATATATATATAATGATAACACTAACTCATGAAAAGACATTAGGTACACGTGGATGTCACGGACGTTAGTAGTAAGTTTGCATGGCCTACATATATATATATATATATATAATGATAGGGATAAAGATTTCTTAGTCAAAGGGAAAAATTTATGAAAAAGTTTTCGTGGCCACTTATATTATTGACGAAGACTAAAGATATAAGTTATAAAAATTAATTAAATATTAGATCCAAGGAACAAACTTGACTTAGTTTTCTTAGCGTGAGAGGAAATTAATTGTCACTAACTTGCCAACAACGTTACCCTCAAATTCTCAATACTTGATATATATCAAATTACCATTTCAAAAAGACACACACGAATAAGAAGGGGCAGAGAAGCATTTAGCAAACAGGGAGGAGAAAGAAATTAGGAGAACTCGGCAAGCTTAAGGAATTCAATTTTTAAGCTCGAATTCGGACGTGAGGTAGGTGAAATTTTCATCTACAACACGTAAATCTTATATGTCTAATATGTTGGTGTTATATAAATTATTTTTGTGAAAATTCGAAATGATTATGTGACTTTAACATGTCTTAGAATGTAGTTGTAAATTCCTGTGTAATACGGTATTCGGAAAAGTTCAGATTTTTCAGTTCAATGAGTGCCTTTATTTATATGTTAGGAGTTGTATAGCTGTTGGGAAGTTTTCGATATTAGACTAGCTTGAGAGTTCTCGGAGCTTATTAATAAGAACCTTTAAGTAACTTCTGAGGGTTTCGGCAAAAAAAAAAACTAGGGTTTAGACTACCTGGTAGTTTTGATCAGCTGTACCCTGCCCGCGTAAGACAGTGACTGATTCAGCCACGATCCCAGCCGAGAATCCACACGCTGCAGTAGAGGCGCACAATCACTGATCGTCAGACGTGAGGCAATCAGCGGGACCCCCAGATAGCGTACAGGTAAACGACCCTCACGAAATCCCATAATAGACTGTAGCTGTACCTTGAGGCCCTCCGCCCGATGAGAGAGATACAACTCGCTCTTATGAGGGTTAGGGTATAACCCAGACAGCTGAGAGAAACTCATCACAGCTCCCTTCAGTACCCCAACAGAAATAGGATCGGCGTGACAGAAAAGAAGAAGGTCATCCGCGAAGACCAACATAGGAAGAGACGTAGTCTCGCAACGCCAGTGATAGCGAAATCGAGGTTCCACCTGAATATGCCTTTCCACAAGGCCGTGAAGCACCTCCATGACAAGAGTTGCCAATAAGAAACTCCATTCCACCTTGTCGTAGGCCTTTGCCAGATCGACCTTCAGCATAGCGCGCGGTGGTCGACCTTTGCTCGCATACCCAAGGCAAAGCTCCTGCGCTAGAAGTATGTTATCCGTAATGCGTCTCCCAGGTATAAACGCCGTCTGCGAAGGGTGAACCAGCCCTCCCAGCACTAGCTTTAACCGGTTGGCCAACACCTTCGAGATGATCTTGTACAGGACATTACAGCACGATATCGGTCGAAAATCTGTAGAGCGCCGTGGTGAGGCGCACTTAGGAATAAGCGTAATAAGCGTACTATTTAGCCCCTTGAGTAGACGACCCGTAGCAAAGAAATCCTGAGTGGCACGTGTCACATCAGGGCCCACAATCCCCCAAGCTGCTTTGAAGAAAGCAGCCGTATACCCATCCGGCCCCGGCGCTTTTCATCCCCCATAGAGAATAGCGCGAGCTTGACCTCCATATCGTCAACTGGTCGGACCATGTCTAGAGACACAGTTGGGGAGAGCGTGCGTGTAACAGCCTCCACTCTATCCTCCCGTCGAGAGTTCCCATACACAAACGAGATAAATGTCGTTTCCCGCGTATCAAGCTGTTCCACATGGCAATGCAGGGCTTGACAAGATTTCGCGACGACACTAACACGTAGTACAGAAGGATCCCAGCCCACCCATATACGATTACCTGGCCCATCCTCGTAGTCAAAGAACCACGTCCACCGAGGTCTAATACCCTCCGAAATGCGTGCCGCGTTGGACTCAGCCACCCGAGTCTCAAGAAGTCCAATAAGCTTTAACCCACTCCGAACTATCCAATCCCCCACCGCCCTCCTGTGGTCTTGCTTATTAAGACCACGAACGTTCCACGAACCCATCGGAGCTAGGAATGTCCCGTAATATACTCAGAACTATCCTCAAGTGTTCTTCGTGCTCCTCCTTCGTCTTCGAGTAGATTAGTATGTCATCTATGAAGACGATGACAAACCTATCTAGGTAGGGTTTGAACACCCGGTTCATTAAATCCATAAAAGCTGCGGGCGCATTAGTTAGCCCGAATGGCATCACTAGAAATTCGTAATGGCCATAACGGGTACTAAAGGCCGTCTTCGGGACATCTTCCTTCCGAATCCTTAACTGGTGATAGCCCGATCTTAAGTCGATCTTGGAGAAAACCGTTGCACCTTGTAGTTGATCGAAAAGATCGTCTATCCTAGGGAGTGGGTACTTGTTCTTGATTGTTAACTTGTTCAACTCCCGGTAGTCAATGCATAATCGCATGGACCCATCCTTCTTCTTCACGAATAGCACCGGCGCTCCCCAGGGAGAGAAACTCGGCTGTATGAACTCCTTCTGCATGAGTTCGTCGAGTTGGTCCTTTAACTCCTTCATTTCCGTCGGTGCTAGCCGATATGGGGTCTTAGATACTGGCGCCGCTCCAGGTACCGGTTCTATAGCAAATTCTATTTCCCGCTCGGGTGGTAGTCCCGGTAATTCCTCGAGAAATACGTCGGGGAAGTCCTTAACTACCGGCACTTCCTCGAACTTCGGAGAGGAGTTCTCCTCCGACTTGATAGCAAACACTAGATATGCTTCGCACCCTGATTTGATCAGTCGTTGGGCTTTTAACGCTGATATCCTAGAGATCATAGTTCCCTTGCTAGTTCCTACGAACTTAAGGGGTTCATCCCCGTCCATATTGAGCGTGACTATCTTGCGGTGGCAGTCTATGACAGCTCTGTACTTCGATAGCCAATCCATTCCAAGGATCACCTCATAATCATTCATAGGGATTATTATGAGGTCTATGGGCAGTTCCTTATCCCCGATTACTATTGGGCAATCCCGTAAAATGTGGTTAGTTTGGGTGGGATTCCCATTCGGAACTGTTACCCTGAACTCGCACTCAGCTCGGTGAGGCGTAACTCCTACCCTCGTGACGTACTTAGTGGATGCGAACGAGTGTGTCGCTCCTGAGTCGACTAGGATGCATGTGGGGTTTGATAGACGAGGAGGGTACCTGTCACCACGGCAGGGTTGTTTTACGCTTCCTCGGACGTTAGAGTGTAAACCCGGGCCGGTACCCTTGGTGGTGCTGCCTGGTTTCCAGCTTGACTTCCGGATCCACTTTCTGGACACGCCCTAAGATAGTGGCCCGTCTTGCCACATTTGAAGCAGATGGCGTTCTGGGAGTTGCAGACTCCCGTGTGCCTCCGTGCACACTTCGGGCATATGGGTAGGTCCAGCTGGGGTCTACCCTGGTTGGGGTTGAACTGTGGGGGTGGTCCTGGTCGATTTGGGAAATTCGGTTTTCCACCCTTGGTTACGAACTGCCGCTTTGGGTTGCTTCCGCTCCCTTGCGGTCCTTGTATGAACTTGCGCTTCGCTTCTTGGGCGCGAGCAATTCTGGCCTCTGCCTGCTCCGCCACTAGTGCCCTCTCAGCCACTTGCGCGTACGTGGCTCCTTGTATCCCAGCCATACTCACATCTCTGTACAGCTCGGGCTTCAACCCTTCCATGAACCGCTCAATCTTGAGCGCGTCCGTACTGACCATATGAGCAGCAAACCTCGAGAGCTGCTCGAACTTTTTGATGTACTCCGCCACTGTCATTGCCCCTTGGCGGAGGTTGATGAACTCGTTCATCCTCTGGGCTCTGACAGGGGCGGTGTAGTACTTTCCTCTAAAGATCTCCTTAAACCGATCCCAGCTCATTGTTAGAGGGTTTTCGATGGCTGAGATGGTATCCCACCAGTGCCCAGCGCTCCCCCTCAACAGGTAGGCAGCGCACATAACTTTCTCCGCCTCAGCTGTGCGGCTGTGCTGGAACATGTTCTCCAGCGTCCTTAGCCAATCCTCGGCGGAGGTGGGGTCTACGGCGTCCTCAAACAACGGAGGATTAAGCTTCCTGAATCTCTCCCCGATCATCTCGATTCGTTCAGGTGGGGGAGGTAAGCCAGCTGATTGTCCACCAGCGTTCTGCTGTTGGATCAGCTGCTGGATCTGGGCCGACTGTTGCCGGACCAGTTCCGTGAGTTGCAGGATGGTAGCATCCCGGCTATCGGGAGGGTTATTGGTATCCCTACCCTGATCTGATTCCCTACTTCCTTCTCCCCTAAGTCTTACCATTCTCAACCTATCCTGACAATTTCCTAAGGCCAATAAATCAAACCGTACAAAGAATTCACATATCATGGTACTTACAAGCAAGGCCGCTTCCGCGCTTTTGAGTGTGTGTGTATGGACAGTCTGCAGGACCTGTGACCAAAGCTCTGATACCACTCTGTCAGAACCCGTCGTCCGACCTCGTATTCGTTCTAATCCTAAGTGCTTAATGGTGTGTTGTCGCGCAAAGGCATGAAATTACGGATAAAATTTTTCATTTTTAAAACTGCGTGCGGAAGTCTTACATACAAGTCAAAAGAATGTTCTACAGTTTCCTGATCGTATCTACACAAAATATAAGTGCGTGTGTGTGCAGCAAAAGCTTCCTATGCGCCCGGCTTATGGGCCCTCGGCTTTCTATCCCACTATGCGCCATATCATAGAGATCTCAATCCACTAGGGATTTGTACATATGCGGAGGTTCACACACTAGAAGGTCACCCGAAGGAATCTTCCCTTACTCAGTGTGGCCTCCACGCGGACGCTTCTCACTGGTAGCCGACACCGAGGCCACTAACCGCGGAGGTCACCCGAAGGAATCTTCCCTCCCGGTTAGTGTTCACGCACTAGAAGGTCACCCGAAGGAATCTTCCCTTACTCAGCGCGTGCCCCGGGCAGCATCCTCCAGGTTGCACCTCCCGCATACGGGGTATTCCCCCAGCCTCTTATACAGACCTTATGGCTTCATTCGCCATGGCTGCATAGGGGAGCCGTGACTCTTCATTGAGTCGACACAAACGCCAATATCGGCGAGTATATATATCGCACACAGGCGATCTTATGCACGCTCGTACCTCGCATCTTATATACTACGCATGCGTGCAAATGCTCATGCCATGCTCATAAAAATATGCAGATCATGCTATCATGTATAAAATTAAATCATGTCGTACGTACACATTCCACATAAAGTCACGTAAGCACGAAATCACATAATCATACGCAGGCAAGTTACGTGTCGTAGTTGGATTTCTACTTACCTGTCGTCCAAGCTTTTAATTAGCGTGCTTCCTCGTTTGTTCCTAACGTTCGACCTTTTAAATAAAAATTGTTAGAGTATTAGTACCTTGTTTTCCTTGGTTAACTTGTCGAAATAATTAATTTTCGTTACACTACTTATTTGGACTTGTATTAATTTCCTAGACTCCAAGTCAATTGATTTGCCTTGTTAAGTTTCCTAAGTGAATTGACTCCATGCCACGTTATGCTAGAGCTAAGTTTCGATCCTTAAGAAATTCCTAACTTATAACATTTCAATTCTAAGCTCGGCGAAAGTCATTTAATTTGTAGGGTTTCGCCCGATTTAATTTTGTCCGATTGAAGTTCCTCAATTCCTAGTTTCGATCAACACCATGTACACTAGAGGGTCACTTTCGATCAAATTAGGGGTTTCGCTCGATGTTGCATGATAGAGTATGGGTTTCGCCATGTTTCTACGTCGGCATGACCTCATCTTGATTTCGATCGAAACCCTACATGGATAGAGGATCATTTCAAATCAATTTTGAGGGTTTCGATCGATTCCACTTTCAATCAACTTGAGTTTCGCCGAGTCCTTAGGTCATCATGATATCATCCTGGTTTCGATCGAAACCTTGCATGTGTAGAGGCTAATTTCAATCGATTGCATGGGCTTGAAGGGGAGTTTCGCCGAGGTATTTCATCATCATGACTTCACCTTAGTTTCGATTGAAACTTGGCATGGGAAGTATCACTTTCGGTCGAAACCATGCAAGTTTCGCCATGTCCTGACGTGTGCATGGCGTCATCTTGGGTTTCGATCGAAACCATGCAAAGTGATTAATCACTTTCGATTAATTTCATGGATCGGGATTGAGTTTCGATCGATTACTCATTTATTAATGTGAGTTTCGGTCGAAACTCATAGCTTGTTAAATTTACTATTTACAATCGGCTTAATCGAAACTAACTTTCAATTATCCAACTGTCACCCGAAACCCTATTTCAATTACTCACTTTCGATCGAAACATCAAAATCACTCATCTCATCGAAACTGCCTTATTCCTAATTCATCCAGTCGAAACTTCTGCATTCTATCCCTTTTTGATACCAATGTCGTGTGGTTCTTTCTTAGAAGCAAAATTTCTAGGTTCTAAATCATACATTGTACTATCCGGTCACTAATTTGCCCCAAATAACAACTTAAATACGTCTATGTTCCACATCTAGGGTTCTCGTGCCCTTCTTCAACTACTTTGCTTTTAATGTCATAAATACATCAAACTACCTAGGGTACGAGTTAAAAAAAGGCTTAGGGAGGGCATTTAACTTACAAATTTCGAACCCCAAGCTACTTGGTGCATTCTTTGGGTGGAACTCCTTTCGTCAACTCCTTCTTCCCCTCTTTGAGTTTTCGTTAGTTGGGTGAGATTAGTGTGTTTTGATTTCTTGATTAGATATTTTCTTTTACTTAGGATGGGTGAGGCATAGAGTAGACGTGGCCCTTCCTTAAACCAAGGAATATTGTCTCAAGTTTGATTCCTTGCAATTTGGGCTTATTGTTAATTTCCTAGCCCAACAATAGTTAAATTCCTAGTCCATAGGAAATCTTAGCCCATCTAAAATTGCATCTTCCTTATTATTATTTTCGAAAAATTCTCCTTTCCTAGGTTAGGGGTCATCACGAATTCATATCATTGGCACTTAATTGCACATAATGCTTGTAACACTCACGAGCATAAAGTTCGTAACATCACATGAGCATATAACATATACGAAATTAATATGAAATCACATTGGTTATATACGTAATTTATTGGCCTACCTAATTTACGGGGACTGGGGTCCTACATGCATTTTATTATGTTGTGAGGTTTTGGGATTCGGTTGAGTGCACGCACGCATTGCATGTTTTTACTACCACCTATTGGGCAATTTTGCTCAGGGTTTTATTTTTGTAGGTAACACCAAACCCGACACCGGTGAGTGTCATGGTGAGATGTAGGCTGGCTGGCGGCGGTGACTCCGCAGGCTTTTGAGGGCGGCGCAAGTACATGGGGCGCGACCTGTGGAGAGGCGTAGGATAGTCGGGTTTAGATTTTTGGGGCTTCGGCACGGTGTGTAGATATGCGTTTTTTTGTCAAACTCGACTTTAGAATATATATGTATATTATATTCCACAAAATATTTTTGATAAATCGGGTCTCCACGACTTTCGTTGCTGAAATCCGCCAAATTATTTAGTTAGGAAGTAGGGTCGCCACAGACCCTCACGGCTAACCCTGCTTACTAGGTATAATTGCCTAAGTGTGAGCTATCAACTTATGCTCAAATCGCACAGAATGTACCGCCCCTTGCTGCCATATGCTTCGTGGGGGCGGAGGACTGGTATGACGAGCGGCGCCCAAGACATACCCGAGACGCTAACATTGGGGCGAGATATATGACGCCAACTTACTTGGAACAAATCTCAAAACTTCGTAACGCTAGACATCTCGAGCATGATAGAAGACAGGAATCCAACTCCTTTACCCACTTAGTATTTATCAAACAGGAGAATAAACCATCTCACATAAGGGCACATTGAACATGCATATCACTTCAAAAACCAACACGTACGTAGGTAGTAAATTAACCATAGGAAAATAAACTACAAGACAACACAAGCGGGTTATTTCTAGTCTATCCCTATTACATGCGTATTCAAAAAACCTATGTGTTGTAGTTGCGATTTCCACTTACATGGTATCCTTAGCTTACTTATCGTACTGTAAGTCGCTAACCTTCGAACCCTAAATATAGAAACATATAAAATTAGGGTATGTTAGTCTAATTACAGTTTTATGAAAGTGGCTTCGTTTGAAAACCCTAGTTTTGACTTCTATAAATTTCGAAATTATAACTTTAGAATTTATAGTATATATAAAGATTTCGATATATTTCTCGAAATCATAATCTTAGAATCTCGAAATAGCATATACATGTGTTCGAGATTGATTAAACGATACATAAAGATTGTGAGATGTATGTCGACATTATTAACAAAGATTTCGAGGTGTGTTTCGACATTACACACAAAGATGTCGATGTCAACATCAAGATAGATCTCGAGTTTCATTTCGAGATCTCACATAAAATTTTGAAGTTAAGGGTAACATGGATTTCGACATGATTTTCAGACTTGATCTCGAGATTTATACAACATTTCGAGATTTATACCATATAATTTCGAGGTGGATTTCGACATGATTTTCATACTTGATCTCGAGATCCTATATTAAATCTCGACACTTATATTAACATGGATTTCGACATAAATCTCGAGATGAATCTCGAGCTCATTTTCTAAATTATATTAAACATAAATCTCGACATGGATCTCGAGTTTTATTTCGACATTTTCCTATTCTCATTTCTTGATCTCGAGATTATTCCTATAGAACTAACAGGGTTTCGAAATCTATCAACCTAGAAATTATATCACACGAAGACATCTTTTCATTATGAAAATCATCTAAACTTCGATCGAAATGTTTTTCTCCTAGGAACAGTATATCATATGGACTTCTAAATGATACCCTCGTCACCCTAATCATTTAAAACCTTTAATACTCAATAATCTCTGAATATCTTAATACATGAGAAAATCATAGAAATAATCTATACCTTTTCAGCTTAGTGATGAATTCTGCTAGTGTTCTTGTTCGACTTCTTTCTCCCTATTATTAAGTTTGTCGAAGGTGTGTAAATGAATTTCGTTATCTTCTTTTTCCCAGCTCTTAACTATTTGTTGCGTGTAGTAATAGACAAATGATGTCGAAAGTTATATTAATACTTATCACATCTTGACTAATATGTATTATTTTATCACTTTATTTTTCCTTCCACACTAGGTTTCGAAACACATAGAAAACCCTAGAATTCAGTATCCCAATGTTTCGACATCAACTTGTTCGACATTCTCTAATTTTGATATTTACTCATTTCGAATTTAACTTCCTCTCGAAATCTATAGATCGATCTCGAGATTCTCTTATGTCGCAAGTGGTCTCTTTCGATATCTTCTAATTTTGACATTCATGTTACTTATTTAGAAATCGACCTTCTCTCGACAATTATACATCTCGAGGCTTAAGGATTTCGAGATTCATCCCTTCCTATCTCATATGAAAGCCTTTCTAAGTTCAAACTAGTCCTTCTATTTGGTTAGTAACCCTAATAGCATTTAATATGTAATCATTCACGTAAGTCCTAATTAGTAACACACATAAGATTTGTAAATCACACATCGAGTTCAAAACAATTATGCATTATAACCGGAATTTCACCCAAAGTTCCAATTTCCTTATTTAATAATTCCACAGAGTCTCTAATTAAGTACTCTCTACCACTGGTTTCATTGTAAATCCCGTAATTAAATTTTACGGGTATTACATCCTCCCCCTTGAAAGAATTTCGTCCTGAAATTCCGTCGGTTGGAACAATTCAGGGTAATGATTGGTAGGGAGTTGAACTGGATTGGTTGGGTGATAGAATTTCACCCTAGGAAGTTATCAAGGAGTCTCAAATAATTTTCGAGGGTAGAAAGTAATGGGCCTGATGAAGTGGATATGAAGATTATTCCAGTTAGCGGAACTCGTATTACCTCAAAGAGCTAAGAAGAATTCCCATAATTCTAACTTAGGCAGATATCGAAGATCCTAAGTACCCATCACGCTTCTACTGCATCACTCTGATACTGAACGAATATGTTCCTTAACATGATTTGAAAAATTGGGGTGTGGGGTTATATCCCAGATATTATGTGAAATGGGGATTTCTTCCAAGGTAATTCAGGTACGGCTTCCTATTTCGAAAGTCCATTTGCTACGATTACGATTCAAGTCGATACCCGAATTGGTACTAACGAAGTCGGCTGAAAATAATTCTGAGTCTTACCACATAAGTGGTGGATACAAAAGAAATTATCGCTCATAAGTCCACTAGAATGCATGTTGAGGTTTAATCGATTAGAAGGGTACCTTCCATCTCAGATGGGTTGTTTTCAGCTTCTTCCGCCGTAAGCATATATACCCGAGCGGGTACCTTCTGTGGTCTAGTCGGATTTGCTGCCTAATTTCCCGATGTATTCTCCGGACAGGCTACAGAATAGTGGCCTGTCTTTCCACATTTATAGCAAGTAGCATTTTGTGAAAAGCAGACGCCCAGATGACGTTGTGCATATTTTGGACATGTGGGTACGTTTGGTTGGGGACTCCCCTGATTCGTGTTAGTTTGTTGAGGTGGTCCAGTGCGGTTTTGGAAATTGGGTTTCGCGTTCTTAGAAACGAACGGTTTCTTCGGGTTATTTCGGTCCCATTTGGGTCCCTGTTCGAACTTCCTTTTAACCTCCTGGGCTCGCACAATTCGGATTTCAGCTTGTTCCGCCATCAGGGCTTGTTCCGCCATTTGGGCATAAGTAACCCCTTGGAATCCAGCCATGCCAACATCACGATATTCGTTGCTACAAGATGAGGAGCAAAACGCGATAACTCCTCGAATCTGCGGATATATTCCGCAACTGGCATGTGGCCTCGCTTCAGGTTCATAAATTTGTACATTCACTGCTCCTGATCGTGAGCAGTAAAGTACTTGTCGTAAAAGAGCTCCCTGAAGCTTTCCCATTTGGGGCTTTATTTGTATTAGTCCATAGTTAGGACTAGTTTGATATTTATACCAAGTTTGTTTGGTATAAATACTTGTACAAACATTGTGCTTAATACAGAAAATTAGAGGATTGATCCGAAAGGCTTGCAATTCACTTTCTAGAGAGAGAAACAACAGTAACTTTCTCATTATCGTCGAATTACTTTGAATTCTTGCCTAGGATCTTAGAGTTGTTAATCGTAGGACCTAATAGCTCCCGTTGCCCGGATTGAAGCCATTCGTCTATTATTGGCTTACGCGGCTCATAAAGACTTCAAGGTCTATCAAATGGACGTCAAAACTGCCTTTCTCAATGGTGTACTCAAAGAAGAAGTCTATGTCGCTCAGCCAGACGGCTTCATTGATCAGGAACATCCCGATCACGTCTATCGATTGGATAAAGCTCTCTACGGACTAAAACAAGCCCCACGTGCTTGTTATGATGTCTTGAGTGACTTCCTCGTAATGTCTGGATTTATTCGAGGAACAGTCGATACGACCCTCTTCATCAAATGGCAAGACAAGGATCTGATGGTCGTCCAAGTTTACGTCGACGACATCATTTTCGGTTCAACAAATTCACGACTGTGCAAGAAGTTTGGAGATCTCATGAAGATTAAATTCGAGATGAGCCACATGGGAGAGATGCAATTCTTCCCAGGACTTCAAGTCAGGCAGCTCGATGATGGGATATTTATCAGTCAAACAAAATATATTAAGGATATCCTGAAAAAGTTCCATCAAGATCAGAGCAAGCCTCTCAGCACTCCCATGTCAACAAGATGCAAGTTAGATGCCGATCCCACAGGAAAATCGGTCGCATCACACTCTATCGTAGCATGATTGGATCTCTTCTCTACTTCACTTCTAGTCAGCCGGATATCATGTTTGCCACTTGTCTTTGTGCCCGCTTCCAAGCCGATCCCAAAGAATCCCACATGCTCGCGGTGAAGCATATTCTTCGCTACCTTAAGGGCACAACTACCCTAGGACTATGGTATCCTAAAGGTACGAACTTCAAACTTATCGGCTATACTGACGCTGATTATGCAGATTGCCGAATGGACAGGAAAAGCACCTCCGGTGGCGCTCAATTTCTAGGCGAAAAGCTAGTCTGCTGGTCATCGAAAAAGCAAAACTGTGTCTCAACTTCGACGGCTGAGGCTGAATATGTCGCATCCGCCAGCTGTTGCTCTCAGATGCTATGGATGCGGACTCAGCTTCGCGACTATGGGTACATTTTAAATAATATACCCATATATAGTGATAGTCAAAGTGCCATTGCGATTGCGTGCAATCCCGTTCACCATTCACGCACGAAACACATAGACATTAGATATCACTTTATCAAGGATCACGTAGAAAAAGGCACTATAGACATGTACTTTGTGAACACGGAATATCAACTGGCCGACATTTTCACCAAGGCATTGGATGAAAAACGATTCCAATTCCTTGTCGGAAAATTAGGCATGTTGAATCTTCCGTGATATGTGCATTACCTGATCTTTTGTGCTATTAGATGCTCTATACTATGTGTTTTCTATGCTTACATGTTTTATCTTGCGTGAATATAATAAATAATAAATATAATAAAATACTATACATATACCTATAATATAGGGGAATGACGAAATCTTTAGGATGCTCGATCTACGTCACAATTAGATTTCCCTAGCATGCGACTGATTGCTTACTTAATTTTGTCAGTCTAAGTCGCATTCTTGTGTCTAAAGCTCATTTAGTTTGCTCCACTAGACACAAAGCCACTTTATATAAGAGAGGATTCTAGCCTGATAAAATTTACCTTTCCTTGGATTTATTCTTGAGCGAGTCACACATCAATTGCTTGTCTTAACTAGTGATACTTGGCTTCATACTCGTTAGATCCTTAGGAAAATGATTAGAGCACTTAGGAAATTCCTCACTTGGCCTTAAATATAGAAAATCTCAATCCTTTAATACAGCCTTTAGTCATCCATTTTGAGCCTTCTCCGATATCCTTTTCTTCACTTGAAAATCCTTTGAGCCTTCAACCGACACCTAAGTCTTCGATGGGATATTCAATCGAGAAAATGAGGGGGAGAAAAAGAGACGACAATGAAAACGATGACAAAAGAGGTGGAAAACGCACACGAGGAATGCTCAACGCACGAAAACCAGTTCAAAAGAACCTGTCCCTCGACTATCATACTCTCATATCATTAGAAGGGGGCATGGATCTTGCTGTGAACTTCTCCATCGATAATCTCGTACACTCGTCAGAACGGCTGGAAAGAGGAGCACCAAGAAGTGAACTTCTCCAACGATAATCCGGTCTTATATCGAGACAACGAGAAGAGGAGCACGGCCTTGGGTTCGAATTCCACAACTGCGAACTTCTTCAAATTGATAATCTTTGAAACCTAACTAGGGACTAAGAGAAAAGGAGCGCGGTATCGGCCCGAGAACGAACAAGAAGAACTTCGCTTTAGATAATCTCTCAGCCTCATAGAGAAGCGGAGCTTCAGCTTGAGCAAGTGCAGAATGAGACAAAGAAAGGATGAGAACAACGAACAATAAAAGGAAAAACGCCTAAAAGAAGGAGAACGACGAAAAATAGGAAGAAGATCCTTAGTCCACAATCCCAAAACTATCCTTTTTTGGTATAAACCAAAACTATCCTTCCCTTCTTAGTCAGAGCCAAACTAAAACCCTTCACAGCCTCTATGATTCCACATCGACGATCTCTCGCAAAGGTGAAATGATTAAAAACGCCTCGATCACAGGTAAATTGACTTAAGATTGCTTGTGTTGACTTGAGTGATATATATATAATCATCCCAAAGCATAAATAATCGAGTGCTAGAGTGAATCCAATAAGAGTTGTCGAAATGGACCATTCAATGAACTTAGGACTCTTTAAGTTTGACGACATGACTCGACGGTATGTGATCCTTTCAACTGTCTTGTGAAATTTTAGGCGTGACGATGATCGTACCAAAATAATCTGACCCCATACTAATAATACTATTAATATATACAATTAAAATAATAATAATAATAACAAAAAAAATTTAATTAAAATAAAAAAAATTATTATATATATATATATATACATCGCACATTTTGAATATATGTTTAACTTGCATTGGGTACGGAATTGATTAAAATGCGACTTTACTTGTTTATGCTCATACCCTCCCGCAACATTTTGAATACATGATTTGGGGACCATGTATCTAAGTGAAATTGCCTAAATTGCATATAATAATGATTGTTACTTGTATTGATTTGATTGATTACGTGATAAATCGATACATGTGCACTATTTGAGGGGGAGCATTTACAATGATTCCACGTTTTGAGCTCCAAATATTTTTGATGTTCTTTTCTTTAAGTGTTGCAGAAATTTTCATTCTAGAATGCTTTGGTCAATGCTTAAATAAGGAGGACCTCACAAAATTTCACGATCGTGAGCTCAAGACGTTGATAAAACAATACAGGGGGAGCCTTAGTAGATCAATTACTTCTTGATTAACTCTAATATTCTCGATATTTTGCTCTAAGTAATACAGATTATCGAAGATCAATTTTGTAGCCGGATGTCACTTCTTCGAAAATACAGGGAGTTAATTGCATTTTCGTTTATAATTAGGAGTAATTCTGTGGTTTATTCTTAAAATTTAGGATCAATCTGAAATATTAAGGTAAACATACTATCGAGAAATACGGGTGAATTTGCAATTTTCAATCGCAGTTTCTCGAGCGCAAATTAATTTGGGACCAAATTGTAATTTTCGCCTTCATATTGTCGAGCGAAAATTAAACAGGAACCAAAAAGATTTTCGATCGGAATTGTCGAGCGAAAATTGAACAGTAACCAAATCAAAATTCTCGATCGTAAGTTTCTCGATCATAAATAGTAACAGGATTAATTCTCTAAGTATCGTAAACATCTAATCAGCCCAAATTAAACGAAAACATTAGTTTGCAGTCAAAAATCCCTAAATACACGCAAAACCCTCGATCGCAAAATTCAACAGTCAAATTTTCTCGCGAAAAACTTTTCTCTCAAAAGACGAAAGTAAAATCCTCAAAATCCTTCGATTTTTCAACTAATTTTCGTCTTTTGAAGGTAGATTTGACTTCCTTTAGGGTTTTTCGTACATTTAAACTTGATTTGTGTCTGTATTTTGGAATATTTCGCATGATTCTTTGATTATTTCTCGACTGTTCATACTCTGAGAATTCGAAACCCTCGTCAGCAGTATATTAGACCTTATTCTAAGTATAATCTGGGTTAAAAACTGCATAATAGGCTAGTTTCGATGTTTCTTGATCATTTTGAGTGAATATAACTTTGATTTTCTGCGTTATTAGTGTTCGATTGAAAGTTAGGACTGAACTGGAGTTTAAAGGTTTAAATGCATCGAAGAACTTTCTCGCTCGCAAACAGTGAAAATTGAAATTCGACTTGATTAAGTCACTGTTTGAATCGTAAAAGATCTTCGATCGCAAATATTTTTAAGTTAGTCACTACGATAAATAACGCTGATTGAAAAATAATTACAATCGAGAAATCGAATTTGGATTTTATGCGAGCGAAATATTACTGAGAGGAATAGATAAAATAGATGCAATCCATTTCAAAAATTTCGAGCGCAAAACTTACAGTCGAAAATTTTGATTTCAATCCTGTTCTTGATCGAAAATTTTAAGCGGCGAAAAATTATTTTTTCTTTTCAATAAAATTTCTCAATCGTAAAAACACGCCGCGAAACTTTGATCGATTAAAAATTTTCTCGATGGTTGACTTATTCTCTAATTGAAAATTTTCTCGATCGTAAAACTTTGCAGCAAAAAACCTCTTCAAATCGAAATACTTTCTCGCTCGTTAATTTTCATAGCGAAAAATTTTATTCACGCGCGAAAAATTTTTCGATCGTAAATTTACTCGGAAATCCAATTTCTCAATAGTAAATTTAGACGAAGATTTTTCTCGATCGTAAAATTTCTCAGCTACAGTACTGTATCTAAAGATCAAAACAAACTTCGAAAATTTCTAAGTCTTTTCCACGGTAGCTTTCAAAAGAGAATAAAATTTTCGATCGCTAAAATAAACGGATATCTTGATTTAAAATCTGCACTTGGCAAATTAAATTGAAATTTCAATTTTATGAGCGAAAAATTTCACGGAATGAACAGTACCTTTAAACACTTAGATAAATTTTCGACTAAATTTTCATATGACTCTTGTTCATAGGTCGAAATATCATTTCTTTGTCACTCTCGAATACCTATGTGCTAATCCATACATTCTTCAATTAATTTCGACTCAAATTTTTGAACTAATGATTTACACTTCTTATGTGGATTTCAGATGGATCACTACCCTACATATAATCACATCTACGAGAAGGCCTTATACCTCAACGTCCACGACACGAACTTTCAATTAGATCTGACCACCTTCCGGTGTCCAGATGACATAATCGTGTCCATCCTACAAGGCCATCCACTATGGCACGCACTTACCATGACAGCATCAGTGCCGATGGTCTACCTCCAGCAGTTTTGGGGGATGATCAAGAGCATCATCTTGGACGGGGCATACCACTTTACCACGGTTGTAGGGATGAGACACATCTGTATGGGCAAGAACGAGTTCGGAGTTCTGCTTGACCTCCTCACAGCCAAAACTACGACCCCCTCCCATCAGATGCAGAACTGGTGAATGATTTCCTCCTGATGGGGTACCGTTCGCCGCTCACCAAGCTAGCTCAGATGCAGAGCAACGGGATTCCCCATCCATGGAAGACACTATTCGGGATCATCAATAAGTGTCTATTCCCGAAGCACGCCGGCTTCGACAAAGGCAACGGCCACATCCTCCGGATATTTCACGGAGTCGTGTTCTTGCGGAATTACGATTTCGCTCAACTGATCTGGAACGACCTCGCAGAGCAGATGGTTCTCTGTCATCATCCGCCAACAAATGGAGATGCACGAGCAGAACATTCCTCGCTTGCCTCCAGGAGGAAAATATCAGCCACTCAGGCTCAAGTTCTTCCACAACCCGAATCTTGTGGACCTAGATCAGCCTTCGATGGCCATTCCACTCAACCTTCTTCGGCTCGCCGACCCCGCGGGAGCTGAATATCGGAGATACTGTCGGGAACATCACCTTAATGAGCAAATCATTCGAGGGCCCCCGACAGATTTCCGAGTGAGCACTCCACATCAGCAACAACAGCCTAGTCCTGAGGACATGATGATTGATGAAGTCGCTCAGGAACTAGAGCTGGAGCCTCCAACTCACGAGGAGCCAATGCCTGACTTAGATGCCACACTGATTGATGCTGTGGCTGCAGAGTTGGAACAAGAAGCTCCAACAGAAACGCTTCAAGTGGAAGTGCCCATTCATGTTGGCGTGCTTGAAGAGCCTATCGAGGAGGTTCCTCTACAAGAAGCACAGCCCGAGGCAGAAATGGGGCAAAGCTCTCTTCCACAAGTGACGGAACAGACTCGTGACGACATTGAGTGAGAACCTTCTCCTCACACAGCCACCTCATCAGACACGGAGTCCGATGAGGAGATCAGATTGATAGGGCGGACTCCTAGGCGACTTAGCATACAACTCGAGTCCCTCTTCCCCACCGTCACTGAACCATCAGACACAGCGCAAACCATCACTACAAGTGTTGAGGAACCTTCATCGCTCAATCTTGAGCCGCAACACAGCCTACCGATGTGTGGTTCGCAGGTCCAACCCGAGCCTGCCGAAACACCCATAGAGGAGAATCTTCAAGATTCGACTCGAGGATTGGATGGAAGTCTCATACAGTCACAACCTCAAGTGACTGTGAACCAACCTGAGGAGCCGGTGTCTGCTTAAGGGTTGATAACAGGCGACATCAGTCGACCTGGAACATCCCAGGAGGCGTCCGCCCCATTTGTGACTGAAGACCACCTCAAAGCCGCCCTCTCCTCAGCACTTAAATCTTTCGAAGACAAGATTATGGAGAGCGTGCGTGCGACTATCGAGACGTCCCGTCTAGATCGAGGGAAAGCACCCGTCTCGGAGCCAGCTTCAGCACAAGCCGATCTCACAACCCACTCCCACCGACCCTCTACAAAACTCTTCCATCCTCATCAACCCATACACCATCCCAATCACCCAGCTCCACGATATTCTGCTAGCCCGCCTCAATGGTCTCACCATCCGGTCGCCGCAGGAGGAATCACTCTATAGGCGACTGGTGGACCATCCTGAGCCACCAACCCAAACGCCGAGGCCAAAGCTCCCAATCCAGACGACGACATGACGATCCTGACGATCAGGATCCTCATGAGGGGGAGAAGAGGCCAAGGACTGAAACGAGTGGCCAATGACAAGGCTCGGGTGCAACGCGAACAAGCGCTGGAGCAGGTGAAACCCAAACCCAAACCCAAACACAAACCACCCACACCCAAACTACCCACACCACGCACCGCGCCACCACTCTAACCCATATCGACCCACCAACCTTTCACCTACGGACGCCTCCGCCCACACCACCGATTCTGACAAGTGCCGCGATGCTCGTAGCCCTAACAGCTACTCAAGCTACTCCCTCGATCGCTCCAGACCAACCGGGTCCCTCAAGACATGGCGTCAATCCACACGAGGTTCTAGACAAATACATCTTCGAAGGACAGTGGATGACTCATTCCATGCCCGAGGAGCATCAAAGACAACGGCTTCAGGACGTTCGGCATTTCCTACAACAAGCCTCCATAGACCTCGTGATCATAGAAGACGACGAGCTTCAGGAAGGTGACGACTACCAACAAGATATCCCAAGGCTATCAGAGTTGATCGCGCAACGAGCGGCTTCCCCCACAAGACTAACGCCAGGGACCGTTCGGATCGACACGCCGTAGCAGAACATCCGAATAGAAATCCCTTTCCTTGAAGAAGTTCGTGAAAACACTTGGAGGTCTCCGGACAGAGTTAAGAAGCCGAACGAGTTCGAGCTGGGAGGGATCTCTCACTGGGATCAGCAAAAGAGGATGACCTACCTCTGGATGCTAACCAAACTTGGACCTGATGTAAGGCTGGGGATGACTAAAGAACAAGTCAAGAGCCACTATAAGAGTCTCTCCCCAATATGCCAACTACTCAGCGTCTACTGTGCAAAAGGAGGACTTCCAACACCTCACTACACCATCGAGCGAGTAGATAGAACTCGAGAAGATCTAAGCGAGAGCGACCTACCGTAAATCCCTGCTGAAGAAGTATACAACCTATATCAGCTGTATGTGAAGAAGTACAAAGGTCCTCAAGGCTTCATCAAGAAAGAAGGACTCGAGGGACTCTACCGGTTCATATTCTTAGGATTTAAAGTTAACAAAAATGACCTTTCGAAAATTTAATATGTTTGAAGGTTTTATGATGTTCTTATGACCTTTAAACTGTTCTTAAAAAATAGTACTTTAATCGAAAATTCTAAAGTTTTAGAAATGTTTTGAGATCTTGAAAGATTATTTTATGAACTATAGCCCGCGAACTATTAGGGATGTAAAAGTCACGAAATATTATAAGGGTCTTAAATGGGTTGATTCGCGAACTATGGGAATAAAATAATGGTTTTAGGCAACTTTGCGAATTATTAGGAGGTTAAAGCCATTTTGCGAATCCTAAGTTAAGAAAGACATTTCACGATTGGAAGTCACGAACCAAGACAAGTTACGAACCCTACTTGGCGAATAGAACAACTTGGCGAATTAAGAATATTAAAATTTTCATGGACTTCACGAATTGCTAAGAAAACAACACCACGTGGCTAAGTAATGTGTGAAGTAATCTAACTTCACAAATTGAAAATATTGGGCATTGTGCATAGTTCACTAAGCCTAAGGGAATAAAATAATACTATAAGGACTTTATAAGGGAATAAAATAATATTATAACCACATGAGCTTCACGAATCCATAGGATATGATTCCACGAATTGATTATAAAGTATGGTAGTAACAGTAAGTGATGAATTGTATACTAGGCCCTAAACTTCACGAATTGAGTGTAGGGAATTATGGGAATTCACAAAGCACAAAGGAATAAAATAATCTTATAAGCAACATAGGACTTTACTGAGAATATTAAAATATTTCATGATATATACATACTTCATGAACTTATGTACGTGTCTAAGATGATTCACAAAGTGGGAAAGACCTTAAAATTCGTGAAGTGTGTTTTACGAATTAGAGGGGAATTCGTGAAGTATGGGTGTGAGGTAATTCGTGAACTGTGAACTTTGCGAATTAGGAAGGAGTTCGTGAAATAAGTGAGAAGTAGAACTTAGCGAATTCTTTCAATAACTATTTGTCTAATACTTGATCAATACCTAATATTTTAATACTTTGGAATTTCGAGTACTTACATGGTCAAGTAATTTAAATAGTACATTGACATTATAATTTTGTACTTAAGGTCAGGACTAGGAAAATCATCGGACTAGTAGCAAATAATTTGTGGACGACAGGTAGGTGAAACTTTCATCTACGACACGTAACCCTTTATGTGAATATATGTGTACGTGTTTTAAAATCTATGTCTTGTATGAATTATGTGAATATGGGATTATATGATTATATGAATTTCAGGAATTATGTGTTTTACATGTTTTAAATATTTTCGCACATCATATGTATCATTGTTGCACGTCATATGTTATTTGCACAGCACTTGCATACCAGGTCAGTGCGGGCGGATTGAGTACCGTGCCGAACGGTAACGTGTGTGGGTGTCGACGAGTGGTGTTGGTCCTTGTGCCGGGTAGAGGGTGGGTGTTTGCCGCTCTAAAGACACCTGAGTAGGCTGCACGTGCTCTAGTACGTACCACTCTAAAGAGACCTGAGTGGGCCGACCGAGCATTAGGTACAAAGGGGAAAGTTCTAGTACGTAACACTCTAAAGAGACCTGAGTGGGCAGACCGAGCGTGAACCTCAACTCGGGGATGGGCGACTCTAAAGAGACTTGAGAAGCCTTTCCGTTCTAAAGCGACCTGAGTGGGATACTTGTGACGCCCGAGGCCGAAGAGGGCGAGGAGTGATCGCCGGTGCCAGGGTGCACGGACAATGAGCGGCTCCTGGCAGGCTTCTAGGCGAAGGGGTACATGAACGAACCGATCCAACACCAGAATGAGAGGGGATCCTGAGACTGAGAATGTATGGGCGTGTCAGGCTAAGAATCGTATAAAAGGATTGATAGTACTACTCATATCACCAAGGTCGACCTACCTTTTCGGGAGTTCATCTATAGAAACTCCGAAGTTAAGCGTGCTTGACTTGGGGCAATCTAGGGATGGGTGACCCCCTGGGAAGTTTCTCAGGGTGCGTGTGAGCGAGTGCACGAAGCACGCTAAAAGGTTAAATGGTGGTACAGTGGGGCCAGACTATCAATCGGAGTGTGGTGGGCCCAACCGCACTGGTCCCGGTAGGGACCGAAGCTATAGTGACACCCGGTATGGGACGGGTTGTTACAGGTGGTATCAGAGCACAACCTCTCGCAGTACGGTGCTGGTTCGGGGACGAACCAGGCGGAAGCTGGTGGGCATGTGACGCCCGGGGCCGAAGAGGGCGAGGAGTGATCGCCGGTGCCAGGGTGCACGGACAATGAGCGGCTCCTGGCAGGTTTCTTGGCGAAGGGGTACATGAACGAACCGATCCAACACCAGAATGAAGAGGGGATCCTGAGACTGAGAATGTATGGGCGTGTCAGGCTAAGAATCGTATAAAAGGATTGATAGTACTACTCATATCACCAAGGTCGACCTACCTTTTCGGGAGTTCATCTATAGAAACTCCGAAGTTAAGCGTGCTTGACTTGGGGCAATCTAGGGATGGGTGACCCCCTGGGAAGTTTCTCAGGGAGCGTGTGAGCGAGTGCACGAAGCACGCTAAAAGGTTAAATGGTGGTACAGTGGGGCCAGACTATCAATCGGAGTGTGGTGGGCCCAACCCCACTGGTCCCGGTAGGGACCGAAGCTATAGTGACACCCGGTATGGGACGGGTTGTTACAATACCCGAGGGTGCATAGTGTTGAGTCACAGGAATTCGTGAGATGTGATGGGTCGTGACGAGGGTCGAGCGTGCATGTCATGAGATATATGGAATGGGATCTAGCGCACGCTGCATTCACGCATATTTCACCTACTGAGCAAATTGCTCAATGTTTTACGTGTTGTAGGTATTGGGCCCGACACTGGTGTGCGTCGCGGCTAACGCGGGCTGACGGCGGTGCTCCCGGGATTTGCACGCGTTCTGGATTTGTCTCACAGAAAGTAAATAGCAGAAAGTAAAGTGAGACGAGATTTTTATACAGGTTATATCCCCAACTGGGGTTTAATCCTATCCTTCGGGTGTGATCTCCCCAAGAGTTCCAATCAATCACTAGGTATTACCGGTTCTGGTTACAAAATGATTGACCCTTACACAATCGAAGCACTTTGGAAACTAGACCTCCACCTAGGCTGTCGCACGCCAAGTTTCGATCCACGTCGTTAACCCAGGAAACCGATTGCCCGACTGGATGCAGCTTGCTACTGAAGGGCCACCTAATCCACCAAATTCATCCCTCCACGTGCGAAAGACTCCAACCGTGCTCTTTGTGCGGTCAACACGTCCAAAGACAAATCACGTTCGAAGACAAGGGTTTAGGGTAGGGTGTTGCTAAAGATTCGCTCAAGGGTAAAGATTCGCAAATTAAGCTCAACACAAACTACGAATTTTTCGCAAGTTAACGCTCAATAACTCTAAGGAATTCGATGGCTTGTGTGTTCGTTGTCTACCCTTCAACGTGAAGTGTTTTCTTCTATATAGACCCAATTATCGCTTCTACACTTCACAAGGAAAGTTAAGCACGAAAATATGCAAGAAACAGCTCAATTATCACGTGCATTAACTCAAGAAATCATGCCAAGAATAAACCAATTAAGCTCAATGGTCATCATGAATTCTTACCATAAATACCACAGTCTTACTTTCATTCGTGGTGATCTCATCCGTTATCAGCATATTCCATATATAGTTCCACTCAGCATATTATCAATAATAAGCACATTGAACTGATTTCTTTCCTAAAATATGATAGCCAATTCGCACAGAGAAAGATTTGATTTACTGAGTATAATGCAAAGCATACTTTCCATGTATTGTGATCTCATCCGATTTCAGCATATTCCATAAATAGACTCAATCAGCATCTTACCACATATGAACCCAATCAATTAATCACCTTCCAAAATATAAATCCTAAGTCGCATAAAGAAAGATAGATCATGATTCACTGATTTAAGAGTCAAATAATATCGCACTCAACGGATATATCATTGATATTCTTTCCTAAAATAGATCAACCACATGTAAGCACTTAATCAGAATATCTTTTCCATTATACAGCACAGTCATTCATATCCGGGTGATCACATCGATATTCCTTACTAAAATAACTCAATCACGTTTTCACCTCAATCAGAATATCTTTTCCATATTTAGCACACATTCATATCCGGGTGATCAAATAATATTCTTTCCTAAAATAACTTATTCTCGCAGGCAGTTCACATATCACTCAGCATAATATATTTTCCATATATAGCACGCAATGAGATTCCATTCATACGAAAACTTTCATAACCAGGTGATCACATAAATATTCCAGTTAAGCACAAGATCACACAAATTTGATTTTCTTAACAGTTTAATCACATTTAAGCGCTTAATCGAACATTTTCACATACTTAAACATCACACAACGTGCATATCGAGTTTTCTAATTTGTACCCCTCAATTTACATAATTACTTGGAATAATCAAAACTCTCATAATCATTTGGACCAAAAAGG
Source organism: Craterostigma plantagineum (assembly GCA_027422505.1). Taxonomy (NCBI): domain Eukaryota; kingdom Viridiplantae; phylum Streptophyta; class Magnoliopsida; order Lamiales; family Linderniaceae; genus Craterostigma; species Craterostigma plantagineum. The sequence continues at coordinate 21,615,134 of JAPQWV010000009.1, read as the reverse complement.
TCTACACGATGTGCTTAAATTTGACGTCGGGTGGTCAAGATAATAGGTAATTGCTATGGATTTCTTATTATTTTGCACACACCGCAGCTATTGTTTGAGTTAGTTTTGGGTTTGTGCGGTCGTCTTTAATCATTCTGCTAGCTCACTGCTGCTATGGTTTATGAACTTTGTTGAATCAGCTGCTGTACTTCCTTTTTCGGGGTTTTTTCTGGACTTTCAACCTTACTTACTATGAAAATTCATGCAATAGCTACAATATCATGCACATTTAGGTCTCATAAGTTGTTCATATTTCCTCATATTATGAGCTGAACGATTGTTCTTATCAATATCCCCATGACTATCTGCGAGCTAATCCACGATGTCTTGCTACTATGTCGAAGTCATTATATACTTTTGATAAGCTACGCTACCCCATACAAGTTTTTGGCTGATAAAAGCTTTTATGTTGTTTCTAAAAGTTTCTTCCCTTTTTTGTAGGATTATAACATTACTGAAAGTGATTGAATGATTTCTTTGGTGGACCTGCATTTCTTGCTTGGGCAATCATGGGCAACTTGCACGGGTTTGCACTCCTTTTTCCCCCTCTTTTTCTCGCATTATAGTCCGGAGAAGCTTCCATGAAATATTATCAGATGATCATTTTCAATTTTACTACCTTTAGCCAATAGCTTTTCTCCATTGCTCCTTTTGTCCACAGAATCGATCCTATGTTTGGCTATCACTTGCAAAAAGTTCACGTCTTTTGTTTTTTCCGATGTCCTTTGGGAATCAATCAGTAGGAGAGACTATGGAAACTCCTCCGTCACGCCATCAAAGCCTTCAACGACTTGGAACAAGCTTTACAAGCAGGTTTGTAAATTGGACTCTAATTTTGCCATAGATTGTCGAGCTACAGCTCGAGCTATGGCATTGAGTCGATGGCTTCAAGCCCACGCGCCTCCCATTTCCTCAACTTAGTCTCTAGGTTCTTAGTTCTCTTCGGCAGCGTGAAGGAGTTTGGTGATTTTTTCCTTAATTTTAATAAGGGATGGATATAACCCTAAACTTTTCAACAACAGTTTACAATCGATCTTCATTGCACCTATCTCAGCTAGGTAGGCACCTTGATGACACGTGGGTAGCCCAAACAGGCCATGGCGGCATTCCCGTCAAACGGTGAGCTGGTGAAAAGGGGCTAAGGCACGCCCAACGGGAGATTCAGGCACTCTTGCGTGGTAAAAGGCGACACCCTAATCCTGTTCGGAGGCATCAACGACCACGGGGCACGCCAGAACGATGCGTGGGTCGGGCGGGTCGAAAGCCTAGACAAACCTAAAAACTACACATATGTTCGCAAGTCTTCAAGGTGTTAACTTTCCTCTGAATTTACCGGCCAAGAAGCAATATGGTAGAAAGTTTTTGCAGTACGTTTTAGTTTAAACTGGTATCACTTTCATTGAAATTGTCACCACGTGAGAAACTGAAGAATTCCTTCGAAATCGTTCTTTATCTCGCTGGATCATGTATTTATCATTTATTCTTTCCAGCTTATTTTTGATGAGCTACGCTACCCCGTACATTATCTTGGCCTATAAAAGTTTTATGTTGTTTCTAAGAGTTTGTTCCTTGTTTTTGTAGGATTTTAACATTACTGAAGTGATTTGAATGATTTCTTTGGTGGACTTGCATTTCATGCTTGGGCACGCATGGGCAACTTGCACGGGTTTGCACTCCCTTTTTTCCCCCTCTTTTTCTCGCATTATAGTCCCGAGAAGCATCCATGAAATATTATCAGATGATCATTTTCAATTTTACTACCTAAGTTTTTGCAGTACGTTTTTAGTTTAACTGGTATCATTTTCATTGAAATTGTCACCACGTGAGAAACTGAAGAATTCCTTAGAAATCGTTATTTATCTCGCTGGATCATGTATTTATCAGTTATTTTCATTTTCCCAGCTTACTTTTGATGAGTTACCCTACCCCGTTCATTTTCTTGGCTGACAAAAGCTTTTATGTTGTTTCTAAGAGTCTGTTCCCTTTTTTTTGTAGGATTATAACATTACTAAAAGTGATTCGAATGATTTCTTTGGTGGACCTGCATTTCATGCTTGGCACGCATGGGCAACTTGCACGGGTTTGCACTCCCTTTCGCACATAGAAAGATTTGATTTACTGAGTATAATGCAAAGCATACTTTCCATGTATGGTGATCTCATCCGATTTCAGCACATTCCATAAATACTCAATCAGCATCTTACCACATATGAGCCCAATCAATTAATCACCTTACAAAATATAAATCCTAAGTCGCATAAGGAAAGATAGATCATGATTCACTGATTTAGGAGTCAAATAATATCGCACTCAACGGATATATCATTGATATTCTTGTTGGGAAACCCCGGGTGACCCGAGACCTCTCCCCGGACACAGCGGAAGTATTGAAATGGTCTCCTAGGTTCCCCGTTGGAACGAGTGAATTTCAAAAATTTCCTTGTTCCCGCCACAAGACCAAACTCGGTATAAAGAAAAACACGCATGTATACACGTATTAAGGTTTAGAACATTACCCTCGTCGCGAAGATCCTTAGCTCCCTAGCTCACGAACTGCGCCGAAGAGAGTCACGCCGACCCCGTGAAGTACCACAAACCAACACCACCCCAAGGATGGCTAGAGATGGTGTGGAGTGTTGTGTAGAGATGTATATGTATGTGTGTGATTTCTAAAACTCACAAACACTTAGGGATTTCTCAAAGATCGCCCTAAATGCTATCACTTCTCTCTAAAACTCAAAGATAGAGTGAGAAAGAGCTTAATTCAAGTCATGGACGAAATTCTCTAAGAAAATATATTAAAAGTCCATTCCCAAACCAAGAAAATGACTTTTAGTTTAATCCAAATGAGATCATGTCCTACATGACTCAAAAGGTGTTAGATTCCCTTTTATTATGTCATTAAATGACCTAATAATGTCCCATATGTCTAACATAAGAACAAGGATTGAAATTGGATTAGGTTTGGCCAAGAAAATGATGTTTTGATGCGCGTTCACGGCCTCAAACAAGTTTGTCACGGCCCTGACTCATCATTGGACATGTTCTGCCACTCGTCACGGCCATTGTCATGGCCATGACCATTGCTTTGAGGCCTTCACGGCCTTGGCAATGAGTGTCAAGGCCGTGACACAGTCGGGCACCATTTTTGGTCACCACTGCCGGTCGTCACGGCCACGTGCAATGTGTTCACGGCCGTGACACTTTGACAGCTTTGCGGCAGTTTCGTATTTCGATCCGATCGAGGGGTAAACGATGTCCGATTGACCTGAAAATTTAACCATAGTTAAAAGACTCATCAATCTTGATTCTGACCAAAGGGATTCTCACTCCGAGGTCTAGATTGTGAGATATGAATTTTTGAAGCAACTGCAACTTTGCAAATGGGCTTCACAACCGTGACAAGCCTTGCTTGTCATTGTGAACCCTATTTACGCTTCAACTATTACCATTTTCGTTCCGTAAATATCCGTCCATGTAAATATAGTTTCTAAAACATATATTTAATATTATATTAACGTCTCTAAGACCGTTAAATTAATTTACATCTCATATTAGTTAGGCACTATCACAGTGATCATTTTTAAGCCCGACTCTCTTGGTTCGTCTCAACCCGGCAAGGGAGGAATCCAAGAATTTGGTAAGCGCCTAGACAATCCTACGGTAGCAAATAGATCCCGTGTTGAGTACGATCTTCGATCTACGAACCGACTATAGATTATTGTCGTACGTATAGACCCTTCACAAATGTCCCGATCAAGTGAGAGTCATGGTTACGTCAAACTCACTAGACTCGACTCTATGACTAATTCGTGACTGACGAAATTACTAAACTGCCCTTACGTCACACGTAAGTCAGTTTATTGCTTCGGCCGAAGACTTCGTTATTTCCCGTCCCCGAATATGCATAGGACATATATCTCAGTTACTAACGAGATAGTGAATCCCTAACGTTAGTCTAAGCACGGCAGTTACCCTTTGTTGTCAAGACCGCATGTCGCCGCCGACCCATGTTCGTCCCCGAACAAGGTGGGCCTAGCAAACTAGTGACATGTCAAGACCCCAAAGTCAACTCCGTCAAAAACCCTTCGGTCTAAGGTCCACGCACACTACTATAGTCAATCGATCGATCATTGACGCTACCCAGAGTAACGATAAGGCCCATGTGATCGTCGATTGCGAGTCGTGTCCAAGTACAAGTTAATCCCCTGATTCAACTTATACCAATGTTACGACCTCCCGTTTCCCAAGCGAATGATTGGCACAACCATATAAGATTCGTTAACAAATAAGTCGTAATTGACGCTCAGTCACCCTACTAAGGTCTAAGACTTATGGACTAATTTAATATCGGAGAATAATAGCTCACCGATGCCCTTCTCTCATCCCATGAGAATCGGTGACTAAACTCACGATATATGGGATTTATTTATTTACCGTCTTACTAGATGCCTAGTAAGACTTTATAGGTAAATAAATAATATGCCTTTTAAAGAATAAATAATAAAGTATAAATTCCCTTAATACGTATAAGAATACATTATTCAAATACATAATGAATAATACATCGATTATTAAATACATGCCCTATTCATTACATCCTCGAATGGCATTCCGAGGGCACATCCCCAACAATCTCCCACTTGCACTCAATGCCATGTGCTATGATATCGTAACCCCATTTTACGGAGGTGTCGATCAAGCACTGCTTGTGAGAGAGGCTTGGTGAACGGGTCCGCCACGTTATCCGCGGTGGCTATTTTCTGCACAGCTGTGTAGCCATTCTCAACGAACCCACGCAGCACGTGGTACTTTCTTTCTATGTGTTTGGACTTTGAGTGAGACCTAGGTTCCTTGGCTTGTGCTACTGCCCCACTATTGTCGCACCACAATGGTAGCGGGCGGTCCACTATGCCTGGAACAACTTGGAGTTCTTCTAAGAACTTCCTCATCCAAACACCTTCCTTTGCTGCCTCGGAGGCTGCAATATACTCCGCCTCAGTGGTGGAATAGGCAGTAGTGTTTTGCTTAGAACTTTTCCAAGACACTGCTCCACCATTGATCGTATAGACGAAACCAGAAGTGGATTTTCGGTCATCCACGTCTGACTGGAAATCCGAATCGGTATAACCGTCCACCTCTAATTCACCGTTTCCATAAATCAGTACCATATCTTTAGTCCGTCTAAGGTACTTAAAGATATTCTTTACTGCATTCCAATGTTCCTTACCAGGATTCGACTGGTACCGACTTACTATGCTCAAAGCATACGCTATGTCAGGTCGCGTACATAATATAGCATACATTAGGCAACCTATTGCTGATGCATAAGGGATTTCACTCATTTCCTTCCTTGCTTTCTCACTTTGAGGACACATGGATTTCGAGAGATGAACCCCATGTCGCATTGGCACGAACCCTTTCTTAGATTCATCCATACGAAACCTTTTCAGGATCTTTTCTAAGTAAAGGGCCTGAGATAAACCTATCATTCGATTCGCTCGATCTCTAAAAAGCCGAATTCCAAGAATATAGGTTGCTTCTCCCAGGTCTTTCATGGAGAACTCGGTCGAAAGCCAAGCTTTCACCTCCGAGAGCATTCCGATATCATTTCCCATGAAAAGGATGTCATCAACGTATAATACGAGGAACGATATCTTACTCCCACTGACCTTCTTGTAAACGCAAGGCTCATCTTCATTCTTTAAGAATCCGTAGTTCCTAACTACTTCATCAAATCAAAAATTCCAGCTCCTAGACGCTTGCTTAAGTCCATAAATAGACCTGTTAAGCTTGCACACTTTGTGAACATCTGCTTGCGATGTAAAACCCTTGGGCTGCTCCATATAGATTTCCTCCTGGAGGAATCCATTTAGGAAAGCGGTTTTCACATCCATCTGCCAGATCTCTTAATCATAGTATGCTGCTATAGCAAGCAGAATACGGATAGACTTAATCATTGCAACAGGTGAAAAGGTTTCCTCATAATCGATGCCCTCTTTTTGATTATACCCTTTCGCTATTAGCCTAGCTTTGTAAGTTTCAACCTGCCCATCAGATCCAATCTTTCTCTTGTAGATCCATTTACACCCTATAGGTCTAAAACCTTCGGGCAGATCTACTAGAGTCCATACTTGGTTGGTATGCATCGAGTCCATCTCTGCTTTCATAGATTCGACATCCATCATTGCTTGGTCAAAGGTAGCAGGGTCGTCACCAACGATCCCCTCAGTCGCAGCACCCCCGTGCTCGACATGTACCATACCATATCTCTCAGGCATGCGAGATATTCTACCCGACCTGCGCAATTCTGGGCGCGTCTCGGACTGCTCATCTGTGCCCTCAGGCACTGATGTCTCTGGAAGCGTTTCATCTAACTCTCCAAGAGTCACTTCTCTGCCAGCTCCACCTTCTCGAACGAACTGATCCTCGAGAAAATGAGCGTGAATAGCTACGACGATCCTTTGATCATCATGGAAGTAAAAATAATATCCCATGCTATCATCGGGATATCCGACGAAACGTCCTTTCATGGACCTTGATTCGAGTTTGTCTGCTAATAGCTCATCCCCAAACCCTTAATGATTCAAGCTGGGCTTCTTACCATTCCAAATTTCGTAAGGTACCCTATCTACAGACTTCGAAGGGGTTCTGTTAAACTGCAGTTTGCAAAGCATATCCCCATAACGATATTGGAAGATCTGTATAGCTTAGCATAGATCGAACTTTATCTAATAATGTCCGATTTCTGCGTTCGGCAACACATTCAGTTGTGGTGTCCCGGGCGGTGTAAACTGCGAAATAATTCCATTTTCTTTCAAGAAATCATCGGACTCGAGACTCATATACTCGCCGCCTCGATCTGATCGTACGACTCTAATTTGTCTCCCAGTTTGATTTTCCACTAAAGTCCTGAATTCCTTGAACTTTTCAAGCGTTTCAGACTTGTGCTTCAACAGATACACCAAGCCGTAGCGAGAGTGATCATCTGTGAAAGTCACGAAATAATGGAAATTACCTCGGGCCGCTACACTAAACGGTCCACAAACGTCTGTATGGATCAAATCCAAAAGATTAGTGGCTCTTTGAAAAGTCCCTGTAAAAGGAGACTTAGTCATTTTGCCGAGGATACAAGACTCGCACGTTGGATAGGAATCTGATTCCGTAGGCTTAATAATGCCGTGTTTCTCCAACTCTTGAATCTTTCGAACTCCGGCATGACCAAGTCTAAGATGCCACAAATACTTTTTATTTAACTCTAAGTTACGTTTGTCTGTAACTACATTCGCATGTTCCTGGACGTTAACGTAATATAAACCATTTATTAACGTTGCATTTCCGACGCATTTATTTCCAAAATAAATATCACAAATATTATTATTGAACCGAAATTCATAACCATTCTTACTCAAAGCAGGAATAGAAATAATATTTTTCAGCCCCTTGGGCAATACAAGTACATCGAATAAATATAATACATGTCCAGAACTTAATACAAGAGTTTTCGATCCAACATGACTAGCAGGTACACTATGTCCGCTACCAACGTTGATCAAGACTTCTTGTTCCGCCAGCTTTCTACTTCGTTCCGGACCCTGGTTCAAAACACAAATGTGAGCACTAGCTCCCGAGTCAAGAATCCACGAAGTGGAAAATACAGTAAATGAACAATAAGTTTCCAAAACTTTACCTGATGCCCCAGAAGCTCAAAGCTTGGGGCAGTCCCTTTTCCAATGGCCCAGCTCTTGGCAGTGAAGACACCTATCAGTCGCCTTCGGAACTTTAGGCACGTTCATTTTTGCTTTGCCCTTTTTCTTAATCCCTCCTTTTGGCTTATTAGGCTTGGGCTTGGGCTTGTTCGACTTAGATCTCTTAGACCTTGTTGTCGCAACAAGCGCAACCTCTTTTCCCTTTCCTTTCTTTAGCTCACGCTGAGTCTGAACCAGCGTGTTCATGAGTTCAGGAAGCAAAAATCGCCTATCGCTCAGATTATAGTTTATAATAAACTGAGCAAATGAAGCTGGAAGTGACTGAAGGATCAGGTCAATCTGAAGCTCGTTGTGAATGGGACAACCGAGAGAACCCAGTTCCTCGACGTACCCAAAAGCTTACGCACATGTGCTACGACATCTGCGCCCTCAGTCATCTTGGTATGAAAGAGATTGTCCGCAGCACGATATCGAGACGATCTCGACTGCTCGCCGTACAAGTCCTTCAGATGGATCAATATCTCGCGCATTTGCATACCCTCATGCTGACGCTGCAGATCATTATTCATCCCAGCTAACATATAAGCCTTGACACGGGCACTATCAGCCATCCATTTGGCATAATATTCCCTGTCAGCATCACTTGCACCCTCTTGGGGTTCGAGTGGTATGGGTCCCTCAAGGACATACTCTAGGCGTTCCAGAGTGAGGACTATCCTCAAGTTACGGAGCCAGTCCGCAAGGTTTGGACCCTCCAAACGATTTTGCGTGATCAGTAAATTGAATGGTGACGTCATTTTGTATACAAACTAGAAAGAAAACAATCTGCAGAAAATAAAGCATTGAAGGGGTCAACGTATTATTCTACAAGCACAAATAAGGATTTTAACAATTTGGCTTGACTCCCACTATTTTTCTCAAAATCCCATTCTCCCAAAAGAGATTTCGGAAACCTCGTTGATAGTTTCATAGTGGTGTTGATTTCCCCGCTCCGCAGACATGAGCCTCAACCTAACAGTTTGTTGACCCATTACTCGGACGGCTCCGTGTTCCACACAAACCCATAGATGAACCCGTGTCTTACACGAGTCCATCTCATGAGTGTTTCAACAACTTTGTCTCCGGTCAGGAACCCTCACCCTAACAGGAATAATTGGGAAATAACCGTCTAAGTGTGACCTATCAACGTCGGGCTCAATCCTAACATTTAGAAATTCCTGACTGTAGGATAACTCTTTATAAGGCGTGAATATGTTTCGGAGAGCGGCGTTTAGACAGTCACCCAAAATATCCACGTCAAGAGTAAAAAATGTTTGGCGTCGATAACTCGAAACAAATCGCACATATACTCAAGTCGTTTCAATAATGAGCTTGACTTTATTGTCTTAACGCACTCGGACCAACTACGACAAGAGCGAGATAATTGGCGACGATAACTCGGAACAAACCGCACACGACACTCAAGCCGCAATGGTTTCGAGCTTGATAGAAGACAGGAACCCGTCCCTTTACCCACTTAGTATTTAGTCCAACAGGGAGAATACGTCTCACACACTTAAGCACTTTTAACAGGCAGTAACGTCAAACAAACATGCTAGTATACGCGGTAAACCTAGTTTGCCTATAAGACCGTCTGCGTGGACTATTTCTACTCTACTACATTTATTTTTATAAAATTACATCTCTGTTCAGCTTCGCACTATGTTCTCGAACGACCTCTAAGTCTTCGAACGGCCTTCTCGTGGATCCGTTTCGTACTCGTACGGCTATCGTACAAAAATTAATTTTTCTAAATATTAACTAAAATACAAAACGGGGGGATCAGCTGTCCCAGACAACCCGTATATTAACGAATAAAATACAAACTGGGGGGGACCTTGTCACCCTTAACATATCACCCGGAAATAGAGCCTAAGTCCACGCCGACGTCTTAATACGTGTCTTACAAACATGCATACAACATAAACATGTTCACGACAACAAAACGGTCAAAGAAACCGAAACGAAATTTGGGCTAGTCCTAGACTTACGGACCCACAAGTTACGAACCGCGACGAGACTCCCACTAGGGTTTTCTCTCCACGTTGCTACGCTACGTCGGAAAGCTCGCAACTAAGCGACCTCCAACCAAGCGCTCGGTTTACAAACTCGAACTAAGTACAACTCATGCTTTGACACTTGAGCAACTTAGTGACTTGCACAACCGAGTTCGTTTCGAACTCGTTTATGTCGTTTCTTAGAACCGAGCCTATGGCTCTGATACCACTGTTGGGAAACCCCGGGTGACCCGAGACCTCTCCCCAGACACAGCGGAAGTATTGAAATGGTCTCCTAGGTTCCCCGTTGGAACGAGTGAATTTCAAAAATTTCCTTGTTCCCGCCACAAGACCAAACTCGGTATAAAGAAAAACACGCATGTATACACGTATTAAGGTTTAGAACATTACCCTCGTCGCGAAGATCCTTAGCTCCCTAGCTCACGAACTGCGCCGAAGAGAGTCACGCCGACCCCGTGAAGTACCACAAACCAACACCACCCCAAGGATGGCTAGAGATGGTGTGGAGTGTTGTGTAGAGATGTATATGTATGTGTGTGATTTCTAAAACTCACAAACACTTAGGGATTTCTCAAGGATCACCCTAAATGCTCTCACTTCTCTCTAAAACTCAAAGATAGAGTGAGAAAGAGCTTAATTCAAGTCATGGACGAAATTCTCTAAGAAAATATATTAAAAGTCCATTTCCAAACCAAGAAAATAACTTTTAATTTAATCCAAATGAGATCATGTCCTACATGACTCAAAAGGTGTTAGATTCCCTTTTATTATGTCATTAAATGACCTAATAATGTCCCATATGTCTAACATCCAAGAAAATGATGTTTTGATCCGCGTTCACGGCCTCAAACAAGCTTGTCACGGACGTGACTCATCATTGGACATGTTCTGCCACTCGTCACGGCCATTGTCATGGCCATGACCATTGCTTTGAGGCCTTCACGGCCTTGGCAATGAGTGTCACGGCCGTGACACAGTCGGGCACCAATTTTGGTCACCACTGCCGGTCGTCACGGCCACGTGCAATGTGTTCACGGCCGTGACACTTTGACAGCTTTGCGGCAGTTTCGTATTTCGATCCGATCAAGGGGTAAACGATGTCCGATTGACCTGAAAATTTAACCATAGTTAAAAGACTCATCAATCTTGATTCTGACCAAAGGGATTCTCAATCCGAGGTCTAGATTGTGAGATATGAATTTTTGAAGCAACTGCAACTTTGCAAATGGGCTTCACAACCGTGACAAGCCTTGCTTGTCATTGTGAACCCTATTTACGCTTCAACTATTACCATTTTCGTTCCGTAAATATCCGTCCATGTAAATATAGTTTCTAAAACATATATTTAATATTATATTAACGTCTCTAAGACCGTTAAATTAATTTACATCTCATATTAGTTAGGCACTATCACAGTGATCATTTTTAAGCCCGACTCTCTTGGTTCGTCTCAACCCGGCAAGGGAGGAATCCAAGAATTTGGTAAGCGCCTAGACAATCCTACGGTACCAAATAGATCCCGTGTTGAGTACGATCTTCGATCTACGAACCGACTATAGATTATTGTCGTACGTATAGACCCTTCACAAATGTCCCGATCAAGTGAGAGTCATGGTTACGTCAAACTCACTAGACTCGACTCTATGACTAATTCGTGACTGACGAAATTACTAAACTGCCCTTACGTCCCACGTAAGTCAGTTTATTGCTTCGGCCGAAGACTTCGTAATTTCCCGTCCCCGAATATGCATAGGACATATATCTCAGTTACTAACGAGATAGTGAATCCCTAACGTTAGTCTAAGCATGGCAGTTACCCTTTGTTGTCAAGACCGCATGTCGCCGCCGACCCATGTTCGTCCCCGAACAAGGTGGGCCTAGCAAACTAGTGACATGTCAAGACCCCAAAGTCAACTCCGTCAAAAACCCTTCGGTCTAAGGTCCACGCACACTACTATAGTCAATCGATCGATCATTGACGCTACCCAGAGTAACGATAAGGCCCATGTGATCGTCGATTGCGAGTCGTGTCCAAGTACAAGTTAATCCCCTGATTCAACTTATGCCAATGTTACGACCTCCCGCTTCCCAAGCGAATGATTGGCACAACCATATAAGAGTCGTTAACAAATAAGTCGTAATTGACGCTCAGTCACCCTCTAAGGTCTAAGACTTATGGACTAATTTAATATCGGAGAATAATAGCTCACCGATGCCCCTCTCTCATCCCATGAGAATCGGTGACTAAACTCACGATATATGGGATTTATTTATTTACCGTCTTACTGGATGCCTAGTAAGACTTTATAGGTAAATAAATAATATGCCTTTTAAAGAATAAATAATAAAGTATAAATTCCCTTAATACGTATAAGAATACATTATTCAAATACATAATGAATAATACATCGATTATTAAATACATGCCCTATTAATTACATCCTCGAATGGCATTCCGAGGGCACATCCCCAACAATTCTTTCCTAAAATAGATCAACCACATGTAAGCACTTAATTAGAATATCTTTTTCATATATACAACATAGTCATTCATTCCAGGTGATCACATCGATATTCCTTCCTAAAATAACTCAATCGCGTTTTCAGCTCAATCAGAATATCTTTTCCATATTTAGCACACATTCATAACCGGGTGATCAAATGATATTCTTTCCTAAAATAACTTATTCTCGCAGACAGTTTACATATCACTCAGCATAATATATTTTCCATATATAGCACACAATGAGAGTCCTACGAAAACGTTCATAACCAGGTGATCACATAAATATTCCAGTTAAGCACAAGATCACACAAATTCGATTTTCTTAACCGTTTAATCACATTTAAGCGCTTAATCGAACATTTTCACATACTTAAACATCACACAACATGCATATCGAGTTTTCTAATTTGTCCCCCCCCCCAATTTACATAATTACTTGGAATAATCAAAACTCTCATCATCATTTGGACCAAAAAGGTCTACAATCTCCCCCTTTTTGATGATGACACGTAATTAATGCCTATCTTAAGCATATGAGTACACTCGATATGAAGCTATTTACGCACGTAGCATGTTTAAGTATCACAGCATGCGTCATATGATCTAGCAAATAATTTTATCAGATTCGAAGCATGCTCCCCCTGTCTAATTGCTAGTATTCCCATGTAAAGCGCAGCAGCAAAAACATATAGCAATTACCAGGTTATATCATACGAAATGTCACAAGTCACCATGGAATGTCATAAATTTTCAGATCATATCATATGGAATGTCACAAGTTACCATGGAATGTCGCAAATTATCACACCATATCAGTTTGCTCCCCCTGCCTATGGGCGGAATTCCTTAATCCTTAACAAATCACAAACTCAAGCACAGAGGGATTAAGACATAAGCATATAAAAGCAAGCCGATATATTAATCGCATTCCAAGATAACTAAGGGCCAAAAAAGTGAACGACTCAACACCAAACCAAAACACCTCAACCCCAAACCGAAACACCTAAGACACGGCATTAATTGCCCAAAATTCTCCCCCTTCAGCATAAAAAAGGAGGGATCCAGAACACCACTAACTTACCAAAAACGTGCAACTTACCACAACCTACTAACCCAAAAACCAGCAAAATAAAACAACTTAGTACTACGCGCAGGCGGGAACTAGGCATACTAGAGCTAGGAGACCACTTGGGATCGAGGTTCTAAGGGCTGGAATCACTATCAGATGAGGCAGATGAGGATTCAGTGATATCTAGAGCCGTGGAGATCTCCTTCATAAACTTTTTAACCCTTTTAAAGTGCTGTGAGATCTCATCGAACTTCTTCCTATTTTGATGCCTTTGATACTCCGTTTCAAATCAGTTATGGTTCCCAGCTCGTAGTCGCTCTCTTGATCCGTTTTTTTCCTGATTTCGAACGAGTGCCTTTCGGAGAGATTGGGAATTTGATCAGAGCAGACTTTCGCTTCTTGTTAGAGACAGATTCAGCGCCTTTGGTTTTCATCATGATTGAGATCGAAGGATTGAGTGAAATAATGAAGTGAAAGACTTAAGGTTGAATGAATTGAATAAAGAAGAGATTGGATGGTTAGAAAGGCTGAAAACTTCTTGGATAATAATGAAAAGGATTTTGGAGAGATGTGATAACGATTAAACGTGAGGCAGATAAGGAAAAGATTTCAAAATTTGAATTTCAAAGATCATGGCTGGATAAGGAAACTGCCCATTAGATGGAATTAAATGAAGATCAGAGGATATCTCGCGGAGATTAAGGAATGAAATAAGGACTAAGATCAGAGTTCAAAAATAAGGAATTTTTGGCTGAAATAGATTTTGACATAAGTATCGAAGAAGGAAAAAGAATAATCTCCCTATGAGTGGCAATGATCTGAATAGATAAGGAAGATATAATAAAGGAAAAATATTGTTAATAGAATCAAGGAATAAAATCGAGGAGATCCTAAAGGATAATACCTCTATATGCTTAGTTCGAGAGTGGTGTACGGGATTCTTAGTGATACTAATGGCACTAGTACTATCACAAAAAATAGGAATTTGGTTGTACCTTAAACCGTAATCACTCAAGGTCTGTTTCATCCAAAGGATTTGCTGAGAACAACTTCCTAAGGCCATATTCTGCTTCGGTTGTTGATAGGGCCACGGCATTTTGTTTCCGACTGGACCAAGTTACAAGGGAATTCCCTAGTAATTGGCAAGTTCCACTAGTGCTTTTCCTATCTTCCCTAGAACCGGCATAATCCGCGTCCAAGTATCCTATTAATAGGAATTCCTTGGAATTTGGATACCACAAACCAAAATTGATTGTTCCTTTCAAATATCTAAGTATCCGCTTGACTACTGTCAAGTGAGATTCCCTAAGACTCGATTGATATCTAGAACATAGACCAGTAGCAAACATAATATCGGGTCTGCTTGCCGCAAGGTAGAGCAAACTTCCGATCATACCTCTATACTTAGTTTGTCAATTGGCGTACCTTGTTCATCACCGTCAATTTTGGCGGTCTGATGCATAGGGGTGGGAAGTACCTTGGAATCAGCCATTCCGAATTTTTCAAGTAGTTCCTTCGTGTACTTCGTTTGAGATATGAATGTTCCCGTATCCAATTGCCTGATTTGCAATCCAAGGAAGTACGTGAGTTCTCCCATTAGGCTCATCTCAAATTCCTGCTGCATAGACTTGGAAAAATTCTCGCAAGAGTGATGTCAGGTGCTACCAAATATGATATCATCAACGTATATCTGCACAAGTAGTATGTGATTCCCTTCGCACTTTATAAACAGAGTGTTATCTATTGTTCCTTTT